>CM056054.1:50079455-50679455 GCA_029574335.1 Rana kukunoris | reverse complement strand
AGCCAATGTCCTACCTGAACCCTCCTCTGTATTCACAGCAAATGCAATACCGCTTGCTGCCATTGTTGTGTTCTGTGTATACTTCATACATTTCTCTGTCAAATATTGGAATAGAGTTAACCCAGGTGGGCTCTATCAAAATACAACTGAATTTAAGGCCGTGTACATCGTTCCGCCCGTCGAGGTTCTCTGCCGGCCGTCGAAATCGGTGACCCGCCCGTCGGGAATGGCAACCAGCCATTCATCCAGGCGGGCCGTCGAGCAAAAAGAGAGCGTGCTCTCTTTTCGCTCGACGGGATTCCCGACGGGCGGGGCGAGGCAGAAGCGTACACATGGCCGAGGTCCTCGCTGGAATGCAGCTTCCAGCGAGGTTCTCGCTGGTTTCCAGCGAGAACCTCGGTCGTGTGTACGCCGCCTAAGGTAGGATTAAGCATCAGAATGAAAAAAAAATGTGATGTTCATGTTTCCTACACATGACCCCAGAACTCAACAAATTTTATTAAAAATTACATGCTAGGACACTGGATTAGGTACTTTGGTAAAAGTAACAACAAAAGAAAGTGATGTTAGTTAGGATGTAAAAGGCCATACACACTATCAGTTTTCTTGCAGATTTTTCTCTTCAGGTTTACCAAAACCATGTAGTGCAAGGGCCTGCCAGATTGCATACAAATTGAAACTCTTAGGCCTCGTACACACGATCGGTTCAAACCGATGAAAGCGGACAGAGGATCAGTTTCCATCAGTCCAAACCAATCGTGTGTAGGCCCCATCGGTCCATTATCCTTCTTCAAAAAACAGAGGGCTTGCTTTAAAATTGAACAGATGGATGGCTAACCGATAGGTCAAAACCGATCGTTAGTACGCACAAGCATCGGTTAAAAATCCACGCATGCTCAGAATCGACGCATGCTTGGAAGCATTTCGTTTTTTTCAGCACGTCGTTGTGTTTTACGTCACCGCGTTCTGACACGATCGGTTATTTAACCGATGGTGTGTAGGCACATCAGTCCATCAGTCAGCTTCATCGGTGAACCGATGAAAACGGTTCTTCGGATTAGCAGAAAAAGCATGGGCACTGGTGTTGTGCTTGCATGAAGTACCGTAAGTAGGACATAAGAAACTGATGCAAATTCTGTCCAAATGTTAAAATGTCAATACTGTATGTCTGAGAACCAGAGGACAAACTGTTTAGCCTCGTATACACGCTTAGATTAGATACACGTACATCAGAAGTGACGTAATGTGTTGAATAGTTTTGTATGCATTCTTTTTTTGCTGAGCATGCATAGTCTTGCTCTCACGATTTTTTTTGTACAAAAAGCTCACATCCGACAAAAATTTTATAGTGTGCACATCCAGATTTTGTCTGACGAAAAAGTGAAATCAGCTGTCTAAATTACTAACGATCCAAAAATCGACAGACAACTCGTCGTACGAATTTTCCCATCTGATTTTCGTATTGTGTGTACGGGCCTTTATTTTGCAGTGTCCCTTATTTATTGTATTACATATAATCTATTGTATGTTCACCCCTGCTCCTCTTCCCCCGTTCCACCACCCAAACACAGCTGAACACATCATAGTTTGTTTAAGGTTTTTGAACCAACAGAACCCCATTTTGAAAAAGGAAATTTGCACATTAAAGCCACGTACACACGATCAGTCCATCCGATGAGAACGGTCTGATGGACCGTTTCCATCGGTTAACCGATGAAGCTGACTGATGGTCCATCCTGCCTACACGATTAAAAAAACGATTGTGTCAGAACGCAGTGATGTAAAACACAACGACGTGCTGAGAAAAATGAAGTTCAATACTTCCAAGAATGCGTCGACTTGATTTTGAGCATGCGTGGATTTTTAACCGATGGTCGTGCCTACTAACGATCGGTTTTGACCTATCGGTTAGGAATCCATCGGTTAAATTTACTTTTTTTTAACCGATGGATAACTAACCGATGTGGCCCACACACGATTGGTTTGGTCCGATGAAAACGGTCCATTAGACCGTTCTCATCGGTTTAACCTATCGTGTGTACTTGGCCTGAGGTGGCCCCACCACATTATCTGACCACATTATAATAAAACACATTGACATTTTCCAATGTTGTGTCTTGTTCTGCCCAAAACTTTGTGTAACCCTCTGTCAATAAGCATCATGGCACAGCATGTAAGAGAATCTTTGGGTTCACCAATGTCATCTGATACAGACTATTTATCTGGTATTACAAGTTACACATTGCAGAGGAAAACAAACAACCTTTCTTTATTAACTAGTAATAAAGAAACTTAGCCAAGGATTTAATATTATGCTTTTCCAACAGCCTCTGCCAGAATGGTTTATTTATTGCTTGCATATTACATAATAAAGAAGAATACGACCTTGTTATACAGTTGGAATGATTGATGTATTCCACATTGTAATACAAGTACACAGAGAAAGGAAATAACGGGCTGTTTAACGTGCCAATAATTGCAAAAAAAATGTTTTATTATTTAAAAAAATTTGTAGTATCAGGATAATTAAAGGGGTTGTAAAGGTTTTATTTTCTAAATAGGTTCCTTTAAAGGGGTTGTAAAGGTAATTTTTTTTCCCCCTAAATAGCTTCCTTTACCTTAGTGCAGTCCTCCTTCACTTACCTCATCATTCGATTTTGCTTTTAAATGTCCTTATTTCTTCTAAGAAATCTTCACTTCCTGTTCTCCTCTCTGTAACTCCACACAGTAATGCAAGGCTTTCTCCCTGGTGTGGAGTGTCGTGCTCGCCCCCTCCCTTGAGGGGGGAGGGGGCAAACAGGAGAGTCAGGACACCCACTAACACATAGCTCCTTTCTCTATCTGCAATGTAGAGAGTATCCTGACTCTCCTGCTCACCCCCTCAAGGGAAGGGGGCGAGCACGACACTCCACGCCAGGGAGAAAGCCTTGCATTACTGTGTGGAGTTACAGGCAGAAGAACAGGAAGTGAGGATTTCTCAGAAGAAATAAGGACATTTAAAAGCAAAATCGAAGGATGAGGTAAGTGAAGGAGGACTGCACTAGGGTAAAGGAAGCTATTTAGGAAAAAAATGTTTTACCTTTACAACCCCTTTAAGCTAGTGCATTGTTGGTTCACTTACCTTTTCCTTCGATTTCCCTTCTAAATGTTTTTTTTTCTTTGTCTAAATTTCTCACTTCCGGTTTCTCCTGTGACACCTGCAGGAGAAGCCTGTGATGTCAACCTCTTCCTCCATTGCAGCGAATATCCATTCTTCACCCCTCTTCTTCCATGGGTCGCAAACTACTCTTACTCCTCTGACGCTGGAACTTCTGGTAGTGCAGACAGGAAGCTCGAGAGTGCAGAGTCGCACAAGTGCCTGACAGGAACGCTGGTGCTGGAGCTGAGCTGGACTTCCGGAAGCTCTGGAGAGATGTCAGTGGTACAGGTGATGACTGGAACAGCTGACAAGCTGGAGGCAGAGGTGCAGGAAGCTGGAAGCTGCAGCAGCGGGGAAGGTGTTCTGTAGTACAGGACACAAGCAAGTCCAGACAGACTGGGTCATACACAGGCAGACGGATCAGGTACAGATTTGGAGGCGGAGGCGTGGTTCAAGCCGGGTCAGCAACAGGAGGGCAGCAGTCAGGGAGCGAAGCAGAAGCATAGTCAAACAAGTCGAGGTCAAAGGCAGGCAGAAGTCAGGAACAATCGGGAACAAGCCGGGGTAACAGGAACGTATAGGCAAACAGGTTAAACAGGTAGCAAATGGGTCTCAGGAATGCTGTAGACCGAGCCCAGGCATCAGTCCCTTTAAATAGCCCCGTTTAGCGGCAAGAGTCGTCACCACGCGCTACCGTGTGTGCCCGTGTGCCACTACCGCGCATGCGCACACCGCCATCTTGGAAACTGGTTTGTCCTTCTTGACACATAGTGTTTGGGGACCCGGGTCCTGCCCCAGGGGGCATGTATCAATGCAAAAAAAAGTTTTAAAAACTGTAGTTTTTTCGGGAGTAGTGATTTTAATAATGCTTAATGTGAAACAATGAAAGTGAAATATTCCTTTAAATTTCGTACCTGGGGGTGTCTATAGTATGCCTGTAAAGTAGCGCATGTTTCCCATGTTTATAACAGTCTCTACACAAAATGACATTTCTAAAGGAAAAAAGTAATTTAAAACTGCTCGCGGCTATAATGAATTGTCGGGTCTCGGCAATACAGATAAAAGTAATTGAAAAAACAGCATGGGTTCCCCCTTAGTCCATTATCAGACCCTTTGGGTTTGGTATGAATGTTAAGGAGAAACTCCAAACCAAATAAAAAAAAAGAAGTGTGGGGGTCCGCCCCAAATTCCATATCGGGCCCTTCAGGTCTGGTATGGATTTTAGAGGGAACCTGGCACCAAAATTAAATAAAAAATGGAGTGGGGTTCCCCTCAAAAATCCATGTCAGACCCTTATCCGAGCACGCAACCTGGCAGGCCACAGGAAAATAGGGGGGGACGAGAGAGCGCCACCTCTCCTGAACCGTACCAGGCCACATGCCCTCAACATGGGGAGGATGACCCCATGTTAATGGGGACAAGGGCCTTATCCCCACAACCCTTGCCCTTGCGGGGCTTATCGGAATCTGGGAGCCCCCTTTAACAAAGGAGAACTCCAGATCCCGGCCCCTCCCCTATGTGAATTGGTAAAAGGTACATTGTACCCCTACCATTTCACAAAAAAAGGTGTCAAAATGTTAAAAACCACAGGAGACTGGGACAAGTCTTTTATTAAAAAGAAAAAAGAAAAAAACGTCCAATGACGTAATCCACTCTCGAGCAATACGAGCGATACAAGAAAAAAACGCTGCTACGAACTATACTGCCTCATAGGAGGGGCCGGGCCGAATGACGCTCTGCCGGGTTGACAGCTCTTTTATAGCTGAGGGTGGGGCCACGCGTCTCTGACGCAAGGCGAAAGCCCGGGGTTACTCTTTGACATGTACGGGTGACCTCGTCCCCTCTGACGCATCACGGGAAACCCGCGTTGTGCACGAGAGGGGGGGGGTGACACGTGGCCCTGCCCTTAGCTATAAAAGAGCTGTCAACCCGGCAGAGCGTCAATCGGCCAGGCGCCTCCTATGAGGTGGTATCGTTCGTAGCTGTGTTCTTTTTCTTCGCTCGAGAGTGGATTACATGGTTGGAATTTTTTTTTTTTAATAAAGTCCCAAACTCTCTCCTGTGGTTTTTAAAATTGTGACACTTTTGTTTTGTGAAATGGTAAGGGTACAATGTACCCCGTTACCAATTCACATGGGGGGCAGGATCTGGAGTTCCCCTTTGTTAAAGGGGGCTTCCAGATTCCGATAAGCCCCCCGCCCGCAGACCCCCACAAACACTGGGCAAGGGGTGTGGGGATGAGGCCCTTGTCCCCATCAAAAAAGGGGACATGTTTAGGGCATATGGCTAGGTACGGTTCAGGAGGGGGGCGCTCTCTCGCCACCCCTCTTTTCCTGCCAGGTTGCGTGCTCGGATAAGGGTCTGGTATGGATTTTTAGGGGGAACCCCATGACATTTAAAAAAAAATGGTGCAGGGTTCCCATTAATATCCATACCAGACCTGAAGGGTTTTTTTTCAATGACTTTTATCTGGATGCGACAATTCATTATAGTCGCAAATAGTTCTAAATGACTTTTTTTCCTTTAGAAATGTAATTTTGTGCAGGGACTTTTCTAAGCACGGTAAACATGCACTACTTTACCGGCATACTATAGACACCATCAGGTACAAAATTTTAAGGAATATTTCACTTTTATTGTTTCACTTTAAGTATTATTAAAACCACTGCTCCTGAAAAAACAAAAGTTTTTAAAACTTTTTTTGCATTGATACATGTCCCCTGGGGCAGAACCCAGGTCACCAAACATGTTTTTTTGACAATGACTTGCATATCAACCTTTAAAATGAGCACTTTAGATTTCTCCCATAGACTTTTAAAGGGTGTGCCACGGCTTTTCGATTTTGCCGCAAACACCCCAAATTGTTCGCTGTTCGGCGAAAGGGTGAACAGCCAAAGTTCGAGTCGAACTCATGTTCGACTCGAACATAAAGCACATCCCTAGTGGTTACAAATGTAGCGCTCCTGTACTTCCAAGTACGGACGCTATTGAAATTTAGGGAGAAAAGATCAGAGTGTAAACTTGCTCTCATCTCAATTGTGATTGTTTAGGGTTCTCTGCTTCAGCTTGGCTGTGCTGTGGGCTCACTCTGCTGTGTTTGGGGTGTCCTTCCACCCCGAGACAGCAGGTGGCAGCAGTGAAGGCTGAGGTTCGGGTGCTTTCTGTCAATCGGGAGGCCTGGGCCTCGCTGGGCATGCTGGGAGAGGGTACTTATGGGGCAGAGGCAATGTTTTGTGGTCTTCTCTTCTGGTTCCTGGTCCTTATGCAAAAAGAATTGAAAGAAATCGAGTGCTCTCTGAAGCGTACTTAAAATTTATTGCATATAAATAAGAAACACTCACATAAAAAGCACTCGTTCCTGAGTGCTAGGTAAATAGCCATACAGCCGGGATCCATCAACAAGTAGTTAGGACACACGGTGTGCAGTGTGCAGTCGCGGGTGACGTCACGCGTGTAACTTGTGTAACTCCATCAACTACTTGTTGATGGATCCCGGCTGTATGGCTATTTACCTAGCACTCAGGAACGAGTGCTTTTTATGTGAGTGTTTCTTATTTATATGCAATAAATTTTAAGTACGCTTCAGAGAGCACTCGATTTCTTTCAATTCTTTTTGCATAAACTACTACTGGCGTTTGAGTCCAATGATGCCGCATGAGCGATCCGCTGTTGAACTGATCAGACCATTCGGGAGATCCTTGTTATCATATGCTGTTTGACCTTTTTGGTCTAGGCCAGGGGTCTCCAAACTGCGGCCCGAGGGCCAGATGTGGCCCTTTGCTAATCTATATCCGGCCCTTGGGGAACAATTCCTCCCACTGATATGGGGCACTATTTGTCCCACTGACACCAACAATGGGGCACTATATCTTCCACCGATCCCAATGATGGGATACTATACCTCCTACTAATAGGGGGAATACGCCTCCTCCTATTGGCTACCAACCCTGAGGCCATATTTATTCTCCCTGATGCTGGGCCTGTGACATGTTCTGCCCCTGCTGGCTGCAATCCGGCCCTCCTAAAGTCTGAAGGACGATAAAGTGGCCCTTTGTTTGAAAAGTTTGGAGACCCCTGGTCTAGGCAATACGGTGAGAGGCCATTCTTACCTTTCTTGGTGGAGGTTTTTCTTCTGGTTTCACCATTCACTCTTCGGATTTGGCTCTTCATATTCACTTTGGAATATTAGTACACATATGGACATTTTGTTTTCTGGCTCCTCATATTCACTGTGGACTATTAGTACACATATGGACATTTTGTTTGTTTTTTCTTATGTTTTTGAAAGCATTTATTAATTTGTTTTGCGCTGCACTATTTTTTCATCATTTCGGTTATTTACAAAAGACAAACCCACTTTCCACTACAAATGCACTGAAAGTGCACTTAGAAGGGCAGTAACTATAGATCTGAGGGGAAGATCTGAAATGAGGGGAAGCTCTGCTGATTTTATCATCCAATCATGTGCAAGCTAAAATGCTGTTTTTCATTTTCCTTGTATGTTCCCCTCAGATCTACAGTGACTGCACTTTCAGTGCAATTTCAGTGCACTTGTAGTGCAAAGTGGAGTAGGCATCCTAAGACGAGACATAGATGATTGACGTGCGAGTAAAGCGTGTCACGCCCTCCGAAAATATACGAGCTGGGACTCTGCTCTTTACAGCGTCTGCGCAGTCAGCTCTACACGGCAGGCACAGGCGCCGTATAGCACCGTAAAGAGCCGAGTCCCAGCTTGGATATTTTAAGAAGGCGTGACACGCTTTACCCGCACGTCAATCATCTATGCCTCGTCTTAGGAACGCCTATTCCCCGCGGGAGTCAGAACTCGGAGCCGGATGAAAACAACTATAAAGCCGCGTACACACGATCAAATCTATCTGCTGGAAACGGTCTGCCAGACCGTCGATCGTGTGTACGGGCGAACAGACGGATTTGGCCAGCCGACAGATTTTAAAGCATGCTTTAAAATCTGTTGGCTGGGAATCCGTCTGCCCGACATGTCTGCTGGTTAGTACGCTAACCAGCAGACATATCTTCTCGAATGGATTTGACGCATGCGCGGAAGTAATTAACTTCCTGGTGCGGTGACGTGGCGGCGTCAACGTCACCGCCACGTCACCGAGCTGTCTGCTGGCGGGGATTTTGGTTTGATCGTGTGTACAGCGATCAAACCAAAACGGCCAGCAGACAGATCTGTTATTGAACAGATATATTTGCTGGTGTGTACGGGGCCTAAGACGGTAAATACAGCAAAAAAAAACAGCATACTGCAGATGTCAGCAGTATGCTGGATGTATTGGTATATCGTTGTTTTTCAGGGTGAACCTCCGCTTTAAATACCACCAAAAGAAGGCCCTATCTGTCTCAATAAAAATGTCATATGAGTACAGTGTTGCAATTGTCCTTTAGAGTGCAACACCACTGAAAGCAGGACAGGAAGGGGTGAAAATGCACTGCTCTAAAGTGGTTAAATAAAAAAAAAAAAAAAAAACCTTTATTTTAATTCATTCTCAGTGTCAGTGTGTTTTAGGTAGTTTATAAAAAAAGCAAAATGTGCAATATTGTTTCTGGGCCTTACTATGGTTACAAACAATATACACATTTGTGGTATTGCTGCAATTGTCAGGGATAGGAGAATTTGTTTTGGGTTGTTCTTTGGTGATAGGTCATGGCAAGAAATATACAGCAACATTTAACTTGTCAAAGTTATTCATCAAGATTTGTTTTACCTTCATCATGAAGGGGTAAACATCTGCAGAAAAATACACAAAATACACGTTTGAAATACAAGTCTCCATGAGTTTCTTGCTATGGTGTCCGTTTATGAAGCAATGAACAGCGGTGATCCCAGGGATCACCACTGATCACAGCCCATAAACAGTTTATGAAACAGTGATAATGGGGGGGGGGGGAGAAGTGTTTGAATTTGTTTTCCCGCCGATTATCTCCACACACAGTGAAGTCTTATAGACTGACACAGAAACGGGCAGTTTATGAAGCTGTGATCTGAAAGCTTCACTAGCGATCTGTGACAGAATTCACATGCCCCGATTCACCATCTCAGAGGTGGTGAAGCGGGGAGTGAAGAGGGAATCCCGGGGGTTCTGAGGGGGAAGGAGGAAGATTTTAAACTTCCTTCTACCTCGTTCAGACCCCCCAACACTGTAACCATGTCCCCCTGTAATATTTATGTGTATACATATATAAATAATGTGTACATGTGTGTGTGTATATATATATATATATATATATATAATGTGTGTGTATGTACATGTGTGTGTGTGTGTATATAGTGTATGTGTGTGTATACATATATATATATCATGCAGGGGGACTCATTATTTTAATTAAATTAACCACACGGTCTGTCAGTGTAATGAGCAGTGATAATTTATCACTGCTCAATAAACTGACTTCTCAGTGTTTCTTTGAATTTCTGGTACTGTAATCTTGTAAAGTCTCACGTGATTCCAGTATTAGTGGGCGTTCTCCACTGTTTGAAGTGTTGGAAGATCACTTCACTCCTCCGATCTTCTCCGCTTGATAAACCGGCACACAGAGGAGAAAAATCTTCACTGTGATAGCCGGAGAACGAAGCAGTGAATAGAATTCACTGCTTCATAAACGGACACCTGAGAAAGTAAAAATAGCACAGTAAAACCTTGGTTTGCGAGCTTAATTCGTTCCAATAACATGCTTGTAATCCAAAGCACTTGTATATCAAAGCATTTTTTTTACAGAGTATAAAAGAGAAGAGAGATGCCTGTAAGTGTAGCAATATGTTGCTAAATGTTGTACCTTCATTAAATGTAACCATATTGCTACACTTAGAGGCTCCTCTCTTCTCTTTTATACTCAGTTGTGACATGACGCTACTTATATCAAGACACCGCTTGTATATCAAGGCCAAATTTATTTATAACATTTTGCCTGTCTTGCAAAACGCTCTCAAACCAAGTTACTCTCAAACCAAGGTTTTACTGCAAATTTATGATAAGATGTGGTAAAATAAGACAAAAACTCCCCACAAATTTACATTCAATATTCCTGCAAATTCTCAAAGGCAAATTTATATTTAATTTATCTTGCTATGGTCTGCCACCGTGTGTTCATTTTATATACTGTAACTGCTAGAATCTGATTTAAGGCCCCTTTCACACGGACGGATACAATAGTGCTTTTAGCTGCAGATTTTCTAGTTTTCTACCGCAGCTAAAAGCACACACAGCGTTTAGCTGCGATTTTGTTACATGCGGTTAGGTGCGAATAGAAAAAATAGAATTGAATGCGTCCAGGTACGATTTAGCGCAGCTATATGCACATAACCGCAGGTAATCGCACTCTTTTGTGTCAACTGTGTATAGCATCGTGAGAAAAAAAGAACAGGAAACACGTCATAATCAAAAAGAATAAAAAGGGTTGCTATGGGAATGACTACCGCAGCCAGGGCTTTTTTTCTGGGGGAACTTGGGGGAACTTAGTTCCACCACCTTTGGCCCAGACCTTTTGGTGCCTGCTCACCACAATCACTTGTAAACACAGAAGTCTGGTTTCTGTGTTTACAAGTGACAGCTTTGTAACCCCCTGAACTCTGCACTCTGTATGTAATGCAATTCTGGTATTTAATGCCCCTTTCAAACCCTTCTACTGTTTGTGAAATCTGAACGGGGTCGTGGTTGAGTTCCTGCACCTATTTTCTGAGAAAAAAAGCTCTGACCGCAGCTAAACGCGGCTGCATGTAACCGCACGTAATCGCAATGTACAAATGCAGCTAATCGCAGTGCCTGGAGCCTTACATTTCACAGAACATTTACATGTTTTTAACTGCGGCAAAACAGCCGTCCGTGTGAAAGGCGCCTGTTTTTTTGGGGGGGTTTTGTCTGTTTACTGTTAAAATCCATAAATAATTGTTCTACAATTCCTATTTTTCAGTTAGCAAAGACTTATGGAACATTCTTCACATTTCATTTTGGGAAAACCAAAGCTGTGGTTCTGGTTGGGTATGAAGTCAATCAGGAGGCCGTATAAGTAATAATCAAATGTTTTACATACTTCAACGTGAACTATTTTGCCATATATAAATTAGTCACAAGTGTGGTGTACTCAGTGATATTACAGGGTTCCCCAAAAAGACACTTCTGCAGAGTTACCTGCATATTAAAAATAAGTGTTTGACAAGGATGAAAGGGATAAAGGGAAGCGTGCATTTTCAGAACAAGGTCCACAATGATATTCATGTTTATTTTAGTATACATCTTCTTTTACTGTAAAATGAATACTTAACTTGAGTCTTATCCGTTTGTCTCCATTAGCATTTTAGTCAAATAATTGTCATTGCATTTTATATCAGGAGAATAAAACATAAGCAGTAATGGCATCTGGGTGATGTACAAAACATACAGCAGTATAACAAATTTGCATGCAACAGGTGTAAGTAATCCCAAATCTGGAAAAAGCAAGCATAGTGGTACTATTCTGAGGACACCAATTATACATAGCAGAATATAAGGATGAAACTTATAGGATCCACAATTTCTATGACAGCCAGGGATCCAAACTTTGATAAAATTTAGGTTGGCTCCTGTCTCAATATGCCATATTGAAAAATAACATTGAAGTGACACTTAACTTGTTGATGTTAGTGAGAAAAAGAGTTTAACCGCTCCAACCGCTCCAAAGTCCCAGAGAACTAGATGGCTGAATCCAAACACTTGGGTGCCGGCGCTGCAATGATATGCAAGATTTGCAGAAAATAACACGGATGGCCGCACTCCAAAAACAATGTTGTTCCTTTTTAATAAAACTGGTCACAAAACAAACATGTCACAGCAAAAAATCAGATGAAAAAGTTGACGCGTTTCACACTATCATACAATGCTTATTCATAGCTGGGATAAGCACTGTATGATAGTGTGAAACGCGTCAGCTTTTTCATCTGATTTTTTTGCTGTGACATGTTTGTTTTGTGACCAGTTTTATTAAAAAGCAACAACATTGTTTTTGGAGTGCGGCCATCCTATTTTTTTCTACAATTGTTGATGTTAGTGATGTTAGACATAGCAGAGGATTTCCACTTTCTAAAAATCATTAGGTGAGCCACTGCTAAGATGTTAACAACTATAGATCTTAGCTGTAATGGATAATTGTCTACATTTATAGAGAGAGTTGATTGTTATACATTCACTTTTACCAGGACCCTTGTCACCTCTGCAAGAAGTCTGTAGCGCCCCTTACTTTCAGTACGGGCACTACGCTAAAGTTAGTGGGTGAATGGGAGAGTTATTTTGCTCCCATTCATAATTTGTTAAAATTGCAGGCTGCTGCTATTTCAGAACTGTCCTATAGGTCAGTCTGCGATCCAGGGGTACGATCCCACCCCTATACGACAGTTGGCGCTAGAGGGGTTCTGACAGAGCTGCTTTTCCCCAGCTGCCAATTAGAGGAGTTTTCCCTCGCTGGGCATACTGCGGAGGGGTATATCTGTGGCAGACGCCACGTGTTCTGGGTGGTGTTCTTCTCTCTCTCTGCACGGGGTCCACGTTCCAGGTGCGGCACCCAACTTCAGGGTGCGCGCATTTACACAGACCCCGTCGGCATGGCCCACCTGAGAAGATCCCAGGCTGTATGCCATTCGGTGGGGGATCGGCTTGAGGTGAACCCGGATTGAGGTTATCCAAAAGGGCTGGAATGAACCATCAGGGATCTGACAGCTGTCAACCAGTGACCCTTTTCATTGCATTTACTGGGAGGATTTGCTCAATCCGAATTGTTCTCTTGAGTACTGAAGTACTAGGCCTGTGGCAGAGGCCCGAGCCAGGCCTGTAACAGAGGCCTGTTCCTCCCAGCAATTTAAAACTGACACTTCGGCTCCCAGACTTATAACAAGAGTCTGTCCGAAGGCACTTCACCCACTCTGGCTAGAGTGGCGACGAACTGTATCTACTACTATTGAGAGCAGGACTGCTCTACTTCTTATCCAGGCCTGATACCGCTAAGTTCTCTATTGCTTCATCAACCTTTCCTATCTCCTGTTGATGTTGGCCGTGTTGGGCCTTGGAATAAAGCATTTGAAAACCCATTTGGTGACTGCACATTCGCTCACTGCTACTGCTCACTGCTACTACCCCTAGACACACTACAAGGTAACTTAATACGCGGATCCTTCGGGGGGAGGGCTACAAGTCTATACACTGTCCAGCCTCTTCAGCAGGAATTTTACCCTCCCCTGAGAAACTTAGCTGTGAAATAGGGAGTTGGGTACCACCTAGGGTGGATTTTTTGACCCATCTTCCAGTGGTTCTCAGTGAAATAATACATAATCATTTTTGCTATAATTACTTTCTCTGATAGGAGTCATTTTTTTCCAATGGAGAATGGTGGAAAGTGACTAGAAGATTCTCTCTCGTTATTCTAGGAGATCTTGGTATGGAAAAGGGACCAATTGAGGGCCGTGATTATGCCTCATAACTCAATGTCAACTATTAGATCAAATACAGCAATTCATAATATTAGGCAAAGTAAGAAATTTGGGTCATATAACTCATTTTTGTCTATTCCTGATCACCCATGAGTTGTATATAAACAAAATAAAACTAGGGGTTGTATTTCAAAGCCATAAAGATAGAGCAACCATATGCAATGATCATAGATTTGAAGCTATACAAAATACAGTGCCTTGCAAAAGTATTCACCCCCTTGGCTTTTTACCTATTTTGTTACATTACAGCCTTTTAGTTCAATGTTTTTTTTAATCTGAATTATATGTGATGGATCAGAGAACAATAGTCTAAGTTGGTGAAGTAAAATTAGAAAAATATATACATAAAACTATTTTTCAGAAATAAAAAAAAATGATAATTGGCATGTGTGTATGTATTCACCCCTCTTGTTATGAAGCCCATACAAATCTCTGGTGCAACCAATTACCTTCAGAAGTCATATAACTAGTGAAATGATGTCCACCAGTGTGCAATCTAAGTGTCACATGATCTGTCTTTTTAAAATAGTCACCACTAACCAAACACTGCCATGAAGATCAAGGACCTCTCCAAACACGTAAGGTACAATGTTGTTGAGAAGTACAAGTCAGGGTTAGGTTATAAAAATATATTCAAATCTTTGATGATCCCTAGGAGCACCATCAAATCTATCATAACCGAATGGAAAGAACATGAAACAACAGCAAACCTGCCAAGAAACGGCCGCACACCAAAACTCATTGACTGGGCAAGGAGGGCATTAATCAGAAAGGCAGCACAGAGACCTAAGGTAACCCTGGAGGAGATGCAGAGTTCCACAGCAGAGACTGGAGTATCTGTACATAGGACGACAATAGGCCGTATGCTCCATAGAGTTGGACTTTATTGCAGAGTGGCCAGAAGAAAGCCATTACTTTCAGGAAAAAAAATTGCAATTTTTGAGTTTGCCAAAAGGCATGTGGGAGACTCCCAAAATGTATGGAGGAAGGTGCTCTGGTCTGAAAAGACTAAAATTGAACCTTTTGGCCATCAAAGAAAACGCTATGTATCGCCCTAACCCAACACATCACGTCACCCAAAGAACACCATTTTCAGCAGTTGGGACTGGGAAACTGGTTAGAGTTGAGGGAAAGATGGATGGTGCAAAATATAGGGATATTCTTGAGCAAAACCTGTACCACTCTGTGTGTGATTTGAGGCTAGGACTGAGGTTCACCTGCCAGCAGGACAATGACCTCAAACACACTGCTAAAGCAACACTTGAGTGGTTTAAGGGGAAACATGTAAATGTGTTGGAATGGCCTAGTCAAAGCCCAGATCTCAATCCAAAAGACAATCTGTGGTCAGACTTAAAGATTGCTGTTCACAAGTGCAAACCATCCAACTTGAAGGAGCTGGAGCAGTTCTGCAAAGGAAGAATGGGCAAAAATCCCAGTGGTAAGATGTGTCAGGCTCATAGAGACTTATCCAAAGCGACTTGGAGCTGTGATTGCTGCAAAAGGTGGCTCTATTGACGTTAGGGGGGTGAATTGTTATGCACATTGACTTTTTCTGTTATTTTGTCCTATTTGTTGTTTGCTTCACAATAAAAAAAAAAACATATTCAAAGTTGTGGGCATGTTCTGTAAATTAAATTATGCAAATCCTCAAACAATCCATGTTAATTCCAGGTTGTGAGGCAACAAAACACGGAAAATGCCAAGGGGGGGTGAATACTTTTGCAAGGCACTGTAGAAGATGGGAGGCGCCCTGGCAGGCTTGCTGGGAGCTACCAGTGAATCAGGGTTGCTAAAAAGCTTACATCACTCTCTGATTAGGTAAAGTAACAAGAAATTCTATGTTCCCTCATTTACTTCCTCCCCTAAAGTGGATGCAACCCCCATTCAAGAAATTTGAGCTGGGCACATATATCTGCAGTGTTTTCTTATCTTGCTTCAAAGCACTAAGTCTCATGGCTTTCTCCCGCTCTGTTCTTCTGTTATCAGCATAATGACTTCTGAGAAGTTCTCTGACAACTGTGAAAAAAACAGGGTGCATTTTGTCTAACAGGACATTCACTTTATAAACAGTATATAAAGCTGAAGACAGCAGATATAGATGTAAAACTTATGTAGGAGGATTTGTTTCATCTCTGTGTATGATCTGAGGCTGTTCACTTCACTGGGTATATGTGAGGGTTTGCATCCACTTTAAGTTACATTCACACATGAGCAACATGGAAACCCAGGCAGAAATGCATGAAAAATTGCTTAATGGCAATCCAAACGCGAGTATGAATTGCATGTTTTATTGCGTGTTTTCCACACAACAAAACACGCATAAACATGCAACACCAAACATGCTTGGCTCAGTGCCAAAAGATGCCAATATTTCCAATACATAAGCTTCTTTGGTCTTTAGCATGCTTGTCATGTGATAGGTAGCACATTCAAGTCAATGGACCGCCGTGTGATAAACACGTGACGTAAAACGGGTCACATCACTCAGGTGTGAATGCAGCCTAATACAAGATGACAGCCAGCTTCCCCCTTCCACACACTCACTATCCAGAATTACTACAACTCCACTTCTGAACAAACCTTCTGCACCTCTAAAGATCTGTAGTCAAACTTTGCATGCCGCACTTTTCATATAATTTTTCAAACAGACAGCAGTTATGCTATGCCATGCAAGCTTCTGAGAGTCCCACCATAAAACCTTAGTTCCTTTCCTTTATAAAGAGAAGTTGTATATGGCTGCCACCTCTGCATAACCATATTTTTTTTTTAGCAATAAAGCAGCAAGTGAATACAGTAACAAAGTAGAGTAGTGGTCAAGCAGGTGTGATTCCTAGGGGGCATAGAGTGACTTTTCTGAGAGAATGGGTGAGCTGAGAAGGGTGTCCTGCATGACTGCAAAGGTTACATGGTGCTACAGATGGCCCTGACTAAAAATTATTTAAGAACAAACAATCGGGTCTGATGTGACCAATCCTGGCACACAAACCTGTCATTCCTTCAGGTATACAGCATGCAAAGTGTATTTTGGAAGAAGATTTATTCATTGAATATTTGGAAAGAGATCAGTGCAGATTACAAGATTTGGTGGATTAATATTTAATAGAGATTGGGATGCCAACTTCCAAATGTCCATTTTTATAATGATTAAACAGCCAATGGCTAAGTAACATCAAATAACCATGGACCTGTGCAATACTGAGGTGCATCTTTCAGTCATAGGCCCTGTAGGCCTAGAACCTAAAGTAGTCATCTTCATACAATATTGCATACTCTTGCCTTAGCTTACCAATGGTCCCATTTATAAAGATTCTGATACATCTATATGAATCTGCCATATGATACCCATTCCCAGCAAACAATGGGTTAATATTTACTTAGAAAATACATTACTAGCAACAATCAAGTACTCATTGAGCAGTCACAAATATTTACTATTAGTTGTTGTGGAAATGTTATTATATGGACTCATGTAGATATTTTATTCTAGGATGTGTGCTTTAGAGATTGTCATCTGTCTCCCCATGTCTGCTTTAACCGAGGAGCGCTCTAGCAGAGCACACTTGGGTTGAATCGGGCCCAGCGGTAACACCTCCAGTATGAAAAACTTCTCATGGGCATGGAGACGTGTTCGTTCTTGGTGTGTGTGAACGTTCGCCGGTTTGTAAGTATCAAGCGCAAATCGCTGGGCTTCTTGCCTTCAAATGTCTATGCACATTAGAGAAGCAAAATCTGCATAACAAGAGAAACCTATTATATCTCTGTTGCGGCTACGATATCCCTTTTGGATACATATCTGCTTTTAAAAGAGGACATTAATATCTGTCTTGTTGGTATACCCATACTGTATATTGACAACAGCAGTAGCAATGTCCCTGCAGATCTTCTAAAGCCTGTAAGAACAAGTAAAATGATCTTACTACATACTGGTTACTCTGAGCCGTATTGAATGGGCTCCATGCTGACCAAAATGGTGGATGTGCATGCATTTTCCTAAGGCTTAAACAAGGACATTCTCTTTTTATGGAAATTATAATGTTTTTTGGACAATTTTTTTTATTTATATATATATATATATATATTTAAACTATTTCCTAATTTTATATATAAACAAAGTTTACCCTGGATACTGTTGTGTAATATAGAGCATGGTGGAGAGTAGGTCACTTTTTGTTTCAGCTCTGGGTATAATCTAGGCTACAGCTATTCAACTCTGTCTACAACAGGGCATTTTTATCAAAGCAGTAAAAATTGGCTTGGTAAATATTTAAAAAGAACCCAGAGCTCCACCTAATTGCTGTAGATGAAAAAATAGGAAATATTTGTGCAAGGGAATGGAACTTCAATTCACACGGTAATACCATAGCAATATTTTGAACCCCTAAGGCCTCGTACACACGAGCAGACAGATTTGTTCAAATCTGTCTGTCCGACAGATTTGAACAAATCT
Organism: Rana kukunoris; assembly: GCA_029574335.1. Classification (NCBI taxonomy): domain Eukaryota; kingdom Metazoa; phylum Chordata; class Amphibia; order Anura; family Ranidae; genus Rana; species Rana kukunoris. The sequence continues at coordinate 50,661,392 of CM056054.1, read as the reverse complement.
GTCTGTCCGACAGATTTGAACAAATCTGTCTGTCCGACAGATTTGAACAAATCTGTCTGCTGGGATTTTGGTTTGCTCGCGTGTACACACGAGCAAACCAAAATCCCCGCCAGCAGACGGCGCGCTGACGTGTCGGTGACGTGGCGGTGACGTTGACGCCGCCACGTCACCGCACCAGGAAGTAAAACACTTCCGCGCATGCGCCGAATCCATTCGGCGGCGGTGCGGGACGACATGTCTGCTGGTAAGTGTACTAACCAGCAGACATGTCGGGCGGACAGATTCCCACCCGATAGATTTCAAAGCATGCTTTGAAATCTGTCGGGTGGCCAAATCCATCGGCTCGGCCGTACACACGATCGAATCTGTCTGCTGAAACGGTCCAGCAGACCGTTTCCAGCGGACAGATTTGATCGTGTGTACGAGGCCTTACACTTTTTGCCCCCACTCTTCTTATCAAGTAAAATATTTACACTATTTGGCATTTTGCTTCTCTCACAACTGACCACTTTACCACTGGTGGCCAGATACCTGTATTGCACAGCTATGTGTACCTCCTATTCTCCCCACCAATAATATTGTAAACATTGGTGACAAGTGGAAATGACAAAATCCTTTTATAAAATTAACCTTATGTTGGTAGACACTCTAAATCTCTCCTTGGATTGATGGCCAGTGGAGAATGAAATTCTTTATTTTTGCGGACATATAAGTGCCCCTTCTAAAAAAGCGGTCAGCCTAAAAATACTTCCTTACATTGATGGTCAATGTAGTTCCCCTGTTAGTGAGTATTGATCTCCAACCAAATTTTTTTCTATTTGTAAACACCATACTGGGTGTGCAATATACCCAATGGTAGGTGCGGTCTCTGTGCCTAGTAAATATAAAGGAAAAAGAGTTACAGGGGAAGGATTCCCACTGTGAAGAGACACAGACGGACCATGCTGCTTAATATGGGATAAATGTTATTAGAAAAATGATTTAATACAAAAAAGGTGGCCAAGACCAGGTACCCACCACCAACACCAGGATAATGTTAAAATTAGACAACACTGTCTGTTAAGAGCAGCTGCATCACGCTCTCTGACCATTCATACATACACTTGTAACAGGGCTAATGTTAGGAGACGTAGGTAATATCAGTGGACCAGAACCTGATCTCAATATCATAAATCATACATAGTAAAACACAAGTCCATCCCATTAGAATAGGTTTGATTGGAAACCTCCTTTGGTCTCCAAAGGAAAACCCCTATTAGAGGTGATTAATTAAGTTAGGTAGCTAGTCCCGAAGCAACCGCTGTTGTTGATTTTGTAGCAGGACAAAGCTGTCGGTGTGTAAAGGTGATCAGAGTCCACAGTAAAGCCCTGTACACAGTACATTTTTATTTATACTAAACATATAGAGATATTTATTTACAGATAGAAACCATGTAGCAGGTAAGGGCTCTTTCACACAGGCGGACCGTATGTCCGCTTTTTCATCCATCCGTGTACGGATGAAAAAGGGACATACATTGGTCCCTATGAGATGGCGGGTGTCAGCGGATGAACATCCGCTGACACCCGATCTCACTTGGGTTCTGATTCTGCCGACGGAGGAAAACCCTATTTTTCCATCCGTCATCGGATCGGATCGGATGAACACAGACAGACGGTCTGTGTTCATCCGATCCCCCCCCCCCCAGGGAAGAGCAGAGATCTGACAGGGCGGTCCCCGGCTCAGCGGGGATCAACATAGCGATCCCCGCTGAGCAAGCGGAGGTTCACGGGGCGGAGGTTCACGGGGCGGATCATGACCAGGTACCCACCACCAACACCAGGATAATGTTAAAATTAAACAACACTGTCTGTTAAGAGCAGCTGCATCACACTCTGACCATTCATACATACACTTGTAACAGGGCTAATGTTAAGAGACGTAGGTAATATCAGTGGACCAGAACCTGATCTCAATATCATAAATCATACATAATAAAACAAAAGTCCATCCTATTAGAATAGGTTTGATTGGAAACCTCCTTTGGTCTCCAAAGGAAAGCGGGGATCAACATAGCGATCCCCACTGAGCAAGCGGAGGTTCACGGGGCGGAGGTTCACGGGGCGGATCATCACGGATCCGTCCCATGTGAAAGAGGCCTAATTGGACAGGCCTCCCACCAATGTTATTACTAGGCTGCAGCTACCCCTAGTGTGTGACTGAACATGGGAGAGCAAAATCAAACTCAGAATGCAAGTGAGCAACATATGTTGTGCTTTCCTTTTGCCTAATACAAGTTAGTCACACTTTGAGTATGTTGCCCTTGTCCATGTAATAAGTTTGTTCTTGCATTTGTATAACAAAAAAAAAGAGCAAGTGCAAAGATCTTTCATAATAAAAAGAGACTTTAATGCAGATGTAACAACATACAATCTATACACTCACATGAACCCAGTAGATTAGGTGTACATTCAGAAGCTCTGTGACAGTATACTATATGTTAGTCATGGTGACCTAATAAAAACTGGTGTGCGTTTTATTGTGACCTGTGCCACCACTATATTGCAAGTACTGTAATTGTCTGTATGTTGTAATCTATTATTGTTATACTAAAACGATAAACTCAGATTGCAATTGAGCAACACATGTTTCCATGCTCTTCTTTGCGTAATACAGGTAAAACTCCGTCCTTGAAAACTGATAATCCTATAAAAAAAATTACATCAAGAAGAAACAGGCTATGGCCATAAAGATAACATTTGTTTCTAATCAGACAAAACAGCAAAGTACAGTAAATCTATCTCAATATAGACATGTCGTAAGTTAAACAATTGTAATTGTATTCAGTAAACAATGTAACAGAGTTCTGCAGAAATGTTTAATACGTACAACCAGTAAAGCATAGGTTAATTCTGTCTACCCTTAAAGAAGCATAGAAGAGACAATGACAAAATTAATTCATAATCTGCTACAATGTAAAAGTGTTATTATACATGTATACCTCTTGATTAAAATAGACATAAGAGTGCCAATGGCCCTGGTGCCAATCTTTTGTATTTTGGTGCCAATCTATATTTCATAAGTTTTTGTTTGTTTGTTTGTTTTTTTAATCCTTTTCCCAAAGAGTCGTATATGGTAGCTTCTGAGATGGTATAATCTACATATAGTGGTAATATGGCTTTTTATACTATAAATATCTTTGCATTATATTTCAAACAGTATTCGGAGACAACCAGTTTTGTATACAGAAAGCATTCATTGCAAGAACAGTGTCAATTTGCATGAATTTGAAACATTTGAGTAAGGTAATTGGTGTGTATTTTATTAATATAGGCCCGGATTCACATACATCGGCGCATATATATGCCGCCGTAGCGTATCTCTTTTACGCTACGCCAGCGCAGCGCGGAGAGGCAAGCATGGAATTCACAAAGCAAATGCTCCCAACTCTGCGCCGGCGTAGCGTATATTCGTAGGCGTAAGCCAGCATAAGTGGAAGTAGGTGGAAGTGGGCTGGAAGTGGCGTGATCCATGGTAATGAAGCGTGACCCCATACAAATGATGTGCCGGGTGCCAGACAAGTACTTAAAATGAACTGCGCATGCGTCGGGACATGGACGTATCCCCATGCGCATGCGCACAACCAGTGTTGTAAGTAATGGAGTTAAAATAAACGCAGTTACCTAACGCAGCCCCTTTTGAGGGTAACGAGTAATCTACCTGATTACTCTTCCCCTCACGGTAACACAGTTCCCATTACTTGGGCGGCATTACCACAATTACATCTACCGCCACTAGATGGCAGCAGAGTAATTGCTTCTGCCGGCGCTGTAAACATTAATATGGGTGGAACTCCGCTTTAGAATCATGTGACCGCTGTGATGGCCTGTCACAGCGGTCTGAAAACTCCCAATCGCAAGGAGCCCTGGATACAATGAGCCCCACCCGCCTCACACTGACCTATCACCGGGGAACAACTCACATCGATCACACACACTGTGTGCGCAACCTGATCAATAATCCGGGGAACACATGGCCGGAACAAAATGTTCCACAGAACAAATGTTCCCAATACAACACAGTGTACACAGCGACATCTAGTGGTCAACATGGTAAGTGCAGGACACCTATACAGACCAATGATCAGCAGGTTTTTTTTGGTCAGTGATTTCATCTCTTCATCAGACAACAAAGAAAAATCTGGCATCCCCATTCCAGAACCCTTGCATCTAATAAAGCTTACATAAGATAAATAAAATAATAAACAATAAACTATAGAAAATTCTAATAAAGCCTAATATAAGATTTTAAATTACAGACTCTGTAAACGTCAAGGGAATGTATATTATAAACATAGGCCCAGATTCATAAAGCAATTACGCCTATCTAACTGGTGTTAGACAGGAGTAATTTCAAATTTCGCGTGCCGTATCACTAGTTTGAATCCTCAAACCATGATACGGCGGCTTCGGGCTTCGATCCGAGAGGCTTACGTCTTCGTAAGCCTTCGGATCTACGCTGCGATATTTTTGCGGCCGCTGGGAGGAGTTTGCGTCTTTTTCATGCGTCGGGATATGCAAATGTGTTTTTACGGCGATCCACGAAGATACGAGCGGTCTTCGTAATCGATTACGTCTGTTTTTTTTTACGTACTGTTAGACCAGCTTTTTGCTGGTCTAACGGTGCGTAGCCCATGTTAAGTATGGCCGTCGTTCCCGCGTCGAATTTAAATTATTATTTTTTTTTTTTGCGTAACTCGTTCGGGAATAGAAATGTCCGTAAACTACGCTACTCAAACAACGAATGACGTAACAACCTGATTTCGTGCAATGCACGGCGGGAAATTTGCGAACGGAGCATGCGCAGTTCGATCGCCGCGGGAACGTGCCTATTTTAAATCCTTCACGCCCCCTACTCGTCTAGATGGATTGCGACGGGAGAAATACACTACGCCGCCGTCGTTTACTGGACAAAATCTACCTGGATTCCACGTAGAGCCAGGTAAGAAACGGCGGCGTAGTGTATTTCTGATACGCTACGAGAATCCAATTCTCTCTGAATCTGGGCCATACATTTTAATCCAGCTTATAATTTGGATGTAATATGTAGCAGATGAATAAGGATTTTAAGTCCTATTAGCTGCACATACATGGTGGGACAGATGCACCTAGGCTGGGATATACACCAGATCACCATTTGTTTCCGGTTTTCTTCTCTCAAGGATCTGGCATTCTTTTGTCTTGGAGTATTAACTCACTGCTCCCTGGCAAGCGTCCGTCATCTGCTTCTCAACAAAGCATTGTAGAATATTTAAAAAAAAATCAGTTACTTTGCTGAGTAACTAATTACTTGTTCTGTTTCAATATTTTTATTTGAAATTTTTAAGGAGTACAAATGTTAGATGAATAAACGAGAAGAACAAGAAATATAATTACAGCGGTCTTCCAGGATAATGGGCAAATAAGCAAATAGCAGAAGCATCATAAACATTTTCAATTCCGGTCCATATCCTAGTCTCAAATACTACTGCCATGCGAATTTCCCAAACGTGACCGAGCTAACTTAAATTTAGCTTGGGGTCTAACGGTTTGTGTACTGACCGCTCTCAAGGAGCTACTAAATAACAATAAACAACATTTAGATCAGCGAGTCATCTAATCAAATATAACCTCCGGGAGTAAGGAGGAGAGAAAGAGGAAGGAAAGAAAGGGGAAGAGAGGAAGAGAAAAGGGAGGGGAAAAAGGGGGGGAGTGGTGCGTTCCTGCTCCATAGGGAGTCTCGGCCATAATCTCCGTTCAGTACGCGTTCATAAGGTATGTGATCCATGGGTCCCACACTTTGTGAAACATGGCAACTTTATCATTTAAAATAGCCGACAGTCTTTCATTTACCATTATCTAGGATAACTTTGATTTCAAAAGGTGGAAGGGGACAGAGGAGGACCTCCAAGACCTAGCTATGGAAATCCTGGCTGCTGTAAAAATAAAGGCAATCAATTTTTTCAAGTGTTTAGATGTACCCTCCACCGGGCGTCCCAGCAGCGCCTGTAGGGGCGATTTGGTAAGGTTTACCTGAGTCAGAGAGTATATTAAGTTGTACGTGCGTATCCAAAATCGTCTCACCTTTTGGCACGTCCACCAAACTTGGTACATTGTACCGTCAGTAGCGCAACCCCTGAAGCACCACGGGGACGCTCCGGGCACAAAAGTCGCCACTCTTGCAGGGACCATATACCACCTCATCATAACCCTATAATTAGCCTCGATCAACGAGGTGTTAATATAGGACTTAGAGGCATGTAGTAACAATTTGTGCCACTCAGTCGTGTCTAGTGTAATATCAGCATCCTGTTCCCATTTTATACAGTAGGGAGATAAGGCCGGAGTGTTTGTCAATGGTCCTGCAAAGATGTAATTACTTTTTCAATGTAGTAACTGAGTCACTAACGCAATTACTTTTTCAGAGAAGTAATTTGTAACTGTAACTAATTACTTTTTTAAAGTAAGATGAGCAACACTGCGCACAACCACGTCGGAACAACTGCCTAAGATACGTCGGATCACTGTGTACGCCGTGAACGTAGCCTACGCCCAGCCAGACCCACGTCGGCCCATATTCATAGACGTCCAATGTAAAATACGTAGGCTTCTGTTCCCTGGTCCATACCTTTGCATGGGTTGCGCCTCTTTATGGGGAATAACTTTACGCCGAACTTAAAACTTAGGCAAACTGCTTAAATCTTGCGCCGGGCGCAAGTACGTTTTCGTGAATCGGTGTATCTCCCTCATTTACATATATGAATAGAAAATCAATGGGAAAGCCACATGCGTCCAGCGTAAATATGCGCCCACTCTACACCGGCATAGGCAAGTTACGTCGGTGGGATGAAGTCAGTTTTTAGGCGTATCTATGTTTGTGGGTACGGCGCACAGATATGGCGGCGCATATTTGTACTTACTTGGCGTATCTGGAGATACGTCGGCGTAAGTGCTTTGTTAATCCGGGCTATAGTGTGTCCACGCCTTTTTGAGATAAAGATTTTCACAATGTGTGAGACTTTTTATTAATCCACCATTATAAAAACTGAATCTAGAGGTAAATCTAGAGTTCTCAAATAAGCAACTAAGCATTGGGCATAATTTGTGTTTGGTATGCAGTCTGTCCCAAAATGCCAAGAAGTGTGACAGAGAAGGGCAAAGTATCCTCTTTGACAACCCATTGTTAGGCAAATGGTTTAATTAACCCACTGACATTTTATATCTCATAGGGACTTACGAAGATCTGAAGTTTCCACCTCCACTCAGTGATTTTATAGCCCACTTCATGGTGTGGAAATAAAAGCTACTGCAGAACTAGGTCAACTAATGTTAGTTACCTGTGATCAGAGTCACTACTAGTTTATGATATCTTTTAAAGACTCCAGTTGCAGGTTTTCCCTGTGTTAATTATGTCTCTTCTTGGTCCACAAAGCCTTGGAAGTAGTGCCATTCTCTTTTATTCTAAAGCTTTATATTTATTTATTTTCTTTTATTCTTCAGCTTTTTTTGAAATTGTAAATATTTTACTTAGAAGTGTGACATGGCTATTTGAGTTTTTGTAATGACTTCATTTGGGTGGAGCTAGGAATTTTGACAAAGTTATTTTGCAACCCGGGACCCAAAGAAGCCGCATGTCATTTAACCTTCCAGAAAACACAAAACAAATAATTTGGTTGGAAGTACAGTGCCTTGCAAAAATATTCACCCCCTTGGCATTTTTCGTGTTTTGTTGCCTCACAACCTGGAATTAACATGGATTGCAGAGTATGGATTGCAGAGTATGCAGAGCATACTAGCTCATTAAGAATTACTTACCCGAGATCGAAGCCCCCACAGTGGTCTTATTTCCCCTCCTTTATCGCCGCGATCACTCCTTGTGTGACTTGTGGGTATTGCGGCTCCAGGGCTGTGATTGGCCCAAGCCGTGATGATGTCATGCGTGTGGGAGTCAACAGTCACGACATGATCGCCTTCAAAAATGGCACAAGTCAGGCACCGTTGTCTACATATTTTCTGCAAATATCTCCTAAACTGTGTAGGTTTAGGAGATATTTCTTGCACCTACAGATAAGCCTTTTAATCTAGGCGTAATTGTAGGTAAAAGTGGTCTGTAGGGTTTACCACAACAGTAATCATACACATGGATCTATGTATTGTAATAACTATTCTGTATTGTTAATTTAACCATCTATCAACGAATATTTTACAGTACTGCCAGTAACATCTCAGGTACTGAAGAAGAGGAGACGGATGCAGAGGATGAAAATCAGGAGCCTGAGGGGGATATGGCAGTACCAGAGTCCCAGGCAAGCCCTGATCCTAACCGTGATATAGCCACCCAAAACACACCACGTGTGCCCGTAAGTATCCTATATCCAATTACTTCTGTTGAAATCTTGACTAAATAAAATGTACTAATAAATGTTCCACCCCTCAGATACGTTCTGTGCCTGCATCCAAAGGCAAACGGCACACCAAGAAGAAACCAGATATGGATGGAGCCACGATTACCTTAATAGAGGAGATGAAGGCAATGCGTAGGGCTGACAGTGACAAAAAGGATCCTTTTTTAGATCCTACAAACGAGGATGCAAATTTTCTACGCAGTAACTTCTACTACCTCCAAAAAATACCCGATGCATGAAAAATGGAGGTGCATCTTGCTATTGGGAACTTTACTGGGGCGTGTGTTCGAGCAGCTTTGGCAGGTGAACCCATGCCAGTATTTACTAGCCCTCTCCAACGGCCATACCAACCGGAGCAAGCTCCCCAACCACCACATTTTCATCCACAGTACCACCAAGCCTTTATCCCACATCACCACCATGCCCCAGCCACCACTGCCCAAAATGTATTACCCCCACCACAAGAACCCACCCATGACTCCTCCACTTCCCAGGCCACTTCATCCCAATCTTTTAATCCCTATCCCTATTCCACTTCCCCCAGACCTTTTTTATCAGCAACTTCAGTAATCACACTTGTCCCTTTTGAATCCCTAGTTCCAGTTGCCCAGTTTTCAAATTAAATTAAATTCCCATTTCTCCTCTGCTTTTTTTGATGTTTATCTTCCATTTTGTACTCTATTTTGTGTTCTGTATGTTACAGTCACCTTAATGACATACAAATAAAGCATATTGACTGCCTGAAAAAGTAATGTTTTTATTGTACTCTATATAAACCAAATGCAACTGATACAAAAGAATGTGATGGTCATAGGGTCAGCGATGATGACACTAGGAGAATGGAAAATCTCAGCTTTAAAAATACACTGATAGAAGTCACCAGACTGCTATACTAACGAGATAAAGTAGTATTTTTTAAAAGTATTGCATTATCATTTTCAGTGGGACAACAAAGATCATGCAGGTTAGCATCAAGGGGTCAAACATGGTTCATAGCAAGGTGCACATAATACAGTGCCTCGTGAGTGTTTTTACACATGCTGATACTGCCACGGAACCTCTCCATCTGGGGACATAAAAAAAATTGCAAAACGACCATGCATGGTAATGGCAGAACTGTTGGGTCGCAGTCCGGAAAAGTGTACAGAAGGTAACTCTATCTCATCCTCTTCCTCAACAGTAATCCCTTCTTTCTCACGGATTATATTATGGAGGACACAGCATGCTTGTATTGCTAGTTGGGCATTCTCCACGCTCAGTTGTATTGTAGTGTAAAATATGCGCCACTTGCTGGTCAAAATGCCAAAGGTGCATTCAATAAGGCGCCTTGCACGACTCAACCAATAATTAAAAAATGTTTTGGGGGTTGTTAAATTGTGCCTGGCATAAGGCCTTAGAAGATGCTGGGAAAGTCCAAATGCCTCATCAGCTACAAGCACATGTGGCATATCTGGCCCTACAGTTCCTGGAAGAGGTTTATCTGATTGCAAATGAAAGTGGCCCTCATGTAGTCTTCTCCCCATTTGCGATGCTGAAAAGACTCTTGCATCTGCATTTGATCCATACGCCCCAATATCGACAGCTACAAACTTGTAATTCCTGTCACAGATTGCCATTAGCACAAGGGAGAAGTATTTTTTGTAATTATAAAATTGAGAGCCAGATCCAGGTGGCATCTGAATTCGGATGTGTTTCCCATCCAGGGCTCCAACACAATTAGGAAATTGAGTTTTATTCCAGAAAGCTTTTGCAATTTCCTGCCACATGCATGTATCAGGAACAGGGATTGCAGTAGACCGAAGCTCCTCCCATATAGCTTGACAGGTGTCATGTACAATTTCAGAAATTGTTGAGGTTCCCAACAAAAAAAAATGGCTTAGGGACGTAAAGGATACTCCAGATGCCAGAAACATAGGAAGAGTAGAAGAAATTGTGAAAGGAATCCAACATTACACTGGACATAATCAAGCAGAAAGCCTTGCTGGCTGGCTTACCTGAGGGTAAGGAGAGGTCGCTCCTCTGGAGGCAAAGAACGTCTCATATCTGTGTTCATCCTGTCTAAACGGGGATGCAACTTTTCCAACAAAAATTGAAAGGTTGGAACAGTCATTCTTGTAAAAGATTTTTTTTTTTGAGGGAAACGTCGCAAATCTTCATAGTGCAGAGCAAAAACCCCGTCAGTTGGCCTATTGAGCAGCATGGGATGTGTCTCCTCGCAGAGATCTTCCTGGTCCTGCTTTTTTGTCTCCTCATATAGTATAGCATGACAAATGATGTCACATGCTCATGCACTACAGTACAGCAAGCTATCAGGAAGCACAAAGCCTGCTGTAACCACAAAGCAAGATAGAAAGCACAATGCACGCTGGGGAAAACAAAGAATCATAGGTAAATTCATGAAAAGCTGATTAAATAAAGTTCTAACCAAAAAAAAAAAACGGATGAAAAAACCGATGAAAAAACTGATGAAAAACGGATGAAAACGGATGAAAAACTGATGAAAAACGGACGACAACTGATGAAAAACGGACGAAAAACGGATGAAAATCGGATGAAAAAAATGGATCAACTGATGAAATAAAAAGGAACTTAAAAAACAGTCCGCACGTGTGAAAGGACCCAAACACAGGCATTGCATGTGATTCACACCGTATTGCTGTGCAGATCACATGAGATGTCTGTGCGATTCGAATTGAGCCATACAAACTGTATGGCTGAAACCATATGGCATTCGCTCCAAAATGGTGCAGGACCCTTTATTTGGTCCGCACTGGAATCGAATCGCATTAGTGTTCATACCCATGTGATCCATTTCCTGTACCACTTGACAGTTCCCACTTCGATCTGCGAACCGATCTGGGAATGTCATTAACATTCTATTGACACCCGCAGCGGTTCTCATAGGGCGGTGTGAACTGCCTGTAAGAGACGTGCAATGCAGGGATCCGCACAGGAATCACGCTGGATCCAGCATCGCATATGTATGAACTGAGAGTAAAAATCTATTCTGGCCTGCCTCATCTTGAAACAACAGGTCACTACAGAAGAAATCGATTTCTTGGATTAGATCATAATCAGGAGCAGCCTGCGGCCACAGACATATATAAGGGGGCTGGATCAAATGTAAAAATTATAAGTAAATAAATATTTATTTTCCAAGTAAATGCCCAGGTCCCAAAAAAATACTTTGGATGCTTTTGATGGCATTTACCTTTGTTATATGAGCATCTAGCACTTCTGTAAACAATAGCAATGTCAGTAAGTCATTTTGGAAACAATAAAAATGTTGCATGGTGGTCATTTATGTCTGCGCTAACTTAATAAAGGGGTTGTAAAGGTAAAAAAAAAAATCCCTAAATAGCTTACTTTACCTTAGTGCAGTCCTCCTTCACTTACCTCATCCTTCCATTTTGCTTTAAATGTCCTTATTTCTTCTGAGAAATCCTCACTTCCTGTTCTACTGTCATTAACTCACCACTGTAATGCAAGGCTTTTTCCCTGGTGTGGAGAAAGCCTCTTGAGGGGGAGGGGGCAAGTAGGAGTGTCAGGACAGTCTCTACTTTGCAGATAGAGAAAGGAGCTGTGTGTTAGTGGGTGTGCTGACACTCCTGCTCGCCCCCTCCCCTCTCAAGAGGCTTTCTCCACACCAGGGAGAAATCCTTGCATTACGATGGCGAGTTACAGACAGAAAAACAGGAAGTGAGGATTTCTCAGAAGAAATAAGGACATTTAAAAGCAAAATGGAAGGATGAGGTAAGTGAAGGAGGACTGCACTAAGGTAAAGGAAGCTATTTAGGGAAAATAAAACCAGAGGAAATAGAAATATATATATCCAAATCTGCTACAAAATGAAAGCCCTGACTATCTAGACTCTAGAGAAAAAATGTATAACATGTTAAACTGGATCAAACGTTATGTGCAGAATCAAGACATCTCTAAAATAAAATAAATTCTCTGAGACACAAGGGAATAAAGAGGGAAAACATCTTAAGTATTTAAGTGGTTAAAGCCCAACTCCCCTTTTTCTTATAGACTCTGCTGCATTTGAAAGAAAAAAACATTTTCTATCCATAACTATCCATATTTTTAGGGCACATGTCTTTGCTCTGGTCATGTGACATCCCCCAGTACTCTTCATTTCCTTTCTACACTAACATAATATAATGTGGTGTTCAATAAGTTTCAGAAAATATGAACTTTTGCTTACGAATGGTATGTAGTCGTTTATCAAGCCAGCAGGTGGAGCACCTGGCTCATTTGCACATGCTTTCTTGCTTCTCTTTGACAAACCATTGTAAAAATCCAACAGAAAATGAGAAACCTTTCCAAAAGTGAGAAAAAATTACCTGCATAGACAGTTGTCACCAGAACAGGTGTCCCCATTGTGGGATTTCTCCTCACCTCCTGTTTTGGTGACAGCAGTATTATTTGATCTGTACCCTGTGCAGGGCCATGTTTACCTGCATGGGGATGCGCTGGTGTTCTGTGTTTCCCCATGCCATCGGTGCCATTCACGTCTTTTAGGACACAGTGGCTGCATGAACACAACCGCTGCTCTCATAACGACATTTTGTGTAAATGCGGGTGTGTCTCCACAAACTCACCCTGGGTGCATTCAGGGCGATGTCACATTGGGAGCAGCCGATGTGTCCTACTCCTAATAGATCAAATTACCCTGTGTGAACAAGGCCTAAAGCCCAGTACACACGGCAGAGAACCTCGACTGGCGGAACACATCGTTCCGCCCGTCAAGTTTCTCTGCCGGCCGTCAGAATCGGCGACCCGACCGTCGGGAAAGGCAACCAGCCATTTATCCCGACGGGCCGTCGAGCAAATAGAGAACCTGTTCTCTATTTGCTCGACGGGTTTCCCGATGGGCGGGGCTCGCCGAGAGCGTACACACGGCCGAGGTTCTCGGCAGAATGCAGCTCCCAGCGAGGTTCTCGCTGGTTTCTGCCAAGAACCTCGGCCGTGTGTACGGGGCTTTAACCATTATAATTTTGCCAAAATTTGCATTATCATAACCCAGAGAGGCTACTACGATGCTAAGTGCAAAGAAAACTGGAGCAAAGTGAAGCAAGTGCTCAGAACAATCAAACTGCCTACTGTTGGCAAAAATATGGAACATAATGGTTTGTTTAACTGGTTGCGGACCGCCGCATGTACATTTACGTCAGCAAAATGGCACAGGCAGGCACATCAACATATATATACGTGCCTGCCTTGCCGTGGGTCAGGGGTCCGATCGGGCCCCCCCCCCCGGTACATGCGGCGGTCCCCGTAGCTGGCCGAGCGATCCGGGATGAGGGGGCGGCTACTCGTTTTTGTCCGCCCCCTCTGGATCGCTCCCAGCCAATCCGTGCGCTCCCGCCTAGTCACTTTCTCCTGTGTAAACACAGGAAGAGGGAAGTGATGTGATCTTTCCCCTTGGCGGTATTTTCACCCGCCGCTGAGGAGTGATCACATCTCACAGTAAGTGTACACAACACTACACTGACACCAGGACACACAGGCAGACTTATCCCCTTGCGATCGCCCCCCCCCCCCCCTCCACCCCTGTCACAGTGTCACTGAATACAGTAATCATATATGTATGATTACTGTATTTAGTGTCAGTGTGACAGGCAGTTAGTGTTAGGTCCAGGGTAGCCCCCGTACCCCCCCTAATAAAGTTTTAACCCCTTGATCACCGCCCTAGTTAACCCTTTCACTCCCTATTGCCAGCATCACTAAGCGATCATATTTCATATTTCTGATTGCTGTATTAGTGTCGCTGTTCCCGCTAGGTAGCTATTTTTTTTTTTATTGCGATTTTTTTTTTACTAAATGGTCTAAATGTTTGACTAAAATTTTGTTTATTTGATTTTTCACCAGATCACCATTTGTTTCCGGTTTTCTTCTCTCAAGGATCTGGCATTCTTTTGTCTTGGAGTATTAACTCACTGCTCCCTGGCAAGCGTCCGTCATCTGCTTCTCAACAAAGCATTGTAGAATATTTAAAAAAAAATCAGTTACTTTGCTGAGTAACTAATTACTTGTTCTGTTTCAATATTTTTATTTGAAATTTTTAAGGAGTACAAATGTTAGATGAATAAACGAGAAGAACAAGAAATATAATTACAGCGGTCTTCCAGGATAATGGGCAAATAAGCAAATAGCAGAAGCATCATAAACATTTTCAATTCCGGTCCATATCCTAGTCTCAAATACTACTGCCATGCGAATTTCCCAAACGTGACCGAGCTAACTTAAATTTAGCTTGGGGTCTAACGGTTTGTGTACTGACCGCTCTCAAGGAGCTACTAAATAACAATAAACAACATTTAGATCAGCGAGTCATCTAATCAAATATAACCTCCGGGAGTAAGGAGGAGAGAAAGAGGAAGGAAAGAAAGGGGAAGAGAGGAAGAGAAAAGGGAGGGGAAAAAGGGGGGGAGTGGTGCGTTCCTGCTCCATAGGGAGTCTCGGCCATAATCTCCGTTCAGTACGCGTTCATAAGGTATGTGATCCATGGGTCCCACACTTTGTGAAACATGGCAACTTTATCATTTAAAATAGCCGACAGTCTTTCATTTACCATTATCTAGGATAACTTTGATTTCAAAAGGTGGAAGGGGACAGAGGAGGACCTCCAAGACCTAGCTATGGAAATCCTGGCTGCTGTAAAAATAAAGGCAATCAATTTTTTCAAGTGTTTAGATGTACCCTCCACCGGGCGTCCCAGCAGCGCCTGTAGGGGCGATTTGGTAAGGTTTACCTGAGTCAGAGAGTATATTAAGTTGTACGTGCGTATCCAAAATCGTCTCACCTTTTGGCACGTCCACCAAACTTGGTACATTGTACCGTCAGTAGCGCAACCCCTGAAGCACCACGGGGACGCTCCGGGCACAAAAGTCGCCACTCTTGCAGGGACCATATACCACCTCATCATAACCCTATAATTAGCCTCGATCAACGAGGTGTTAATATAGGACTTAGAGGCATGTAGTAACAATTTGTGCCACTCAGTCGTGTCTAGTGTAATATCAGCATCCTGTTCCCATTTTATACAGTAGGGAGATAAGGCCGCAGTGTTTGTCAATGGTCCTGCAAAGATGTAATTACTTTTTCAATGTAGTAACTGAGTCACTAACGCAATTACTTTTTCAGAGAAGTAATTTGTAACTGTAACTAATTACTTTTTTAAAGTAAGATGAGCAACACTGCGCACAACCACGTCGGAACAACTGCCTAAGATACGTCGGATCACTGTGTACGCCGTGAACGTAGCCTACGCCCAGCCAGACCCACGTCGGCCCATATTCATAGACGTCCAATGTAAAATACGTAGGCTTCTGTTCCCTGGTCCATACCTTTGCATGGGTTGCGCCTCTTTATGGGGAATAACTTTACGCCGAACTTAAAACTTAGGCAAACTGCTTAAATCTTGCGCCGGGCGCAAGTACGTTTTCGTGAATCGGTGTATCTCCCTCATTTACATATATGAATAGAAAATCAATGGGAAAGCCACATGCGTCCAGCGTAAATATGCGCCCACTCTACACCGGCATAGGCAAGTTACGTCGGTGGGATGAAGTCAGTTTTTAGGCGTATCTATGTTTGTGGGTACGGCGCACAGATATGGCGGCGCATATTTGTACTTACGTGGCGTATCTGGAGATACGTCGGCGTAAGTGCTTTGTTAATCCGGGCTATAGTGTGTCCACGCCTTTTTGAGATAAAGATTTTCACAATGTGTGAGACTTTTTATTAATCCACCATTATAAAAACTGAATCTAGAGGTAAATCTAGAGTTCTCAAATAAGCAACTAAGCATTGGGCATAATTTGTGTTTGGTATGCAGTCTGTCCCAAAATGCCAAGAAGTGTGACAGAGAAGGGCAAAGTATCCTCTTTGACAACCCATTGTTAGGCAAATGGTTTAATTAACCCACTGACATTTTATATCTCATAGGGACTTACGAAGATCTGAAGTTTCCACCTCCACTCAGTGATTTTATAGCCCACTTCATGGTGTGGAAATAAAAGCTACTGCAGAACTAGGTCAACTAATGTTAGTTACCTGTGATCAGAGTCACTACTAGTTTATGATATCTTTTAAAGACTCCAGTTGCAGGTTTTCCCTGTGTTAATTATGTCTCTTCTTGGTCCACAAAGCCTTGGAAGTAGTGCCATTCTCTTTTATTCTAAAGCTTTATATTTATTTATTTTCTTTTATTCTTCAGCTTTTTTTGAAATTGTAAATATTTTACTTAGAAGTGTGACATGGCTATTTGAGTTTTTGTAATGACTTCATTTGGGTGGAGCTAGGAATTTTGACAAAGTTATTTTGCAACCCGGGACCCAAAGAAGCCGCATGTCATTTAACCTTCCAGAAAACACAAAACAAATAATTTGGTTGGAAGTACAGTGCCTTGCAAAAATATTCACCCCCTTGGCATTTTTCGTGTTTTGTTGCCTCACAACCTGGAATTAACATGGATTGCAGAGTATGGATTGCAGAGTATGCAGAGCATACTAGCTCATTAAGAATTACTTACCCGAGATCGAAGCCCCCACAGTGGTCTTATTTCCCCTCCTTTATCGCCGCGATCACTCCTTGTGTGACTTGTGGGTATTGCGGCTCCAGGGCTGTGATTGGCCCAAGCCGTGATGATGTCATGCGTGTGGGAGTCAACAGTCACGACATGATCGCCTTCAAAAATGGCACAAGTCAGGCACCGTTGTCTACATATTTTCTGCAAATATCTCCTAAACTGTGTAGGTTTAGGAGATATTTCTTGCACCTACAGATAAGCCTTTTAATCTAGGCGTAATTGTAGGTAAAAGTGGTCTGTAGGGTTTACCACAACAGTAATCATACACATGGATCTATGTATTGTAATAACTATTCTGTATTGTTAATTTAACCATCTATCAACGAATATTTTACAGTACTGCCAGTAACATCTCAGGTACTGAAGAAGAGGAGACGGATGCAGAGGATGAAAATCAGGAGCCTGAGGGGGATATGGCAGTACCAGAGTCCCAGGCAAGCCCTGATCCTAACCGTGATATAGCCACCCAAAACACACCACGTGTGCCCGTAAGTATCCTATATCCAATTACTTCTGTTGAAATCTTGACTAAATAAAATGTACTAATAAATGTTCCACCCCTCAGATACGTTCTGTGCCTGCATCCAAAGGCAAACGGCACACCAAGAAGAAACCAGATATGGATGGAGCCACGATTACCTTAATAGAGGAGATGAAGGCAATGCGTAGGGCTGACAGTGACAAAAAGGATCCTTTTTTAGATCCTACAAACGAGGATGCAAATTTTCTACGCAGTAACTTCTACTACCTCCAAAAAATACCCGATGCATGAAAAATGGAGGTGCATCTTGCTATTGGGAACTTTACTGGGGCGTGTGTTCGAGCAGCTTTGGCAGGTGAACCCATGCCAGTATTTACTAGCCCTCTCCAACGGCCATACCAACCGGAGCAAGCTCCCCAACCACCACATTTTCATCCACAGTACCACCAAGCCTTTATCCCACATCACCACCATGCCCCAGCCACCACTGCCCAAAATGTATTACCCCCACCACAAGAACCCACCCATGACTCCTCCACTTCCCAGGCCACTTCATCCCAATCTTTTAATCCCTATCCCTATTCCACTTCCCCCAGACCTTTTTTATCAGCAACTTCAGTAATCACACTTGTCCCTTTTGAATCCCTAGTTCCAGTTGCCCAGTTTTCAAATTAAATTAAATTCCCATTTCTCCTCTGCTTTTTTTGATGTTTATCTTCCATTTTGTACTCTATTTTGTGTTCTGTATGTTACAGTCACCTTAATGACATACAAATAAAGCATATTGACTGCCTGAAAAAGTAATGTTTTTATTGTACTCTATATAAACCAAATGCAACTGATACAAAAGAATGTGATGGTCATAGGGTCAGCGATGATGACACTAGGAGAATGGAAAATCTCAGCTTTAAAAATACACTGATAGAAGTCACCAGACTGCTATACTAACGAGATAAAGTAGTATTTTTTAAAAGTATTGCATTATCATTTTCAGTGGGACAACAAAGATCATGCAGGTTAGCATCAAGGGGTCAAACATGGTTCATAGCAAGGTGCACATAATACAGTGCCTCGTGAGTGTTTTTACACATGCTGATACTGCCACGGAACCTCTCCATCTGGGGACATAAAAAAAATTGCAAAACGACCATGCATGGTAATGGCAGAACTGTTGGGTCGCAGTCCGGAAAAGTGTACAGAAGGTAACTCTATCTCATCCTCTTCCTCAACAGTAATCCCTTCTTTCTCACGGATTATATTATGGAGGACACAGCATGCTTGTATTGCTAGTTGGGCATTCTCCACGCTCAGTTGTATTGTAGTGTAAAATATGCGCCACTTGCTGGTCAAAATGCCAAAGGTGCATTCAATAAGGCGCCTTGCACGACTCAACCAATAATTAAAAAATGTTTTGGGGGTTGTTAAATTGTGCCTGGCATAAGGCCTTAGAAGATGCTGGGAAAGTCCAAATGCCTCATCAGCTACAAGCACATGTGGCATATCTGGCCCTACAGTTCCTGGAAGAGGTTTATCTGATTGCAAATGAAAGTGGCCCTCATGTAGTCTTCTCCCCATTTGCGATGCTGAAAAGACTCTTGCATCTGCATTTGATCCATACGCCCCAATATCGACAGCTACAAACTTGTAATTCCTGTCACAGATTGCCATTAGCACAAGGGAGAAGTATTTTTTGTAATTATAAAATTGAGAGCCAGATCCAGGTGGCATCTGAATTTGGATGTGTTTCCCATCCAGGGCTCCAACACAATTAGGAAATTGAGTTTTATTCCAGAAAGCTTTTGCAATTTCCTGCCACATGCATGTATCAGGAACAGGCATTGCAGTAGACCGAAGCTCCTCCCATATAGCTTGACAGGTGTCATGTACAATTTCAGAAATTGTTGAGGTTCCCAACAAAAAAAAATGGCTTAGGGACGTAAAGGATACTCCAGATGCCAGAAACATAGGAAGAGTAGAAGAAATTGTGAAAGGAATCCAACATTACACTGGACATAATCAAGCAGAAAGCCTTGCTGGCTGGCTTACCTGAGGGTAAGGAGAGGTCGCTCCTCTGGAGGCAAAGAACGTCTCATATCTGTGTTCATCCTGTCTAAACGGGGATGCAACTTTTCCAACAAAAATTGAAAGGTTGGAACAGTCATTCTTGTAAAAGATTTTTTTTTTTGAGGGAAACGTCGCAAATCTTCATAGTGCAGAGCAAAAACCCCGTCAGTTGGCCTATTGAGCAGCATGGGATGTGTCTCCTCGCAGAGATCTTCCTGGTCCTGCTTTTTTGTCTCCTCATATAGTATAGCATGACAAATGATGTCACATGCTCATGCACTACAGTACAGCAAGCTATCAGGAAGCACAAAGCCTGCTGTAACCACAAAGCAAGATAGAAAGCACAATGCACGCTGGGGAAAACAAAGAATCATAGGTAAATTCATGAAAAGCTGATTAAATAAAGTTCTAACCAAAAAAAAAAAACGGATGAAAAAACCGATGAAAAAACTGATGAAAAACGGATGAAAACGGATGAAAAACTGATGAAAAACGGACGACAACTGATGAAAAACGGACGAAAAACGGATGAAAATCGGATGAAAAAAATGGATCAACTGATTAAATAAAAAGGAACTTAAAAAACAGTCCGCACGTGTGAAAGGACCCAAACACAGGCATTGCATGTGATTCACACCGTATTGCTGTGCAGATCACATGAGATGTCTGTGCGATTCGAATTGAGCCATACAAACTGTATGGCTGAAACCATATGGCATTCGCTCCAAAATGGTGCAGGACCCTTTATTTGGTCCGCACTGGAATCGAATCGCATTAGTGTTCATACCCATGTGATCCATTTCCTGTACCACTTGACAGTTCCCACTTCGATCTGCGAACCGATCTGGGAATGTCATTAACATTCTATTGACACCCGCAGCGGTTCTCATAGGGCGGTGTGAACTGCCTGTAAGAGACGTGCAATGCAGGGATCCGCACAGGAATCACGCTGGATCCAGCATCGCATATGTATGAACTGAGAGTAAAAATCTATTCTGGCCTGCCTCATCTTGAAACAACAGGTCACTACAGAAGAAATCGATTTCTTGGATTAGATCATAATCAGGAGCAGCCTGCGGCCACAGACATATATAAGGGGGCTGGATCAAATGTAAAAATTATAAGTAAATAAATATTTATTTTCCAAGTAAATGCCCAGGTCCCAAAAAAATACTTTGGATGCTTTTGATGGCATTTACCTTTGTTATATGAGCATCTAGCACTTCTGTAAACAATAGCAATGTCAGTAAGTCATTTTGGAAACAATAAAAATGTTGCATGGTGGTCATTTATGTCTGCGCTAACTTAATAAAGGGGTTGTAAAGGTAAAAAAAAAAATCCCTAAATAGCTTACTTTACCTTAGTGCAGTCCTCCTTCACTTACCTCATCCTTCCATTTTGCTTTAAATGTCCTTATTTCTTCTGAGAAATCCTCACTTCCTGTTCTACTGTCATTAACTCACCACTGTAATGCAAGGCTTTTTCCCTGGTGTGGAGAAAGCCTCTTGAGGGGGAGGGGGCAAGTAGGAGTGTCAGGACAGTCTCTACTTTGCAGATAGAGAAAGGAGCTGTGTGTTAGTGGATGTGCTGACACTCCTGCTCGCCCCCTCCCCTCTCAAGAGGCTTTCTCTACACCAGGAAGAAATCCTTGCATTACGATGGCGAGTTACAGACAGAAAAACAGGAAGTGAGGATTTCTCAGAAGAAATAAGGACATTTAAAAGCAAAATGGAAGGATGAGGTAAGTGAAGGAGGACTGCACTAAGGTAAAGGAAGCTATTTAGGGAAAATAAAACCAGAGGAAATAGAAATATATATATATCCAAATCTGCTACAAAATGAAAGCCCTGACTATCTAGAGCAGTGTTTTTCAACTCTAGTCCTCAAGGCACACCAACAGGTCATGTTTTCAGGCTTTCCATTATTTTGCACAGGTGATTTGATCAGTTTCACTGCCTTAGTAATCACCACAGCCATTTCATCTGAGGGAAATCCTGAAAACTTGACCTGTTGGTGTGCCTTGAGGACTGGAGTTGAAAAACACTGGTCTAGAGAAAAAATGTATAACATGTTAAACTGGATCAAACGTTATGTGCAGAATCAAGACATCTCTAAAATAAAATAAATTCTCTGAGACACAAGGGAATAAAGAGGGAAAACATCTTAAGTATTTAAGTGGTTAAAGCCCAACTCCCCTTTTTCTTATAGACTCTGCTGCATTTGAAAGAAAAAAACATTTTCTATCCATAACTATCCATATTTTTAGGGCACATGTCTTTGCTCTGGTCATGTGACATCCCCCAGTACTCTTCATTTCCTTTCTACACTAACATAATATAATGTGGTGTTCAATAAGTTTCAGAAAATATGAACTTTTGCTTACGAATGGTATGTAGTCGTTTATCAAGCCAGCAGGTGGAGCACCTGGCTCATTTGCACATGCTTTCTTGCTTCTCTTTGACAAACCATTGTAAAAATCCAACAGAAAATGAGAAACCTTTCCAAAAGTGAGAAAAAATTACCTGCATAGACAGTTGTCACCAGAACAGGTGTCCCCATTGTGGGATTTCTCCTCACCTCCTGTTTTGGTGACAGCAGTATTATTTGATCTGTACCCTGTGCAGGGCCATGTTTACCTGCATGGGGATGCGCTGGTGTTCTGTGTTTCCCCATGCCATCGGTGCCATTCACGTCTTTTAGGACACAGTGGCTGCATGAACACAACCGCTGCTCTCATAACGACATTTTGTGTAAATGCGGGTGTGTCTCCACAAACTCACCCTGGGTGCATTCAGGGCGATGTCACATTGGGAGCAGCCGATGTGTCCTACTCCTAATAGATCAAATTACCCTGTGTGAACAAGGCCTAAAGCCCAGTACACACGGCAGAGAACCTCGACTGGCGGAACACATCGTTCCGCCCGTCAAGTTTCTCTGCCGGCCGTCAGAATCGGCGACCCGACCGTCGGGAAAAGCAACCAGCCATTTATCCCGACGGGCCGTCGAGCAAATAGAGAACCTGTTCTCTATTTGCTCGACGGGTTTCCCGATGGGCGGGGCTCGCCGAGAGCGTACACACGGCCGAGGTTCTCGGCAGAATGCAGCTCCCAGCGAGGTTCTCGCTGGTTTCTGCCAAGAACCTCGGCCGTGTGTACGGGGCTTTAACCATTATAATTTTGCCAAAATTTGCATTATCATAACCCAGAGAGGCTACTACGATGCTAAGTGCAAAGAAAACTGGAGCAAAGTGAAGCAAGTGCTCAGAACAATCAAACTGCCTACTGTTGGCAAAAATATGGAAAATAATGGTTTGTTTAACTGGTTGCGGACCGCCGCATGTACATTTACGTCAGCAAAATGGCACAGGCAGGCACATCAACATATATATACGTGCCTGCCTTGCCGTGGGTCAGGGGTCCGATCGGGCCCCCCCCCCCGGTACATGCGGCGGTCCCCGTAGCTGGCCGAGCGATCCGGGATGAGGGGGCGGCTACTCGTTTTTGTCCGCCCCCTCTGGATCGCTCCCAGCCAATCCGTGCGCTCCCGCCTAGTCACTTTCTCCTGTGTAAACACAGGAAGAGGGAAGTGATGTGATCTTTCCCCTTGGCGGTATTTTCACCCGCCGCTGAGGAGTGATCACATCTCACAGTAAGTGTACACAACACTACACTGACACCAGGACACACAGGCAGACTTATCCCCTTGCGATCGCCCCCCCCCCCCCCTCCACCCCTGTCACAGTGTCACTGAATACAGTAATCATATATGTATGATTACTGTATTTAGTGTCAGTGTGACAGGCAGTTAGTGTTAGGTCCAGGGTAGCCCCCGTACCCCCCCTAATAAAGTTTTAACCCCTTGATCACCGCCCTAGTTAACCCTTTCACTCCCTATTGCCAGCATCACTAAGCGATCATATTTCATATTTCTGATTGCTGTATTAGTGTCGCTGTTCCCGCTAGGTAGCTATTTTTTTTTTTATTGCGATTTTTTTTTTACTAAATGGTCTAAATGTTTGACTAAAATTTTGTTTATTTGATTTTTCACCAGATCACCATTTGTTTCCGGTTTTCTTCTCTCAAGGATCTGGCATTCTTTTGTCTTGGAGTATTAACTCACTGCTCCCTGGCAAGCGTCCGTCATCTGCTTCTCAACAAAGCATTGTAGAATATTTAAAAAAAAATCAGTTACTTTGCTGAGTAACTAATTACTTGTTCTGTTTCAATATTTTTATTTGAAATTTTTAAGGAGTACAAATGTTAGATGAATAAACGAGAAGAACAAGAAATATAATTACAGCGGTCTTCCAGGATAATGGGCAAATAAGCAAATAGCAGAAGCATCATAAACATTTTCAATTCCGGTCCATATCCTAGTCTCAAATACTACTGCCATGCGAATTTCCCAAACGTGACCGAGCTAACTTAAATTTAGCTTGGGGTCTAACGGTTTGTGTACTGACCGCTCTCAAGGAGCTACTAAATAACAATAAACAACATTTAGATCAGCGAGTCATCTAATCAAATATAACCTCCGGGAGTAAGGAGGAGAGAAAGAGGAAGGAAAGAAAGGGGAAGAGAGGAAGAGAAAAGGGAGGGGAAAAAGGGGGGGAGTGGTGCGTTCCTGCTCCATAGGGAGTCTCGGCCATAATCTCCGTTCAGTACGCGTTCATAAGGTATGTGATCCATGGGTCCCACACTTTGTGAAACATGGCAACTTTATCATTTAAAATAGCCGACAGTCTTTCATTTACCATTATCTAGGATAACTTTGATTTCAAAAGGTGGAAGGGGACAGAGGAGGACCTCCAAGACCTAGCTATGGAAATCCTGGCTGCTGTAAAAATAAAGGCAATCAATTTTTTCAAGTGTTTAGATGTACCCTCCACCGGGCGTCCCAGCAGCGCCTGTAGGGGCGATTTGGTAAGGTTTACCTGAGTCAGAGAGTATATTAAGTTGTACGTGCGTATCCAAAATCGTCTCACCTTTTGGCACGTCCACCAAACTTGGTACATTGTACCGTCAGTAGCGCAACCCCTGAAGCACCACGGGGACGCTCCGGGCACAAAAGTCGCCACTCTTGCAGGGACCATATACCACCTCATCATAACCCTATAATTAGCCTCGATCAACGAGGTGTTAATATAGGACTTAGAGGCATGTAGTAACAATTTGTGCCACTCAGTCGTGTCTAGTGTAATATCAGCATCCTGTTCCCATTTTATACAGTAGGGAGATAAGGCCGCAGTGTTTGTCAATGGTCCTGCAAAGATGTAATTACTTTTTCAATGTAGTAACTGAGTCACTAACGCAATTACTTTTTCAGAGAAGTAATTTGTAACTGTAACTAATTACTTTTTTAAAGTAAGATGAGCAACACTGCGCACAACCACGTCGGAACAACTGCCTAAGATACGTCGGATCACTGTGTACGCCGTGAACGTAGCCTACGCCCAGCCAGACCCACGTCGGCCCATATTCATAGACGTCCAATGTAAAATACGTAGGCTTCTGTTCCCTGGTCCATACCTTTGCATGGGTTGCGCCTCTTTATGGGGAATAACTTTACGCCGAACTTAAAACTTAGGCAAACTGCTTAAATCTTGCGCCGGGCGCAAGTACGTTTTCGTGAATCGGTGTATCTCCCTCATTTACATATATGAATAGAAAATCAATGGGAAAGCCACATGCGTCCAGCGTAAATATGCGCCCACTCTACACCGGCATAGGCAAGTTACGTCGGTGGGATGAAGTCAGTTTTTAGGCGTATCTATGTTTGTGGGTACGGCGCACAGATATGGCG
Organism: Rana kukunoris; assembly: GCA_029574335.1. Taxonomy (NCBI): domain Eukaryota; kingdom Metazoa; phylum Chordata; class Amphibia; order Anura; family Ranidae; genus Rana; species Rana kukunoris. The sequence goes on along the minus strand of CM056054.1, from coordinate 50,636,026 downwards.
GCGCATATTTGTACTTACGTGGCGTATCTGGAGATACGTCGGCGTAAGTGCTTTGTTAATCCGGGCTATAGTGTGTCCACGCCTTTTTGAGATAAAGATTTTCACAATGTGTGAGACTTTTTATTAATCCACCATTATAAAAACTGAATCTAGAGGTAAATCTAGAGTTCTCAAATAAGCAACTAAGCATTGGGCATAATTTGTGTTTGGTATGCAGTCTGTCCCAAAATGCCAAGAAGTGTGACAGAGAAGGGCAAAGTATCCTCTTTGACAACCCATTGTTAGGCAAATGGTTTAATTAACCCACTGACATTTTATATCTCATAGGGACTTACGAAGATCTGAAGTTTCCACCTCCACTCAGTGATTTTATAGCCCACTTCATGGTGTGGAAATAAAAGCTACTGCAGAACTAGGTCAACTAATGTTAGTTACCTGTGATCAGAGTCACTACTAGTTTATGATATCTTTTAAAGACTCCAGTTGCAGGTTTTCCCTGTGTTAATTATGTCTCTTCTTGGTCCACAAAGCCTTGGAAGTAGTGCCATTCTCTTTTATTCTAAAGCTTTATATTTATTTATTTTCTTTTATTCTTCAGCTTTTTTTGAAATTGTAAATATTTTACTTAGAAGTGTGACATGGCTATTTGAGTTTTTGTAATGACTTCATTTGGGTGGAGCTAGGAATTTTGACAAAGTTATTTTGCAACCCGGGACCCAAAGAAGCCGCATGTCATTTAACCTTCCAGAAAACACAAAACAAATAATTTGGTTGGAAGTACAGTGCCTTGCAAAAATATTCACCCCCTTGGCATTTTTCGTGTTTTGTTGCCTCACAACCTGGAATTAACATGGATTGCAGAGTATGGATTGCAGAGTATGCAGAGCATACTAGCTCATTAAGAATTACTTACCCGAGATCGAAGCCCCCACAGTGGTCTTATTTCCCCTCCTTTATCGCCGCGATCACTCCTTGTGTGACTTGTGGGTATTGCGGCTCCAGGGCTGTGATTGGCCCAAGCCGTGATGATGTCATGCGTGTGGGAGTCAACAGTCACGACATGATCGCCTTCAAAAATGGCACAAGTCAGGCACCGTTGTCTACATATTTTCTGCAAATATCTCCTAAACTGTGTAGGTTTAGGAGATATTTCTTGCACCTACAGATAAGCCTTTTAATCTAGGCGTAATTGTAGGTAAAAGTGGTCTGTAGGGTTTACCACAACAGTAATCATACACATGGATCTATGTATTGTAATAACTATTCTGTATTGTTAATTTAACCATCTATCAACGAATATTTTACAGTACTGCCAGTAACATCTCAGGTACTGAAGAAGAGGAGACGGATGCAGAGGATGAAAATCAGGAGCCTGAGGGGGATATGGCAGTACCAGAGTCCCAGGCAAGCCCTGATCCTAACCGTGATATAGCCACCCAAAACACACCACGTGTGCCCGTAAGTATCCTATATCCAATTACTTCTGTTGAAATCTTGACTAAATAAAATGTACTAATAAATGTTCCACCCCTCAGATACGTTCTGTGCCTGCATCCAAAGGCAAACGGCACACCAAGAAGAAACCAGATATGGATGGAGCCACGATTACCTTAATAGAGGAGATGAAGGCAATGCGTAGGGCTGACAGTGACAAAAAGGATCCTTTTTTAGATCCTACAAACGAGGATGCAAATTTTCTACGCAGTAACTTCTACTACCTCCAAAAAATACCCGATGCATGAAAAATGGAGGTGCATCTTGCTATTGGGAACTTTACTGGGGCGTGTGTTCGAGCAGCTTTGGCAGGTGAACCCATGCCAGTATTTACTAGCCCTCTCCAACGGCCATACCAACCGGAGCAAGCTCCCCAACCACCACATTTTCATCCACAGTACCACCAAGCCTTTATCCCACATCACCACCATGCCCCAGCCACCACTGCCCAAAATGTATTACCCCCACCACAAGAACCCACCCATGACTCCTCCACTTCCCAGGCCACTTCATCCCAATCTTTTAATCCCTATCCCTATTCCACTTCCCCCAGACCTTTTTTATCAGCAACTTCAGTAATCACACTTGTCCCTTTTGAATCCCTAGTTCCAGTTGCCCAGTTTTCAAATTAAATTAAATTCCCATTTCTCCTCTGCTTTTTTTGATGTTTATCTTCCATTTTGTACTCTATTTTGTGTTCTGTATGTTACAGTCACCTTAATGACATACAAATAAAGCATATTGACTGCCTGAAAAAGTAATGTTTTTATTGTACTCTATATAAACCAAATGCAACTGATACAAAAGAATGTGATGGTCATAGGGTCAGCGATGATGACACTAGGAGAATGGAAAATCTCAGCTTTAAAAATACACTGATAGAAGTCACCAGACTGCTATACTAACGAGATAAAGTAGTATTTTTTAAAAGTATTGCATTATCATTTTCAGTGGGACAACAAAGATCATGCAGGTTAGCATCAAGGGGTCAAACATGGTTCATAGCAAGGTGCACATAATACAGTGCCTCGTGAGTGTTTTTACACATGCTGATACTGCCACGGAACCTCTCCATCTGGGGACATAAAAAAAATTGCAAAACGACCATGCATGGTAATGGCAGAACTGTTGGGTCGCAGTCCGGAAAAGTGTACAGAAGGTAACTCTATCTCATCCTCTTCCTCAACAGTAATCCCTTCTTTCTCACGGATTATATTATGGAGGACACAGCATGCTTGTATTGCTAGTTGGGCATTCTCCACGCTCAGTTGTATTGTAGTGTAAAATATGCGCCACTTGCTGGTCAAAATGCCAAAGGTGCATTCAATAAGGCGCCTTGCACGACTCAACCAATAATTAAAAAATGTTTTGGGGGTTGTTAAATTGTGCCTGGCATAAGGCCTTAGAAGATGCTGGGAAAGTCCAAATGCCTCATCAGCTACAAGCACATGTGGCATATCTGGCCCTACAGTTCCTGGAAGAGGTTTATCTGATTGCAAATGAAAGTGGCCCTCATGTAGTCTTCTCCCCATTTGCGATGCTGAAAAGACTCTTGCATCTGCATTTGATCCATACGCCCCAATATCGACAGCTACAAACTTGTAATTCCTGTCACAGATTGCCATTAGCACAAGGGAGAAGTATTTTTTGTAATTATAAAATTGAGAGCCAGATCCAGGTGGCATCTGAATTCGGATGTGTTTCCCATCCAGGGCTCCAACACAATTAGGAAATTGAGTTTTATTCCAGAAAGCTTTTGCAATTTCCTGCCACATGCATGTATCAGGAACAGGGATTGCAGTAGACCGAAGCTCCTCCCATATAGCTTGACAGGTGTCATGTACAATTTCAGAAATTGTTGAGGTTCCCAACAAAAAAAAATGGCTTAGGGACGTAAAGGATACTCCAGATGCCAGAAACATAGGAAGAGTAGAAGAAATTGTGAAAGGAATCCAACATTACACTGGACATAATCAAGCAGAAAGCCTTGCTGGCTGGCTTACCTGAGGGTAAGGAGAGGTCGCTCCTCTGGAGGCAAAGAACGTCTCATATCTGTGTTCATCCTGTCTAAACGGGGATGCAACTTTTCCAACAAAAATTGAAAGGTTGGAACAGTCATTCTTGTAAAAGATTTTTTTTTTTGAGGGAAACGTCGCAAATCTTCATAGTGCAGAGCAAAAACCCCGTCAGTTGGCCTATTGAGCAGCATGGGATGTGTCTCCTCGCAGAGATCTTCCTGGTCCTGCTTTTTTGTCTCCTCATATAGTATAGCATGACAAATGATGTCACATGCTCATGCACTACAGTACAGCAAGCTATCAGGAAGCACAAAGCCTGCTGTAACCACAAAGCAAGATAGAAAGCACAATGCACGCTGGGGAAAACAAAGAATCATAGGTAAATTCATGAAAAGCTGATTAAATAAAGTTCTAACCAAAAAAAAAAAACGGATGAAAAAACCGATGAAAAAACTGATGAAAAACGGATGAAAACGGATGAAAAACTGATGAAAAACGGACGACAACTGATGAAAAACGGACGAAAAACGGATGAAAATCGGATGAAAAAAATGGATCAACTGATGAAATAAAAAGGAACTTAAAAAACAGTCCGCACGTGTGAAAGGACCCAAACACAGGCATTGCATGTGATTCACACCGTATTGCTGTGCAGATCACATGAGATGTCTGTGCGATTCGAATTGAGCCATACAAACTGTATGGCTGAAACCATATGGCATTCGCTCCAAAATGGTGCAGGACCCTTTATTTGGTCCGCACTGGAATCGAATCGCATTAGTGTTCATACCCATGTGATCCATTTCCTGTACCACTTGACAGTTCCCACTTCGATCTGCGAACCGATCTGGGAATGTCATTAACATTCTATTGACACCCGCAGCGGTTCTCATAGGGCGGTGTGAACTGCCTGTAAGAGACGTGCAATGCAGGGATCCGCACAGGAATCACGCTGGATCCAGCATCGCATATGTATGAACTGAGAGTAAAAATCTATTCTGGCCTGCCTCATCTTGAAACAACAGGTCACTACAGAAGAAATCGATTTCTTGGATTAGATCATAATCAGGAGCAGCCTGCGGCCACAGACATATATAAGGGGGCTGGATCAAATGTAAAAATTATAAGTAAATAAATATTTATTTTCCAAGTAAATGCCCAGGTCCCAAAAAAATACTTTGGATGCTTTTGATGGCATTTACCTTTGTTATATGAGCATCTAGCACTTCTGTAAACAATAGCAATGTCAGTAAGTCATTTTGGAAACAATAAAAATGTTGCATGGTGGTCATTTATGTCTGCGCTAACTTAATAAAGGGGTTGTAAAGGTAAAAAAAAAAATCCCTAAATAGCTTACTTTACCTTAGTGCAGTCCTCCTTCACTTACCTCATCCTTCCATTTTGCTTTAAATGTCCTTATTTCTTCTGAGAAATCCTCACTTCCTGTTCTACTGTCATTAACTCACCACTGTAATGCAAGGCTTTTTCCCTGGTGTGGAGAAAGCCTCTTGAGGGGGAGGGGGCAAGTAGGAGTGTCAGGACAGTCTCTACTTTGCAGATAGAGAAAGGAGCTGTGTGTTAGTGGGTGTGCTGACACTCCTGCTCGCCCCCTCCCCTCTCAAGAGGCTTTCTCCACACCAGGGAGAAATCCTTGCATTACGATGGCGAGTTACAGACAGAAAAACAGGAAGTGAGGATTTCTCAGAAGAAATAAGGACATTTAAAAGCAAAATGGAAGGATGAGGTAAGTGAAGGAGGACTGCACTAAGGTAAAGGAAGCTATTTAGGGAAAATAAAACCAGAGGAAATAGAAATATATATATCCAAATCTGCTACAAAATGAAAGCCCTGACTATCTAGACTCTAGAGAAAAAATGTATAACATGTTAAACTGGATCAAACGTTATGTGCAGAATCAAGACATCTCTAAAATAAAATAAATTCTCTGAGACACAAGGGAATAAAGAGGGAAAACATCTTAAGTATTTAAGTGGTTAAAGCCCAACTCCCCTTTTTCTTATAGACTCTGCTGCATTTGAAAGAAAAAAACATTTTCTATCCATAACTATCCATATTTTTAGGGCACATGTCTTTGCTCTGGTCATGTGACATCCCCCAGTACTCTTCATTTCCTTTCTACACTAACATAATATAATGTGGTGTTCAATAAGTTTCAGAAAATATGAACTTTTGCTTACGAATGGTATGTAGTCGTTTATCAAGCCAGCAGGTGGAGCACCTGGCTCATTTGCACATGCTTTCTTGCTTCTCTTTGACAAACCATTGTAAAAATCCAACAGAAAATGAGAAACCTTTCCAAAAGTGAGAAAAAATTACCTGCATAGACAGTTGTCACCAGAACAGGTGTCCCCATTGTGGGATTTCTCCTCACCTCCTGTTTTGGTGACAGCAGTATTATTTGATCTGTACCCTGTGCAGGGCCATGTTTACCTGCATGGGGATGCGCTGGTGTTCTGTGTTTCCCCATGCCATCGGTGCCATTCACGTCTTTTAGGACACAGTGGCTGCATGAACACAACCGCTGCTCTCATAACGACATTTTGTGTAAATGCGGGTGTGTCTCCACAAACTCACCCTGGGTGCATTCAGGGCGATGTCACATTGGGAGCAGCCGATGTGTCCTACTCCTAATAGATCAAATTACCCTGTGTGAACAAGGCCTAAAGCCCAGTACACACGGCAGAGAACCTCGACTGGCGGAACACATCGTTCCGCCCGTCAAGTTTCTCTGCCGGCCGTCAGAATCGGCGACCCGACCGTCGGGAAAGGCAACCAGCCATTTATCCCGACGGGCCGTCGAGCAAATAGAGAACCTGTTCTCTATTTGCTCGACGGGTTTCCCGATGGGCGGGGCTCGCCGAGAGCGTACACACGGCCGAGGTTCTCGGCAGAATGCAGCTCCCAGCGAGGTTCTCGCTGGTTTCTGCCAAGAACCTCGGCCGTGTGTACGGGGCTTTAACCATTATAATTTTGCCAAAATTTGCATTATCATAACCCAGAGAGGCTACTACGATGCTAAGTGCAAAGAAAACTGGAGCAAAGTGAAGCAAGTGCTCAGAACAATCAAACTGCCTACTGTTGGCAAAAATATGGAAAATAATGGTTTGTTTAACTGGTTGCGGACCGCCGCATGTACATTTACGTCAGCAAAATGGCACAGGCAGGCACATCAACATATATATACGTGCCTGCCTTGCCGTGGGTCAGGGGTCCGATCGGGCCCCCCCCCCCGGTACATGCGGCGGTCCCCGTAGCTGGCCGAGCGATCCGGGATGAGGGGGCGGCTACTCGTTTTTGTCCGCCCCCTCTGGATCGCTCCCAGCCAATCCGTGCGCTCCCGCCTAGTCACTTTCTCCTGTGTAAACACAGGAAGAGGGAAGTGATGTGATCTTTCCCCTTGGCGGTATTTTCACCCGCCGCTGAGGAGTGATCACATCTCACAGTAAGTGTACACAACACTACACTGACACCAGGACACACAGGCAGACTTATCCCCTTGCGATCGCCCCCCCCCCCCCCCTCCACCCCTGTCACAGTGTCACTGAATACAGTAATCATATATGTATGATTACTGTATTTAGTGTCAGTGTGACAGGCAGTTAGTGTTAGGTCCAGGGTAGCCCCCGTACCCCCCCTAATAAAGTTTTAACCCCTTGATCACCGCCCTAGTTAACCCTTTCACTCCCTATTGCCAGCATCACTAAGCGATCATATTTCATATTTCTGATTGCTGTATTAGTGTCGCTGTTCCCGCTAGGTAGCTATTTTTTTTTTTATTGCGATTTTTTTTTTACTAAATGGTCTAAATGTTTGACTAAAATTTCGTTTATTTGATTTTTCTTATAACAAAAAGAAAAAAATATTGATTTTTTTTCAAAAATGTCGCTCTATTTTTGTATATAGCGCAAAAAAAAAATCACAGCGGCGATCAAATACCACCAAAAGAAAGCTCTATTTGTGGGAAGAAAAGGACGCAAATTTTGCTTGGGAGCCGCGTCGCACGTGCAATTGTCAGTTAAAGCAACGCAGTGCCGAATCGCAAAAACGGGCAAGGTCCTTTACCTGCATTTTGGTCCGGGTCTTAAAGTGGTTGTAAACCCACTTTTTTGACTTTTACCTACAGGTAAGCCTATACAGAGGCTTACCTGTAGGTATAAAGAATATCTCCTAAACCTGTACGGTTTAGGAGATATTACCCCCGCAATGCGCAGCGGCGCATGCGCAGGGGGAATCCTCCGGCCAAGCGACCGGCATCCGCGACCCTGGGCAGACTTAAATCTCCCGCGCGCACGCGCGGGAGTGACGTCATCGCCGCTCCAGCCAATCACAGCGCTGGAGCGGCGATACCCGGAAGACACGCCGAGTCAAGATGAGATCTCGCTCGGCGTGCACCAGGTAAGCTCCCTACACCTCGTTCCGAGGTAAGTATTTCATAATGAGCTAATATGCGGTGCATATTAGCTCATTATGGCTTTTCCCTTGCAGGTCTAAAAAAAAAAAAAAATGTTTGTTGCGGTTTACAACCGCTTTAAGTGGTTAATGGTTGTACAATTGGAGCTCTTTTGCCAGATGATAATAAAACACAATAAAACTCTATAAAACCTTCAATCATTCTTTTTCTTTCTGTATCCTGCTGCGAAATACAATATGTCAATCTGTCTCCACCTCTACTCATCCCTATATAAAGGCACATTACCACTACAGCGGGTAAATTACTTCATACATTTAGACAGCAACACTCCAAGTTTTTTTTTATCTTATAATGATGAATTTTCTTAGCTTGATGTGTGATTCTGTCACCACCTATTTCATACTCATGTTAGTCATGCTGATTTACTTGATGCACTTGACCAATGCATTTAAGATGAAAATGTATAATCTTCCTCCTGGTCCAACTCCGCTACCTATCATTGGAAACTTGCACTTGTTAAATCTCAGAAGACAGGACCTCTCCCTTTTAAAGGTAGGCTGATGATGTTATTTTCTGTATTGAGTTGTCTGCTTTATCAAAACGAGAGTATAGTGTGTTTTTACTGCATTTTTGCAGTTTTTCCTTTTTTTTGATGTTACCTACAAATATTTTTGTGTAAACAATTGTACAAATAACAAATGGGAATGTATAAACCAGTGATGGCGAACCTTTTTGAGCCCGAGTGCCCAAACCGCGACACACAAATTATTTCTTGCAAAGTGCCAACACAGAATTAAACCTACCAGCGGCTCTGTACAGAGGATGGGACTGATCATCCCTCTCTAAATGAGCCCTAAGGGACTAGAAATGTACGATTCTGCCAGATTCGCTCAGACTGCAGGGATCAGGAATGCATTGTGCTCAGAATGCACTGTGCAACAAAAACTGACCATTGCACTCACCTACCTGACCATTGCACTCACCTACCTGACCATTGCCCTCACCTACCTCACCATTGCCCTCACCTACCTCACCATTGCCCTCACCTACCTGACCATTGCCCTCACCTACCTGACACATGCAATGACACCAATAATGGGGCTGAATAACACTAATGAGGCTGTTCTTTTTGCACGCACGTCACCCCCGGGAGTTTCTTCTTTGCCACTCGGAAACGTCATCAATAGCCCTAGAGAACTGTGGGAGTTGTAGTTTGCGGTGCGGACGAATGTATTTTAGTGTCAGTTTTTACATTTTTAATGGCGTGTAGCGTGCCCACTGAAATAGCTTGCCGACGCGTGCCACGCGTTCGCCATCACTGGTATAGACAATAAGTAATAAGTGCTTCTATGCCAATACATAGCTCAAGGATGGAGGAGCAGTATAACTTAACAACAACACTAACATTGTTATATAAGATACATAAGATTGTATCTGTAAATTCTCCTAATGAGATTAACTAAAAATATAGTCATTGGGCCAGATTCAGGTAGATGGGCGCTTCCTTACTTTGGAGTAACATTTCTCATTTACGTTACTCCGCCGACACTTTCGGCGCAAGTACTGTTATTCATATAGCACTTGCGCGTAAACTTGCGCCAGAGTAACGATAATGCGCTGGCGTAACCCGACGCAAGTGGAAGTGGGTGTGATCATATGTAAATGATGGGCGGAGCCCAGCGCAGAGGCTTACGTTCAGCGCATTATCCACGGAGCATGCGCAGTAAGTGAGGCTTCACTCGGCCCCCTTGTGCGCATGCTCACAACTTCCGTCGGCACAACTTCACGGGAAACGTCAGCGCAATGCGTTCCATTGGGCGTTTAAATGCGCCCGTAGATGCGCCATTCCGGCACTAAAGTATATCCTGTTCCCCCTCCCCGCAGTGAAGTTACTTTTGTTCTGAGATGGCTGCTCCCGTTCCCCGCAAACACACAGGAGAAAGCTGAACTCTAAAGGCCAGGAGCTGTCAGCCGTCATCTCGGCTATGGAGACCTATGATGTCTTCCTCCATGGCTGTAAAAGTTGACAGACAAGCATGGACAGAGGTGTTGTCCTGCAAGTGGGGGTGCTCAGCTAGCTCTTATCGTCGGTAACGCTGCTGTAGCTGCTCTCCTGCTGACCTGTGGCCTACTGGAGTAAAGATAAAGCAGCTATTTGTAGAAATAACTTTGTGCCGGACGGACGAGATACGCGCGGCGCATGTAGTCAGCGTATGGTTCTAATCCGTTCGCGAATCGGGAAATCTCCCTCATTTGCATATTTGCAGGGGAAATCAATAGGCGCGACTGATGCGCCAAGCGAAATTATGCGCTGACGAGACTCTGGCGTTGGAAAGTTAAGCCGATCGGAAATGGCCCGTTTTCTGTCGCATCTAGTTTGGTGGGTACGGCCACATAGAAACGACGGCGCATCTTCACAGTTACGCGGCGCATATCGAAATACTCCAGCGCAACTCTACCTGAATCTGGCCCATAGTGTTTTCATTGTCCATAATGACTATAACTATGGTGATTGGTAGGGTAAGGATCTCGCGCCAAAATGACTAATAAATGTGTTTTAACGTGATATAAATTAACCACTAAGTGAGCTGCACCCCAAAAATTCAAAATAGAATCGATAAATGGAAAACAGCAGGGGGCGCTGAGAACTGATTTTTAAATACAATAGTGAACTATGTATATCCCCATCAAAGGAGATGATCAGCAAAAAAGTGCAATACAGTGCAAATAGTTAGTACATAAATTGCAATGAGCATAAAAATTTATAGTATTAATAAAAATGTCCAAAAAATATGTGCAGAAACCAAATCCAAAAATTATGAAAAAATGTCCATAAAGGTGCAAAAGAATTAATAATATCCTTAGAAATCCTTGTGACTTGTTCTCTCATATAAGTGAATATAAGTGATCGCAAATGAAGAGTTTCCACCTTCACCAACTAAACACTGACAGTGTAAAACAGGATGGCTCCTTACCGCAAACTATTGACCTTTCTCGTTAGAAAATAGGTCAAATAAAGCGTTGTGTCTCCACGGACAGTAGATAGCCTGGATTCCCTTGATTGAATGCGTTAAAGGGCAAAGAAACACAAAAAATTGCCGCCATAGCGTGATACCGTTTTATTAAAAGACATGGATTTAAACACACAATGCCGAGTGGCTCCTTACTATTTTTGGTGCCCTCCGTCCTGGCACTGAGGCTAGTGGCTTGGGTCAATGGATAAGATGCGTCCTCGCTGGGGGAGCACTCGCGTGCGTTCCACTTCCCTTGTGTAGAGAACCAGCTGGACCGGAAGTTGCTGTGCGTGGTCACGTACCGCCTCGACGTACGTTTCAATAATTCGTCATCAGGAAGCGCGGATTTCTAAGGATATTATTAATTCTTTTGCACCTTTATGGACATTTTTTCATAATTTTTGGATTTGGTTTCTGCACATATTTTTTGGACATTTTTATTAATACTATTAATTTTTATGCTCATTGCAATTTATGTACTAACTATTTGCACTGTATTGCACTTTTTTGCTGATCATCTCCTTTGATGGGGATATACATAGTTCACTATTGTATTTAAAAATCAGTTCTCAGCGCCCCCTGCTGTTTTCCATATAACTATGGTGAGGTTGGAGGAATGAGCACAGTATACAGTAAAATATATATATATATATATATATATATATATATATATATATATATATATATATATATATATATTTTATTATTATTAATTATTAAAATATATATTTTTTTACAATTGAAAAAGTAATTAGGAAAAATGAAAAGAAAAAAAGTAAGATCAAAAGAAAAACGAGAGCAAAAGGTGGAGTAGATAGAGGGGGGGGGGTATATGTTTTGGAAGGAAGGTAGACTGTAGGTGGAGGAGGACATATTGACAACAGAGAATGCCTATTAGCAGATGTTGTATGTACCCCTCTAGAGCTGGTCATAGATGAATAGAATTCTGAATGAAAAAGTCTTGGGAAAATTCATACGAAAATTCTCAGAACAATTCAAATACGGTTGTGTTTGCTTTTAACATTTTTGTTTTTGGAATGAATAGACTTTACCAAACAAAAACATTTTTCATCCTGCTCCTTTAATTTTCTTGTCACTGTGGTCAAAAATGAATCCGCTCTGGCCAAGGGTACAGAGGTGAGGTGAGAATGAGGGAAAAATGTTGAGCTGGGGAGGTCGGAGTTGGCCTGGTAGCTTTGGGGTGCACACCCTAATGCAATAGGCTGGGCACACCTATGTTTACTATGACCGGGAAAGAGACCACAATAAGTGAAAAATATAATTAGTAAACAGACATGAACACTTTCCAAAGATGCCTTTTGGTTTGTTTGAAAAATCTCACTCCATCTTTGGCCATTCCAGTTTGAGAGGAGTCGACCTATTGATTAACTCCTTTCTAACAGAACTGCTGGAAAAATTGTGTTTTTAATCAGCACATGCAGCCAATCATCTGCAGAGTGGATCAGTGTATTCTGACAGTGAAGGAGCCCTTTCTGCCAGAATACAATAACACAGCAGGGAGGATTCCTTCATCCACCTTGAATGTGTGGATGGGGGAATGCCTGGCTGCTCACAATAAAAAAAAAAGATTCATCTATGGTCAGGTTAAGTCTTGCCAGCAGTTCTTCTCTAAATCCAGCATCAGACTGGTAATGAAAGAGTCAGTACATATAAAATGTATATTTGAATTGGTTACGTGGCAAAAGGTTGAATTTTATCATAATATAATAACATTCAAATTTTGAGGCCTCATGCACACTGGACGTTAAAATAACATTATAAAAACGCCAGTAGCTTTGCAGTGAGTTTTCAACTTTTTTCAACGTTTTTTCAATAGCGTTTTTTAGCGTCTATTAGCGTTTTTAGCATTTTTTTTACTGCTTGAAAACGCCACTGCCCAAAACTGCTGATAACAGCCTATGGACACATAGGATAACATGAAGGAGAGTCTATTGACTGTAGAAAAAAACGTCTACTGCCAAAAACAGCTGCTGTAAAAACATCCAATTACATCCAGTGTGCATGAGGCCTGAATAGTAATGGTCTTATGGTTCCTATACTGTAGCTCGACTAATTGGTGTTCCAAGTCCAAAGGGTATATTACTTGTATGTATTATGTGTGCACATTTTATATATATATATATGTATTTTGTATACATAAAGTTACAAAAGATCAAATATTTAACTGCCACGTGTCTTATTAAAGCTTTCAGAAAAATATGGTCCGATATTTACCATTCATCTGGGTATGAATAGGGCCGTCGTCCTCACAGGACTGGAAACCATAAAAGAGGCCTTGGTGGAGGATGGAGATACATTTTCCGACAGAACCGTCTTACCTATATTTCATGCCATCCAGCATGGAAATGGTAACCAACTGAAATTCTCTTTCTTGTATTTCTTTTTTTCTTGCCAACACTTGTAAAAAATTCTACTTTCTTGAAGAAGGGATCAAAATAGCAAAGGTTAAAGTAGAACTATTGGCAAAACTATTGGCAAGGTAGGTCTGTAACCCCTGAAAGGGTTATTTTTGACATCTTTGTCCTCTTGGGGAAATTTACCTTCACTTCCTGTTCCATAACCTAACAGGAAGTGAGAGGAAATCATTGCAAATTAAGGGAATATCTTGGGGACCCCCAGGTCACCAGAACTAGTGTCCCATTGGAAGATTTCCCCTCTATTACTTTTCTGGGAACAACCTAAAATGTGTGTTTTTTCTTCTACTTTCACTTCCAATGATAATGGTAAACAGGACAAATAGAGAGGGTGAATCTCCCTAATGGGGACACAGGCAGCAATAACAACTGACTGTTCTAACCCATCTCCCCTCTGTCCAAAACTAAAAAAAAAAGTTTTGCCTTCAGTTATACCTTAACAGTTGATGCTCCATGATTTGTTGCTGTTGTAAAATGAAATAGCTTTGTAAAATGTAGATTTCAATTAAATATAAAAGGTAGAACATGATTTTCAAAATGTAAACAGTTTAATTACGTGAAGTCTTTCCTTACGTATGTTGCGATGCCACGTACAAGATGAAAGTTAAGTGGTCATTAAGTCTAGACATGTTTTACCTTAATGCATTCCCTGCATTAAGGTAATGAATGTAACAGTATTTGTATCACCCCCCCCACCCCTCTACCCCTGTATAATCATCCAAGTTCTATCTCGAGCTAGCGCTGTGCCTGTCTGCAGAGGATCTCTCTCTGTCATTGGTTCCTGCTACTGTCACTCAAGTAGGGTGCAGGGCTCTGTGTGTCAATAGTCACACACAGCCCAGCTTGGGATCAAGCCCACAGATGTGTCACCATAGGAAGCAGCTTCCTATGGTGGCACACAGTAAATAGGGGTTGCCTAGAGCAGGGATATCCAAATTACAGCCCTCCAGATGTTGCGGAACTACATTAGGTAAAACTCTGACATTTACAGACATGACTAGGCATGATGGGAATTTTAGTTTCTGAAGAACTGGAGGGCCATAGTTTGGAGACCCCTGGCCTAGAGCACCTACAGGGGAACCCAGAAAAGCGGGTACGGATCACTCTGTGCAATACCATTTCACAGGGCAGGTAAGCATAATGGGCCAGATCCACGTACATTGGCGCATATATAGACCGGCGTAGCGCATCTCCTTTACGTTAGACCGGCTCAATGTAGAGGCGCAAGTACCGTATCCTTGTATACTCGTATCCTCGTTGCCGGCGCAACATAAATTCTGAGGCGTAAGGCGGTGTAATTCAAATTATGAAGGACGTGGGCGTGTTCCATTAAAATGAGCCGTGACCCCATGCAAATGAAGGGCCGGCCGGATTGCGGATGCGAGCATGACGCAGACTATGGTCAGCACCTCTCTGCGCATGCTCAGAATTCGGCACGGCGCAATCAGTGAGATTGGAACTAGGCCCGGTCAATTTATTGAGCTACGCACAGTGCTTAAATAGACCGAGAGAAACACCCTTCCATTGCAAAAGTACATCCATTTGTTTCCCTTCCTACAACAAGGTGCTTTTGTTCTGTTGTTTGTTAGTGTTTGTTGGTTTGTGACGTGTCTTTGAGATTTTTGGTGAGTGTTTTGGAGAGTAATTTGGAGAGTGTTGTGTGAACATGAGTGAGAGGAAGAGAAAATAAAAAATTTCCTTGCGGGAGAAGGAAATTATTGTCAGGGCCATTACCCAATATGGGCGATTCCTGCATGGTGCCAACACCACCCCGGCCAGGAAGAGTCAGATTTTGCAGGACATCGCCGACAAGGTAAATGCTTTGGGGGCGAGACCCGGACACGCCAGGGGATACAAAAGAAGATCAATGATCTCCGGCGTGTGGTCCGTGGGAAGCTGTCCAAGATTGCAGCACATGGCAGGGGCACTGGAGGGGGCCCACCATACACTGTTAGGCTGACTGAGGAGGAGCGTTTGGTGCCCCAGATCTTCAACAGGCAGCAAGCGGAGGGGCTGCCTGGCTTTGACTCCATTGAGGAGGCCGTGAGGACAGGTACGTTTTTTTTTCTATCTGGTGTGTAGCATGTGTGGGGGGGGGGGAATATGTGGCAAGTGTGTGGATCCTCCAACCTGTGAATGTTTTGTGTCATCCCCAGATGTGCAGGAGGGTGCTGGGCCATCTGGCCTGTCCGCACCATCCCCGGGACAACAGTCTGAGAAAGACCCCCAGACAAGGCCAGAGTCCTCTGAGGAGGTTGAGGAGGAGGAGTTTGAGGTTGAGGAGGAGGAGTTTGAGGAGGAGGTCTGCAAAGATGCCTAATGTGAGCTGTCTCCTTGCTGCTCTTCCCTCAGAAGACGGTGGGACCCTCGGTTAGGGGGGGATTTTCTGGTTCGGGGGTCAGGTCATCACGAATGTCAATCTCCAGGCCCTTTTTCACTGGGAAGTTGTGCAGCTTGCAATATGCACCGATGATCTGGCATACAAAGTTTGGGGAATACAACAGGGTACCCCCAGACTTATCCAGGCATCGGAAACGTGACTTCAGGAGGCCAAAGGTGCATTCCACCACTGCACGGGTACGTGCATGTGCTTCATTGTGTCTTTCCCCTCTTGGGGTTTGGGGGTTCCGGAAAGGATTCATGAGGCATATGCAGAGTCACCTGGAAGGGAAAAGACAGGAGGATGTTAGTAGTGCATGTGCCCCTTGTGATTTCTGCTTAATGGGGGGGACAGTCATGCCTGACTCCCATGTGACTCACCAACCAGCCAGCTGTCCCCATACATGTTCTGTTCGAATTCCATTGGGATGGGGCTATGATTGTATATGTAGCTGTCGTGGCTGGATCCGGGGTGTTTGGCACAGACTTGCCATATGAGGCATTTGGCATCGACTATCACCTGTACGTTGATGGAATGCCAATGCTTCAGATTGCGGTATATGTGCTCTGTCTCACGGGGGTTTGGAGTGCCACATGTGTGCAATCAATGGCCCCCACGGTGCGTGGGAATCTGGCAATTCTGTAGAAATATGTCATTGCCTTCAACCGCAGGTCCTCCTGGGTGGGTCTAATGATTTGGTTGGTCATGCGTCTGAGGATTGCAGGGATAACCTGGTGCACACATCTGCTCATGGAGGATTTTGCCATCCCAGCCACTACTCCACTTGTATGCTGAAAAGAGCTACTGGCAAGGAAATAGAGTGTGGAGTTGTGGTTAATTCCATGATGGCATGAGGGGTGAATCTGAAGATGCGATACACCTCAGAATCACTCATGCCAAAAATGTCTATGCATGTGCGGTATATCCTCTCCCGTGCCCTCCTCCGTGCCCTCCTCCTTCTGCGCTCATCTAAAGTCAGTAGTATAGCTATGAGCAAGGATGCCCCTGGCATGTTGGCATACAGATTGTTGTCCTGCAAGTGTGGCTGCTCAGCTCGTCCCTAACGCTGTTGCTTTAGCTGACATGTAGACGTGTTGTCCAAATTTAAACCTGCTTTTATAAGGACTAACTTTAGACCTGACGTGCAGCTGATGCACACAGCGCGTAGCCTGCGCCGCACAAACGTACTTTTGTGGATCGCCGTATTTCCCTCATTTGCATATTTGCATAGCAAATCAATGGTGTGTCTAGCGCATTTTTGCGCGCACGATGCGCCGGTCTATCCAAATTACGTTGGTCGAAAAATTCTGGATTTCAGGCGTATATCGTTTTGGGGATATGGCGCATAGATAGACTTATGCCGCACATCTCGTGAGACGCCGGCATAAGTGCTTTGTGGATCTGGTCCAATGTTATTTTTTTAGGGGGAAATAAAGCCTTTACAACTACTTTAAAATCAAACTGCCTGTGAGAGGAGATAAATAACAGGCAGTACTGGGCAGGCCACTGAAAGTGGTATGGTAAAAACACTCCAAAAATACATCATGCCCTATCGAAAATTATGAACAAAATAAAATGTAAAAAAGAAACTTTATGGGCCAGATTCTCAAAAGAGGTACGACGGTGTATCGCAGGAAACACCGTTGTATCTCTGTTTTTTTTTACTGGGTATCTATACGTGTGATTCCTAGAATCGTCAGCGTCGTCTTTTTCCGTCGGTTACGTCGTTTTACTAAGTCGTTCGCGAATAGGGCATTGCGTAAGTGACGAAAACGTTGTTTTCACGTCGGTTTCAGCGACGTTTTTCCGACGTGAGCTGGAGCATGCGCACTGGGCTTTTTTCCCGGCCGGCGCATGCGCAGTTCGATCGACGCGGGGGCACGCTTAATTTAAATACAAGCTGCCCCCTTTGAATTACGCGGCCTTACGCCGGGCCATTTACACTACGCCGCCGCAACTTCCGGAGCAAGTGCTTTGGGAATACGGCACTCGCTCTGTTAAATTGTGGCGGCGTAGTGTAAATGGCTTACGCTACGCCAGCGGGCAATGTACAAGAATCTGGCCCTAAGTCTATCTAATTGAGGAGATCTTTATCCACATTCAAACAAGTGTAAATAACACCAGTGTAACGGAATGCACCGTGACAGACTGAGATATTCCTATGTCTAAGGTCACCTTATGTCCACTAGGGCCATAGGGTGACAAAGAATCATAATTCATATATTACAGATGGGACATTATTAATACTTCATTTTAGGACTGAGATATCACAAGGAGTTCATGATGACATGACCAGGTCAACCAGACAGTGAGTCATACCTTTGTATAATATGCTATTGAAATATCTTAAGGTGTTGGCTATTCACTGTAAAGACATTCCGTTGAAGGTGTTGATTGCACCCACTCTCACAAGACTCTGCCATTTTGTGATAAAGCTGTCTAGATAACTTATTCAACTAGATGTCTGTGTATTATTCAAGGTTAATTGAACACTATTGATGATGCGGTGCCGTCATGTCTAGCTACCAATAAAAGAATTATCCTCAGTGAGTGAATAGGGGGGTGGGGACTGCATTGTCCTTTGATGAACTGTATTATGCTTGAAACTGTATAAGAAGCTGAGAAAATACCAATAAATTGTCATATCTTTGAAGCAAGTGCAGAGCTTGAGTCTTGTCTTGTTTATGGGAATGGATATGGATCGTGTATGCCAGATTGTCAGAGTGTGTCAGATAAGCTTGTCGTGGGTGGATGGAAGGTTGTAAGCGGTGGTGACCGTTACAACCGGGTTTATCTGAATTAAAGGGGTGTTCCAGCCAAAAAATGTGTTTATTAAAAGTCAGCAGCTACAAAAAGTGTAGCTGCTGGCTTTTAATAAACACTCACTTACCTGCTCCTGCGTTCCAGCGATGCGCCGACCGGGGCTCCGCTCCTCTCCCCCCCTCCCCAGTCGGTGTCTCCATCCCGACTGTGGGCACCCAGCCATGACAGCCTTCGGCTTCACGGCCGGGCACCCACTGCGCATGCGATTACGCCTCTCGCCTTATCAGCCCCTCGGCGGAAGCAGGAAGTGGGACAGGAAGTCCCACTCCTACTGAAGCCCCCACTCCCCCCCAAAAAAAATTACATGCCAAATGTGGCATGTATGGGGGTGAGGAGTGGATTAAGAGGAAGTTTCATTTTTGGGTGGAACTCCTCTTTAAGTTCAGAAGTATGCAACTTCACCAATATAACTATGAAGGATGTTTGCTACTAAATAAACTGTATGTTTCTCCTAGAGATGTAACATTTCCAGGAATATTGAATCCATGGAAACTTTTTTTTTTTCAGAAAAAAAATTACATTTTCTGAAAATGGTTTAAAAAAATTCAGTGTGGAGTATTTTTACAAATTGAAAGTAATTTTCTTACACTGGGAACATGAAATGCAGTGTATATAAAAGTACTGAAGCTTGAAATAAAAGTACAGCTTATTCAGTAAATAAACAAAACTTGCTTTTTAACTTTTATTACAAATTCTACAAATATTACAAAGGACTGTATATGTGAAGAACATTGGAACTATACATGAGAACAAGTAACCACCCCCTTTCCCTCAAAATAATTTAAAAGCTTCCTGCCAATATGCATTTTCAGCTATTGACAATGCTGATCCAAAAGAATATATTGCTCTTGCGAGAGCTCGATCGATGTTCTCCTGGTTTCCAGGTGTCATTTTCTTTATAAGTAAAGGGATTGTGTATTTTTGTGAGTTAATGGAGTCACTTCCTTACTTGAATATTCTGCTGGTGAAGAAACACTTTATGATGATCCAGAAGCAGCAGAAAAAGTGGTTCTGGAATGAGAAGTCTGGAGGGAAAAGCTACAGTACTCACACTTTCATTACGGTTCTCATCATTAAATTCCATAAAGTACTTTTAATGTCTTTAGGGCTCTGGCATGCATGGATGAGTTTATTCATCCTTGTAGCATTTGGAAAATAATATTTCTTGTTGCAAAATGTGCAACTTGTATGGTAGTAATGGTAGTTAGGCATTTAGGCATTAATAGTTCTCCTATCATTCCTCTGCTTGTTCTCCAACTTCCGGTTTGCGGACACTGAGTAATCTACTACACTATTGGAGGCTTTTCTTTCATTTGCTCCCTGTCTCTTGTTGGAGCGGTTTTCACTATAGGCCAGCTGACATCTATGAGACCAGCGGGAGTGAGAAGAGGCAGGGGAATGATGGAAGAACTATTAATGCCTAACTACCAATTATAGAGATGAGAGTTCTGGGAGACTTTTGGTGGATTTCCTGCTTGAATCATCACCCTAACTGTGAAAGGATCCCAGACGGGACATTTCCCTTCCTTCTTGGGATCATTATCACTACATATTTAGTCACTCGATGCCTATGAGGACTGGTCTCCTATTTGAGACATCTACATAGTGACTTTTTAGGACTATCCATATATTTATCCATTTGCACTTTATATGGACCTTCCATGTTTATATTCCTATATTGCTCCATTGACATATTGCCTCGTTTCCACTGAGCGGATCGGTTCAATACGGTTCGGTACGCTATTTTGGGTGTTTCCATTATGAAAGGGTGCCGTAAAAGCGAACCGTACCGCACCAGCAAGGGTCCTGCTTCTCATGAGGGTCCAGAGAGAGTGGAATGGTTCCATTAGGGCGGACCTACAAATACATCTCACTGATTGGTGGACGCGCTAGGAATTTTTTCTTTACCCTGAATGGTCCCTGACGGTCCGATTTGCAGTGGAAACGCTCACGCGAATAGACCGATCCCATCCTAACCACTCCAAATTTACTGACCCGAACCGTTCCGTGCAGTGGAAACAAGGCAATAGTCACCTTCTAGGATTATTTATTCATCCTATTGCACTTTATTTGCACACATATGGACTTTCTTTGCACTATTTATACATATATGTAGTTGTTGATTTGTTGTATCATGGTTTAGTGCAAGATCATTTTTTACATATTTATTACATTCGTGTAAGGTAAACACTGATAGATTTTGCAGCTTTTGAGCATTTTGAGTAGCGTGAAAAATCCACATTCAGTTTTCATACTTTATTATATGTCTCTAGATTCTTGTCCAAGGTTGTCATACAGAGGGACAATTCTGCACTGGCTATAGAAACCCTCTTTCATCATAAGAAAACTGCATACATTGGGCTGGGGTCTTATTGTTGCTGTCCGTGCAAAGTTTTTTTTTGTGGCTTTGTATATTATGAACATATATGACCAGGGCCGGTGCTACGACTAGGCAAACTAGGCAGCCACCTAGAGCTGACTGAAGCCTAGGGGCACCCAGCCACTGGTGTTTCTACTCTCTTTTTTCTGCAACAAGCAACTAAGTCTCAGCATCAGCAGGCAGCCCCCGCTCCATTCGCACATAGTGTCAGAGGCGCAGTGGCGGCAGAGGACTGTGTCTGTGTCCCAACTCCCGAATGAATGAAAGCAAGCAAATATTCATTGATGGGCATTGGGAGGCTGCATTTGATGGGTGCTGGTGAGGCTGCTTTTGATGAGCGCTGGTGAGGCTGAATTGATGGGCACTGGGGAGGCTGCATTGATGGGTGCTATTGGGGCTGCATTTGATAGGTGTTTCATTAAAAAGGTGTGGTATACATGGGCAGGACAAAGGTGGTGGAGTCAGAGGTGGAGCCAAGGGGTTTTGGCAAAATGAGGTTTCACCTAGGGTGTCAAAAATCTTTGCATCAGCCCTGTACTGTATACGACTATTACTTTGGTATAAGGCATAGTAAATAAGTACAGGAAAACTGTCTATTTGAGCCTTTTCATTGTTCAGTATGTTGTCTGATTTTATGACTGAGTCATATGGCCCTTCTTGGCCGTACATCCTCAGATCAGTGTATTTCTGCAACTGGTATAGCCAGGTGTTTCTAATGAGCTGCAGACAAGGAGGCCTGTACAGATCTACAACAGGCGTACACTGACTGCAGCTGTACATACATAATTGATCAAGGAAGGAGCAGATACATGCAGCTAGAAACAGATGATCAACCCATGGTCACTCATTAGATCCAACTGCAGATAATCACTCTATGGGGGTTATTAACGAAAGGCAAATCCACTTTGCTCTACAAGTGCAAAATGCACTTGAAATTGCACTGAAAGTACACTTGGAAGTGCAGTCACTGTAGATCCGACGGACCGTTTTCATCGGGTCACCGCTGAAGTGGCCTGATGGTCTGATGTGCGTACACACCATCAGTTCAAAAACCGATCGTGTCAGAACGCGGTGACGTAAAACACAACGACGTGCTGAAAAAATGAAGTTCAATGCTTCCAAGCATGCGTCGACTTGATTCTGAGCATGCGCAGGTTTTTGAACCGATGCCTTTGCATACTAAAGATCGGTTTTTGAATCAAAACAACTTTTATTGAGCATAAGGTAAAGACAGGAGTACAGTCGGGTAAGAAGTGCAACATGCACTACAGGTACAAGTAGATCCATTTGACATTGTGCATGTACATAAACGTGAATAGAGTAAGCAGGGAGTAACGGTGGGGGTCACTACTGGTGTGGTACAGGCTAGGGGGCAGCAAGCAACCGTATGGGAAGCGGGGGGGCGCGCAACAGGATAAGTTGGCAGACAGCGTGTGGGAACCGCATCTAGCCCACATCAGTGCAGGAGGAGGAGTCCCCCAGCCACCTGTCCCAAACCTTGTTATACTTCTGTGGGCAGCCCCTGTTGGCATACAACATTTTTTTATAAGGGAGGGCAGCATTAACAGCACTGATCCATTGTTGCAGGGAGGGCGGGGTTCCCCTCATCCAGTGCCTGGCAATTTGCAGACGAGCAAGGAATAACGTTTCTTGTAGAAATGTGTTGAGATATTTTTCTTCTTCAGGAAGGGAGAGAAGTCCCAGTATGCACTGGCGGGGGCAGAGGGACACAGGGGAGCCCATCCGATCGTGTAGGAACCGGACCACCTGAGTCCAGAACCCCTGGACGGGAGGACAGGCCCAGAGTAGGTGAAAAAAGGAGGCATCAGGGTGGCCGCAGCCGGGGCAGTTGGGGTCTTGGTCGTTCTTAAATTTGTCGATGCGGTGGGGTGTTAGGTATGACCTGTGAAGAATGAACAGGTGGGTGAGGCGGTCGGATAATTTAGGGGAGACCGTCTTGCAGTTGGCAAGAGCCTCACCCCAGTCCGCGTCGGACACAGTGCCAATATCAGGCTCCCAACGGTCTTTGAGGCGGTATGCTGTGGCCGACGCAGAGGGCTGTATGAGGTAGCAAAAGAGTT
The DNA here is from genome assembly GCA_029574335.1 of Rana kukunoris. NCBI lineage: Eukaryota > Metazoa > Chordata > Amphibia > Anura > Ranidae > Rana > Rana kukunoris. Next base: position 50,612,969 of record CM056054.1, on the reverse strand, counting down.
GGGAGATGAGCTTCTTGTGATCAGATCCAGTCACAATGTCAACCAGGAGAGGGATCTCGAGGGTCGGTGCGGGGCTTACAAATTGGGAATTGAGGGCATGTCGGAGTTGAAAGAAGCGGAAGAGCATATGATTAGGTAGTGCAAATTTATCTTTAAGAGCTTGAAACGACGTGACTGAGCCCCGGGCCATCACCTGTGACAGATAGATGACACCACTGTTGATCCACAGGCCACGGTCGGGGACGGAGGCCAGCTCGGGCAGAAGAGGGTTGTCCCATAGGGGGGTGTGAGAATGGGGGGAGGGGGCTGCGCCAGTACGCAAAGCTAATTGCCATATTTTACGGTGGTGAAAGAGCATCCGACCGGCGACATCGGTGTGAGGTGGGGCCCGTGGCTCGCAGAACAGGAGTTGGAAGGGGTGGAACAGGGGTCCCGGGGCGTGGGAACAGACCAGGGCAGAGTAGCGGTCTTTGTCAGATTCTAAAGATCGGTTTTGACCGATGGTCAGGCGTCCATCAGTCCGATTTTAAAGCAAGTTTTAAAACTTTGGTCCGAAGGACGACGGACTGATGGGGCCCACACGCGGTCCGTTTGGACCGATGAAACTGGATTTCAGTCCATTTTCATCGGTTTGGACCGATCGTGTGTACGCGGCCTCAGATTTTTCAGCGACTGCACTTCCAAGTGCACTTTCAGTGAAATTTCAAATGCACTTTGCACTTGTAGTTTGCACTTGTAGTGCAAAGTGGATTTGCCTTTCATAAACTACCCCCACCGTGTTATTGCATGCAATCAGCTATGGAGAGCATCAGCCTGTCACTGATTTGTACAGACTGAGCATCCACAACTAATCAGAACCACCTGTCCATACCTCCTACAAAAAAATGATGATCTGATTGATGTACAGCCATGAATAGTTATGCCCTGTACACATGATCGGATATCTGATGGAATCTAATCGGATGGATTTTTTCATCAGTCTTGCCTACACACCATCAGTCATAAATCCGACCGTGTCCAACGCGGTGATGTAAAACACTACGACGTGCTGAGAAAAATTAAGTTCAATGCTTCTGAGCATGCGTCGACTTGATTCTGAGCATGCATGGATTTTTCTCCAATGGACTTTCCTACAGACGATTGTTTTTCTATCCATAGGAAAAATTTAAAACAGGTTCTATTTTTTTTCACCGATGGGAAAAAAAATTATGGGGCCCACACACGATGGAAAACAGTCCATCGGTCTGTTTTCATCAGACAAACCGATCGTGTGTACAGGGCTTTAGTTGTATGAATGAGCCCTTAGTGTGATACTAATGTTAGCCTGTCGAGTGAAGTAGAAGAAAGCGTGGTACAAGACAGTTTTGCTAGGTAGGTAAGTAGAATAAATCCGGCCCTGGCTGCAAAAAAAAACAAAAAATACAAAACTGGAATGAACCTCCCTTTCACGGAGCAGTCCTCCATACCTGTCTACAGCATGTCTGCCAAAGCAAAATGCAAATTTATTTTAAATTATTTGTTATCTGGATTTTGTAGAATTCTCAACCCCTTCTATTGGCTTCTTTCTCAAAATGCTGTATTTCAAGGTCGAATTTCATGTACATAATAGAGCATCTCCAGGGACTAAGTACCCGAAAACTATTTTGTTATACAAGCTAGCCAAAGGTTTATTGCTTGTTTAAACTCCCATTTCAAAACTATGGACATTATTACAGCCCCACCAAAATAAAATTCTTTGCAGTTATAACAGCCTCCCATCTTCTGAGAGGGCTTTCTACAATATTCTTGAGAATTAATGTGGCAATCTGTGTCCATTCAGCCAAAAGGACCTTTGTGAGGTCAGATAAAAGTACTTGGCCGGACTTTTGCTGGATAAGAGGACTTGGCTTGTATTCAGCTTGGCAATTCATTCTAAAGAAATTTTGTAGGGTTAGGCCTCTTTCACACGGAGTGGTCCGTTTTTCGGTCCGCTCTGTGTGTGTCCGTCGACTCAGCTGGGGGTCCCGCTGAGCTGTCGGCAGACAGGGCGGTCACCGCACATTGTGCAGGGACCGCCCTGTCTCTCCTCCGCTATCCCCTATTGGGAATCGAATGCCAACGGACCGTCTGTCCGTTGACATCCGATCCGATCGGCCGCACGGAAGAAAAATAGGGTTTTCTTCCGTCCGAAAAAGGGATCCAGACGGACGCGGATCTTAGGCGGACGTTAGCGGATGCATCATCCGCTAACGGACGTGATCCCATAGGGGCCCATTACAAGTCCGTAAACGGACTTGCAATGAGCGGACGAACGGTCCGCTAATGTGAAAGGGGCCTTAAGGTTACTGTTCCATGCAGGCAAATTGCATTCCTACATAATGGACCCAAAAAATCAGGTCTTTATGGACCTCACTTTTTGCACAGGGGAACAGACCTGCTGGAACAGAAAAGAACTCCCCAAGCAATTGTCTGAATTGTCTGTAGTATTGAATGCTGTGGTATTAAATTTACGCTTCACTGGAAACACCTGAACTCAATCATTTGGAAAGGTGTTTAGAGAAAATTGAGCACTGTCTGTGATACTTTTTTTATTTGCACTAACATATAATATTTCATGGACAAGCTTTCGGGTTGTGTCCCCTTCTTCAAGGTCCAAGCAGTACTCCGTTGCACTAATATGGCTACAATCACCTCAATTAGGAAATGTGTTTACAAACTTTTGGCCATAGAGGTAGGTGTAATGATCAGGTGTCTTCAAACATTTAGCACCTGGGACTTGTGCGCGTTTAGAATTAGTCCCCTTTCAGGCCGCGTACACATGATCAGACCGGTCTGATGAAACTGGCCAAATCGATTGTGTTTACGGCCCATCGGACCGCTGTCCATCGGACCAAAGTTTTCAGACCAAACTTGCTTTAACCTCCCTGGCGTTTTTCCCGTGTCTGACACGGGGTAAAAATTTGCTGCTACTATTGTTGATCCCGTGTCAGACACGGGCTCGCCTCGCAGAATCCAGAGAGAGTTTACTTACCTTCTCCGTGGATCCAGCGATGCATCCCCGCTGTGTGAGCGAGCGGGTGCTCGCTCGATTCACACAGCGTCCCCGTGTGCCGCCGAGCTCCGTTCCCTGCGACGTTACGACGCACGGGGACGGAGAACGGCGCCAAATTCAAAAATGTAAACAAACACTATACATACAGTACAATGTAATCTTATAGATTACAGTACTGTATGTAAAAAATACACACCCCCCATGTCCCTAGTGGTCTGCCCAGTGCCCTACATGTTCTTTTATATAATAAAAACTTTTCTTTCTCCCTGCAAACTGTAGATTGCCCATAGCAACCAAAAGTGTCCCTTTTATGGCAAAAATTGTTTTAGAGCAGCTAAAAAACAGCGATAATAAATTATAATCACTTGCAGAATTTAGCGATAGCGATTTGTGGGGAAATTCGTCATAAAAAAAAAAAATAATGACAGCAAAAATTCTGCAACTGAGCAAATTTCAGTGATTTTGATTTGATTACATTATTGAATAATTTTTACTATAATTATATTATTATTTGTTATAATTTTTTATAATTATTTATTATATTATAATTTTTAATAATAAAAAAAAAAAAAAAAATCATACCCGGGATGCCTATTAGACTCTTGTTTAGATAGATTTAAGTGAGTACTTACTAAGAATTGCAGGCCTATAATACATAACGCCACATTTCCTTGCAAAACAATTGCAACGCTTTTGGTACAAAATTCCAGACAGAATCATAACGCCAGGGAGGTTAAAGCCGGTCCGATGGACGCCTGACCATCGGACCAAAACTAAGGTTGGTATGCAAAAGCATCGGACAAAAAACCAGCGCATGCTCAGAATCAAGTCGACGCATGCTTGGAAGCATTGAACTTCATTTTTTCAGCACGTCGTTGTGTTCTAGGTCACCGCGTTCTGACCCGATCAGATTTTGGACTGATAGTGTGTACGCACATCAAACCATCAGGCCACTTCAGCGGTTGACCCATTGAAAATGGTCCGTCGGACCGGTCTGATCGTGTGTACGCGGCCTCACATGAACCTTCTAATTGGGCCTGCTTGTCCATATTTCAAGTGGACCCAACAGAACTTTCATTCTTTTCTATGGAGCGATGATTGTAAACAGACATGTGTCCATTTACATCCACCTACATACAATCTGATCCGCCAAAAAAGAGGCGGATGGGAATTGAATGGCAGGGGATCGGATAGAATAGCAACCAATTGTAAATGAACAGGCGGTCCGTTTACATCCGACCGTCCATTGAGGAGGGAGGTCTGTGACTGTGTTTACTCTGCAGAAGCAAAGTGGACACGGACCTGCTCAGTGGGGATCAGCAGACAGATTCCCTGCTGAGCAAGCGGATCACAGCCGCATATTAGTGAATGATATTAGTACTTCTTTTACGATGTTTCAAATGTTTTCAAACAAATTCCCTTGATATTTGAAAAGGTGTGTTTTTTACATCGGGAGAAAAGTGGAAGACAACAAGAAGATTCACAATGTCCAGCATGAAAAACCTTGGAATGGGCAAGAAAATGATTGAAGATAAGATGATAGAGGAGCTTCAGTTTCTTAATGACAAAATTCAGTCTTTTAACGGTAAGTGCATTATGTGAAATAGTATGACATAAATAAGACAGGCAGATATCAAACACAGAGGGACTGTGATCATTCTTGAAACACTCCCGTCACTGACTACCAGTGTATCACATCCTCGATCCAAAAGGGTATAAAGGTTCAACATTGTTCTTTGTTTCATTAATTTGGAAGTTGTCAACCAGGATGAAAAATGAATATTTACCCTTTGTTCCCAGTAACATTGCAACAATAAATATATGCCATCTGGGGGCCATACTGTATAACTATCCCAATGGTTGTTTCAGCAAACCCCTGCTAGTGACTGTCAGTAGATCATTCAGTGTTTGTTTAGCCAGTATCTGGAGAAGTTAATTTAGTGTGAAGTGTTAATTTAGGTTTTGTTTAGCGTTAGGTCTTAGGCCGCGTACACACGATCGAATTTATCTGCTGAAACTGGTCCGACGGACCGTTTCAGCAGACAAATTCGATCGTGTGTACGGGCGAACAGACAGGTTTTTCCAGCAGACAAATTTAAAGCATGCTTTAATCGGATATGTTTAGTCGTGTGTACGCGGCCTTAGAGGGCTATGTGTTAGGAAAAGTTTTAGGTGTAATGCCACATACATGTAAAAAATTACGTGTTTTTTTAATGTCGTTAAAAACTATTGTGTGTGGGCTCCAGAGCATTTTTCACAATGTAAAAATGGCCATTAAAAATGTCCAACATGCTCTCATTTTTCACGACGTTTTTAACATTGTCGTTTTTAACATCGTAAAAAATGGTCGTGTGTGGGCTTTAACAGAGTGAAAAAAACATGCATGCTCAGAAGCAAGTTATGAGACGGGAGCGCGCGTTCTGGTAAAACTTGCATTCGTAATGGAGTAAGCACATTCATCACGCTGTAACAGACTGAAAAGCGCGAATCGTCTTTTACTAACACGAAATCAGCAACAGCAGCCCCAAGGGTGGCGTCATCCGAATGGAACTTCCCCTTATAGTGCCGTCGTACGTGTTATACGTCACCGCGCTTTGCTCGAGCATTTTTTGTTCACGATCGTGTATAGGCAAGGCCATTTTAACGATCGGGTAGAAAAAAAAATAGTTTTTTCTAGACCATTAAAAATGTCATTTTTTACAACCCCCGTGTGTACGCGGCATAATTTTTTATTTTTTTTTCTGTTTTACAATTTTTTAGGAAAAGGTAATGAATATGATATAACATTCATACAATTGTTTATACAGTTGAACCTCAGGTTAATAGCATAATCCGTTCCAGGAGAATGCTCGTAATCCAAAGAACTCCCATTTCAAAGCGAGTTTCCCCATTAAAGTCAATGGAAACAAAAATAATTTGTTCCACATTGACTTCAATTGGATGCAATACCGAATGGGGCCAAATGTGGGGGGGTGCCAGAGAGCCTCGTAAATTTCTGGAAAGGCCCAAGGACACGTCGGCTGGCCTCGGCAAACGTCGGCAAGGCTTGGAAACTGAGTATTTCCCTGTATTTCCATGTCTTTCCAAGCATTGCTGAACGGCGCCAATCGCTTTTCGGCTCTGCTCTGCTCCGGCCCCCCCCCACACCTCAGGCCAAATGCGGTACTGCAGGCCCCATTAGGTTGAATTCTGCTTATCTTGCGAAACAACATTCGCAAACCGAGTCAGAATTAAAAAAAAAAGTTGCTCGCAAATCAAAACGCTCGTTAACCACGTTACTCTTAAACCGAGGTTCCACTGTATTTGGTAAGTTATTTTTTTATTATTTACATGTATTATCTTTCTGTCAGAGAAAGTATTGCAAACTGAATATCAAGCTAAGCTCATATGCATACCATGTGATATGAGTACTTACCTAATGTTCCAATCAATTCATATCCAGCCAGGCAGGCCCTTGCACTACAAGCGTGTTGGTTCAATCAGATTGCAATGTGTGCAGTGAGCTTTAGTAAGCAAAGTGGAAGAATGCCTTTGGATGAAGATGATGTTCTGTATACCTTTTATGAAATAATAACTTATTTTCTATTTTATTAAGGTAAACAATTCAGACTGAGAGAGTTTGCCTGTGCACCAACAAATATTACCTTTGCTATGTTATTTGGCAATCGCTTTGACTATAAAGATTTAACTTATATGCGTATTATGGAACTAATTGATGATATTGTTGTTCTGCTTGGCTCACGCTACTTACAGGTTAGTACCTCTGTCTGAACTGCCAAGAAAACAAATATTACTTTGTTCTATTAAATTATGAAAGTTTAAGTTATTTAATTTTCTGCACAAAATGTAAATAAACATAAGACGCTTACCCCGACTTGTTCATTCCCCGACTTAGTTGGGGTAGGCGGTACACCTTTGTGGGCGTGGGTCAGCCACGCCCTGTGACCTTTGACCTCTAGGAACCCACCTTCTGACCTTTGACCTCTGGGGGAGGTACCTGTTCCAATTCCTAAATCCTAGCCATATTCTTTAATGGGAAACCCTAACCCTAAGCCTAACCTTAACCCTGGCCCAGTTAATGGCATTTTATAGTGTTTTCCATATATACTGTATAATTAATGATTTAAACAGGGAAAAAAAATATTTTTGGAAAATGGAAATATGAATGATTTGGTATGGTATATGTTGGTTTAGAAGCAAGATCTCAGATTACACAAACACATAGCTAGACAAGTCAGCCTAATGACTCAGAGGTAGGACACACTCCCATCCTTTTCAGTGGAAATAGATTCTGCGACAGTAGCCAACAAGGACAAAGTCAGTGCAGGGTATTGACATTAGGTGTGAAAAGCATGCACCCTGTAATAATAGTAAAAAACACCAATCAGCTGCGCAATGTAGAAATCAAATGATGTTATACACAATAGTTAAAAGTCCATGTTAACAGGAGACCACATGTAGTATTTAGAGGAGGTAATGATACTATAGTGCAGCTAAATACCACAACCGTGAACAGACCATCACCAACACCCAATCACACTGCCTCTTACCATCCAATATACAATGTCTTGAAAAAGTATTCATACTACTTAAAATTTTCCACATTTTGTTATGTTACAACTAGGGTTGTCCCGATACCACTTTTTTAGGACCGAGTACAAGTACCGATACTTTTTTTCATGTACTCACCGATACCGAATACCGATACTTTTTTTAAATGTCATGTGACAGTTTTCAAACCACAATACAGACTAAGGATATTTTCTTTAGAATTATGAAGAAGTCTAACTCAAGACATTATAAAAGAATAAAAATTAGTAAAAATTAATAAAAATGATTTATTTGCTTGTCACGCAGTAGTAAAAAACTCAAAGAATTTTCACAGAACATGTTGATAAATACAAAAAAAGTATTCTATTTAGGTATCGGGAGCATTTGCACGAGTACAAGTACTCCCGCAAATACTTGGTATCGGTCCCGATACCGATACTAGTATCGGTATCTGGACAACCCTAGTTACAACCAAAAACTTAAATGTATTTTATTGGGGATTTTATATGATATACCAACACAAAGTGGAATATAATTGTGAAGTGGAAGGGAAATTATAAATGGTTTTTAATTTTTTTTACCAATAAATATCTGAAAAATGTGGCGTGCATTTGTATTCAGCCCCCTTTATTTTGATACCCCTAACTAAAATCTAGTGGAACCAATTGGCTTCAGAAGTCACCTAATTAGCAACCAGAGTCCTCCTGTGTGTAGTTTAATCTCACTATAAATACAGCTGTTCTGTGAAGCCCTCAGAGCCCTTAATAAAGAGTCTTAGTGAACAAATAGCATCATGAAGGCCAAGCAATACACCAGACAGGTCAAGGATAAAGTCGTGGAGAAGTTTAAAGCAGGGTTAGGTTATACAAAAAAAAAAACAAGCTTTAAACATCTCACAGAGCACTGTTCAATCCATTATTCGAAAATGGAAATAGTATGGCACAACTGCAAACCTACAAAGACATGGCTGTCCACCTAAACTGACAGGCGGTGCAAGGAGAGAACTAATCAGAGAAGCAGCCAAGAGGCCCATGGTAACTCTGGAGGAGCTGCAGAGATCTACAGCTCAGGTGGGAGAATCTGTCCACAGGACAACTATTAGTCATGCACTCCACAATTCTGGCCTTTATGAAAGAGTGGCAAGAAGAAAGTCATTGTTAAAAGAAAGTCATAAGAAGTCCTGTTTGCGAGAACCCTTATGGGAGACACAGCAAACATGTGAAAGAAGGTGCTCTGATCAGATGAGACCAAAATTTAACTTTTATGCCTAAAAGCAAAACCATAGGTGTGCGCAGCCTATTGCATTAGGGTGTGCACCCCAAATGTATTAAAACATGGACGATGTTAGTAGGCAGTGGACTTTTCTGTAGGGCCAAGGTTGGTGTCGGTAGAACAATGGACAATGTAAGTCGTTTTTTATTTCTATTACGTTGTTTTTTTATTATTTAAAAAAAAAAATTAGGAGCCCCATTGAGTGGGCTTTGGTGAAATATCAGCAGGGGGAATCTGCGCCACTCAGGGGGATTAGGGTGTGCCCCGGCACACCCGGCACACCCCCTGCGCACACCTATGAGCAAAACGCTATGTGTGGTGGAAAACTAAAACTGCACATCACCCTAAACACACCATGAAACATAGGAAGAACAAAACGTCTTTTAACCACTTAAGGACCGCCTTAACGTCGGCAGAATGGCACGGCTGGGCACAAGCACGTACCTCTACGTCCTCTTTAAGTGCCCGGCCTGAAGCTCCATGACCGCAGCCGCGGGACTCGTGGACCCGATCGCCGCTGGAGTCCAGCGATCGGTCCCCAGAGCTGAAGAATGGGGAAGCTGTGTGTAAACACAGCTTCCCCGTTCTTCACTGTGGCGCTGTCATTGAGCGTGTGTTCCCTGATATATAGGAACACACGTCCAGCCCCGCCCCCTACAGTTAGAAACACAGATGAGGTCACACTTAACCCCTTCAGTGCCGGGTCTTAAGTGGTTAAGGATTAGGCTAGCGGAGCATCGTGCTAATATCCGTAAGGGGTTCAAAGACCACAGTGTGTCTTTAAATTTTAAGGAGAAACATAGCCAGGATCCATCCGTCCTTTAATTCTGTGGAATTGATTGTACCTTCCCATCTTGGAGGGGGTCGAATCGGATCAGGGATTTATCACAGAGAGAAATTTAAGTGGATTTTCCTTTTGAAGAGTTTACACCCGAAGGGGTTGAACATCGAACTGGATTTAAATTGTTTTATCAGTAATTTTTCTTGTAAAAAGAGTTTTATTGAAAATGCACATCAACAGAAAAAACAGAAAGAAATACAAAGAAAAAGCAGTGGTGGACACGCCATGAGCTATCATATAAAGAACTGGAGGCATCAAACAAGGTAGTCCATAGACTTGGAATCGTTTTATCAGTCATTTTTAACTATAAAATAAACTAAATGATTTGGTCTATCCATCATGTGTAGTATGTGGAATTTGGGACTAATATTCCATATATTGCTGGATTATTTAGTTTTGGTTCTTTTGCATATCAGCATTATGCGTGTCTCTCTAAAACCATCTTTTTACTCAACTTCAATGTTGCCGATATATTGTTGAAGCCGTAGGTCCTTTTATTAGTATTTTATTATTAATTAATTATTTTTTCCAACCACTCATTTTATAATATATACATAAAAATACATTTTTATGGATGGGGGCTTTTTAGATAGTTATCATATTGTTGAGAATGTAAATAAGTGCATGCAAATACACTAATTAAATATGCATTTTATTCAATAAGCATTTGTCGCTCTAATGTACAAGTCATTTGGGACGATGCATTTTATTTATGATCATTTAATATGTTTTTTTTTTATTCATCTGTGTTTACCATTTAAATGCTGGGGTATTGCGGCACTGGAGACACAGAATGCGTGCAGGCGCACTAGGAGACAATCCACAATGGAAAGGGGGGGGTGGATTATAAAGATGATGCTGCTATGCCGTGCAGACAATCCTATTGAAAAAGTCTATACTGACGAAACATGTCTGGGTGGGGCCTGCACGGCAAACTTTTGTGATCCCTATATGTACTATCACCAACAAGGGAGGTAGCTGTTCCGGCTGGGGTAGTGAGCGAGCAAGTGGAGGGTGAGATCTGCTGGGTGTTCTGTATCCCTGTGACTGCAATAACCTAACCTCTTACTGCTTTTTTGATTGAAGTGTGAATTTTATAACATGTAAGTACAATGAGTGAGGATTTGTGAGCACTTTTTAATAAATTGGTTTTACGTACTTCACCATTGGAAGCATTTTATTTATTTTTCATGTTGATTTGATTGATTTATGATCACCGTTGGAATTGTCTATCAACCCGGGTGGGTTATCAAGCTATTGTGCCGAACATGTGAATGTGAGGCATATTGTTTTGGTGAGTTTTTTTCCTTTGGGAGTGGATTCACAAGCACATGAGATGTGGTGGAAAGTTTGTACCAAGATTTCTTAAAGAAAGATACCATTCATTAATCGATCACTGCTTAATCACTTGAAGATTTGTGAGATTTATGGACACTTTTATATGATTTTTTTTCTTTTCAACTTTCTTTATATGTTTATGGATTATTCACATGCACTATTCATTCACTTTCACTTGTTAATTTTTATGTGCTAATATTTAAGTGTGTATTTATGTTATTCTAATATAATCACTTTATTAGTACTGTTTTATTAAACAGAGCGCTACTATTTTTTTCACTAAAGATTCACTATATACACCATGAAACATGGTGGTAGCAGAAAAATGTTGTGGGGATGATCTTCTTCAGCAGGGACACGGAAGCTGGTCAAAGTTGATGTGAAGATGGATGGAGCCGAATACAGGGCAATCTTAGAAGAAAACCTGTTAGCATCTGAAAAAGACTTGAGACTGGGGCGAAGGTTCACCTTCCAACAGGACAATAACCATAAACATACCGCCAGATCTTCAATGGAATGGTTTAGATCAAAGCATATTCATGTGTTAGAATGGCCCAGTCAAAGTCCAGACTTAAATCCAATTGAGAATCTGTGGGAATACTTGACAATTGCTGTTCACAGAAGCTCTTCATCCAGTCAGACAGAGCTTGAGCTATTTTGCAAATATGAATGGGAAGAAATTTCACTCTCTAGATGGGTAAAGCTGGTATAGACATCCCCAAAAAGACTTGCAACTGTAATTGCAGCGAAAGGAGGTTCTACAAAGTATTGGCTACAAAGGGGGGCTGGATACAATTGCACGCCACAGTTTTCACATATTTATTTATAAGGAATTCTGAGAATTATTTATTATTTCCCTTTCACTTTACAATTATGTGCCACTTTGTGTTGGTCCATCACATACAATCCCAATAAAATACATTCACGTTTTTGGTTGTAACATGACAAAATGTGGAATATTTCAAGGCACTGTAGACCCTTATAACAAAGGTCAAATGCGCAGTGAAAAGCAATCCAGTAAGATCACCAGTATTACCAATCCACCTCTAGGACTCTCGGACGTCTCCACCAAGGCTTCATCAATCTCATGAAGAGACAAAAGAAACACTCCTCATCGTGCAGAAATCCTAATCAAATGACCCAATCACCTTTAGATCACATAGAGCTTGCATATCTGTACAAAACTTCTGGCATTCCTAACCAGCAAAATGTTCGTTGTGTCCCGGTATGCAATGACGTCACACGTCCCCAACTCCTCCATACCTGTTCATCATCAAATTTACATTGTCAGGGGAGATTTTGAGCAGCAGGAATGGGCTGGGCCACAAGTACACACCAGACAATAGACTGGGTGTGGAGAACCGGGTTAAAAAAAAAATCAGATCATGTTACAGCCAAAGGCGCATTGATAAGTCAAAGATATAACTTCCTTGCGACTTTTGTGATTTTAACATTGCAGTCTACTGTTGTGCAGGATTTTTTTTTGGACGCTACTACTTAAGTCAGCACCCTTAATGTGTTTTTACTTATCATGCGACTTTCTGTGTCGCAAGTCACAGCACATCACGTGACAAATCGCAGCAGTGTGGACTGGGGCTTAGAGAAGCACTTCCCCAGAAAAACCAAGACCAGGAGAGCTGAGCAGATTGTACAAATATATCATTTAAGTCATTTTATGTTGTTATAAATCTACTGGCTGCAAAAATTCTTCTATTAGGACCTGTGCAGGTGAGTACTATTTATTTATTCCACTCCATTTTCCAGATTCTTCATTTTTAGCAGTCCAAGATTAGACCGGATAAATCTATAGGTCATAACTGCAAAGAATGAAACAATCATTACTTGATAAACATTAAAACTCAAATTCTTCTTTTTCAGATATTCAATATTTATCCTGTGCTTGGGATCTTTATGAAGACTCACAAAAAAATATTAGATAAGATCGATGAAATATGTATGATGCTGAAAGCTGAAATTAAGGCCAAAAGGCAGACAATGGATTACAACTGCGTGACCACATTTATTGAAGCTTTCATTGCCAAGCAAGAATTGGTAATGGTTTTCATTGGTTTCCTCATTATAGTCATCTTATTCTATTAGAGTGGCAGGGCAGGTCAGGCCAGACCTTTCTTTTGCAATGTACTGATAGTCTTGCTAGGCGAATTCTTGGCCTTCTGGGCCAAATAAAATACATTATTCTGTATGAATTTTAGAAAGTTCATGCTTAGAAACACTCCAATATTATCCTTCTAGGGCACAGGTATCAAACACAAGGCCCACAGGCTGAATCTGGCCCATCAGGCCATTTAATGTGGCCCTCGCACCTCTCTTGCAGCTACAGGAGAGCTCCAGCCCTCCTCTGGTCTTTTTCAAAGACCCTTACTTTCTGCTTTCAAGCAAATTTGCATCCAGCTTCTTCCCAGCAGCAGCATAAGGTAAGGGGGGTGCACTGTGATGTAAGCGAGAGTGGGGGACTCAACTCCTGATGGTGGGGTGGCTCTTAACATCTAATGTAAGGGAAGGGGATGTGCTTGACATCTAATCTTACAGATTAGTGGCGGCTGGTGCTCAAAATTTTTTGGGGGGCGCAAACGAAAAAAATAAATTGCAGCCTCACTGTGCCCATCACATGCAGCCACTGTGCCATGCCACCAAATGCAGCCACTGTGCCATCAATTGTCACCACTGTGCCATGCCATCAAACACAGAAACTGTGCCATCAATTGTCACCACTGTGCCATGCCACCAAATGCAGCCACTGTGCCATCAATTGTCACCACTGTGCCATGCCATCAAACACAGAAACTGTGCCATCAATTGTCACCACTGTGCCATGCCATCAAATGCAGCCACTGTGCCATCAATTGTTACCACTGTGCCATGCAACACAGCAACTGTGCCATCAATTGTCACCACTGTGCCATGCCACCAAATGCAGCCACTGTGCCATCAATTGCCACCACTGTGCCATGCAACACAGCAACTGTGCCATCAATTGTCACCACTGTGCCATGCCATCAAATGCAGTCACTGTGCCATCAATTGTCACCACTGTGCCATGCCATCAAATGCCACCACTGTGCCTTCAATTGTCACCACTGTGCCATGCCATCAAACGCCACCACTGTGCCATCAATTGTCACCACTGTGCTATGCCATCACACGCCACCACTGTGCCATCAATTGTCACCAATGTGCCATGCCATCAAACGCAGCTACTGTGCCCATCAATTGTCACCACTGTGCCATGCCATCAAATGCAGTCACTGTGCCATCAATTGTCACCACTGTGCCATGCCATCAAACGCCACCACTGTGTCATCAATTGTCACCAATGTGCCATGCCATCAAACGCAGCTACTGTGCCCATCAATTGTCACCACTGTGCCATGCCATCAAATGCAGTCACTGTGCCATCAATTGTCACCACTGTGCCATGCCATCATATTCAGTCACTGTGCCATCAATTGTCACCACTGTGCCATGCCATCATATGCAGTCACTGTGCCATCAATTGTCACCAATGTGCTATGCCATCAAACGCAGCTACTGTGCCCATCAATTGTCACCACTGTGCCATGCCATCAAATGCAGTCACTGTGCCATCAATTGTCACCACTGTGCCATGCCATCATATGCAGTCACTGTGCCATCAATTGTCACCACTGTGCCATGCCATCAAACGCCACCACTGTGCCATCAATTGTCACCACTGTGCCATGCCATCAAATGCAGTCACTGTGCCATCAATTGTCACCACTGTGCCATGTCATCATATGCAGTCACTGTGCCATCAATTGTCACCACTGTGCCATGCCATCAAACGCCACCACTGTGCCATCAATTGTCACCACTGTGCCATTCCATCATATGCAGTCACTGTGCCATCAATTGTCACCACTGTGCCCTTTAATTGTCACCACTGTGCCCCATGCCACTGTGCTCATTGTTGCCTCTGTGCCCTTTGTCACCACTGTGCCCCATGATGCCACTGTGCCCCATGATGCCCCTTTCCCTGTAAAAAAACACTTACCTGACACTTCCATGTCCTCCCTCGATGTCTTCTGCCACCGTGGAGAAGCTTCAGCCAATCAGGTTCCTGATAACCAGAATCCGGGAACCTGATTGGCTGAAACAGCCGTCAGTCATATGCAAGGACCGCAGGTTGCCTGCGCTCCGAGTATAGACTTCCGAGAGCCGGAGGGCGGTACTGGAAAAGCCTATCAGAGCCGCTGGCTTTGATAGGCAGTTCCCCTCAGCCAACCAGCTGCCGCTATTCAGGTAACCGGCGACCCATGTCCCGTTATATGAATAGACCAGGCAGCTGGCAACAATAACACACGTTCAATGCATTGCATTGAACGTGTGTTATTTGAGAAGGGGGTGGCGCTTCAGCGCCCTCTATAGACGGCCGCCAGAACTTCGGCTAAAATGTCAAAATGACATTTTAGCCGAATAAAAGTTCTTAAAGGGCCCATTTATTTTATTTTATTTTTTTATTTTTTTGTGTGACTGCGGGAGGGGGGCGGCGCCCGTGCGTCCCTATGGACGGGCCGCCACTGTTACAGATACAACCGGCCCTTTGGAAGGCAATCATAATTAAGAAAGGTTTGAAATTGTCTTTGAATCTACTATTTTTTGTTTTAAATGTCTATATCTAAGAAAGTCAATAGAGAAGATATACAACATTCCAGCTGTTGTGATATTACAACATAACACTTTAACATTTTAAAAACTATGACAAAAATAAATGGCCTGAAAAAAGTAACATAAAGAATAACTTGGGCTGACCACAACTGAGCAGCCGACCTCCGTATTCAGGGATCATGTACACAGAGCACCAATTAAAAAGCCACAAAGAGCCTTGAGAATATTAAGAATAGCTTTTGCATCCATTTTACCTTTCAATTCTGGTGCTGTATTTATCCACAAAGATCCGGGATAAGAAAAGAAGGGAAGGTGGGTGACAGCGGCAGTAAGACACAAAAAGTTATAAAAACGTCACAACCTCCAACCTTTACTATGCACAGTATGCTAGAAATGTTTTTGCTGCAGTTTCCGTTCTCATTGTACAAATGCCCCCTCCAGTGCCCCCCGCCATTAGGACAGTATGGCAAAGTATCCACAAA
Organism: Rana kukunoris; assembly: GCA_029574335.1. Lineage (NCBI taxonomy): Eukaryota > Metazoa > Chordata > Amphibia > Anura > Ranidae > Rana > Rana kukunoris. The sequence goes on along the minus strand of CM056054.1, from coordinate 50,596,807 downwards.
GTGGACATAAAGTATAGAACATATTATAACTTTAACTTTCTCACCCTATACAAGAAAAATGTTTTGTTGAGGTTAGGTTTTAAAATCATTTACTCCAGAACTTCATTAGCTGTTCATTCAGTCCTCTTCATTGGGTTTGGGGTTGCCAATCTGCCATCCTTAGACTTAACCACTTCAATACAGGGCATTTTCACCCCCTTTCTGCACGGGCCAATTTTCAGCTTTCAGCGCTGTAACATTTTGAATTACAATTGCGCGGTCATGCAACACTGTACCCGTATGAAATTTTTCCCCATAAATAGAGCTTTCTTTTGGTGGTATTTCATCACCTCTGCGTTGTTTTTTTTTTGCGCTATGAACAAAAAAAGACAGAGAATTTTGAAAGAAAAAACACAATATTTTTTACTTTTTGCTATGATAAATATCCCAATAAAAAAATAATAATAATTTCTTCCTCAGTTTAGGCCGATATGTATCCTTATACATGTTTTTTTTTTTTTTACTAGTAATGGCGTTGATCTGCGATTTTGTCAGGACTGTGATATTGTGACAGACAGATCAGACACTTTTGACACTATTTTGGGACCATTGACATCTATATAGCAATCAATGCCGTAGATATGCACTGATTAGTGTATAAATGTCACTTGCAGGGAAGGGGTTAACACTGTGGGGGGTGTTTCTATATACAAGGAACACACGATCGGTCTCCTCCACCCTGACAGGACGTGGATCTGTGTGTCTACACACATAGATCCACGTCCTTGCTCTGTGACGAGTAATCGCAGGTGCCAGGTGGACATCGGCTCCTGAGTGACACGGCGGGACGCACGCATGCCCCCTTAGCGGTCGGGAAGCCGAGGACGTCATATGACAGCCGCCCGGGATGGCAAAGCCACCTTGCTGCCATCATATTACTATGGCTGGGATGGGAAGTGGTTAAAGCGTTCCAGCTGCAAATATTTTTTTTGAAAAGTCAGCAGCTACAAACACTGCTGCTGCTGACTTTTAATAAAGACACTTACCTGTCCAGGGAGCCCACAATGTTGGGCCCCCCGAGCCCGATCAGTCCATTGGCAGGCGCCACCATTCCAACTAAGGGAAACTGGCAGTGGAACCTTTGGGCTTAACTAACAGTTTCCCACTGCACCTCCGCGAGTCGCATGGCATTCCTAAATGGCCCCGTCATCTTCTGGGAACTGAGGCGGAAGTACACAAGGTACTTCATAACAGGTAAGTAAGTATAAAAATGATATCCAAAATCGAGTGGTTGTCATTCCTTTAAAATAAAGTTGTAAAAGTGGGTGGAACTCCACTTTAAGAGCTGTTCAATGGCATTGCTATTCAACTAAAGGGGGAAGGGGGGCAATGTGTACATCAGGAGCAGGTTAGTGTTTCAAGAGAAAATGGTGTAAGGGCATGTAGAAGGATAAAAGGATGATGGGAAAGCCCCGCATTCTGCCCAATGTGTCAATTCACAGATGGAATACATTGTAACTACTACACATACTTGGATAGGTTTTTGTTTACATGGGAAGAGATCCAGCATGGGAAGTGAAATAAAAGAGATAATTCCTTGGAATTGCATTTAATTACTTTTATAATTAATAACCCATTTTTTTTTTCATTTATTTCAAATAAATATTTTTCAATGTGTTTTGGCCTGTTTGGTAACTCTCTGTATAATAAATGGAAAAGAGTCATGCTTGCCCACTCACAGGTTGAGTTAATCAAACCACCCACCAAATATCCGTTATCTACTCCTGGGAGTATCTAGTGCCATTTGAGTATTTAAAAAAGGGGGCATACAGTTTTACTACAGGTCCCTCCTCTAAAAACACCAGCCCTATGCACAGGCATGACGTATGGATTCAATATAGCATTAGGGTCATATGATCACCAACTATTTTGCTTTACACTTAAAACAAACAGTTAAAAATCAGGATATGCTCCAGGAAATCGGTAACTGGGCACTAACCAAACTTCTCCTGTACAAGTAGAAAAATTCACTTATCGCAAGGCTTGATAGCCGTAAGCAAAAATAAAACGAAATAAACAACACAAAAATTTTAATGTTATACTTTTACTCTGCTGTTCCTTCGCAGTTGCAAATGTGTGCAGAAATGTCTGAGATACAGTCTCTCACAAAAGTGAGTACACCACTCACATTTTTGTTCAAATATTTTATTGAAAATAACACAGTACGTTATTAGTACAGATTTTGAAATAAAACAAAATAAACAGGTATAGGTATCAAGGCTTCTCGGTAATCATTTGAGACAAAATCAATTTTATTGATTATATCCATTAGGTTATTCAGTACAACGGGTGTTCTACTAAATATATCTTGGGCCAGATCCACAAAAAACGGCGTATCTTTAGGCGGGCGTAGCGCATCTCATATGCGCTACGCCGCCGTAACTTAGAGTGGCTCGTATGGTATCCACAAAGCACTTGCTCCCATATGTGCGCCGGCGTAACATAAATCGGCCAGCGTAAGCCGGCGTAATTCAAAGTAGGAAGGTAGGGGGCGTGTTGTATTTAAATGAAGCGTGACCCCATGTAGATGCATGGTCGAACGGATGGCGCATGTGCCGTCCGTGGACGTATCCCAGTGCGCATGCCTAAGATACGTGGAACACTGCCTACAACGTGAACGTAACTTACACACATCCCTATTCGCATACGACTTACGCAAACAACGTAAATTTAGACGCTGTTCCGACGTCCATACGTTAACATGACTTACCCCTGCTTTATGAGGGGTAAAGTTACGACGGTCGTACGCCTTACAAAAAAAGGTATATTTATACGTTCGTGGATCGGCGTATCTAGCTCATTTACATATTAGACACAGAAAACTACGGAAACGCCACCTAGCGGCCAGTGTAAATCTGCAGCCTAGATACGACGGTGTACTAATACTTACGTCGGTTTTGTGGATAAAGAAAAAACATCTTTAAACTTAGGCAGCGTATCAATAGATACGCCGGCGTAAAGTCTTTGTGGATCTGGCCCCTAATGGTTTATTGTAGGAAAGTTGGGGAAGTTATTCTTTTTAACAGGGGCCAAGATTCGGCTTGGCATGTCCTGGAGATAGGATTAGTAATTCCAATTATCTCAAATGCACCCATCGTAGATTTACCTGAATTTATGGGTGTGTGACCTTCATTGATTTGGGTTCTTGCACATCGAAGGATCAATAGGTCATAAACATTATGAGATTAGAAAACAAAGGAATAAGAGGTGGGTGAGGGAGGGATATGGAGGGAAGTTGGAGGAGAGGTGTCTCCAGAGGGGATCAGAGTTTCAACTAGGTAAGTATTGTTCATGTATAATGATGTGGAGGATGTTAAAGCAGGGGTTCTGCGGGAAATCATTTTTTTTTTTAAGATGTGCATCTACTGGTTTTAAGATTAAGCGTGTACTCGCTTGTCTGTAATTTCTATACATCCGCAATGTAATTTGGCCCGTAAATGATGATTTATAAAATTTCATCCAGGAAAGTTCCATCTTGCTTGTGGGCATTGTGAAGCCCACAAGCAAATACTTCCTGGAATAGGTAAATGCTGATATCCCAGCATTCACCGCTCTAATGGCATTATTTACCTGTTTGCCATTAATTAAAATGGCTGAATTAGATTCGCCCTTGTCATGTGATCTGCTTCTTGAGTCACGTGACAATTAAAATCCTGCGAGATTTAGTCTTTCGGCGTGATTACTAGTCTCCTGGAAAGCATGACACTGTGCTCCCAGGAGACATAGCGAAAGACTCCCAGGAAACACTTGGGCACTCAGAAAGGGAAGCGACACGCCCAATCCCGCGGGAGACAGACCCAGAAGTGTCTGCATATAAAACGAGATTAAAGGTATTTAAATGCTTAAAAAAAATTTGGATAGCGAAATGTTTATCTACATTATTATTTGTTCTGGATAAGCTATACTTTATATTTAGGGTGAAGCTCCGCTTTAAGTATCTTTAGGGTAATATTTTGAGCAATCAAAACCTGGTGGTAGATGGTGATTTATCCATGGGAGCCACAATAATTTTAATTTAGGAAGTTTGTCTAGAAAGATTGCCTCTGTTTTAGCATGGATCATTGCCTGTGTTACTTGATGTTTAACCAACACTATGCATAGAGTAGACACTCGATTGTGGGATTGTAAACGTCTAGATTGTGGGAAAACGTGCTGTTGTTGTACCCAGGAGTTAATATTAGGCATAATGGATCAGCTCAACTGAAACTAGGTAGCAAATAATAATCAGTCTGCTCTTAACACAAGATCAGCTATAAACTTGAGTTGTATAGTAGCTCATAAATTTCTGAGCTCAGCTATGTTCTTTTTCCACAGCCCCAGGGGCCAAGTTTTAAGACATCAGTTCCTCTTCTTGAAGTCATCAATAAACAGAATTTAAGTTCGGACATCAGTCCTATAACCACTCAGATATCTGACAGATTTATTTTACCTCCATTAATAATATTGATGATGGTTCTCTGTCTTTGACAAGTGCTGCCAATTTAGACTGTTTGGCCATATAAAATTGTGGGGCCAAAATTCAAGCTAAGGCTGTAGGACACCCATTCCCCTTCTGGCTGCACAGTAGACCAAGATAGCAGACTTCATAGTCCAAAGGTGTGGTCTGTGATACCCAACATGCATCAGCATTAAATAATAGGAGTACTTTCTCTATTATATTATATGCTACACTACTATCGTACTGAATCCATTCAACTTTGGGCCCCATTGCAACCACATGCACCATAGTCTAACCTGTAATTTTTATGTGTGTTTGTGTCATAGGAAAGGACAAATAAGGACACTCTGTTTAATGATGATAATATATTGGCCACTGTACTGGACCTGGTGATGGCTGGCACAGAGACCACCGCTACAACACTGCAGTGGGGAATACTGCTAATGATGAGATATCCTGACATACAAAGTAGGTACTGTGTCCTCTTTATTAATTGTGTTCAAGGCCTAATAGAAAGGAATGTTTACCCCACTGACAAGTATTACTCTGTATAAGAGAAATATTTCATCTGTGAGTCTGTTAATGGACCTGAAAGGTTTCACTGGGGGCTTTGTGACTGGGAGCTAACTCCCCTGTTTTACACTTTCCATCATTAATATTTGAGTTTGACCTGGTGTCCGCCTCTTGCAGTCCATGTACATCAGAGCTGGAATGTAGAAGCAGCAGAGGGAGCCAACCAGTTTTTGTGCTGACAAGAAGCATGCTGATAGTAGGAAGAGAAAAGAGAGTAGTGGAGAGATGGGTGCATCACTGTGATGCAGTGGCGGTCAGTGGTAATTTTTTGGGGGAGAGGCAAACAGTAACACCACCCCACCCCTGCCAGTCGGTCAGGTCTGGAGCACTCATCCCATCTATGGTGGGCAGCGCTTCTCCTGGGCTTCAACAACAGCTTCCCCTGTCTCCACGGGTATCACGGCAGCTTCAGTTTCCTCCCTCCTCCTCAGCAACCAATTGGAACCCTTTTCTTTTTGGCCAATTGATTGACTGGATTTGGGATCAGTGTTTCAATAGCGAATATTCATTCGCTGTTGCAACACCTGGGTGGGCTTGTAACACAAGCCCACTCTATTTTGAAGCCTATTAGAGCCTCTGAATCTGATCAGGTGCTTAAAAAAAAAACACCGCTGTAATTCATTTCCCCGGAGATCTAAAAGGGGCTGGCTGCTGTGGATAGAGGGGGCAGCGCTCGGGCGACCCCTAATGGACGGGCCGCCACTGCTGTAGGCATCATCCCAGTATTGTTATTTAGAGCGGGCGATTGGCTTTCCAGTGCGATGCGGCCAAAAGCTCCTACCAGGCCTTCCATCCCACCGGGAGACCCGATCCATGATGTGCCACTTCTGTAAATGGCTTTGTTCCAGTCTCCTAAATGTAAACATGAAAGCGACGTCACAACGTCACTTCCGGTTTACTCGGCTGCCAATGGAGCCTGATTTTTTTTTTAAATTAGACCCCCGATCTCTCCATAAAGAGTACCTGTCACCACCTATTAGGCCTCGTACACACGAGCAGACAGATTTGTTCAAATCTGTCTGTCCGACAGATTTGAACAAATCTGTCTGCTGGGATTTTGGTTTGCTCGCATGTACACACGAGCAAACCAAAATCCCCGCCAGCAGACAGCGCGCTGACGTGTCGGTGACGTTGATGCCGCCACGTCACCGCACCAGGAAGTAAAACACTTCCGCGCATGCGTCGAAACCATTCGGCGCGTGTGCGAGAAGACATGTCTGCTGGTTAGCGTACTAACCAGCAGACATGTCGGGCGGACGGGTTCCCAGCCGACAGATTTCAAAGCATGCTTTGAAATCTGTCGGGTGGCCAAATCCGTCTGTTAGCCCGTACACACGATCGAATCTGTCTGCTGAAACGGTCTAGCAGACCGTTTCCAGCAGACAGATTTGATCGTGTGTACGAGGCCTTACTGTCACAAGGGATGTTTACATTCCTTCTAAAAGCAATAAAAGTGATGAATTAAAAAAAAAAATAATAATAGTATAAAAAGAAATACGGAAGCCGCGCCCACAAATGCAAACGATCGTCAGAGCAAGAGCAATAATTCTATCCCTAGAGCGCCTCTGTAACTCTAATCTGGTATCCGTAAAGAAAAAATGTAAGCGTCACCTATGTACATTTTTAGGTACTGTGGTTTGTCACCATTCCACGAGTGCGTGCAATTATAAAGTGTGACATGTTTGGTATCTATTTACTCGGTGTAACATCATCTTTCACATTATATAAAAACTTTACTGTTTAGTTTTTTTTATTTTATTTATGAAAGTGTATTTTTTCCCAAAAAGTTGCATTTAAAACACCACTGCACAAATACCGCGTGACATAAAATATTGCCATTTTATTCTCTAGATTCTCTGCTAAAAAAAAAAATATAGATATATATCTATATATATATATATATAATGTTTGGGGGTTCTAAGTATTTTTCTAGCAAAAAATACAGATTTTAACTTAAAGGGGAGTTCCAACCACAATTTCATTTTTTAAATATAAATACCCCTGTAATACACAAGCTTAATGTATTCTAGTAAAGTTAGTCTGTAAACTAAGGTCCGTTGTTACAGCATTTAGTTTATAATCTAGAAATAGACCGTGGCATCTTAAGTGTGGGCATCATGAAGCCAGACTGTATGACTTCCTGGATTTCAGCTTTGCATATCTCGCACATGCTCAGTGCTGCACAAGCAATGTAATAGGTTTCAGTCAGGTTTGCAAGGACTACTGGGAAACATGATGCCTATCCCAGAAACCCTTGCAAATAGTATTGTGACTTAATAGCCTAGGCTAATAAGGAGGAGGAAGTAATGAAGGACTACAAAATAAAGGTATTTACAAGCAACAAAATAAATAAAAATTGTCCATTCTGAACACTATGAGATTAGGGCATGCAGCACAGACAAACATAAAAAAATGGGTGGAACTCCACTGTAAGCGCATATATCACTGTCCTAACACCTCTGCTTGGTATGGGTAACTTATGCGTAAGCTGATTTCTTGTAGTTTTTTAACAATGCACCTCAGTAGAAAGCATGTAAAATGACTGCATGCTAAGTCACAACATATTAAAACCATATTTCATCAAATTAGAATTGAGTTCTTTAGAAGGTTGTTATTCTAAAATATGACTCTTATTTCTGGCTTTGTCTATCATTGGAGGATTCTAAAGGCAAAATATACCCAAATTCAGAATTCCCATGTCTGCCTAGAAGCTGGAGGCATTACATAATCAAATGATGTTGCCATGCTCCCTGTTGGATCTTTCTGAATGTAGAAAACAATTTAGGAGATCAGCTGAAAAAAAAAATGACATCTCTGATATGACCTTAGAGGGGAAGAAAGCACAACATGACATGAATCTCATCTCTGAAGTCTCTGAGAGATGTAATAACTGATTCTGTCCATCACAATGGAAATGCCAATATTGAGCATGTTTTTTTTTGATAAGATTACTGGTAGTGTTGGCAGTTATACATATATGTGATAAATTGAGAAATTAATCAGACTATTGCTCAATTTGTTTTAACTTGTGCATAAAACACCAGCTAGTATATGATTAATCTTCTGAAGATCAGCCACTGCCACAGGTAAAGAGCAAAATGTAGGGTTCTCTCTCTCCAGATAAACTGAGCAACAACTTCAACAACTAAACTTAATGTGCATGTATTTTTAGAACAAGTGCAAAAAGAAATCCACACGGTTCTAGAATCAAGGCGTCCCCCAACCTATGAAGACAGGAAAGCCATGCCATATACCCTGGCTGTGATACATGAGATCCAGAGGTTTGCCAATGTTATTCCTCATATCCCCCATGCCACGTCCCGAGAAATTAACTTCAAGGGATATCACATCCCCAAGGTGAGTCGTTGTGAAGGAGTGATTGTAAGCATTCTCAAATTCAGCCATGACGGTTTCTGTCCCTTTAGAACCCTTAGGATGTCCATACTATCCTATCCTACTGTATTTAAAATTAAGGTTAAGTGCTACTTCCACTTTCAGATGGAAGATTTTGCTTCCAGTCCAGAGAGATTTTACCCCCCAGTACACCCATTGGTTTTTTTCCACTGTATCCCATCACAGTACACACACCTCACTTTGCAGTATCCATGCCAGCATTGACCTCTCCAGTATAGCTATCCTTTCTATATTGTGTAAAGTTCTATATGGTATAAAAATAAAAAGAGCACTGGAGACTTTTTGCACACAATCTTAATGCCCAAATATCAGTGTGTGTGCGTAAACATCCCATTACTGAGTTCCCAGTATATGTGTATTAACCTCTCTGAATCCAGCTAGTGTACATACACCCCTCAACATCCAGACCCCAGTGCATATGCAATAACCCCTCAGTGTCCAGTTACCACTGCATTTGCATTAAGTGCTCAGTCCCCAGCACATGTGCATTAATTCCTTAGTGCCCAGTCCTCAGCTCATGTTATCTATAGACAGTGGACTTGAGCCACTGTATAAACAAAACTTGACATGGGGCCTCACTCTCGCCCATGATGGGAAAAATTATTCAAGAAAAAGAGCCTCTTCCCCACAACCCTGGCCGGTAGTTGTGGGGGTCTGCGGGCAGGGTGCTTATCTGAATCTGGAAGCACCCCAGATCCTGCTCTTTAATAACTAAGGGGCGGGGGCCACCCAGTGATTTCACCTGGTAAACTCGCCGCCTTGTGACATCATTGACTGAGGGCATGCTGGGTCATTGACTTCACAAGAGGTGGTGTCACCGATATTCACTGGTTGTTACGGCTCCTGAGTCAGGGCTCTTAACGCTGCCTGAGCACAACAGCCTTAAGATCCCCTGTCCCTCAAAACTGGGGTAATGCATTGTGTAAGTTAGGGGGCCGCGAAGCCCCTGTGACTGTGAGGCCTTAGGCAACCGCCTAATTTGCCTAATTAAAGAGCCGCCCCTGACTTGAGCCTTATACAGAATAGTTAAACAACTTTAAAAAATTCCACTTTTACAAAATTACAACAATCAACAACCTGCAGCTGCTAATTTGACCCCATTCATAAACAGGCACATATTTTCCAGTAGATGTAATGACTGGGTTACTTGCTTACACTAGTAGGCAAGCAATCCAATAGATTTAGCCATATTCACAAACAGCCAGCCTGTCAGCCTGTGAATGACTGGACTGGTGATATGATGGGGGTGTGATAAGGAGAAGTTCTACGTTAATTTACCTTGGAAAGATATGTCATAGGTGGGAATAAAGAACCATTCCTATAGAAAACTGGATAGGGATCTAGCTAACAGAGCAACTACCTGAACATGGTGAATTCTAAAATGAGACTTGCAGCCATTCAGCAGGTAGGCTGTGCTGCAAAGGTTTGAACGTAAACTTTTCTTGGTTTACTAAATGAATGCACAAAAATCTAATCTGACCAAACCTCACCAACATTTTATGATATTTAGAGAGATCATGGTCACATTTTCATGCCTTGGGGTCAATTCACAAAGCTTTATTTTCAGATTGCGAGTGTTATTTTAACGATTTTGCACGTTATTGAAGCTAGTTCAATTCACTAAACGATTTAACGCTTTGAAAAATCATCAAATAACGTTTCCCTACACAGAAACGATATTTTAAGGTGTGGATCCTTATTAAAGAGTCAAATCGTTATTTTAAAGATTCAAATCGTTATTTTAAAGATTCAAATCGTTATTTTAAAGATTCAAATCGTTAAATATGTACAGAAGTGCAATTCACAAAGATTTTTTGGACAGTTATCAATCGTTAAGCAATCGTTAAATTAACACCTCCCTCAGGGTGGCGTTATGACATTTCCCAGGCGATATTTTGTTGTTAGAGGAAGCTTTTGGCGATTTTTGTAGTGTAGTGTAGTGTTGGGCAAGCTAGAACCGTGCTCTATTTGAACTTAAAATTATCCAGAGGTGAAGAAGAACACGTTAGAATGTTGTTCAGATTTATAAATGTGTATTCCGTTCACATACTATTTTGGATGACTTTTCTGAAACCCAGGTGATAGCTAAATTCCGATTATCATCTCCCATGATTTATTCTCTGTATGAGGAAATACACATGGCTTTAGAAAAGCACCCACTAGAAGTTTTGCACATCACATGCTCAATCTCCATGTGTATTGCTTGTGTCTCTCTCTCTCTCTCTCTCTCTCTCTCTCTCTCTCTCTCTCTCTCTCTCTCTCTCTCTCTCTGTATCTGCTCTTTTCCACATGCAGCTGTTCTCCTCCCCTTCTGCTCCCAGAATGCATCTCTCCAGCATTATTTAACGATCTTAAGAGTTATTTTAACGTCCCGAATCTTAATAATAACGTCTGAGTAGTTAGAATAACGTTTGGATAAAGAGTCAGTTGAAAACCATAACGACTGTGTTAAATAACGATTATAGCTTTCGTGAATACCATGTTTGCTAGCGTTAAATAAGGAGTGCTAATTTAACACCTGAAGAAAACCAATAACGTTTCTCTTTGTGAATTGACCCCCTTGACTCTGTAAGCACTATGTAGAAAGTATATAGTAAGAAATAAAGGCTAATAAAAATAATATAGGGGCAGCTGTTGTGGAGGCAGTTAATTACAGCACAAGACATTGCTCCATATAGATCTGATTACTGTTATAACTCTGTTCAAAACCAATAGCCAATGGAACCAGCACAGTACAGTGGTCTGGTTAACCATGTACTTACTGAATACTGTAAAACATTAACTACAGTCATTAAAAAGTACCCCTTTATCCATTTACCTTGCATGATGTATTACAGGCAATGATAGCATTATTATGTTATTGGTTTATTAGCTGCTCTGGCACTTTGAGATATTCCTCATTTATAACTATAGGGCCTTTAGGCAATTCAGATCAGGTTAGCAAATAAACTGTCAATTGTTTGGCACTATATATGACAGTTTATTGAGAGGATTGAGAAATACCACACATCTACCTGCCCTCAATGCAACATCTGATGTGATGTCAGGCAAGGATCGAGTTATTTAACCACTTCAGCCCCGGAAGGATTTACCCCTTTCCTGACCAGAGCACTTTTTGTGATTCGGCACTGCGTCGCTTTAACTGACAATTGCGCGGTCGTGCGATGTGGCTCCCAAACAAAATTGGCGTCCTTTTTTTCCCACAAATAGAGCTTTCTTTTGGTGGTATTTGATCATCTCTGCGGTTTTTATTTTTTGCGCTATAAACAAAAATAGAGCCACTATTTTGAAAAAAATGCAATATTTTTTACATTTTGCTATAATAAATATCCCCAAAAAATATCTAAAAAAATATTTTTTTTCCTCAGTTTAGGCCGATACGTATTCTTCTACATATTTTTCGTAAAAAAAAATTGCAATTAGCGTTTATTGATTGGTTTGCGCAAAATTTATAGCGTTTACAAAAAAGGGGGTAGTTTTATGGCATTTTTATTAATATTTTTTTTTACTAGTAATGGCGGCGATCAGCGTTTTTTTCGGTACTGCGATATTATGGCGGACACATCGGACAATTTTGACACATTTTTGGGACCATTGGCATTTTTATAGCGATCAATGCTATAAAAATGCATTGGATTACTATAAAAATGCCATTGGCAGTGAAGGGGTTAACACTAGGGGGCAGGGAAGGGGTTAAGTGTGTTCCTGGTGTGTTCTGACTGTATGGGGGGGTGGCCTCACTAGGGGAAATCACTGATCTTCTGTCCATACATTGTATGAACAGGAGATCAGCGTTTCCCCCGCTGACAGGACCAAGAGCTATGTGTTTACACACATAGCTCCCAGTCCCCGCTCTGTAACGAACGAGCGCGCGTGCCTGGCGGCGATCGCGCCCGGGACTCGGCGGCGCGCACAGGGTGCCGGCGGCGCGCGCGCCTCCTAGCGGCCACAAAAGATAGGACGTAGAGCTACGTGCTCTCGCCTAGCAGTGCCGACCTACCGCCGTATAACTGCGGTGCGCGGTCGGCAAGCAGTTAAAGTGGATGTAAACCCAATTTATTTATTTTTTGATGTCACAATGTACAGTATAAGATTTCTTATCATCTGTGCCCAGTCTTGCCACACAGTTAATCCAGCTCTTAGCAATCCTCTTTTATTGTTTAGTAAAATAAAACAGACTTGCAGAGAAAAACCTTAGTCCGTTCCGCCCCCTTGCTGTGAGTGACAGGTTATTTACATATCTCATACACTAGCCTGGAGACAGGCATTTTTTAATTCCCACCCCCACTCCTTTTCTGAAGTCATGTGGTTACTCTTCTGGATTTTGACTGGATGTTAGTGATCTGATCATAGCAGAATTTAGTGTAAGAGGAGTGTAGTGGTGGGCAGGGAGTCTACTGACATCACAACTCCTCTCACAGAGCTCCAGACAACAGATCCATTCACAGAATCTGCAGTTTTTAGTAGGGAGACATTTGACAGGTAAGGATACATGCAGGAGGCATGTGTATCCTTATGGATCAGCACTATGGCAGTAGTTTAGAAAGGATGAGAGTGGGTTTACATCCACTTTAAGGAACTTTCAAATTGTAGTCTCTTCTCAATGTGAGGCAATTGCGTATACACCGCTTCTGTCCATCGAGTGAGTCAGGAAATCGAGGTATAAGAGGCAGAGGTCTCCTTAACAGTTGTTCATAATACCTGCCCATTTATTTTATAGCAATCCCTGGGTATAGATGTACAAGTTTGTTAGTTTAAGTATTACCTGATTCCACTTAAAAAAATATATATATATGTGTAACGGAATGACCCGTGACACCCAGAGACTTTTGAAGGGTGCAGTGTACTCCTGTGCCAGCTTCACCAGTGACTCTTGGGTCTAAGGTCACCCTATGTTCGATAGGGGCATAGGGTGACGGAGAAATTATATCTCGGATTACATAAGATGGGACATTAATGATAATTCATGTTTGCAGGATATCTTGGAATATTACAGTTTGGTTAATGCTGACCCACAACCGGTCAATAATGACTCCTTCAATGCTTAACCTAGGCTGTTGAGATGCTAATTGAGTCTGCTTCTGAAAGACCTTTCATTGTGTATGCTAATAACACTGTTTAAAGCCTATTGATGATCAGGTGTAAATAGCTTATTGTCGGAGACAGGATGTTTGACATAGGAATGTGTATTCTGCAGGTAAATCACTTATTGGCAGAGTCAGGACGTCTGGGGGATAATTAACTCCTCTGAATGTCATTACTTAAAAGAATGTGATTGAAACCCCATTGTGTGATGTGTGGGTGGAGTGTGTCTTTGTTCCTTTGATTAACTGTACCATGTTTGTACTGTATATAAGAAAGCTAAGGTACCAATAAAAGTGGTCGATCATACATTTGAAACCAGAAAGAACAGCGCTTGTGTCTCGTCTTAATTCTGGGGAATGGAATGGATCGTGTCTACATGGATTGTCGGACAAGCTGTCTTGGGTTGATGGAAGATCGTAAACGGTGGTGACCGTTACAATATGTACTGTATATATAGACACAGAAAGTATATAAACCATGCTTCATTTTCTCCATTTGTTGACCATCACCAGGGCACCATTATAATCCCACTGCTTACATCTGTTCTGTATGACCCACGCCACTGGGAGAAACCATACCAGTTTAATCCCAATCATTTCCTGGATGCAGAGGGGAAGTTTGTGAAGAAGGAAGCTTTTGTGCCATTCTCAATAGGTAACTTTTATCATTTCTTTTCCTGTTCCTTTCAGTTATGCTTTCTGCACTAGTTCCAACATTCATAAACTTTACACTACTTCTCCAATCTATAAGGGCTGACGGATTTTTAGGGCCAAGACAAGGCAGAAACTCTATCTCCTATAATTTGTAATGTCTGAGGCTGTAATCTTTCTGCCTTCAGGGCAGAAGTGTCCTTGGACATTTGCTACAGCATCTGTTCAAGGGATATGAATGTCTAACTATATAATCTTAGCAACACTAATTGGGAGGCAGATTTTTGTTGCTTAGTCAAATGTGATTACAACAAATACACAACAGATGAAATTATACTGCTCAGAGTTACTCCACATTTATATTGTTCCTGCAATTTGCTGTCATATAGAAAACAAAACTAGATATTTTCAAACTGAGTAAAATAAATACTAAAACTGTCTTCATAAACAATTGGATCTTTTCACAGGACGCAGAGTATGCGTAGGAGAGAGCTTGGTAAAAATGGAACTGTTCATATTCTTCACTGGATTACTTCAAAAATTCACATTCTTGGCTCCTCCTGGTATAAGTGAATGTAACTTGGACCTTAATGCAGATCCATGCTTTACAATAAGACCACAACCTCACCTAGAGTGTTGTGCTGTGATAAAATGGCCATTCTTAAGTACAAGAACTACCAAACCTGCATAATAAAAACAGGGGCTTGCATCAGATTTGGTTTTCTAGCCTGTGTTCTCGAGAAATTAGGCTGTTTTTAGTTCAGACATGGAGATTGTAAACTACTATGTATTGCGCTAATGTTTAAAAGTGCAAATAAAAAAAGCAAATCCATGTAAAACTTTCTTACTGTATCTGAGATTTTATTAAGCTTTTTATATAGGTAAAAAACAAACCTTACAAGACTTTCTACAAGCAAATGTAATTAAAAAAGTTGTTGCAAAGCATATTAATAATGTAAAACAAAGTGTATAGATTAATATACTAAAGCCAAATGATCAACAAAGTCTGTACTTAGACTGTGCTGCATCGTAAAAGTTTACACTGTTATCTTTGGCACTTATTTAACCACTGTTTAAACACTGTATGCAAATTAAATTTGTATAATTTCTTTTGCACAAATAGAGCTTTCTTTTGGTGGTATTTGATCACTACTGTTTTTTTTATTATATAAACGAAAAAAATACCAAATATTTTGAGAACAAAAATATTGTATACCTTCTGCTATTAAACCAAAATAAAAAAATTATAGCTATTTTCCACACGGCTTCCGGATTCTCACTCCCGCGGGAGTAGGTGTTCCTATGTAGAGGCTAAGTGTCATGTGGAACTTCGCCCAGATGATTGAGAAAAACTTCCCCCCAGTGGATAAGGTGCGTCACGAGTTTCCGAAAGTAGCCGAACTGCGAGTCGGCTCTATATGGCGCCTGCGCAGTCAGCTCTACACGGCTTCTAGTCTGTGCGGAGGCGCCGTATAGAGCCGACTCGCGGTTCGGCTACTTTCGAAAAACACGTGATGCGCCTTATCCACCCGTGGGAAGTTTTTCTCAAGACATAAATCATCTGGGCGAAGTCCCACATGACACTTAGCCTCTGCATAAGAACGCCTACTCCCGCAGGAGTGAGCACCCGGAAGCCGAGTGGAAAATAGCAATAA
Source organism: Rana kukunoris (assembly GCA_029574335.1). Taxonomy (NCBI): domain Eukaryota; kingdom Metazoa; phylum Chordata; class Amphibia; order Anura; family Ranidae; genus Rana; species Rana kukunoris. The sequence continues at coordinate 50,580,953 of CM056054.1, read as the reverse complement.
GACGGTATGTACAGCAAAAAAAAAAAAAAAACAGCATACTTAAATGTTGGAAGTATGCCAAGTGTAATGTTATATACATGTTTTTAGGGTGAACCTCCGCTTTAAGACGGCTCTCATAGGGAAACATTGATTTTCACACGTCATGCGACAAGAGCTTTTGTCGGAGCGTTTGTTGGACCAGTATGAACCCGGCCTTATAGTGGGACTGTGATAGGTGGCAGACAATCTGGCAATAACAGACACTATCTGGGAGGGTCATTAACTGTCAGCAATGTCGCTAGTAACACCAATACAGTGATCAGTGATAACACTGTGCGCTGAAACTGTAATGACACTGGCTAGGAAGGGGTTAACATCTAGAGGCAATTAATTGATTAACCACTTAAGGACCGCCTACTGCACATTTACGTCGGCAGAATGGCACGGCTGGGCACATCAACGTATATATACGACCCGGTCCGAAGCTCCGGGACCGCGGGATTCGCGGATCCCGATCGCCGCTGGAGTGCGGCGATCCATCCCTGGAGCGTAAGAACGGGGAGAGCCGTGTGTACACACGGCTTCCCCGTGCTTCTCTGTGGCCGCAGCATCGATCGCGTCATCCCTGTAACAGGGGGACGCGATCGATGATGTCACACCTACAGCCACACCCCCCTACAGTTGTAAACAAACACATTAGGTCACACATCCCCTACAGCCCCACCTGTGGTTAACTCCCAAACTGCAGCTGTCATTTCCACAGTAAACAATGCAATTTAAATGCATTTTTTGCTGTGAAAATGACAATTGTCCCAAAAATGTGTCAAAATTGTCCGAAGTGTCCGCCATATTGTCGCAGTCACGAAAAAAATCGCTGATCGCCGCTATTAGTAGTAAAAAATTTTTTTTTATAAAAATGCAATAAAACTATCCCTTATTTTGTAAACGCTATAAATTTTGCGAAAACCGACCGATAAACGCTTATTGCGATTTTTTTTACCAAAAATACGTAGAAGAATACGTATCGGCCTAAACTGAGGAAAAAAAATGTTTTTTTATATATTTTTGGGGGATATTTATTATAGCAAAAAGTAAAAAATATTGAATTTTTTTTAAAATTGTCGCTCTATTTTTGTTAATAGCGCAAAAAATAAAAACCGCAGAGGTGAACAAATACCACCAAAAGAAAGCTCTATTACCTGCATTTTGGTCCGGGTCTTAAGTGGTTAACTGTGTGCCTAACAATGTGTACGGTGTGCTGCTTTTACTTTCTTATCTGACAGTTTTTTCTCCCTGCTTTTCAGAGAGAAGAAACAGCCAGATTACTGTTCCCTGTACACAGAGTTCGGTTTTTATTCAGCCGATGAGGCCAGGTTTTAGGTTTTACCCTGGGGAGATGCAGACTAGAATACTGCAATCCCTGAGCAGCAAATGATATCACCTGTGATGTATTTCAGTTATCTTGCACAGGTGATTCGATCAGTTTTACTGCCTTAGTAATTACCACAGCTGTTTCAATTGAGGGAAATCCTGAAAACATGACCTGTTGGTGTGCCTTGAGGACTGGAGTTGGGAAACTCTGTGTTAGTGGGCCCTGAGGACAGGTTGATGACCACTGGTGTAAGGTATTTATTGTCAGAAAAAAAAATGTTTTATTATTCAAAGTTAAAACAACAAGGGCAGAAGATAATAGATGAACATTTTAAAAATGACTGAAGGTCTGCTTTAAAGAAGTTTGTATTCGTATTATAGATTACATTTTTTGTAATATAAGATATCACTGTGGCTATTACTATTGCTACTACAGCGATAACTTTTTAAAGTACTGCTCCCTAGTAATGTACTGACAATACTGAAGGCTGTCCTGCTGCCTGTCCTTGATTTAGGAGTCCTTTATGTTAAGATCCAAGACATATATTAGAGTTGATTTCCTAAACCTCGAGAGTGCAAAATCCTGTGCAGCTGTGCATGGTAGCCAATCAGCTTCTAACCAGCTTGTTCAATTAAACGAAATAAAAAAACTTGCACCCTTCAATTTTAGTAAATCAACCCCATTGTGTTAGTTGACACTGCAGGCTGTTCCAGGGTTATTTACGGACACCCCCCCCCCCCCATCTTGCTATGGGGCCCCATGATTTGTAGGTATGCCCCTGTCTGGGCCCCTTTACCATGGTGATCCCAGTACCCCAAGAGGTGGTATGAATAAGAGAAGAGTTATTTATGTGTAACCTATCTGTCCCCTTAAAAGTCTTTTATTTGTAATTCCTGCCTGATAAAAGGGTTTACATAATTTAGACCCTACCTTGAAGTATTCGGTTGGTAATGAAAGTTATACAGAATTCTTACAGAATGGCAGAGGGTCCCATATGTTTGCATCTGGTCAGCCAGATGGTGGATCGCAGATTAATTTGTCTTCAAACTATTTTTTTTTATCTAAAATCATACCAATATAGCAGTGTTAAATTCAGACTTCAGTGGTATCTCAGACTGAGATACCTGCTTTTTAAACAGACTTCGTTATTTCCAGCAGTCACACAACCTAGAAAGTTTTGATCTACAACAAACTCTAATTGGTCAGGTTGGGTTAATGTACATGGCAAAATTTTACTTGTCACAAGTCTAATAGATGGTGTGGCTGGGATAAAAGTCGCTGGGTAAAAGGCACAAATACCAGGACAATAACATTTATTTTTATATGATATAAAGTGATTCCTTTATATCATGTAATAAAGGTTTGTAAAGATTTACCTAGCTGGTTTTGGAATGGAAGAATAACAAGCGTACATATAGATGATAGGCAGGGGTCCAAAAACTTTTGGTCATTAGTGCATTTCCAGTATCATGCAATCACATACAAGGAAGCACAGTACTATGATATGTTTGCTTCGTGTCTCTCAATAAAACAGTTGGCAGGGTCGAACAGGGTGTTCCTCCGAGAACGTTGCAATATCAGGCCTTATTCCTTGACGTACAGTATATGGGCCAAAACGAATGTTCTTTTTAACATTGCAACATTTAGGGCCAGATTCACGTACCGGCCGCGTCGGCGTAGCGTATGCCATTTACACTATGCCGCCACAACTTAAAATGAGCAAGTGCCGTATTCTCAAAGCACTTGCTCTGTAAGTTGCGGCGGCGTAGTGTAAATGACCCAGTGTATCCCCGCGTAAATGAAAGGGGGCAGCTTGTATTTAAATTAAGTGTGCCCCCGCGTCGATCGAACTGCGCATGCGCCGGCCGGGAAAAAAGCCCAGTGCGCATGCTCCAGCTCACGTCGGAAAACGTTGTTTAAACCAACGTGAAAACTACGTGATCATCACTTACGCAATGCCCTATTCGCGAACGACTTAGTTAAACGACGTAACCGACGGAAAAAGACGACGCTGTCCCGACGCCATACTTAACATGGCATACGATGGACCTTTGTAAACTTACCCCTCATATAGCAGGGGTAAGTTTACTCTTACGGAAACGACGACGAGGCGGCGCAAAAACGTTCGGGAATCGGTGTATCAGGCTCATTTGCATAGGCAAATGAGAAAACTACGTAAAAGCCACCTAGCGGCCGGCGTAACATTACACTTAAGATCCGACGGTGTAAGTGATCTATGCCAGTCGGATCTTAGCGTAAAGCCAGCGTATCTTTGTGAATACAAAACAATGATACGCCGTCAGGATTTTCGAATTACGCCAGTGTATCTGCAGATACACCGGCGTAATTCTTTTGTGAATCTGGCCCTTAGTCATTATAAATGTGATGTCTTTTATTTCAGAATACACGATTTTTAAACAATGTGCAGATGACAAAGACATAAAAAAGGGATTGATTTCTAAAGGCTACATTTTTTTTCCTTCATGCATTCTATGCACAAAGGTAAAACAGAAAATTGAATACAGTACTTACCTTTCCACAATTTTCCTTTCCTGGTGCCTACCCACGGCAGTATAACTATGGTTGGTTGCACTGCCCCCAACCAACCCACAGGACCACTTTAAACTCTATAAAATAAGAGCTGGCCCCTAAGGCATTTTTGTAGCTAGTGTTTAAAGCTCAGGATTATAAAAGGGAGAGCGTATCCTGCCATGGGTAGGCACCAGGAAAGGAAAATTAAGGAAAGGTAATTACTACATTTTCCATTTTCTTGGTGCCTCCATGGCAGCATACCTATGGTAAATAACTCGCTCACATTGAGGATTACTGCAAAAAGAAATTTTCATGTGGTTACAAAATCAACAATTTTACCCCCCCCCCCCCCGAAATCACGGGAAGTAAGAATGCCTATATTGTGCTATAAAGGTGCGTGTGTAATGCCACTGCGCAGCTCTCCTTCCTCCAGCCACTATCCCACAAGTCCTTGCAAAGTATTGAGATGCCTGCCTTTACACACACATGAACTTTAATGGCATCCCAGTCTAAAGACCCATGCATACGATACGAAAATTGGATGGAAAAATTTGTACGATTAGCTGTCTGACAATTTTCAGATGGTTAGTACGGTGCTTTAGACAGCTGATTTTGCTTTTTCGTCAGACAAAAGCTGGATGTGGACTATAACATTTTTGTCGGATGTGAACTTAACGTCCGATTTTCATTTCATTAGTAAGAGCAAGACTACACATGCTCAGAAATACAAAACTATTCAACAAATTACATCACTTCTAACACTGTATTCTGTCGTATGAAAAAAATTGCATTGTGAGTAACCTCACTTTCACTTTCGACATGCGACTAGCATGCCACAAAAAAACAGTAGTTGGTCGTCCGAAAATCTAAGCGTGTGTACGAGGCTTTAGTCCATAGGGTTCAATACTGAGTTGGCCCACCCTTTGTAGCTTCTACTCTTCAGATAAGGCTTTCCACAAGGTTTAGGAGTGTGTCTTAGGCCTGGCCTGCGATTTGGCTATCTATAATTTGGCGATCTATAATCGCGGCCGAAATCGGGACTGGCAGTGGGAGTGAAATTGTGCGAGTTCAGCTGAACTCGCACTGCTTCACTCCCGCAGCCCAGTGTGAACCTGGGCTAAGGGAATGTTTGACCATTCTTCCAGAAGCACATTTATGAGGTCAGGCACTGATGTTGGATGAGAAGGCCTGGCTCGCAGTCTCCGCTCCCAAATGTGTTCTATCAGGTTGAGGTCAGGACTGTGCAGTCATATTGAAACAGGAAGGAGCCATCCCCAAACTGATCCCCAAGAAAGTTAAATTCATTAAATTATCCAAATTGTCTTGGTAAGCTGACACCTTAAGAGTTCCCTTCACTGGAACTAAGGGACCAGGCCCAACCCCTGAAACACAACCCCACACCATAATCCCCCCTCTACCAAATGATTTGGACCAGTGAGCCGCTGGCTCTGATAGACACTTCCAAAAACCAACCAACTGCTGTTATTCAGATAGGCGGTGCTCACCAGGGGGCCGGCCATCTGAATAGTGGGCGACAGCGGCATCGGCGACAATACATAGATTCATGCAATGCATGAATCTGTGTATTGTTGACTTTCAGTGGCGGTGCAGGACAGAAAGGGGGCGGCTATCCTGCGCCCACTATGGACGCATCGCCACTGCAGTTCTTTCTCTCAGTGGTTTTGAGGGCTGTGGCTATTACACACCGAAGTGCTGGTGTCATTTATCCCCCACTCTTCCCTTGGCCATTCACAAAACACCTTTTATTCTGTGCTCTATTCTCAGAATACATGGCATTTTGCAAACTGCCGAAGGTAGAAGTATGGGGGAGATAAATGACACAAGCTTTAGTGTATGGGATCTGCAGCTTTCGTACCCACGGTGAGTCAAAAGAATAGCATATTGTAGTTATCTTATTAACGCTGCATTGATTTTAATGTACTGCCATTAAATATTAAAGAGTATATTATGTGTCTATTTCTAGCCTTGATTACACCTGACCAGCATGTGCATAAGATATAAGCAAACAGTAAACATACATATACATGACAAAATAGTCATTCACGTGATCGGCAGAATGTCACTTCCAGCTGACTCCAACCTGTCCAAGAGCACAGGCCCTGGCCTTCATCTAAAGCAATTAAGCCTACAGTAAACCTGACCTTTCAAAAATAAATAGGAAGTGAATATAGACGGATTACCATTAAACCAGCATGACATATGGGATATTTATTGGACTCCTGGGGGAAGCAGTTGAAATAGCAATGTGACATTGAATAAAAATAAACATGAAAAATGGGAAAAGTGGAAAGTGATTTAGAAAAGTCACGCAAGTGTACATTTGCATTTTTAGTTATAAATACATGAATGCAGCATAAATGTGCATAGATTTCATTTAGTCATATGCAGGACCAAAAACCCAAATCCTGAGCCCTCCACTAATAAATAAACCACAGTCGAGTCATGTCCCAATTGCGCTGCTTGAGTATTATTATTTTTTTCCGCAATCACCATTACACAGTGTGCAGAAAATAACTTAAAGAGAAGCTCCAGGCTCCTTTAGAAAAAAAAATATTGTAGCTGCTGAGTATTAGGACACTTACCTATCCTGGAATCCAGTGATGTCGGCACCCCAGCCAATATTTCCATCGGCTCTCGGGTGCTGCCGCCGCCATTGCTGGTAAGGGAAACTTCACAGCCAGGACCCTACTGCGCATGCGCAAATTGGGCCCAAAATGAGAATATTTTGTGTGGCTAAGAAGCTGAGGGGTAAAGGTGATGGACTAGCCAAGGATGTTATCAGACCTAAACCCTATTGAGCATCTGTGGGGCATCCTCAAGTGGAAGAGCGCAAGGTCTCTAATGTCCAGCTCCTTGATGTCATTATGGAGGAGTGGAAGAGGACCCCAGTGGTAACCTGTGAAGCTCTGGTGAACTCCATGCCAAAGAGAGTTAAGACAGTGCTGGGAAATAATTGAGGATGCCCCACAGATGCTCAATAGGGTTTAGGTCTGATAACATCCTTGGCTAGTCCATCACCTTTACCCCTCAGCTTCTTAGCAAGGCAGTGGTCATCTTGGAGGTGTGTTCCCAGCCCCAGACTTTGACTAATAGTACTGACTAACACTATCCCAGTCTTGTTTCTGCTGTACAGCGGAATATAGGAAGGTGGTATCATGTATAATTAAGGTACTAAACTATTCTAAATGCATTTAAAGTGGTTGTAAAGTGCTTTTGACTACTTCTACCTATAGGTAAGGCTTACCTATTGGAGTGGAATTATCTCTCTATGGAATTATCAATTTTAGTCCGCCACAAATGTTAACGACGCATGCGCGGGGAAGAAACAAAACTAAAAGTGCCGTTTCTTCCCCAGCCTGTGCCGTGAATTGCGGCTCTCGTGCGCATGCACAGGAATGATGTCACGCAGCTCTGGCAAATCACAGCGCCGGAGTCTGCAGCCCAGAAAGAAGAGGAGACAGAAGATGGACGCTTCCTGCAGTGGGGATTTTGCTGAATTCTTTTGCAGGTATTTGTCACATAATGGACTAATATGCGATGCACACTAGCCCATTATGCTTTACATTTGCAGGCTGTTAATGTAGCAAAAGAGGAAGTAAAAACCCACCAGGGTTTACTTCCTCTTTAATAAATACATATCTGTCTAAATGTTTTTTTAATATCTGAGTGGAGATAAAAAATAAAAGAATGTAATGACTGGAAAAGTCTACCCCATAGTGTTGTTTACGCGCAGCAACATGTATTTATCGTGTTGTGACCCACATAAAGTAGTTCTGTTTGTTTTCATTTTCTTACTCCAGAAACTTGATGGAATTTGATTTCTATAGTCTACACCACCATGTTTTTTTCCAACAAGCCCTAGATTGTGTTTAGAATTTGTCTTTTTGTAGCCTGCTATTCTGACTGTTAATGGTGAGCATACAAGCAAGAAGATATCTTGTGAACATAACCCACTCATAAAACAGGTTTTACCTTTGAAATGATCAGGCTGTGCTTTTTGTCTAAGGACCTACAGTAGATGCTAATGGTGCACCTTAGATGCTTGTGAGATATGGCACTGGTAATGTTCAAGTCCATGTGTACTGACAACATCGATTGCTTTAAGAACTTCAATCCACATTTTTTATTAAATTTATTGATATAAGTTTGTATTCATCATTACAAATAAGAGGCAACTATCTTTATTAAACATCTTCAACATTAAAAAAGCTGTGGAGCAATACTGAAATGTAATAAAACAATAGATTAACAGACATGTAAGGTGTTCCCACTTTTGGTGCCTAGACCTTTGCAGTTGTTATACATCTGAGAAGCAGCAGCTCTGTAGCTCTTGGACTGCTTCTTTTTGCTGGGTCTTTTTAACATGAACACACCATTGACATCCAGAACCCAGTAAAAGCACCAGGCCTTCAAAAGACGCATATAACTTGTGCTGAGAAAGGTCAAGCATTTACATCAGCACCAGCAACCTTTGGTAGGGTTTAGAGCCAGATAACCCATATCAACATCAGATCACCATGGAACCTGCTTTCCACTTTCCTGACTACTGGAAAACAACAAGTATGCATCTTTTTGCCCAATTCTAATTATATTTGCAATTCTGGAGAATGCAGATTTCTCAATTATACAGGGCTTTCTGGTGAGTTACTGTATATCATGAAAACCCTATTTTTTTTCAGGCACTGGCATGGTTAGCTTCAATTATATAGAGCTTCAAAAAGGAGACTAGATACATCTACTGGGAAAGTAGAACACAGACATCTCTAAATGGAATATCAGATAAACATCAGGACATAATAATAAAGAAAGAACTTTAAATGTCAGCTTCAAGAGAAACTTCTATATCAAATCACAGATACATGTAGTTACATTTGCATAGGCATGGTATTGGTACAAATAAAACATGATATTCCACAATCTGACGGGCGTGTAGAATTTCCAAAGCACTATGACAAAAACTGTAGGACTTCTCGAATTCTTTCTCTCCTATGTGAGGTGGCCTCTTCCTGTGTTTCATCGCTATCACACGCCTTCATGTAAGCCTCAGCTTTCTGTATGGTGGTTTCACGTGCACTGCCTTTCAGACCACCCAAGTAGTCCAACATAATCTTAAAGTACTTGTCAGGAACCTATAAAAGCAAAAAGACAATGTTAAATGGGTTACTTTCAATCCTGTACAACTCAATGCAAATGGAGAAGCATATTGAAGAGACAATTTGAGCAGAAGAAATGTAATTCAAAGCAGTTTAAAACGAGTCTAAGCATCTTAGAAGTATCTGACTGAAAGCATTTGATTTTGGATTCTGTTTACACAAGACTTTCTTTTTTCCTTCCATAATAATAGTGGCCATTCAATAAACTTGTAAGGCAAAGGTTGATCAGTGTGTGGAGCCACCTGTGCATTGATGAGATTCTTCCTTTGATAAGCATTGAGTAATATCTATTTTACTAACCGGGTGTTCTGTACTGGGAATTACAGGATTTAGTTCTATATAAACACACATATTATTTTCTACTGAATAAACAATTGCATTAAATTGGGTTCAACTTTAAGCCTCTACACCCACATCTACTATATTAAAACTAGCTTACTGATGTGGAGAGAGGTTCACAATAAATGGTGCTAAACGTCTGTTTTAGCAGGATACCTAGTTTCCAACGGGGGTTCTTTGGAGACAAAATCCACTGGGGTCTTTATTAATTGGAAATGATATTTCACTTTTTTTGTTTACAAGAAATTCTGATTCCAACAGTTCAAGTTCTTGTGAAAATCCTCAAGTGAAATTTATTTTGTAGTATGATTTTGACAATTTATGAAGATAATAAAAACTGAAAAATGACGCTGCTCTAATTTTACCTCAGTTCAATATTTCAATAGAGGGAAGCTGGGGAAGACAGTTTAATTGAGGGAGTGTTTTGTGTCCATTTTGCCAAGCTTGTTTTGTACCAGATTTTATACTATACTATTGCCCTGCAACCTCCCTGTCAAATTTTAAACTGTAAGGAAGATCAAGTAAATGATTTAAAAGTAAAAAAGCTCCTAAGTGTAGTGAAAAGCATTCATTTGCTTATTTTATATAAAGTTCCTTACACTCAAGACTATACAGAACTGCATTCTCAAATATTGCCAGGAGATGGCACTGCGTCAATCAGAAATACAGTATTATGTGAAGGCCGTCTCGGAGGAGCATAAATGTGTTATTAGGAAGAAGGCCTATCATATTTGCACGTTTGTCACTTTTGTTTTCAATGATTAGTATTGCCTTTTTATTAAAAAGGACAGGAGAGACAATAATATTTGACATGCTGTACATCTGGTAAGAAGAATGAATTAGTAGAGCATATGGCAGAATGGAAGCGTTCTGGAGTGAGAACCACTACTGCTAAAACACAAAGATCTCAAAAACCCAGATAGCGCATTTCCCTTCAGCTTAATAGACTAATGAAGCTTTCACCATGACAATCGACTACATGACACATACAGTGTGTTCTTTATGTCAGCAGAGACAAGGAAAAATTATATGAAGAGAATAAGAAAGAAGTAGGGAGGGAAAAAAAGAAAGTAACAGAATGATAGATCAGGTTGAAATATATGCAAAAAAAATTCTTGCGACATTTAATATCACTTGGAGATGATGGATTTTCCTATGTTTGGTATTAATTTTGCCACGTACATGAGTACAAATGCTTGGTGTATGTTTCAATTGCCTAGTAACATATATACTACTTATACAAACTCATGCTTTCAGGCAAAAGGAAACCTGGAATGCTGAAATTGCAGTGCCATCAAAGTGCAACTGTGCCTAGACTATTGACTTTAAAAGACGAACTCCAACCTCATCTTGTATATGTTACAAAAAATTTTTTTTATGTGCCTTAAAAAATTAATTTTAGTTATTTTTAATGACAATTTGTGCTTGATAAACTGTTGCGCTAATATTGTGTGACACAAAAAGGTCTCCTGCTATTTTATTCTCCAGGGTGTCTGCTTTAGACAATATATAATATTTTGAGGGTTTTAAGTAATCCTTTGCCACAAAGAAGGCTCTGGAAGCAAAAGAGTTGAAGCGGAGTTCCACCCTAAAAATTAACATTCTAATAACACCTTGCCTTTAATGTAAAAAAAATAAAATAAATTAACTCACTTCTATCTGGCTGTTACTAGGCAGATTTTGTAATTTGCCTAGTTTTCGGTCCTAGGTGGTTCAACTTCCTGTCCTAAGACCCCATTGCCTCCTGGGAAACTCATTTCCCAGGAGTCTCTGGGTATTACTGTGCCTAAAAATCGTCCAGCATGCACCTCTCCCTGAAAACAAGGAAGAAAAAGGAACTGGGCTTCACATGCCCACACATATGATGGATACGGCCACAATATGAGCTGGAGTATATAAGGCAAGTTTTTGCAATGATTTCTGGAATGATTGGGGAGCTATTAATATGTTTTAGGGCTGTTACTGATCAAAATTTTTGTGTTCGATTAATCGATTTGTTTTTTAATCGATTAATCGACTAATTTTCGATTAATGATAACGCACATACAGATCCAACTACTTTTAGCTGATCTCCTTGCAGGCCGATTCCCAGTGCAGCTACCAACCACTGGAAAAATGGATAGCAGGATACAAAAAACACACAAAGGCAGCGCTCGATGGGAATAGCATTAAAACTTTTATAGTCTTCAATTAGGTAACAAAATAAATATTGCACTTTAGATAAAATCGATGTAGCTACATAAACTGTAAAAATGGTGTGAGTAACACCAAACGGTACCAAAAGCAGTCATAAAAACATGTAGCTAAGTATGATACTGGTATAAAAATGTGTACAACGATACCACTGCTGAATCCAGATGAGGAGAGGTTAACATCAGTCCATCGGCATGTAGATGTCCCGTGAAGGGAACTATCGCAACTCCCAGTGGATGGCTGTAGAATCCCAGGTTGATAGAGGGAAGTAATAGAGGGAAGTGTAACAGCCCTTGCGTGTGGCAGATAGTAAAGTCCCGCCGGCATGCAGATATGTAGGCACAGCAAAGGAGCCCTTCAAAGGAGCCCTTCAGATGGACACGGCAAGCACCGCCGGTCTCCATGACGCTACCGGATCTCCGACGGAACTCCCTGAAGGCCCAGCAGCTGGCAGAGAGGTGAGTACCAATCAAAAGAATTTTAAATCGATCAAAAAGATTTTGATCGATCAAAAAAAATTAAAGATTAATCGATTAATTAAAAGTTTGCATAGCCCTAATATGTTTTAGGGACTATTTAATGTGATTAATTTTAGCTTGCAAAATAAAAATATATGACCTGAACCACCCCACTTTAAAAGCTCCATGTCAAAGACTAACATTTTCCATCAGTTCCAGGCACTGTATGCATTAGAATAGTAGAATAATCAATTTGCAAATAACATATTCACGTAAAAGTATTTTTCAAGACATGCACGACAACTACTTACATTTGAATGTAAAAGACACAGATGACTGCAATTCTGTGATAATTATTACATCAGTGATTTTTTTGTATGCAAACAGTGCAAGAACCTGAATTTTAATTGATATTTCCCATTTGCAGTCTACTGTACAACAGAGCACAGTGAGGGGAGGGAGAAACAGGACAAGCAGCCAATCAGGTGTGTTGCAGTACAAAGAGTCAGGCTGGTAGCAAGAGGGAGCAGAGTGGAAGATATATGAGCTCATTAATTTTCTGCTTTTCTTTTCACTGTCCAGTCAAAGGATGAGGAAGGGACCTGAAAGTGAAACTGCAGCAGGAAAAGCCAGGCAAGACTGTGCTGTATGGGAAAGTTAAGTAAATCTTAGGACACGATAGACAGAAATACAAATCCTTTGGTAGGTAGAACAGCTTCCTTGCAAAAGTTCCATCTGTATGTTTTATCTGTTTGTTTGAAATTCAGCTTTATTTAAAAATAGGTCAAACAGAGTCCATTAAATAATATATTATTCCACTAGTCAGGAAATTGCTTTGCTACCATAAAATAGATTACATACTGACCTATGATATTTTATGTATGACAGTCCTGTGAAATTTCACTGAAAAGAATGTCATCTCCAATAGCTTTGCTCTATTCTAATTTCATCCCCAGAAATTCAAAATCTAAAAATGTGATTATCTCGGAACCAACTCTAGGCAATGGAGACATATTAAAGCTCCAGTTGTGGAGCCTCATCAAGACATAATAAATTACATGAAGCTATATATAAAATAAAATAAAAAACCCTACTCTGCGCTAAAGTATAATTTTAGAGGAAAAAGGTATATATTTGCCCAAAAAAAAGTGTTATTCACTGCCGCCACTATAAATCCCATGTGCAAAATCACAAAAGAGTAACCAGTAAGATTAAGAATGATCCTGTCCTTAAAGGTGTGCTGCCCGATAGACGGAGGGTCATCTTCAAAGGTGCGCCGTCTCTGCGGAACCGTATAGCTCCTAATGTTTTGAATCCCCCCCTGAACAATTTAACTTTTTTTGACCAGTTAACAGGTTTCTATCAGTGTAGACACTGTAGAGTGTGTTCTAACAATTCCTGTCGAAGTAGACGCACTACTACATTTGTCTCTACCGTTACTGGTAAGACACATTGTATTAAACCATTTATTACCTGTGCCACTACTGGTGTTGTCTATTTGCTTCAGTGCCCTTGTGGCCTCCAGTATGTGGGCAGGACTAAGAGACCGGTACAAGTCCGTTTGAATGAACATATCACGAATATAATTACAGGGTTTAAGAATCATTCGGTATCTAAACATTACTTATTGAAGCATAATAAGGATCCATCGAACACATTATTTTTGGGCATTGATAAGTACAAGCCCAACTGGAGGGGTAGCTCTCTAGTGAGAGAAATTTCCAAACTCGAAATGTCTTGGATCCATCGTCTTAAATGTTATATGCCGTATAGGTTGAATATTGATACTGATGTTAATGCCTTTATAAACAATGCTTGACCCTGTATGCCATGTTTTTTTAGTTATGTGTAAAAGCCTCGGTTTGGTACAGCAGGATGGATAATAATTTTATTTATATCTATTGTACATGATCTAGTCTTTTCATTGGCACGTTTTTTTGCACTATTTATTTATATTTTTTTATTAGTGTGGAATGGTATTGGGTGCCTCGATACCACAACTCACATTTATTTTAGCATATATACATAAACTTTTTTATATAAAAATGAATTTTTAGGTTTATAACTTAAGCATTCATATCTTTAGGTCCACTAAGGGGGTTTAGCTAGGACACTAACTCACGTCCCTTCTATTGGGAGTTTATTTATGTATATAGATATTTATTTATTTTCTATATATATGATCACTTAATTATATGTTCTATCCCTCCACCTATTGAGGATAGACTTTAGATGGGCATGCTCTTAGATACTGTTGGGGTTCTTCCCAATGAGTAGTGGGTGTTTTCTCCCATTTCCCCACTAGGGGGTCTCCATATTAGCCCGGTCACGATCGGGCTTCTTTTCACATTTTTGGTCCTATTTAATTTAAGTTTATTTTATTTAATCCATTAGTTATTATCTGATCTCGATGTTCTTGTTTATTTTGAACCTTTGATGACTAGCAAGCTTGGGAGGGGATTCTCTACCTGCGGTAATTTCTGGCAAGTATTACTTGTCTCCATCTAGGTTCTCTTATTGCACTATTACGAGATTACACTATTCCCAAATCCAAAATGGAGTTCTTAGCTTTTCCGGTTCCTGTTGACCAAAGCGAGGCTTGGGTATATAGAGCGGTGAATCACTGCAGAGCTCACTCCCATTGATAACGTCAACATATGACGAAACACGTCTGGGTTGGACGGCGTGCAGTGACGTCACCGCGTATGCGTTAGGAGGAGGGCTCCTTGTTGTTGCCGGCCGGCAGAATTTTATTACATCGCTCGTTTGCACTTTCTTGTGTGAGTAGCCTTTTAATTTTTTATTAAAACCAACCAGTGGTATTACACTATGTTGCGGTCTCCTTCCTTTTACATGGTCTATTGCTGTCCCATTCGATATTGGTACTGTTGAGTACCCAGCGCCGCTTCCCACTCCTGTGGATCAGAAATCAGCTGTGTTGGTGTGAGACAAGATCCCGATTAGCTGTGAGAACTGCCTTGGGATATATCGTCTGGATCTATTTATGCTGTTATTGGGCTCATCTCTGGTAAGCCTCAGTCTATGTGGTGGTGGCTCACGAATCTTCTACATCTCACTTGGGTGCTGTTGATGTCACATTCATCATTTTTGGACTTCTATACGTTTTTTATGGACTTTATTGTTTTTTTTAGTTGGCGCAATTTCCTTTTTTATTTCGAGATTAAGTTCCTAGCAGCGCTGTGATTGAACCTTGTACTTTGATAAAGTCAGATATGATGAAACATGATGGGCTGTGACTCAGTGTAAACAGTAAGATAGAGTGATGGTAGTGATGGGATTGAAATTAGCAGCGCACTGGTGGCTAAATACTGTGGTAGGAGCCCGATGGCTAAATACTGTGGTAGGAGCCCAATGGCTAAATACTGTGGTAAGAGCCCAATTGCTAAATACTGTGGTAAGAGCCGATGGCTAAATACTGTTGTAAGAGCCCGATGGCTACATACTGTTGTAAGAGCCCGATGGCTCTTTGTGTGGTGTGGATTATGTATATTGGAGATTGAGTTATGTGAAACTGTTAAGATACGTCTATGACTATAAAGATTCTGGTGAAATATGGTCTAGCCAAATAAAGGTTTTATTTACGTTTTACTGTACTATGTGGAGAGTTTTTTCATGCGATTCCTGGCCATCAACACCTGCTTTGGAGTTGTGGAGCGGAAGGTGAAACGGGGTCTAATAAGAAGTATGTGGCGTTTCTATTGTAAAGCGTATATTGCCTGTCTGAAAGATGACAAGTAATACTGTCTGGTGAGTGTTCTACCTTCATTGGGAAAGAGAGTCTGCACAGCGTGATCACTATTGGTGTGGTGGAAGAAAACATCCTTGTTTATACATGATTTGGTTTTTTAATGATCACCTTATTTTTAGACTCACCAATTCACAATGGTGCTTTGAGGATTTTTATATCATCAATTGTATATCACTATACATGTTTATATATCCAGTATATATATATTTGTTTTTCATTTACATGAACAATATATTTTTTTTAGCTATACAGTATATGCATGGTTGTTGGGTTCAATCATAGCACTGCTAGTTACTTAAAGGGTCACTAAAGGAACATTTTTTTTTTTAGCTAAATAGCTTCCTTTACACTAATGCAGCCCTGGTTTCATGTTCTCATTGTTCGTTTTTGCTGTAATCCTTCTCTGTTCTGCATACTTCCTGGTTGTCTGTTTCCTTATGAAAAAAGTACTTGGAGCTTCTCTCTGTGGTCTCTAATGAAGAAGGTGTGATTACTGTGTCTAAAACCCCTCAGAACCAATCAGTTTCATTTTAAAAACAAACACTGCCCTGTATTGGCTCTGTGTCTCTGTCCTTCACAGACGCATGAACATTTTTGGGTATGTCTCTACCAGCTTTGCACATCTAGCCCATTCTTCTTTGCAAAATAGCTCAAGCTCTGTCAGGTTGCATTGAGAGCATCTCTGAACAGCAATTTCCAAGTCTCAATTGGATTTAGGTCTGGACTGGGCCATATTTGATCCAAACCATTCCATTGTAGATCTGGCTGTATGTTTAGGGTCGTTGTCCTGCTGGAAGGTGAGTCTCCGCCCCAGTCTCCAGTCTTTTGCAGACTTTAAGGGTTTCTTCTAAGATTGCCCCGTATTTTGCTTTATCCAACTTCACATCAACTCTGACCAGCTTGCCTGTCCCTGCTGAAGAAAAGCACCTCCACAACATGATGCTGCCACCACCATGTTTCACCGTGGGGACGGTGTGTTCAAGGTAATGGGCAAAAAGTAAAATTTTGGTCTCACCTGACTTCCATAAAAGCCAGATTTGTGGAGTGAACAAATCTCCTCCCTTCTGCTACCATGCTGTCTCCTTGCACTGCAGCACACCTGATTGGCTTCTTGTCCTGTTTCTCCCTCCCCTCTCTGATCTCTGTTGTACTAATAGTTGTCCTGTGGACAGATTCTTGCACCTGAGCTCTGCAGCTCCTCCAGAGTTAACATGGGACTCTTGGATGCTTCTCTGATTAATGCTCTCCTTGCCTGGCCTGTCAGTTTAGGTGGGCGGCCATTTTTCGGTAGGTTTGCAGTCGTGCCATGCTCGTTCCATTTTCGGATGATGGATTGAACAGTGCACTGTGAAATGTTCAAAGCTTGGGTTATTTTTTCATAACATTGCTTTAAACTTCTCCACAACTTTATCCCTGACCTGTCTGGTGTGTTCCTTGGACTTCATAATGCTGTTTGTTCACTAAGGTTCTCTAACAAACCTCTGAGGGCTTCACAGAACAGTTGTATTTATATGAAGATTAAATTACACACAGGTGGACTCTATTTACTAATTAGGCAAATTCTAAAGGCAATTGGTTGAGTGAAGGGGGCTGAATACAAATGCACGCCACACTTTTCAGATATTTATTTGTAAAAAAAAAAAATTAAACCCATTTATCATTTTCCTTCCACTTCACAATTATGTGTCGCTTTGTGTTGGTCTTTTGGTTGTAACAAAATGTGGAAAATTTCAAAGGGTATGAATACTTTTTCAAGGCACTGTACGTATCTAAAATTTGAAAGACTGTCAGGACATGATTTTCCATTGGGAACAGTAAGTGACAATGGGAAAATAGGCACCTTTTCCTGTATATTTATTCAACATACATTTTCCCTGTCCTCAGTAGAAAAACAGGCTCTGGTCAGCCCTGAAGACCATAAATATAGACATAGGGGGGCAGATTCACATAGATGTAATCTTCCGCTGCGTAATCGAAATACGCTACGCTGCCGTCTATCACCAGACTCTACGCCGAATTCAGGTAGTTTTTTTGCGCGTACGCTATTGTATCGTATTTTTTTTCCGCCGCGCAATCGAAATACGTGAGTAGGGGGCGTGAAGCATTTAAATTAAGCGCGTCCCCGCGACGATCGAACTGCGCATGCTCTGTTCAGGAATTTCCCGCCGTGCATTGCGCGAAATCACGTCGTGACGTCATTCGTTGTTTGAGTAGCGGCGTTTACGAACATTCCTATTCCCGGACGACTTACGTTAAAAATAATAAAAGAAATCGAAAAACGTTGAAATTCGACGCGGGAACGACGGCCATACTTAACATGGGCTGTCTAATATTAGACCAGCAAAAAGCTGGTATAGTGAAACGGAAAAAAAAGATGACTAAAGGTGCCGTAAGAGATTGCGTTTGAAGAGCGAAATTTTGTGGATTCCAGGCAAAAGCTCATTAGCATACCATGAAGGTGAAAAACAACAGGAAGTCCGCCCAGTGGCCGCAATTTTCAGGCAGCGTAGATCTGAAGGCGTACTAACACGTAATAAAGTCGAAATTTAGCACGCAGGTGTCTTTTCATGGTTTGAGGATTTCGACTAGCGTAAAAACGCTCGTAAATCGAAATTACTCCTGTCTAACAACATTTACACAGGCGTAATCGCTTTGTGAATCTAGGCCAGGATGCGCACACAAAGAGTGTTTCCTTAGTCTAACTATACGATGTGTAAGAACATCCCTGAGAACTTCACATTCTCTTTCATCACCTATGTGGCCACAAGGTGGCAGTGGCAAACCTTTTATTACTACATTTATAGAGCAGTGAGATGCATTGTCTGTAATAAGAACATACTAATTCTCTTTCCATATATTGAATTCCTTTATACTAACAACATATCGTATTCTGCAGAGCTTAGAGAAAAAAGAAAGTCTCATCATGGAGCTTGCAATCAAATGTTGAAATAAGTGACATGCAGCTTACCAAAGATGCACATTTTAGCTGGTCAATATATCAGTATTTATGGTTCCAGACTATGAAAGGGAAAAACAGAGCAAACAAACATCGAGAGAACATACAAAAATGCTGAAAACAGTACTTCCTGGGGGGAAATTGAACTAGTTACCCCAATGCTAGGCTGCAGCTCTAAACAATGGGGTGAGTCAACATAGCATCTGCAAAACTTTTCTGGCATTAATGTTGTTTAAGAATGTCCTACACCCAATTCAGAAAAGCAATGCAACGGATTTAGTGCTACTGCTGACACCTGCTGCAAATCCAGGTATTTCTTAATAGCAACTTTTCTATATAGTGTCAATTTATAAAATGCTGCTGCTTCAGAGATAAGGGAACTAGCAGTAAATAGGGCCAATGTGATTTTTTAGTAATTTGTATAGAGAGTAAGGAGCTGCGCATACAGGCCCTATGTTAGTTACTCTATGAGGATGCACCGGCTGTACAGAAGTAGTCGCACATCCTGAGCTGACAGGTATGCCGGGGCAGGTGCGAGGCCCTGAACACAGACAGCATGAATTGACTGAAGATAAAAAATAAAGAAAACAAAATGACTGGTAAAAAGGGCAGTAAGGTTTTCTCAATAGAAATAAAAACTGTTATTAAAAGAAAAAATTACATTTTTGTTTTTGGGTTTAGATATCTTTTTTTTTTTATGGTTCGGATATCTTTTAATAATTTCACATTACCTAAGTAATCAATATAAACAGCAGAAGGAATTCTGATCATTGCACTGTCTAAATTATACTTTAAGGGACACACCTGCTCACCCTAATTCCGCGTACACACAACCGTTTTTTATGACCAAGAAAAAGACGACGTTTTTCTCAACGTGATTCTTGTCAAGCCTGCCTTGCATACACACGATCGTGAAAAAAAATTGCTGGAGCAAAGATGACGTACAACACGTACGACGGCACTATAAAAGGGGAAGTTCCATTCAGATGGCGCCACCCTTGGGCTGCTTTTACTGATTTTGTGTTAGTAAAAGTTTGGTGAGAGACGATTCGTGCTTTTCAGTCTGTTACAGCGTGATGAATGTGCTATCTCCATTACAAACGCTAGTTTTTCCAGAACGAGCCCTCCCGTCTCATAACTTGAGCATGCATGATTTTTTTTCTGTCATTAAAGCCTACACAAGATCATACTCCCGATGCCTGAATAGAATACTTTTTTTTTCCAAATGCGGGTGGAGAGGACGGGTGATCTGTCTATCAAAGTGCTCGGGCAAGGGTCCCTTCGCTATTCGAAATTTTTAAGGAGAGAATCTATACTAAGCTGACAACCACCCCGCCATATATGTTATAAATTTGTAATACCTTCACAGAAATGTTAAAGGAGTTGTAAAGGAAAATGTTTTTTCAACATCTGATGCTGCCGGCCCCCCCTATACTTACCTGACCCCTCGAAAGTCCAGGGCGCGGTCCCGAGATCCTCTTCGCCGTTCAGCCTGGCCACTGATTAGCTAGAGAGAATAGATTGAAATCAGCTCAGCCTATGGCTGGCGCTGCTGTCAATCACATCCAGTGACGGGGCGGGGCCTAAGTGATACAGTGAGCGGCTATAGCTGCTCGCTCTTTCACAGGAGCGCGCCCGCAATTACTGACCCCCACGTGAGCTCTCTCGCATGACTGAGGTGAGTAATTGCGGGGAGGACCAGAGATAGCCGCCGAGGGACCACAGAAGACGTGGATCCGGGCCACACTGTGCAAAACAAACTGAATGGTGGAAGTAAGTATGACATGTTTGTTATTTTAAAGAAAACAACATTCCTTTAGTAACCCTTTAAGTTTGAAGACAATATTCTAGAACAGGGGTCTCAAAGTACCGGCCCGCGGGCCATTTACGGCCTCCGGACTGGTAATAAATGGCCCGCAGGCAGGGCGCCCCCCCCCCCCCGTGATTACCGCGACTCGCGGTAATTCCCTGCGACTCGCGGTAAATCCCAGCGACTCGCGGTAAATCTCTGCTCAACAACTCTGAGCCGTGGAACCCCCCCCGCTCAACAACTTTGATCTGCGGACCCCCCCCTCAACAACTCCGAGCCGTGGATCCCCCCCCACTCAACAACTTTGATCTGCGAACCCCCCGCTCAACAACTCCGATCCGCGAAACCTCCCCCGCTCAACAACTCAGATCCGCGGACCCCCCCCCCCCACTCATCAACTATGATCTGCGGACCCCCCTCGGCTCAACAACTTTGTTGGGAGGTATGCCTGATGTGCTCCGATTGTGCCCTGATGTATCCCATGTACTCCGATATGCCATGTGCCCCAGGTACCCTGATGTGCCATGCGCCCCATGTACCCTGATGTGCCTCATGTACCCTGATGTGTACCTGATGTGCTGGGCTCTGTACATCAGGGTACCCTGTACCCTGATGTGCCATGTGCCCTGTACTGATGTGCTGTGCCTGATGTGCTCTCATGTGCCCTGATATGCCCCATGTGCCCTGTACACTGATTTGCTGGGCTTTGTACCCTGATGTGCTTTTTTTATGTGCCCTGTACCCTGATGTGCCATGTCCTGTACCCTGATGTGCCTTGTCCTGATATTGTGATGGAATTATTTCAAAATATTATATTTGATAAGTTGAAGCAAATTTTTTATTAGAAACCACTAATGTGTTTCTCCATTATATTCCTTTAAGTTTTTATATTCTTTTATATAATCTTTTTTATATATCTTTTTTATATATATGTATGCATGTGTGAGATTGTGAACCACAATACGTTTTTATTTTTCCTTGATATTATATAAAGGATGTGTTACTTGTTGGAATTTAAGTATAAAAGAGGGCTGTGCTCCGGCCATTCATTTTCTTTTTCCCTCTACTGAGAACCATCCTGTCTATTTCTTTATTGCAGTAAGATAGTGCCAGCTTCCCTGAGACTGTAAGGAGATTAATTCATTAATTAATCAGAGTCTCTAGTAGTTCTGTGCCGTGCTGTACCCTGATGTGCTGTGCCCTGTACCCTGATGTGCTGTGCCCTAATTTGCTGGGCTGTGAGCCTTGATGTGCTGTGCCATGATGGCGAGTGGTCAGTGCGTAGTGTAGTGGTCTGTCGGCAGTGTAGTGGTCTGTCGGCAGTGTGCAGTGTAGTGGTCAGTGTGCAGTGCAGTGGTCCGTGTGCAGTGCAGTGGTCAGGGTTAATAATGCGTTTGCTGACACCAATACTAGGGTTTAATAATGTGTCCGCTAACACCAGTGCTGGGGGTTAATAATGTGTCCGCTGACACCAGTGCTGGGGGTTAATAATGTGTCCGCTGACACCAGTGCTGGGGGTTAATAATGTGTCCGCTGACACCAGTGCTGGGGGTTAATAATGTGTCCGCTGACACCAGTGCTGGGGGTTAATAATGTGTCCGCTGACACCAGTGCTGGGGGTTAATAATGTGTCCGCTGACACCAGTGCTGGGGGTTAATAATGCGTCCGCTGACACAGAGCTGGGGGTTAATAATACGTTCGCTGACACCGGTACTGTTTTTGAAGTTTGAAAGTTTGCATGCGGCCCCCCATGGGATATGAAAACTTGTCTTGCGGCCCTCAGGTAATTTGAGTTTGAGACCCCTGTTCTAGAACTTTGTATCTGATGATGATATCCCCTCATGAACATAAAGTTTATGCTATTTTGTACTGTAATAAGTTCATAAATTGAATTTCCTTCACAGTACATAGGAACTTCTCACTTTTCCGTCTGGCTTCTGCTGGCATCCGCACTTCATGGGTCTACCCCGCATGTTTAACCAATGAAATGGACTCCATCAAGCCATGATGATGGGAACCAGGTGGGGTAAAGGAATACTTGGGGCTTTCTGGCTGGATACTGATTCTTAGACAGCTGTAGAGCACATCTGCTCCATTGTGTGGGATGTTACGGTAGCTTGTGCTAATGAAAAACAAAACAGTCAGATGGGCCATCCCATGACATTAACTTGTAACTCTTAGTAGCTCTGCATTCACAGTCAAGTGTATGATGAAGTCACCAGTTTACTTGATGTCTATGGAGCTTAGCAGTGTTTGAGAAAGAATTAAAGGATTTCATTAATGAGAAATGATACAGTCAAACTCTCTGACTCAGAATCACGTTCCGTAGACCAGTTACCCTAAACGGTAAATGCTACAACAACTTACTCTACATGTTTTAGCTGATGTGCTCTGTAACAGAAAAACAAAAAGGACAGTAAGATTGCCAGTATTGTTTTCTTGACCAAATCTGAAACTGATTGGTTGCTATGGGAAACACACCCACGGTCCTCTTCCTAAGGATTTATACACTACACAGGTACATAAGATATGGCTGAAATAAAGAGAAGATACATCGGAATGTACAACCTGCATTGCCTACAAGGCCCATCGGGCCAGTGCAGTACAAGCAGAAAGGTGTAAAACCTTAACCACTTCAGCCCCGGACCATTTGGCTGGCCAAAGACCAGAGCACTTTTTGCACTGCATCACTTTAACTGACAATTGCGCGGTCATGCGACGTGGCTTCCTAACAAAATTTACATTCTTTTTTCCCACAAATAGAGCTTTCCTTTGGTGGTATTTGATCACCTCTGCGGTTTCCATTTTTTGCGCAATAAACAAAAAAAAAAAGCGACAATTTTGAAAAAAAAAAGCAAGATTTTTTACTCTTTGCGATAATAAATATCCCCTAAAAATATATAAAAAAAATTTTTTTTTCCTCAGTTTAGGCCAATACGTATTCTTCTACATATTTTTGGTTAAAACAATTTGCAATAAGCGTTTATTGATTGGTTTGCGCAAAAGTTATAGCGTCTACAAGATAGGGGATAGTTTTATGGCATTTTTATTAATTTTTTTTTCTAGTAAAGGCGGCGATCAGCGATTTTTATCGTGACTGCGACATTATGGCGAAAACATCGGACACATTTAGCGCTATTTTGGGACCATTCACATTTACACAGCGATCAGTGCTATAAATATGCACTTATTACTGTGTAAATTTGACTGGCAGTGAAGGGGTTAACCATGAAGTGGCGCTGAAGGGGTGAAGTTTGGCCTAGGGATATGTTCTAACTGTAGGGGGGATGTGTGGCATGACACGGATCACCACTCCCGATTACAGGGGGAGCAGTGATCAGTTTCCTGTCACTAGGAAGAATGGGGAAATGCTTGTTTACATTAGCATTTCCCCGTTCTCCCACTCCGTGAGATGATCGCTGGTAGGCGGGTTCAATGCCCGGTCTTAAAGGCGACGTATATATATGTCGATCTGCCCAGCCATGCCATTCTGCCGACGTATATCGGCCTGAGCCGGTTGGCAATCGGTTAAATTCATTTCTGCCTACCTGTAAATAGAACTGACCATGATTGTTTCACTTTTTAGAGAGCATAACTGCAAAAGAATGTCACAGACAACATGTATACCTAGCAAGCTTCAAGCAAAAACATAGAATTAGATAGGGGTAGGCTAATGAGACATCCTGGCAAAGTATGCATGTGCAACCTTAAATTGATAACAAAGGGCCAGATTAGTTGTCTGCCAAGGCTCTTCTAGATGATCAGCATGGAGAAAATGTTTGCACCAAACTGTATGCAATTACTGAATACCATTCTGGTCACCAGTGAAACCCAAACCAAATCGCCTCTGCTCTTCCATTAATCTAAAACAGCAAATTAATTCTCATTCTCAAAGTGAGTTCTGGTGCGTTGCACACATGTAAGACCTAATAAGCCAGTTCCTGTCTGGCCTGCCTAACCTTCTGGTAGAGTTAAAATGATGGTAGTCATAGGCCTAATTCACTGCTGCAAGTTACAGGCATTACCCTATACATTGCAGTGTATTGCAATAAGGTGCTGCTGTATTATAATGATGTTTGGAAACACCAGGACACTTCCCAGAGTGGGCTGCCTGGCCAACTGAGCGATCAGGGAGGTGACCAAGAACCTGATGGTCACTCTGACAGAGCTCCAGGATTTCTCTGTAGACAGAAAAACATTCCAGAAAAACAACCATCTCTGCAATCAGGCCTGTATGGTAGAGTGCCCAGACAGAAGCCCCTCCTCAGTAAAAAGCACATGACAGCCCGCTTGGAGTTTGCCAAAAGGCAACTGAAAGACTCTCAGACCATGAACAAAATTCTTTGGTCTGATGAAACAAAGATTGAACACTTTGGCTTGAATGGCAAGTGTCATGTCTGGAGAAAACCAGGCAACAGTCATCACCTGGCCAATACCATCCCGACAGTGAAGCCTGGTGGTGGTATCAAGCTGTGGGAATGTTTTTCAACAGCAGTAACTGGGAGACTAGTCAGGATTGAGGGAAAGATAAATGCAGCAATGTACATTCTTGATGAAAACCTGCTCCAGACCTCAGACTGAGGCGAAAGTTCTTATTCCAACAGGTCAACGACCCTAAGCACACAGCCAAGATAACAAGGGAGAGGCTACAGGACAACTCTGTGAATGTCCTTGAGAGACCCAGCCAGAGCCCAGACTTGAACCCAATTGAACATCTCTGGAGAGATCTAAAAAATGGCTGTGCAACGACACTCTGCATCCAACCTGACGGAGCTTGAGAGGTCCTGCAAAGAAGCATGGGAGAAACTGCCCAAAAATAGGTGTGCCCAGCTTGTGGCATAATACTAAAAAAGACCTGAGGCTGTAATTGGTGCCAAAGGTGCTTCAACAAAATAGTGAGCAGGGGCTGTGAATACTTATGTACATGGGATTTTTTTTTTAATAAATTTGCAAAGATTTCCAACAAACTTCTTTCCCATTGTCATTATGGGGTATTGTTTGTAGAATTTTGAGGAAAATAATGAATTTAATCAATGTTGGAATAAGGCTGTAACATAACAAAATGTATAGAAAAAGTGAAGCACTCTGAGTACTTTCCTGATGCACTGTACACTTCATGTCAATTGGGCTGCTATAACAAACACTTTTCAGACACTAACAGTATGCCTTTAACCCCCGCTAGCAGCCAAATAAAGGGTTAAAACCTCACGCAAAGCCCCTTACATGCTGCTTGTAGGACTTTTTTTTCCTATCCTGCAAGTGTCCCCCCCCCCTCCGAGTGTGAAAGCATTCGGCTTTCACGCTGGGGAGGCACTTTACAGGCACAGCTTTTAGCGCTAAACGCCTGAAAAGTGCCCCAGTGTAAAAGGGGTCTTAGTTAAATTTAGAAGCTTGTTATACTGTATAAAGAAGTTGATTTACTAAAAGAGTAGGGGTTGTTCACTTAGCAGTGGATTAAAGTAAAGTAGGTGAACCCATGTGTACATTAAAGCGCAAAGTACAAAGTACAAAAAAAAGAAGCTTTATTTTTTTTAAAGCGTAGTTCCACCCGAAAGTGGAACCTCCGCTTATCTGCCGTACCCCCCTCTGGTGCCTCTTCCGCACAACTGCTAGGCAAGGAGAGCATTAATCAGAGAAGCTTTCAAGAGGCCTGTGATAACTCTGGAGGAGCTGCAGAGATCCACAGCTCAGGTGGGAGAATCTGTACACAGGACAACTATTAGTAGTGCACCCCACAACTCTGGCCTTTATGGAGGAGTGGCAAGAAGAAAGCCATTGTTGAAAGAAAGCCATAAGAAGTCCTGTTTGCAGTTTGTGAGAAGCCTTGTGGGTGAAATGGCAAACATGATGGGGAAGAAGGTGCTCTGGTCAGATGAGACCAAAATGTAACTGGTTTGCCTAAAAGCAAAACACTATGTGTGGCAGAAAACCCACAATGCACATCTATACCCTGAAACTGCTAGAAGGCCTAGGGTTACCTAATCTACGGGGATACGATCATGCTGCACAGTTGGCCCAACTTTCCAAGTATCATGCCACCAAGAAAGTCCCTTTATGGGTGGCGTTGGAATCTATTGACTGTGATCCCCTGTCAGTTGCCAACCACTTATGCTTAGCCCCATCCCACTGCCGCACCCTCACTTACCCGAAGTTATGGTCTTCAATTCAGTCATAGCTCTATGCTCTCTTTGCTTCGAAATCAGGCATTTTACTCAGCATGGACCTCTCCCTCTTCCTTTTCAGTATGGTCCACTGCAGGTTTACTCCGAGCCAACAAATTCACAGTTGCGGGTAAGATACTCCCATTCCAATCTCTAAGCGAGAACTATGGCATCTCCTCATCTGGACTTTTCTGTTATCCCCAAATCAAACATTTTCTCACCCCTTTAATTCCCTCCGACTCCTGTACCCCACTACTATGCCTCTTTGAATGCACCTGTAAATCTAATCCTCATAGGATCAGCCTTATCTCAAATCTCTATAGACAGTTGTTGGAGCCCGCAAACTCTAGCACCCCCTCTTACATTCCTAAATGGGAGAGGGACCTCTGTCTCATCTCAGACCCTATTGACTGGATTCATATATGGGATGCCACCAAATGGGCCTCACAAAACATTGTTGCCCTGGAAACTAACTATAAAGCCCTCACTAGGTGGTATTTGATTCCTGCCAGGATCTCCACATTTTTATAAAAATACCCCTCCCATTGCTTTAGGGGCTGCAATTCAGCTGGTACCCACGTACATACAGTGCCTTGAAAAAGTATTTAAACCCCTTGAAATGTTCCACATTTTGTCATGTTACAACAAAAAATGCAAAGGTATTTTATTGGAATTTTATGTGATAGACCAACACAATGTGGCACATAATTGTGAAGTGGAAGGAAAATGATACATGCGTTTCCAATTTTTTTTTTACAAATAAATATCTGAAAAGTGTGGCGTGCATTTGTATTCAGCCCCCCTTTACTCTGATACTCCCAACTAAAATCTAGTGGAACCCATTGCCTTCAAAAGTCACCTAATTAGTAAAAGAGTCTACCTGTTTGTAAAAGAACCTTAGTGAACAAACAGCACCATGAAGGACAATGAACATACCAGACAGGTCAGAGATAAAGTTGTGGAGAAGTTTAAAGCAGCGTTGGGTTATAGAAAAATATCCCAAGCTTTGGAATATATCACGGAGCACTGTTTAATCCATGATCCAAAAATGGAAAGAGTATGGCACAACTGCAAACCCAACAAGACATGACCATCCACCTAAACTGACAGGCCGAGCTAGGAGAGCAATAATCAGAAAAGCGGCCAAGAGGCCCACAGTAACTGCCGAGGAGCTGCCAATATACACAGCTCAGGTGGGAAAATATGTCAACAGGACAACTATTAGTCGTGCACTCCATAAATCTGGCCATTATGGTAGAGTGGCAAGAAGAAAGCTATTGTTGAAAGAATGCCATGAGAAGTGCCATCTGCAGTGTGCAAAAAGCCATATGGGGGACACAGCAAACATGTGGAAAATGATGCTCTGGTCAGGTGAGACCAGAATTTAACTTTTAAAGTGGATGTAAACCCACTCTCATCCTTTTTAAACTACTGCCATAGTGCTGATCTATAAGGATATACATGCCTCCTGCATGTATCCTTACCTGTCAAATGTCTCCCCTCTGTCTGTTATAAGAACGGAAAAACTGCAGATTCTGTGGGTGGGTCTGTTGTCTGGAGCTTACATCCACTTTAAGCTTAAAAGTAAAACGTTGTGTGGTGGAAAACCAATACTGCACATCAGCGTGAACACAACATCACCACTATGAAACATGGTGGTGGTAGCATCATGTTGTGGGGATGCTTTTCTTCAGCAGGGACAGGAAAGCTGGTCAAAGTTGATGGGAAGATGGATGGAGCCAAATACAGGGCAATCTTAAAAGAAAACCTGTAAGGCAACGTACACACGATCAGTCCATCCGATGACAACGGTTCGAAGGACCGTTTTTATCGGTTCACCGATTAATCTGACTGATGGACTGATGTGCCTACACACCATCAGTTAAATAACCGATTGTATCAGAACGACGTGCTGAAAAAAATGAAGTTCAATGCTTCCAAGCATGCGTCGACTTGATTCTGAGCATGCGTGGATTTTTAACCGATGCTTTTGCATACTAACGATCGGATTTGACCTATCGGTTAGCTGTCCATCGGTTCAATTTTAAAGAAAGCCCTCTGTTTTTTGACCAAAGTATAACGGACTGATGGGGCCTACAAACGATCGGTTTGGACCGATGGAAACTGAACCTCAGTCCGTTTTCATTAGTTTGAACCGATCGTGTATACGCGGCCTTAGAGTCTGCAAAAGACTTGAGACTAGGGCGGAGGTTCACCTTCCAGCAGGACAACCACCCTAAACATACAGCCAGAGCTACAATGGTTTGGTTTAGATCAGAGCATATTCATGTATTAGAATGGCACAATCAAAGTCCAGACCTAAATCCAATTGAGAAAATTGCTGTTCACAGATGCACTACATCCAATCTGACAGAGCTTGAGCTATTTTGCAACGAAGAATAGGCAAACGTGTCACTCTCTAGATGGGTAAAGCTGATAGAGACATCCCCAAAAACACTTGCAGCTGTAATTGCAGCGAAAGGTGGTTCTACAAAGTATTGACTCAGGGAGGGCTGAATACAAAAGCATGCCACACTTTTCAGATATTTATTTGTAAAAAATTTGGAAAACCATTTATCATTTTCCTGCCACTTCACAATTATGTGCCACTTTTTGTTGGTCTATATGACATAAAATCCCAATAAAAGACATTTATGTTTTTGGTTGTAACATAACAAAATGTGGAAAATTTCAAGGGACATGGATACTTTTTCGAAAGCAATGTATTTGGTGGAAATGCCCGGTGGTTCAAGCCTTCAAGTTAGACATTTTCTACACCCTCTCCCCCTACTTTTTGGTTCTAAACACTACTTCACGTTATTCTGATGTTAAGGTTGTCAGACACCTTGTTTTGCTTGTTGTCTTAACCCCTTCTTTACTGAGTAGCTATACTTTATTACATCTGCCATATGTCTCAAAATAAGTTACACGTTGTATTTTTGACTCTTGTCATCAATAAAATATTTGAAAAAGAAAAAAAAATTATAACATTTCTTATACAGTACAGTGTTGCATGAAAGCTCAATTGTCATTCAGAGTGCGACAGCACTGAAAGTTGAAAATTTGCCTGGGCAGGAAGGCGGTGAAAGTGCCCAGTAGGCAAGTGGTTAATTTAGAGAATAGAATTAGGTAAAAACCCTTTAGCCGGCAAAGCCCTTTTAACTCAAGCTGTAATGATTTTAAGAAAATGTACAGCTTATACAATTTCATAAAGAACTTTACATTCCAGACTTTATGGGATGGGAGTCTGTTGAGTACCAGTTTTCTAGTTTGCATGAAGTGTGGAAGGTTAAAATGGACACTCTAAACAGTTACCACGAGTAACAGGATTATTTCTATGCAGTCTTTAATAAATAAGGCCTCTGTTCTCCTTTAGCAATTTGACCATACTATTACTACAAAACAAAAAGTTCCACTAACAATATAGGCTTTAATGCAGCCTCACATGTGCCACAAATGCAGCCTCACATGTGCCATGAATGCAGCCTTATCATTGCCATCAGTGCAGCCTGATTGATGCCCATCTGCAGCCTCGGAGGGCAGAGGGAGGGGATCGGGACGAGTGCCGACAGTTTACAAACAGGAAAATCTATTTTTTACTCTGTGGCCTCTTTAATACAAAGAATACTACGATAGACTGAACGGTCATCCAATGGCATCCCAGGAGACGAGACTTCCAATACAGACGCTGCTGAGTAAACAGGGGATTTTCTTCATGTAATCTGACAGTGCTCATCCTGCCCCCTCCCAGGTAGCGCTGATATATACGGTATATATATATATATATATATATATATATATATATATATTAGGGCTGTTACTGATCAAAATTTTTGTGTTTGATTAATCTTTTTTTTTTTTTATCGATTAATCGACTAATTTCGATTATAACACACATACAGATCCAACTACTTTTAGCTGATCTTCTTGCATGCTGATTCCCAGTGCAGCTACCAACCACTAGAAAAATGGATAGCAGGATACAAAACACACACAAAGACAGCGCTCGATGGGAATAGCATTAAAACTTTTATAGTCTTCAAGTAGGTAACCAAATAAATATTTCACTGGAGATAAAATCGATGTAGCTACATAAACTGTAAAAATGGTGTGAGTTATACCAAACGGTAACAAAAGCAGTCATAAAAACATGTAGCCAAGTATGATACTGGTATAAAAATTTGTACAACGATGCCACTGCTGAATCCAGATAAGGAGGAGTTAACATCAGTCCGTCGGCATTTAGATGTCCCATGAAGGTAACTATCACAACTCCCAGTGGATGGTTGTAAAAGCCCAGGTTGATAGAGGGAAATGATAGAGGGAAGTGTAACAGCCCTTGCATGTGGCAGATAGTAAGGTCCTGTAGGCATGCAGATATGAAGGCACAGCAAAGGAGCCCTTCAGATGGACACGGCAAGCCGCGCCAGTGTCCGTGATGTTACCGGATCTCCAACGGAACTCCCTGAAGGCCCAGAAGCCGGCTGAGAGGTGAGTACCAATCAAAAGAATTTTAATCGATCTGGGCCGGACTTTGGACATGCCTGGTTTAAGCAAAGTGAGGAATCACTGGTACTGCATTAGGCGCTTCCCATTTTGACTGTTACAGGCATTACATATACATGAGAAAGCCTACCTTCTCTTGGTCATACATGTTCATGAGGAGCCACGTTTGCCTTGTTTTTTGAAACTTCCATTCATGTTTTTTGGACCAACTAAAATCAAAAGGATTATATAAAAAACAAAATTAGTTTTTATTCAATAACATAGTGGATAAACAATTATATCTACAACCAACTTGTCAAATCTATAAGCATTTTAGGAAGAAGTTAGGGTAGGAGGAAGCAGTGCTGCCAAACAAGCTGCTAATTAGGCCTGTGGATCAGCCAGGTTATGGCAGGCAAATCATATTCTTTAAGTTTCAGAGGCCCACAACCAATATTGGGAGTTTGCGACACATTTTAAAAATTCCTACCTAAACCCATAAAGCAAAATGAACTTAGATTGAGGCCTAGATACTGCCTTGGGTCTAGCGCTATATATACTCCCCCAGTATCAAAATTGATGAACTACTTGAAAGTGTTGTGTACACGTGGGGAGAGATTTTGTACGTGGATCAACTGGGAGCAGGGTAAATTTGTCCTAAATAATAGTAGGACATAAGAAGGAAACAAAGGTGACAATTAGGGACATTACTGAGGTCAGTGAGTCTTGCATTTAAGGCATAAACAGTAAAGCATTGTCTGCATAAAGGGGTAGTTTATCCTCAGCATCTCCACAATATTCCCTTAATATGCTCAGAAGAAAGAATAGCAATAGCCAATAGCTGCATCACCAGAGCAAACAGAAGGTGAGATCCCTGGAAGGAGTATATAGATAAATCAATATATATTTATAGACGGGCTGTTAGGGATTAGTACGATATTTGGATACATTTTTTTAAAGATAGGGCCAAAGTCAAATTCGTACAACACCCTTTAGCCATGACGGCTAGTTCGGCGCTCCGCACAGTGCAGGGCCACATCGATGATACGAGCTGGGGGTGGCGGCGCTTCTGTGCTCCTTGTGAACCAGCCGCCACTTACCTCCAGAGGTAGTTCCATTTGACACTATCAAATGCTTTGGCAGGGTCAGGGGAAGGATAGCCCAGCCACCCCCAACAGGTAGTCCCACTTGACACTCTCAATTGGTTTGGCAGTGTCAGGGTAAAGGATAGCTCAGTTACAAACATTATCTGCCAACATTTTGAGGTATAAAAAACCACTTGATATATTGCTATTAGTTGATCTATTTGAAATAAAATCCAGATTGGTCAGGATGGACCAATGTATCTACTACCTTACTAAGTCTGGTTACCAGGACCCATACACAGCAAAGAAATTGGGCTATTAGAGTGGGAATTCAATAGATATTTAGCTGCATCGGGTAGCACAATAACAGCAGTCTCTTGCACTCAGTGGAAGAGGTTTTAGTGATCTGTGAAGGTCATCATAAAAATTCCCAAAGGTGTCTAAATTTTCCAGAGAATGGGCTGACTAGTCACTCTCTCTGAGGTGGTAATAACAGCTGCTATACAGTATCTCACAAAAGTGAGTACACCCCTCACATTTTTGTAAATATTTTATTATATCCTTTCATGTGACAACACTGAAGAAATTACACTTTTCTACAATGTAAAGTAGTGAGTGTACAGCCTGTATAACAGTGTACATTTGCTGTCCCCTCAAAATAACTTAACACACAGCCATGAATGTCTAAACCGCTGGCAACAAACGCGAGTACACCCCTAAGTAAAAATGTCCAAATTGGGACCAAAGTGTCAATATTTTGTATAAATTCACAGGTTTCCACTGGAGTCCTCTTCCACTCCCCCATGGCGACATCACGGAGCTGGTGGATGTTAGAGATCTTGCGCTCCTCCACCTTCTGTTTGAGGATGCCCCACAGATGCTTAATAGGGTTTAGGTCTAGAAACATGCTTAGCCAGTCCATCACCTTTACCCTCAGCTTCTTTAGCAAGGCAGTGGTCATCTTGGATGTGTGTTTAGGATCTTTATGTTGGAATACTGCCTTGCGGCCCAGTCTCCAAAGGTAGGGGATCATGCTCTGCTTCAGTATGTAACAGTACATGTTGGCATTCATGGTTCCCTCAATGAACTGTAGCTCCCTAGTGCCGGCAGCCTCAGATCATGACATTCCCACCACCATGTTTGACTGTAAGCAAGACACACTTGTCTTTGTACTCCTCAACTGGTTGCCGCCACACATGATTGACACCATCTGAACCAAATAAGTTTATCTTGGTCTCCCCAGACCACAGGGCATGACTCCAGTAATCCACGTCTTTAGTCTGCTTGTCTTCAGCAAACTGTTTCCGGGCTTTATCGTGCATCATCTTTAGAAGAGGTTTTTTTCTGGGATGATGGCCATGCAGACAATGCAGTCTGCTGCATATGGTCTGAGCACTGACAGGCTGACCCCCCACCCCTTCAACCTCTGCAGCAATGCTGGCAGCACTCATACGCCTATTTCCCAAAGAAAACCTCTGGATATGATGCCGAGCATGTGCACGCAACTTCTTTGGTCGACCATGACGAGGCCTGTTCTGAGTGGAACCTGTCCTGTTAAACTGCTGTATGGTCTTGAACACTGTGCTGCAGATCAGTTTCAGGGTCTTGGCAATCTTCCTATAGCCTAGGACATCTTTATATAGAACAACAATTTTTTTTTCCGATCCTCAGAGTTATTTGCCATGAGGAGCCATGTTGAACTTCCAGTGATCAGTATGAGAAAGTGAGAGCGATAACACCAAATTTAACACACCTGTTTCCCATTCACACTTGAGAACTTGTAACACTAAAGAGTCACATGACAATGGGGAGGAAAAATGGCTAATTGTGCCCAATTTTTGTTATTTTCACTTAGGGGGTACTCACTTTTGTTGCCAGTGGTTTAGATATTAATGGCTGTGTGTTGAGTTACTTTGAGGGGACAGCAAATTTACACCATTATACGAGCTGAACACTCACTACTTTACATTGTAGCAACGTGTAATTTCTTCAGTGTTGTCTCATGAAAAGTTAAGATAAAATATTTGAAAAAATGTTTTATGTAAAACGTGTCACACATTTGCCCTATTTTTTCTCCATCTTCACAGAAGCGTTGTTATAAAAAGAAAGGCTTGTGTTCTGCTTTGTTGAGGGACAGACTATTATAAAGTGGCCTGCATTTGGTTTGAGTTATAGGAGAGGGGTGTTCTATGTAATTTTTTTGGCATAGCAACCTTTTTCATCATTGACATTTCACAAGGCATTAAGGACATCTCAAACCACTCTTAGGGTGGTGGAAGCATAATCAATTTCTAGGAATTCAGCAAGGAATGCCTTCAGGTTATTTCTGGATTCAATAATATCTAAACAAAATGGGTTTACTTTCCACTCTGTGGTTTAAGGGTGAACAGTGGCAGGGCATCCATTAAGGGCGCACAGGTGCTGCCCCCTCTCTCCAGAAACTTCCCTTTATGAATAATGGATAGATTCATGCATTGTACAGTGGCAGCATTTGATAGGTACAGTGGCGGCATTTGATGGTGCACAATGGTGGTATTTGATGGGCACAGTGGCAGCATTCATAGCACCTCACACCATTCAGGGTAAGATACTGCTGAGACAACTTACTTCTGAAAGCTCAGACTGGGATATCTCCTTACCCGAGGAGGAAAAAAAAGGTGGGAATTCTGGAAACAGTCTCGAAAAGCATTGAAAAAAATAGATACCATGCTCTTACACCCTAGCATCCTTAAAGAATTCCTTCAGACGATTTGTTTCTGTGCGAGGACCTGTAAAGTTACTTATATCCGACAGTGGGACTCATTTTACAGAAGCAGAAAAGATAGTGAACTTCTTGAATGACAACAAATGTAAATGGGAATTCAACCCACCTCATTCCTCTCACATGGGAGGCTTTTGGAAACGCATGATTGCTGTTGCAAGAAAAACCCTGGACTCTATGCTACTGGACCAGAAAACTTTCCAGCATACCCATGAATTCTCAGTCACTCTTCAGCACTGGAAGCGGTCTGCTCCTCGTTGCTCAGTGGATCCTAGATGACATTGCAAGTTTTCCCTTTTATATCTATCTGTGTCCATTCAGGACTGTATTTTAGCTTTATTTTTTTGGTTGAATAAAGAATCAGCTTTTTGCAACCGCCATGAGACTTCATGTTCTTTGTGCCTCATGACCGCTGGATTACTGTGTATTAGATAAAGTTAGTATTAACATCATAGAACAACCCTGGTTTTACATGCTTTCTAAAAAACATCTAATAAAATGTGCAGCCAGCTCTAGGTTGCTCCGATTTACTTATATATACAGTTTGACCATTTTATCGTTATCATAAGTTTCCTTAGTGTAAGCTAATGTGGCTCTGGATAGTTACATTCTGCCCTATTCAAAAATCTTCTATGGTAAAAAGGGACAAGCACATAAATTTCAGTGCCTTTGGAAAACAAGCCTAAGTTCCTCTTTTAATGCTCTTTGCCAAGGAAAGCTTTTAAACCATGTCAAATTGTCTGGAAAAGTGGCAATACAAAGCCTGGCTCTATCCTAAGAGCCTGAGAGAGAGCAGAACACGTGTCTGCTTTATGATTTCCAGACTGCTTCTATCACGAGCAGTCCCTTCTCCATAAACTTGAAATGGAGCGTTAAGTACAATGCTAGATGTCATTTGCCTCAGGTGTATCACGCAAGGGTTCCATATATCAGCTCTACAAGAGAATAAAGAAACAATTCACAAATCAAGTCCAAGACAAAGATGTGGCAGAGTTTTGGTGCTAGGTGCCATATGAAAGGAAGTACAGAATACCAGAGTATTAAAGTGATTTTCCAGTCAAACGGACACATTTTTCATTTATCCTAAGGGCATAACTTTATTGACTAAATCTTCTTGTAAGCATTCATTTTATGCACACAAGTATACTATTTACTGAATCACTAAGTATTATATTTCTATATTGTTGGGCCCTTTATTCTGAGATTTTTGGTGGGATTTTGCAACAACTTCTCCATTGCAGATCAGTACGCAATTGATGGGTCATCGTGGGGAATCAAAATAGTCCCCAGCAAGAGGTAATTGTAATAGTTCTTCCTTGGTCAGCAACGCAATCGAGACTTCTCACCATCCATAAGCCAGACGGAGGGTGCCCAAAGCTTCTGTAAATTAGTAATAGATGATGCTATGACAACTACTGAAGAGTCTGCTAGTTTGGGACATCCCACTTAAAGTGGAGTTTCACCCAGAAATGGAACTTCTGCTGTTCAGATCCTCCTCCCCCTCCGGTGTCACATTTGGCCACTTTCAGGGGGAAGAGGGGACCTGTCAAATCCAGGTATCTGCTCCCATATCCGGGGAAAAATCGCTGCACATTGTGCGACCGATGCAGTGTCTGGCAAAACCTCCTTCCCTCTTGCTGTCTTCCTGAAGACACACAGGTCCCAGAAGACAGCAGAAAACAATCAGAATGCGGACAGCGACTCATGCATGCACAGTAGGGAACCAGGAGTGCAGCACAAATTCTTCACTGCGTGGTTCCCTTATCAGGATTGGTGGCGGCAGCACTCGGGAGTCAATCCAAAAATCGGCTGGGGTGCAGACATCACAGGCTCCCTGGACAGGTAAGTATGCTTATAGTAAAAGTCAGCAGCTGCAGTAATTTTAGTTGCTGGCTTTTAATATTTTTTTACCCTGGCGGAACTCTGCTTTAACCACTTAAGACCCGGACCAAAATGCAGGTAAAGGACCTTGCCCCTTTTTGCGATTCGGCACTGCGTCGTTTTAACTGACAATTGCGTGGTCGTGCGACGTGGCTCCCAAACAAAATTGGCGTCCTTTTTTCCCCACAAATAGAGCTTTCTTTTGGTGGTATTTGATCACCTCTGCGGTTTTTATTTTTTGCGCTATAAACAAAAATAGAGCGTCAATTTTTAAAAAAATGCAATATTTTTTACTTTTTGCTATAAAAAATATCCCCCAAAAATATATAAAAAAACATTTTTTTCCTCAGTTTAGGCCGATACGTATTCTTCTACGTATTTTTGGTAAAAAAAATCGCAATAAGCGTTTATCGGTTGGTTTTCGCAAAATTTATAGCGTTTACAAAATAAGGGATAGTTTTATTACATTTTTATAACATTTTTTTTTTTTACTAATAATAGCGGCGATCAGCGATTTTTTTCGTGACTGCGACAATATGGCGGACACTTCGGACAATTTTGACACATTTTTGGGACAATTGTCATTTTCACAGCAAAAAATGCATTTAAATTTGCATTGTTTACTGTGGAAATGACAGTTGCAGTTTGGGAGTTAACCACAGGTGGCGCTGTAGGGAATGTGTACCTAATGTGTGTGTTTACTACTGTAGGGGGGTGTGGCTGTAGGTGTGACATCATCGATCGCGTCCCCCTATTACAGGGATGACGCGATCGATGCTAAGGCCACAGAGAAGCACGGGGAAGCCGTGTTTACACACGGCTCTCCCCGTTCTTCCGCTCCAGGGACGGATCGCCGCACTGCAGCGGCGATCGGGTCCGCGAATCCCGTGGTCCCGGTCCTGGAGCTTCGGACCGGGTCACGGGAGCGTGCGCCCGTGACCCACGGCTGGGTACTAAAATCAACGTATATATACGTTGATGTGCCCAGCTGTGCCATTCTGCCAACGTAAATGTGCAGTAGGCGGTCCTTAAGTGGTTAAGTATTTCCAGAAGAGGCACTTGTGCCTGCAATGGATGCAAACCTCCTGGGCTTCCATTCTTGCATATAAGTCCTGCAGCATCCAGCATAGCATAACAGTGAGTAAGCAGGCACTTTAATGATCAGGATTGTCTTGCGTTTGAAAACACTGGTCACCTTGGCCCATTGACATTCTGATCAAAAGCTTTGTCCTTGCTTTGTGGCCCACAACCTTTTATACATTTTTACACCTTTTTTCACCTTTGAGACATTGATCGCTTCTAATCTTGCGTACACACGATCATAAATTCCAACAAGAAAACGCTGTGATGTACGCCTTGATTCCGAGCTTTTCCGTGTTTTTTTTGTGCGTCCAAATTGCATACAGACGATCGAAATTTCCGACAAGTACTTTTCATGTCTAAAAAATTGAGAACCAGCTCTCAAATTTTTGTTGTCGGAAATTTAGACAGAAAAAGTTAGATAGAGCCTACTCGTGGTCGAAATTTCTTACAAAAAGCTCACATTGAACTTTTCTTGTCGGAAATTGCAACCGTGTGTACGCGGCATTAGATCCCCTTACAAGTTTTGAGGTACTGTATGTACTCGAGTATAAGCTGACCCGAATATAAGCCGAAGCACCCAATTTTACCACAAAAAAATGGAAAACGCATTGACTCGAGTCTAAGCCTAGAGTGTCCATCTGCATGCCTCAATGTGTCCATGCCTCACTGTGCCCATGACTAGATAATGTTTAACATGGGAGTCTATGGAAGGGGTGCCCGGCTTTGAAAAATTGATGCTCCTCAGCCGTAGGCTCCACAGACAACAAACTTTGCACACTTGTAGAGGAGAAATGGGGCTACATCTGTGCCAAGTTCCAGGTCAAAGAGACCTATGACCGGCTGGGACTGGGTCCCCAAAATCACTGGAGAAATTACCGTTTAACATGGGAGTCTATGGAAGGGGTGCCCAGCTTTGAAAAATCGGTGCTAACTGCCAATAGGTCACCCGGACAACAAACTTTGTACACTTGTAGAAGAGTGGGGCTACATGTGTGCCAAGTTTGGGATCCAGGGAACCTACGGCCGGGCAGGTACCGGGTTTCCAAAGTCCCGGGAGATCAGGCGCAAAAAGGTAACTCGAGTATAAGCCGAGGGGGCATTTTCAGCACAAAAAAATGTGCTAAAAAACTCAGCGTATACTCCAGTGTATACGGTATATACTGTATTTTTCTGTTTTCCCCCTCACTTCCTTTAATTTTCTCTTAAAGAGGAAATCAATGAACTTTTATTTTGCAGGATGTAAGTTCATTTAACACTTACTTCTGTGCAATCAACGCTCATTACTGCGCACACAACAAAAAACAAAAAAAGGCCTTGGGACTTTAAGGAGCACACCTGAGGTAAAAAGTATAAATGATTTATTTGACAAACATTTAAAAACAATTAATATTGCAATTTTATCATAGACCTTTTCCATGAGATCTGATTGTGTCATGCAGATGACTGTAAGTAGTCTAGGGTGACTGTGCTAGGTCTCCATGCGTTTCATGAGAAGAGTCTTGCAGCCTGCCACAGACCAGTCACTGTTGCGTTTGTGCGTCTCCCTCACAGGGTGTGGTCGTTCCCAGTTTGGGATATATATCTTCCGCTCTGGTTTCAGGTTTTGTGGTTTCCCACTGGTTCCATCTCCCTGCCCTTCCACAGCTCCCGGGGGTGAGATCAGCTTTGTGGCATGATTGGCAGCGTGTGCATTCATTTATTCATTCTTACAGTTAATTTTATATCTTTTGAAATCTTTTTTATAAGTAAAGGGTATCATACCCATCTGTGTACATATTTGGACTAAAAAATTAGTTTTTCCAGAAAATTTCCTCTTAAAATTGGGGTGCGCGTTATAAGCCGCTAAATATAAATTACAGCTGATAGGCCAGCAGTCCTCCATCATCCGCATCTATCTGTGCTCCTTCAGAAGAAGCGAGACTCTTCTCGCAAAACGCGTTGAGACCTAGCACAGTCACCCTAGACTACTTACAGTCACCTGCATGACACAATCAGATCTCATGGACAGTTCTATGATAAAAATGCAATATGGATTCAACATTTAATATGTTGTTTTATTTTTCTTGTATTACTTGTTGTTTTTAAATGTTTGTCAAATCATTTATACTTTTTGTGCTTCTTAAAAGTCCCAAGGGAATTTTTGTTTTTTGTTGTGTGCATACTATTGGGGACAGAGTATCACCTCTACCAATCTTTGGCCAGCTTGACTTTGTCTATAAGGGCTCACACATGCGAACCGTATGTCCGCTTTTTCATCCATCCGTTTACAGATGAAAAAGGGACATACATTGATCCCTATGAGATTGCGGGTGTCAGCGGATGTCATCGGGGTCCGCAAAGCTCCCATTCTTCAGATGGAGGAAAACCCTATTTTTCCATCCTTTTGCGGATCGGATGAACATGGACAGATGGTCCGTGTTCATACGATACCCCCATAGGGGAGAGCGGAGATCTGACAGGGCAGTCCCCGCTGAGCAAGCGGAGGTTCACGGGGCAGATCATCACGGATCCGTCCCGTGTGAAAGAGCCCAAACTCTTATTACTGTGTTCACATTACATGCACCATCTGGTCTCTGTATTATGCTGTTTATTAAAAGTACTAAAGCCTAGTAAACACGAGCTGAATATTGGGCAGCATAGGCTGGTTCAATAGAAACTGTCCCATACTCGGCCCCTGGGTACTGCAGTTCGGCCAGCTTCTGTCAAAGGGGCATGACCGATAAAGGTCTGCCAATCGGCTCCTGGAGTGTTCTGGTGGAGCAGCCGTCCCCAGGGCCACCGTTAGAAATCATGGGGCTCTGTACAGTCTACCTGATAGGGCCCCTTTCAACCACGCCCTTGATCCCACCCCTGGCCCCGCCCCCTGACCCCAGCTTGAAAAAAATGCAGGTTTGTTGCCATTTACATATGTGTGTGGAGCCAATGAATGTGTTTTCAATTAATAAGCACGAAGGAGAGGGGGCAGTTTAAACTTCTTTTAAATGGTATTTTATTACAAATGAAAAAAAAAATTACGCTGTATCTTTACATTTGATGAACAACATTGCTTGTGATAGCATGGGCCATGACTGGTCCTGTTTATGGAGAGATATGAGTTTTTTTAGACCCCATATCTGTCCTCTGGCCTCCAAAGCATCTGATCAAACCAGGATAAGTTTGATCAGATGCTTGTTCAAGCCGGTGTGATAGCTTCTTACATGAGCCCAAAACCGGCAGTGATAAAATCCTCATTCACTTCCGGTTTCTGACGTCACGGGGTGGGAGGAACAATATACATCCCTCTCACTATGTCCCGGGAACCGGATGCTACTGGTCACATCTTAAAAGCGGTAAAGGTGGTGATGGGACCCCCTTCTACTGTCTGTAAAAGTAATCCAGGGGCTTCTTAGCCACTAGAATTACTTTTACTTTGTGCAGAATTGCTGGGGCTAAAAAATTATATCTTGATCATTGCTGTAGTGATGAATATCACCCTTCCAATCCAGCGAATACTGGTACGTTGCTGGACGGGAAGTAGTTAAAGGGGTTTGGTTTGGGGAGCAGTAAAAATGCAGCTCTGTTGCACGTTTACTGCTCCCCCAAATGAAGTGTAAAGCATCTCACTGTTTCCTATGATCATCAGCATTATGATAATCACTTAGAGCGGTATCATTCCTTCATGATAATCACACAGGCAGCACAGTAAGCAATAAAAGCACGTACTCTATCATGGCTCTCTTTTACATTGCTTTTGAGTGCAGACTTTGTTAACTTATGGCTGTATAACTGTAACAAAGCACAACTATAACAAAGTCAGCACCCAAAAGCAATGTGACACAGAGCCATGATACAACCATTATAGAGCACCTGCTTATTGTTCTACCTGTGTGATAATTGTAATGCTGATAATCTGCTGTGAGATACATGATAGGACACAGCGAGTATTCTATCCTCCATTCCCCACTCACTGTGTCCATTGCAGCCACGATCTCCTCCTGCTCTCCCTTGTCAGCCGCTGACAACTTCACTTCACCATATCTCTTGACGATTGCAGCCGGGAGACACATGGATAATCTCTGTAT
The DNA here is from genome assembly GCA_029574335.1 of Rana kukunoris. Classification (NCBI taxonomy): domain Eukaryota; kingdom Metazoa; phylum Chordata; class Amphibia; order Anura; family Ranidae; genus Rana; species Rana kukunoris. The sequence goes on along the minus strand of CM056054.1, from coordinate 50,538,853 downwards.
CACTCTGCCAGTCGGGACTAATAAAATAGTGGGGCGGCAGAATGTACATGTGCCTGAAAATAAAGAAATAGTCCCTCCGCTGCGCCTGCACTCCCCTCTAGGAAAATTATATAATCCCCCACTGTAAGCAAGTAGAAGCGGGAGCATTTTTGTAAATGCAGTAACACTGTGTAGCTGAAGGTGGGCGGGCCTGGTACAACATGGCTGGTTGTACTGCCCTATCAGCGGCCCTGGCCGCCCCCCTGTCAGAACACAATAGAAGAGCAGGGGAGATTTTGGTACTAATGCTAGAGAGCGGATCCTTCAGTTTTTTCAGTAACACATTTGTAACACATTTCTGTGAATGTAGTCAGAATCCTTGTGCCAAACTCATAAATATCCTCTGGCAGTTTCATTAAAACTACCAAAGCATGCAACAAATTCAAGTAGTTCTTATTTATGACACTTTTACTGTATTGTGCTATTGTTGTGACAAAATCATAAAGAAACACCACCACATAGGAAAATGGAGGTAAATAAAACCTCTTCTATGTTGGACTAAATTGATTGGAGTAAATTAAATTGATTGTAACATATTTGCAACTAGTGAGTTGCATCTTTGAGACAACTTTTTGACAAGATTTATCTTTACATTCCTCTGGAACTATCTGGTATGTTTCTATAACTCCCAACACTTCCAAATAGCTCTTCTGCCTGTAAAACTCAGTCACTTCACAATAGAAAAAGAAAGCAACAGATTCATTTATACCTGACACATACATGAATCTGTTGCAGGTTACGCCATTTGCTGCTATACCGGCAGACAAATATTCAGAGTATCTATGACACATTTTATGATCTCCAATCCCAGAGGGAGACATTTGTTGTATAAATGCGTCAGGTGGAGTCAGTGTGTGACGTCATCACGTGCTGGTGGATCAGGTGGCACCACGGCTGGCTTGTTTTAATATTACTGCTGATTTTAATTACTTAAATGTAAGCCCAGGTTCACACTGAGTACAATTTGCTTCAATTTGAGATGCGATTTAACATGTGAAATTGCATCTCAAATCGGCGGCATTAGCTGGCAATTTTCGGCACTGACACCGTCCGACATCTGCGGCGCTGCACCAATTTCAAAAAGTTCCTGTACTACTTTTTGCGATTTCGGACCGCGATTTACATTGACATCTGTGCAGAAACCCGCACAGATGTCTCTTAAATCGCGGCCGAAATCGGGACTGCCAACAGGAGTGAAATCGTGCGAGTTCAGCTGAACTCGCACGGCTTCACTCCCACAGCCCAGTGTGAACCAGGGCTTATTCTTTCACCAAAATTAAAATTCAGCATGTAATATGCTAGGACGCTTCTCCCTGTCTGTATTTTATATATGCTTGCGTGGTAATACAATGCACCCAAATCCCCATTCTAGAGAGTTGGACGCACCCATTAAATCTCTTCCTAACATCCATTTAAATCTCATGCGCGGTCCCAGCCTAAAGATGCCCATAGATTCCTAAGTTATAGATATGCAAAAAGCAACCTTAGGAAAGCTGTAATTGTATAGCTACTCTAGGAAGTGGTTCTGCATGAGACATAGGTCTAAAAAAGATTTCACCAGCTGCAAAGCTTATTTTATATTATAAGATTTTCCCACAGGTTTACTTTAAGCAACTCTATCATTATTGCTGTAATATTATTTGGTATATATACGATACCTCATTCACCTGGACTGTAAATATATTCTACATATATGGCTGCTAGGCAACCAGGAAGCTCTGCTACAAACATGCAATATTTGTCCTCTAGTTTGTCACGTTTTATTTTGATTCCGTCTTACACATTTTGTCTCTTGGGCATGCGTTTCATTATTTAATCCCAGCTGCCTGTGTTCTCTTATAAACACAGCTGGGGTTGATGTGGTCAGTTTGGCAGCAAGCTCTATATACAAAGTTTACAACCTGGCATAAGTCCAAACCAAGGTCACCACCCTTTAGGAAAACCTCTGTGTTCTCTTAAAAAAAGATATAAAGAACGGAAAGTACACCAATGCTGACCATAACTGACTCAAGCAAGGTTAGGGTCAAGGAATATTTCTTAAAATGATTACTATTAATACACTGCCTGAACTTATGAATACATTCTGCAGCTGAGCAAGTACACCTGTAGCATCTGGAAAAAAATAATAGTATTTTTATCAGGAACAGAACGACAAAAGGAGCTCGGGATTTACACATCGGTGCTAATAACTTTCCTAAAAGCAATTTACTGTTAAAATGTTTAGCAATGTAATACAAAATTGTAACATGATGGGAAACACAGACTGAAAGCCATCTCTGGGAAGTGAATTATGAGCCTCTAAAGATATCAAACTAAAGCCAAGAATGAGATTGGGAAATAGTGTTTAGTCTCCTCCCTATTATTACACAGTGTTCAGTACACAAGAAAAAAAACAGGAGTTTGCAGGAATCCAAGCCTAGTAAACATCTTTTGTTAAACGGAATACCATATCTGCCACCAAGCAACAGCTGATAGGTAGGTGGTAACAGCTAGAAATCTTGCTCATAGCCAAAAATGTGTGGCTTACAATGCAGAAATAATCAAATCCCTGTTAAGGCTCATACACACGATCAGATATTGCGAAAACAATTGTCCGATGGACGTGTTTTGTCAGACAATCTGACCATACGACAATTGTCAGAATTTCTGACAACAAATGTTGGCTGTGCATGCTCTCAAAATTGTCCGACAAAACGTGTTACGTCGGATCATTAGATCGTGTGTACACAAATGCATCGGACTAAAATCCAAAGTACCGAGCCAATGCTAAACACCAGACAACCATAGCCCAAAGGGTGGCGGTAAAGAGCTGAAAAAACACATGATTTGGTGTAGGTTGGCCGAAAATGTTTTGCCGTGTGTATGCCTACCAACGCCCTTTGGACAAAAATCCACGGAAAAGTCAGATGGAAGTGTGATTGTGCGTCCTATGTGATGCACTGGACCAGTCATATCCAAGTAGCCTCCGTCTCCTTGTTCACTGAAAGCTTTCAAATTTGCACCCAAATAATATTGAACAAAACAACAGCCAGGATTAAAAAAAACATCATATTAACCTGATTTTGAGACACAACATGGTATTGCTATTATTTAATAACAAAGACATCTTCATTCCGGGAAGTCGTTTCTTTATATAAACAATCAGTAACAGGTAAGATCCGAATTCAAAAAACAGCTTGAAGAGGTGAACAATTGAAATAGATTCTGAACCTTGGGTTTGACCTGCACGTTTTGGCCGTTTGGTGAAAGCCAGAAGAAGATCAATAACTAGAAGCATTAAAACCATATTCAATAACATTAAAGCGGAGGTCCACACAAAAGTGAATCTCCGCTTTTCGGAACCCTCCCCCCTCTGGTGTTACATTTGGCACCTTTCAGGGAGGAGGGGGGCGCAGATACCTGTATAATACAGGTATTTGCACCCACTTCCGGGCTTAGACTACCGCGGGAGTCACGCCCCTTCCCAACCCCCCGCTGTCTTCTGGAAAACACACTGGTCCCAGGAGACAGCGGGGACCAGTGAGGACGCTGCTCGTGCATGCGCAGTAGGGAACCGGGCAGTGAAGCCGCAATGCTTCACTTCTTGATTCCCTCACCAAGGATGGCGTCAGGGGCAGCTGAGAGTCGAGCGATTGCTCAGCTTCGGCTGCCGACATCGCGGGCACCCTGGACAGGTAAGTGTCCATTTATTAAAAGTCACCAGTTGCTGTAATTGTAGCTGCTGGCTTTTAATATATATATTTTTAGGTGGACCTCCACTTTAAAGCAGAACTCCAGCTTTTCCTCCCCAAAACAGATGCATTGTGCATGTAAGTGGATCACAACCCCACTGTCATTGTATCTGCAGCTTACCTACTTTAGCTATAAAAGACAGGTTTCTGTGTCTGTGATGTCTCTCTTTTTTTTTTTAAATAACAGTTTTTATTAGGTTTCTCATAGATAGTAACAAAACACAGACACAGAAGGAGTAAAAAAAAAGACCCATATATAGTTATAACAATGCGCACTGGGTGCCCAGCCGGGGTAGAGGGAGATGGGCCATCGTCATAAACAGTGTAAAATGTAAACAATCTCCCTCGGCATCGGTGTCAGCAAAACTAAACATATAAAACCGTATTCTAGAGTTGTTATCTTATTTAACTTGGCAGAAAGAGCCTGCCTTTCCAGAAAGGGAGAAAAGAAAGAGGAGAGAGAGGAAGAGAAAAGAGAATAAGTAAAGAAGAACGTTAGATTACCGTGATGACTCCTGTATCGGTTTACCGCAGATCCTCCCGTCGGTGCCATCTCTCCTAGACCTTATCATAGTTGTCCAGCCTATCCTGCATTCTGGCCGTCATCTTCTCCATTAGTTCCACATCTTTGACCCTGGAGTACAGGGCCTCCTGAGATGGGGGTAAGGTTTTGTTCCAGCTCAGAGCAATCAGGCATATGTCTGAGCAGTTTCTTATAGAGTTTGGCCATTTTTGGCTGATCGAGGTCCAACAAGAAAAATTTGGGTGACAGGGGTATCCGCTCCTCAAAGAGGTGGGATAATAGTTGTGTAGAATGCCAGAACGGAGCTATGAGGGGACACGACCAATATATGTGGAAGAGAGAGCCTCTATCTTGCTGGCAGCGCCAGCAATGGTCAGAGGTGGAGGGATTGATTTTATGAAATACGACTGGGGTCTGGTACCAGAAAAAATGAGTTTTGTATGCATTTTCCTTATATAGGGTACATAGGGAGATTTTAGTAGCCTGCCTCCAGACAGCCTGCCAGGCCTCCATTGGGAGTTCCTCTCCCAGCTCTCTCTCACACCGCAGCATGTATGCATGATTTGCCTAAACTGGAATGGTGTATGCGTTCAGAATCCGGTATATGTCTGAGATCAGTGCTCTATGGAAGAGCCCCTCCAGTATAATACGTTCAAATGGAGAAGGTGGGGAAAATTGGAGATGTGGGGCTATGGTTTGGGCAAAATGTCTAATCTGCAGATAACTGTAGAAGACCTGTCAAGGCAGGTCGTATTTTATTTGGAGCTCCGAGAAAGGCAGCAGTTTACGAGACCTAGGGTCTACTAAATGGCCGAAATGAAACAGATTCCGTGAGGCCCAGGGCCAGGACATCTGGTGGGTCAGACTGTCCGGTATTTTAGGATTGCAAAGAAAGGAATTCATAAGTGAGCATTCCGATTTAAGCTCACTTTCACGGGACAACTTGCGCCAGAGCTGGCACAGCTGGGACATTGATCTCAGCAGTCGACCGGGGACCACCTCCGCACTCGTACTCCAGAGGAGGCTGTTTGGGTGTACAGGAGATAACCACATTTTTTCTATCTCTGCCCATTTATTGTAGGACCTCTGGGGGAACCACAATACTATCACACGGAGCTGGGCTGCTTGATAATATTTAACCAAGTTGGGAAATGCTAGTCCCCCATCTGTATGTGACGTCATCATAACAGAGCAGGGTATCCTGTGTTTCTTATAGTTTCAGACAAAGCGTAGTGTGTCGCTCTGGAGTCTGCGTAGATGAGCATATGAAATCAGGATGGGTAGCGTCTGAAATAGATAAAAGGAGCTTGGGGAGGATAACCATTTTCACGGACACAATCCGCCCCAAGAGGGAGATCTGGTGGGTCTTCCATTTTTGAAGGAGCTCCCTAATTAACCGATACAGGGAGGGAAATTGGCTTGACACAGGGTGTTAAAAGAAGGGGTAATATGGACCCCCAGATATTTAAGGGAGGTACAATCTCATTTATGGGAAAAGCTGGACTGCAAATGGTGGAGGTCTTACAGCTTCTCCTGTCTTACCTGGTCGATAAACCTGACGTCCCCATTATGATCATGGGGGATTTCAATGGCAGAGTGGATAAACATCCGCTGGCCCAACCGCCACTGGGGGGCAGGGGCACTATATTGAGCCGACTACTGGTGGAAATGGGCTGGATTGATGGGTGGAGGGCTAGATACCCAACAACCAGGCAGTTCTCTTGTTTCTCAAAAACTCACGGGTCACTATCCCACATAGACCTGTGTGTGGGGTCCCCAAGGTGGAATATTTTCCCAGGGGGTTGTCTGACCACTCCCCGTTGGTGGCCTACCTTGTCACCCTCCTGGTCTCTTCCCTTCCCAGGGCCCCATGGAAAATGAATGCCTTCTGGCTAAAGATTTTTATGTCCCATGAACGCGTGGTGCCACAGATAGAACAATACTTTCTAGAAAACCGAAGATACGCTGATTTAGTGTTGGGCTGGGATGCCTGAGGGGCACATTCATAAATTAAATCACGGCCATCAAACGCAATTCATCTGCTCTTCTAGAGCAGGTTGAAGACCAGGTGAGACAGTTGGAAGTTACATTCGTCCTGGACCCGACGGATTCTGCAAGGGAGGCAGGGATCTCGGGCCAGTCCCCCATCTAGCACACAGTGGTTTGCTAGAATCGCAGAAATAAAACAAATAGAGAATCTTACTATGACAATGAAAGATCAAGATGAGAGGTACCAGACTATATGGGCCCCCTACCTGAAGTACAGGGAAGAGATTAGAGAGGAAAATTGAGGAAGGAGGGAGAAGGGAATAGGAAAGAAAAGGAAAAGGGAACTAGGAGACGGATCGGAGGGGAGGAGGGAGTTTGATTTTCCCCATCCCCCTGTTTTTTTTTCTTTTGGGGAGGGAGGGGGGTTGTATTGAGAAAGAAGATGGAGGCAAAGAAGGAAAAGATAATTCACATTGAACCAATGAACCGATTAGGAGATACGAGAATAAAAGATGATAATACGCAGATTGGTATAGTAAGATGGCATAAGAATGTGGAAAATTACAATGTGAATATGAAAACTGTAAAAAGGGTAACTTACAAACTTACAAAAATTCCGTCTGTAGAAATTCCAATGCATGCTCGAAAACAATTCAACACATGCTCAGAAGCATTAAACTTCATTTTCTTGGCTTGTCGTAGTGTTGTACGTCACTGCGTTTTTGACGGTCAAATATTCACAGAACTTTTGTGTGACCATGTGTATGCAAGCCAAGTTTGAGCGGAATTCCGTTGTAAAAACCATCCAAGGTCTTTCCGATGGAAAATCTGATCGCGTGTACGTGGCATAAGGGTTATCATGAAACAAATTAGATAAGGTCTCATGGATTAGAACACTAGCAATGATTCATCCAAAGAGATGGGAGTTGTCAAATAAACAATAGCCCCAGGACCAATATTATCGTATAGCTGTTTGATAAATATCTTTGATTTCTGTGAAGTTGTTTTTTTTTTTTTTTTTTGTCCTCCATCCTCAGGGTAACTTACAAAGTAAAATCCCCTCATCCCCATTTCAAAGATCTGGTCTATACTTATGACAACCCTTAGCCATCAGTACAGACCAAGCCAAAGCAAGGAACCGGCTGAGCGATAACACGTCTAGCGGTAGTTGCGTGGCCAGGAGTCAGGGGCCAGGGATGAAGGTAAATATATATTTTTTAACAGGGAAAAATGAAGGTAAATATTTTGCTAGGTAACTATCAAACATCAAAGGCAGACTTGAATGGAAATGAAATAGTCCTTTAACCACTTCAGCCCTGGAGGATTTGGCTGCCCAATGACCGGGCCATTTTTTGCGATTCGGCACTGCGTCGCTTTAACGGACTATTGCGAGGTCGGGCGAGGTTGCACCCAAACAAAATTGACATCCTTTTTTCCCACAAATAGAGCTTTCTTTTGGTGGTGTTTGATCACCTTTGCAGTTTTTATTTTTTGTGCTATAAACAAAAAAAAGAGAGACACTTTTGAAAAAAAAAGCAATATTTTTTACTATAATAAATATCCCCAAAAATATAGAAAAAAAAAACAAATGTCTTTCTCAGTTTAGGCCGATATGTATTCTTGTACATATTTTTGGTAAAAAATCACAATAAGCGTATATTGATTGGTTTTGCGCAAAAGTATCTACAAAATACTGGATGTTTTATAGCATTTTTTTTCTTACTAGTAATGGCTGCGCTCTGCGATTTTTATCGTGAGTGCGACATTATGGCGGGCACATCGGACACTTTTTTGAGATCATTGTCATTTATACAGTGATCAGTGCTATAAAAATGCACCGAGTACTGTGAAAATGACACTGGCAGGGAAGGGGTTAACCGATAGGGGGGCGAGGAAGGGGTTAAGTGTGTCCTAGGGAGTGATTCTAACTGTGGGGGGGGGGGGCTGGGCTACGAGTCACACAACAGTGATCACTGCTCCCGATCACAGGGAGCAGTAGATTACTGTCCCGTCACAAGGCAGAACAGGGAAATGCCTTGTTTACATAGGCACCTTCCCGTTTTGCAGCTCCGTGACATGATCGCGGGACACCGGTGGACATCAAAGTACAGATATGTTGCTTTGCACAGCCATGCCATTCTGCTGACGTAAAAGTACAGGTGGCGGTCGGCAAGTGGTTAAGGAGGCACTAAAACATCATGGTTGCTATTATTGCATTGTCCCCTATAATCCCCTGCTATTTAGAACCTGTTGTTGAACTAGCACAACTCTATTTAGCCCATAAACTAAGCACACTTAGCTCTCCACTAATGTCATTAAGAACCCATTCACCCAGGGGCAACACGACTCGTTGGAGGGCAACCTGGAAGCGACCTGAGCCCGCACCACAGCGCGACATGGGGCGACTTTAAGTCGCCTCCAGGACAGGAGGCTTTCCAGTGGCCAATCAAACTTGAATCCGCTCTGTGGGAGGGAGGGGTTTGCCCTAAAAACTATTTCCACTTCCTAAAAAAAGTCGCTGTAGTAAAGACAATGATCCGTCTTCTGAGGCGACTTCCATTGAAATCAATGGATACAAGTCGCCTAGAAGTCGGATTGAAGTAGTACAGGAACCTTTTCTGAAGTCGGAGCGACTTAAGCAGTGTACATTAACCACTTAAGGACCACCGCATGTACATTTACGTCAGCAGAATGGCACCGACAGGCACATCAACGTATATATACGTGCCTTGGGGGGGGTTCGGGGGTCCGATCGGACCCCCCTCCCCTGTACATGCGGTGGTCCGCACGGCTGTAGGAGCGATCCGACAAGAGGGGGCGGCTATTCGTTTTTGTCCGCCCCCTCCGGATCGCTCCCAGCCAATGCGTGCACCTGCCCGCCCTGTCACTTCCTCCTCCTGCGTAAACACAGGAAGGAGGAAGCGATGTGATCTCTCCCTCGGCGGTTTTTTCAAGGAGAGATCACAACACAAGTAAGTCCTGCACTAACACTACACTGCACTAACACTACATATAGGCCCTCCCCCCTGTCACAGTGTCACTGAATGCAGTAATCATACATGTATGATTACTGTATTTAGTGTCAGTGTGACAGGCAGTGCGACAGTCAGTTAGTGTTAGGTCCTGGGTAGCCCCCGTACCCCCCCTAATAAAGTTTTAACCCCTTGATCACCGCCCTAGTTAACCCTTTCACTCCCTATTGCCAGCATCACTAAGCGATCATTTTTCTGATCACTGTATTAGTGTCGCTGTTCCCGCTAGGAAATTTTTTTTTTAATGCGATTTTTTTTTACTAAAGACATGTGGCTAAATACATTTTGGCCTAAATGTTTGACTAAAATTTTGTTTATTGATTTTTCTTATAACAAAAAGTAAAAAATATTGTTTTTTTTTCAAAAATGTCACTCTATTTTTGTATATAGCGCAAAAAATAAAAATCGCAGAGGCGATCAAATACCACCAAAAGAAAGCTCTATTTGTTGGAAGAAAAGGACGCAAATTTCGTTTGGGAGCCACGTCGCACAATTGTCTGTTAAAGCGACGCAGTGCCGAATCGCAAAAACCCCTTGGGTCATTTGGCAGCATATTGGTCCGGGTCTTAAGTGGTTAAGACGGCTCCATTTACTTCAATAGCTTTTCTCAACAGCCCGACTTGGGGCAACTTAAAGTCGGATCCCAAGTTGCCCCTGTGAATGGGCTCTAAAGTGTATGTCCAGCCTCTTTCCAAAACAAGAAAAAAATTTGGGCTTGATATAAACTTTAAATCTCCCAGAAATGAAAGCAAACTGTTTACTCCAACATGGAAAATTACAACTGAGAATGACTGCGCAAAAACTGTGCTGAAAGAGTTTTAAGAATAGCTGACACGCTAGATCTAAATGTATCCTTTCTGTAAGCAAGTAACTAACTTTGTTGATGACAGGGACGAGGAATACAAAACAAACAGAGAAAACCACAAAGTGGGGAGTGGAATTGTTTGGTAAAGTGGAAAAATTCCATGTAGCAAGCTTTGGGGCCCACTGTGCACATGACTGACAGCACACACAACAACTCCAGTAAACAAAATTACTGGAATAAAGCAAAATTCTTAATGTGGTAAAACAAGTAATGGTAATTGCTAATTACTGAACTAATGAGCACTCCTGCTTCTGATCAAAGCACCTACAGTAGCAGCACAGGTTAAACAGCAAAAGGAAGTACGGTATGTCATTTACATTCACTTGATGGATTCAGGGCTATAAAACATAAGAGCTTTAAAACTTTCATCTGACATAGGAAATATCTACTACTGATCAAGCAATGCCAAGAAGAATTACTGGAAATAAAAACAATGGGCTTCTACATAATAAGCTGCACAGAACCATGTACATCTGCACATTCTGTTATCATGAAACAATGAGGTACAGCTATGGGCTATTTTACACTAATACCACCGTGATTTTAGCTTTACTTTGAATCTTGGAGAGCATTTACATCAAACATGGCTACCAGTAAACAGGGAGATCAATAAAACTATATGTATAGTCAAAATATATTTTTTTACAAGATGATTGTATGGAACGGCTATAACCCTTATAGGATTTTTAGTGTTATCTGACGCTATAGTATAGTAAATTCCCTTCACTTCCTGTCCTAATGAAAACTGTTTTATCTTTGAACCCCCATTATTTGTTACACATAAAATCCCTGTAATATTTTCTCCAAAAAAAACAGGGGAATCCCCGTCACCTCCATTCCCAACACTTCCTTGAATTCTTCACTCCCTTCCTCACAACCAGTGGCGGCTGGTGCTCAAAATTTTGGGGGGGGGGGGGGGGGGGGGGGGGGGGGGGGGCGCAAACGAAAAAAAAAAAAAAAAATATTGCAGCCTCACTGTGCCCATCACATGCAGCCACTGTGCCATGCCACCAAATGCAGCCACTGTGCCATCAATTGTCATCACTGTGCCATGCCATCAAACACAGAAACTGTGCCATCAATTGTCACCACTGTGCCATGCCACCAAATGCAGCCACTGTGCCATCAATTGTCACCAATGTGCCATGCCATCAAACACAGAAACTGTGCCATCAATTGTCACCACTGTGCCATGCCATCAAATGCAGCCACTGTGCCATGCAACACAGCAACTTTGCCATCAATTGTCACCACTGTGCCATGCCACCAAATGCAGCCACTGTGCCATCAATTGTCACCACTGTGCCATGCCATCAAACACAGCAACTGTGCCATCAATTGTCACCACTGTGCCATGCCATCAAATGCAGCCACTGTGCCATGCAACACAGCAACTGTGCCATCAATTGTCACCACTGTGCCATGACAACAAATGCAGCCACTGTGCCATCAATTGTCACCACTGTGCCATGCCATCAAATGCAGCCACTGTGCCATGCAACACAGCAACTGTGCCATCAATTGTCACCACTGTGCCATGCCACCAAATGCAGCCACTGTGCCATCAATTGTCACCACTGTGCCATGCAACACAGCAACTGTGCCATCAATTGTCACCACTGTGCCATGCCACCAAATGCAGCCACTGTGCCATCAATTGTCACCACAGTGCCATGCCATCAAACGCCACCACTGTGCCATCAATTGTCACCACAGTGCCATGCCATCAAACGCCACCACTGTGCCATCAATTGTCACCACTGTGCCATCAAACGCAGTCACTGTGCCATCAATTGTCACCATTGTGCCATGCCATCAAATGCAGTTACTGTGCCATCAATTGTCACCACTGTGCCATGCCATCATATGCAGTCACTGTGCCATCAATTGTCACCACTGTGCCATGCCATCAAACGCCACCACTGTGCCATCAATTGTCACCACTGTGCCATGCCAAACGCAGCTACTGTGCCCATCAATTGTCACCACTGTGCCATGCCATCAAACACAGCCACTGTGCCATCAATTGTCACCAATGTGCCATGCCATCAAATGCAGTCACTGTGCCATCAAGTGTCACCACTGTGCCATGCCATCATTCGCAGTCACTGTGCCATCAATTGTCACCACTGTGCCATGCAACGCAGCCGCTGTGCCATCAATTGTCACCACTGTGCCATGCCATCAAACGCAGTCACTGTGCCATGCCATCAAACGCAGCCGCTGTGCCATCAATTGTGACCACTGTGCCATGCCATCATATGCAGTCACTGTGCCATCAATTGTCACCACTGTGCCATGCCATCATATGCAGTCACTGTGCCATCAATTGTCACCACTGTGCCCTTTAATTGTCACCACTGTGCCCCATGCCACTGTGCTCATTGTCGCCTCTGTGCCCTTTGTCACCACTGTGTCCCATGATGCCACTGTGCCCCATAATGCCCCTTTTCCTGTAAAAAAAAAAACTTACCTTATGCTTCCATGTCCTCCCTCGATGTCTTCTGCCGCCGTGGAGAAGCTTCAGCCAATCAGGTTCCTGATAACCAGAATCCGGGAACCTGATTGGCTGAAACGGCCTCCAGTCTTATGCAAGGAACGCAGGCTGGCTTTGCTCTGAGTATAAACTTTCGAGAGCCGGAGGGCGGTACTGGAAACGCCTATCAGAGCCGCTGGCTTTGATAGGCAGTTCCCCTCAGCCAACCAGCTGCCGCTATTCAGGTAACCGGCGACCCATGTCCGGTTATATGAATAGACCAGGCAGCTGGCAACAATAACTCACATTCAATGCATTGCATTGAATGTGTGTTATTTACGAGAGGGGGTGGCGCTGCAGCGCCCTCTATAGACGGCCGCCAGAACTTCGGCTAAAATGTCAAAATGACATTTTAGCCGAATAAAAGTTCTTAAAGGGCTCTTTTTATTATTATTTTTTTTTTTGTGACTGCGGAAGGGGGGGCGGCGCCCGTGCGTCCCTATGGGCGGGCCGCCACTGCTCACAACTAAATGTAATTAATCTTTCGGCACATAATCTCACCCTAGATGAAATCTCAGTCCTCACAAAGGGTCTCACTTTTTGTCCAAATAACAAATTGGATAAGTTCACAGCCATAAAAGACTTACATTTATACACCAGAAAGTTGTTGCTTAAAAGTATGTTTGAAAAGAAAAACCTGTCGCACGTTTAGTGAACAAGCCCTAGACAATCTAAACTTTCTGTTGGAAGAAAATGAACCAAGAGACCTGATCGATACTATAGATTTAGTCTCTCCTCAAGCAAATTAAGGATCTTTCTGTAGGTATTTGGCCCACTGAATCCTCCCTCATCAAACTTCATCTCTATATCCCACTCCTAGTTCTAACCATGGTGTCATGACCTTCCTTAAAATGACTAGTCAGGAAATTAAGTCCTTAGATTCTACACCCTCACATTTACAAAATGGAAAAATGGCCCTACAAAATTTATCAAAGAATTTCACTGTCACAATTAAATCTAGTGATAAAGGAGGAAATATTGTCCTTATGGATAATGTACAATACAGTAGTATGTGTACAAATAGTTTAAGTAATCATAATTGGTACCGTCCAGTAGGTTCTGCCTTTTTCATAAGACCAAACAAACTCCAAACAAACTTGGGAGTTAATTCGCACCCCTTACCCGAGAGTGGCAACGTTTTACGCACTCCCAAAAATACACAAGAATGCTCATTATTCCAAAAAAAAGAATGATCCTCACAGACAGCAAAAATGTAAGATAAATGTTTCCTATTTGCAAGAAATAAACTTTTTGGCACAAAAGATCCTACCTTTGACGATCCCTTCTGGCCAATACTTGTGCATTAGGCGCAACTGCTCTGATAAGGTCACGTTTAAAGGTACACTAAAGTCAGGGATTTTTTTTTTTTTTAAATAACAAACATGTGATACTTACCTCCACTGTGCAGTTCGTTTTGCACAGAGTGGCCCGGAAACCTGTCTTCTGGGGTCCCTCGGCGGCTGTCTGGGCTCCTCCTCGCAAAAGCTTTCCTTCTTCATGCGAGGGCGCTCGCATGGAGGAAAGCTTTTGCGAGCGCGCTCCCGTGATACAGCGGCGGCCATAGCCGCCGACTGTATCACTCGGCTCCGCCCCCCAGCGCGCCGCGTCATCCGCCCTGATTGACAGCAGCGCTAGCCAATGGCTGCGCTGCTATCAATCCGCCCAGCCTAGCCAATCAACGGCCAGGCTGGGAACCGAAGAGGACGACGTGGATGCGCCCGGGAGATTCGAACGGTCAGGTAAGTACAACGGGGGCTCGGGGGGGGCCGGTGCTGCTAGATGTTTTTTTACCTTCATGCATAGGATGCATGAAGGTAAAAAAACTTGTACCTTTACAACCCCTTTAAGGAAGGAAGCAGACAAACTCAGCCTAATTCTCACAAATGCCTCAAGAGGACTTTTAAAAAAGCAAGTTCAAAAACCAGGCAGGAATTACTATATGGAACCAGGACTCGAAAGACTGATGGTAACCAGCTACGGATCATCACCTGTTATTCGAACCAACAAGAATGGTTTAAAAACATTGTACAGAAGTACTGGCACATTCTGGCACTGGATCTTATAGTTGGACTTTTATTGCTGAAACGCCCAACATTTACTTTTCGCAGAGATAGGTCTCTGCAAGATAAACGTGTCTCCAGTGAACTCAAGGGGGGCAGTAAGAACCCCTGTAAAAAGGCTGGGCACTTTTAAATGCGGGGGGTGTGGCTATTGGCAAAATATGGATGTTGCTAACCATAAAACCCTTCCAAATAAAGTGTAATACATTTTTAAGTATTTCACAAACTGTATGACATATGGGGTTGTCTACTTCCTGCAGTGCGAATGCACGTGCTTCTATGTAGGCAGAAAAATTGTGGGCATGCAATAATGCAATCCAGACCTACCACTAGGACATCATATAAAGCACTTCAATGATGGTATTTTCCCATGTATTAAATTCCGAATACTTGATAGGGTGCACCGTGGAATGAGAGGTGGTGACTGGAACGAAATCATGTTACATAGGGAACAGTGATGGATATTTAGGTTGAATGCAACATCGTTTCTCGGACACAATGAGACAATCCCCTTCAAACCTCTTTTGGAGTTTTGATGTTTTTTCTGTTGTACCTATTATGTGTGTGTTTTTTTTTTCTTCTTCTTTGTTGTATATGCCAGCACTCCTTAGGGACGGTTGCTGTCCACGTTAGGTGGCTTGATGTAACCTGTATTGTTTGAACTGAAATAATAAATAAATAATTTTCAAAAAAAGGTTTAGTCTCCAGAGGTCCGGAAATCTATTAGCTTTCATTAGCATATCAACAATATTTTACTTTCGGCACTGTCCCCCCCCCCCCCCCTTACTCCAGGATCCCAACTATCTGGGTTATAAAATTTATAACTCACGTAGTCACTACTCTACTTTTGGGTATATTCTGGTTCTATGTATGATGTCCTGAATTGATACTGTCCGATTGCAGGGTACGACAATATGTCATGCTTCTATATCTGTAAAATGGTTGTATTCAGCATGTTTATACGGATTCCATGTTTTCCAGTTTTCTCTTAGTATACCAGCATTTCACCGGCTGTCTAAGTTTATACTCTTCTACCAATTGCAAGCATCTGGGAGATGCATTTCTACCCTCCCAAGATTGCTTTCTTTTTTCCTTCTTTCTTTTTCTCTCTTTTAGTGTTTCTGTTCTGTCTTAGCTGTGCACGCCATCAGCATGGTTTTTGACTGGCCTTGATGTGATCCTAAAATTTCTCTTTTTTATTCAGTTATGTAAACCAAGGACTGTTTTCGGTGACGCTATGTACTCTTGCAGTGTTATGTTTCTACGTCCTCCGGTTGCTATGAAGCTTTCTCATATACAAGCCCTAAGCCTATCCAATCGCTGATAACGCACCACGTTGCAAGATGACGTCACTTTTTGGCATCCTCCAATTGCTATAGAGCTTCATATAAACAAGCCGTTATGCTTACAAAAAGCCTATGATGCATTATGTTGTGCCGCTGTTGAATGCAGCACTGCAAGATGATGTCATAACTAGGCGCCGATCTCTGTGTGAGAATTGCCATGTTTGGCATACCTGGGGCGGATGTTGTGGTACTGCAGAAACCATGTGGTCAGCTAGTTCCAACCCAGGTGTCTGCAATTCTCTATCACCTGCCAAATATACTTATATAGTGTCCAGTGTCTCTATAATGCTCTGTTCCACCTGGCAGATGCAAACAATCACATTATCTCCACCCTAGATATAAGGGGTAAGATCATTTTGAGGATAGGACGTTGATTAATTCAATGAAATTTATTTTTTGCAGCTTCTGCAGCTAACAGATTTTTTCTTTGGCTATTTTTGGATCAATAGGGCTTCTTCAGTCACCAGGTAGATCCCTGCAATAGCCCATAGCCTGTGATGGTGTGGATGCCTGTATCCAAGACACAGATCCCATCCTACAATAACCTGATGAAGATTTGCATTTTGTTTTTTTGAAACGTGTTAAACAGATCTGTCTGACAGTTTTGGGGGATTTTGTTTAGCCGTTTCCATTTCTGCTCTCAATATATATGTGTGTTGTTTTTATATCCACTTTGATGTCGTTGATTGGGTATCAATGTTCAATAAATTTGTATATTTTTACTAAATACTGTTTGTGGTCCATTTAAAGTCCCAATTTGAGGAACCTGCTTCTACTCTATGTACAAGGGATGTGGTCCACAATCAGTATAGTCACCTAGTTGCGGCAAATCTTCATCTCTACCTTTGAAGGTTAGAGACTTTACATCCACATTCCATTCAGGCTCTCTGGACAAGAAGTCTAAAGCCTCATACACACGATCCGACTTCAAACAAACTTTTCCGTGGATTTTTGTTTGAAGGGCATTGGCCGTAAACTTGGTACACATACACACAACATGACTTTTTCAGCAAACTTTCCCAAAATCACTAGGTTTTTCTGCTCTTTTCCGCCACCCTTTGGTCAACTGCTGCTATTGTTGGTTGATTTTAACATTGGTTCTGAGCATGCGTATTTGTACTTCAGACTAAAGTCTGATGGATCTCTGTACACATGGCAGGACTTTGCACCGTAGGACTTTTGTTGCCGAAAGCTTTGTCCGTTTGCAGAGCGAACTTTTGTCCGATTAAAAACCAAAAAAGTTTGTCCGATGAAGCCTACACACAGTCGGATTTTTTTGAAAACCTACTCATTTTAACGTTTGTTGTCAAAAAGTCTGACCGTGTGTATGGGGCTTTAAAGGGTGTGTATCCTCTTGTCTTATAATGTTACCTGGTCCCACCTGACTGAGTATTGGAATTTGGAAGGGAGATGTATTTTCATTAGAGTCTTAGGCCGTGTACACACGATCGAATATATCTGCTGAAACTGGTCCACAGAATAGTTTCAGCGGACAGATTCAAACGTCTGTACGGGCTAGCAGACAGTTTCCAGCAGACAAAAGTTTTAAAGCATGCTTTTTCTGACTTACTGGATCAGATCCACAAATTGGAGACCCTCCACAAACACATTGCTGAAACCTTGACTGACCCGACACTTTTGCATCAGTGCCTATAATTATTACGCTTGAGAGCAAAAGCTTTCGTAACCAAATGTAGGAGGCATTTGTTTAAATACATAAATCACTGTGGCAATGATCTCCACTATCTAAACACCTCACAGTTCAAAAGCTTCCATACTGTAGCTAAAACCCTTAGAGATTTTATGCTGGACTTTATAATCTGACGCATCATCGTTCACAAGCATCACAAAAAGCACATAGTATGCTTGTTTAGGACTAATGTCCCTGGATGATGAAATCATACAAACTTAAGAAACACTGAATACTTCTACCGGATTTGATCAGGCACTTAAGCAGACAAGATGGCTTTATACTTCTGTACTCTAAAAGACTTCATGCTTTGGTGGCTCATTTAGTAGATTAATGTTTTTCCTAACTTAGGATCTTCCTTTAAAACTCTATTGGAAATTATCTCAATTGCTAAAATTTTGGCCACAAGTTTAGTATCCTATCTTCCTAAGATAATCTTGATCACTAGGAATGAGACATTGGGGCTGATTTACTAATGAATCTGCGCTGCGCCGGTACATGCCTTAATTAGTGCGCTGGATGAAGCCCTAATTAGGCGCATGAGCCGGCGTTGCACAGCAGCGCGATGTGATTGATAACTAAAGCCGCCGCCGAACTCCCTGTATAAGTCTATGGGGGGAAATCTTAATAGTGAATTTTAAAGGCTAATCTGCAAGTTTTGTCCTAAAAAGTGTTTGGGGACCTCAGTCCTGCCCCAGGGGACATGTACCAATGCTTTTTTTATTTTTTAAAACGGCCGTTTTTTCGGGAGCAGTGATTTTAATAATGCTAAAAGTGCAATAATAAAAGTGTAATTTTTCTTTAAATTTCGTACTATGGGGGGCTCTAATGTCAGCATGTGAAAAAGCGCATGTTTCCCGTGGTTAGAAATGTCTCTGCACAAAATGTCATTTTTCAAAGGAAAAAAGCCATTTAAAACTGACTCGCGGCAATAATGAATTGTCGGCTCCCGGCAATTGCAGGAGAATTCATTCATTAAAAAAAGGAAAAAAAAAGCGTGGGGGTCCCCCCAAATTCAATAACCAGACCCTTTAGGTCTGGTATGGATATTAAGGGGAACCCCGCCGTCAATTTTAAAAAAAAAATGACGTGGGGTTCCCCCCAAATATCCATAACCAGACCCTTCGGGTCTGGTGTGGAATTTAAGGGGAACTCCACTCCAAATTTTAAAAAAAATGGCGTGGAGTCCCCCCTAAAATCCACACCAGACCCCTTATCCGAGCACGTTGACCTGGCCGGCCGCAGAAAAGAGGGGGGGACAGAGCGCGGCCCCCCCCCTCTCCTGAACCGCACCAGGCCACATGCCCTCAACATTGGGAGGGTGTTTTGGGGTGCCCCCCAAAACACCTTGTCCCCATGTTGATGAGGACAAGGGTCTCTTCCCCACAACCCTTGCCCGGTGGTTGTGGGGGTCTGCGGGCAGGAGGCTTATCGAAATCTGGAAGACCCCTTTAACAAAGGGGCCCCCCAGATCCCGCCCCCCCCCCTGTGTGAAATGGTAATGGGGTACCTTGTACCTCTACCATTTCACGAGTAAAAAAAATGTAAAGGGTTAAAAAAGACAAGAGCCGGTTTTGGACAAGTCCTTTATTATCTTCTTTCTTCTTTCCTTCGGGTTTCTTCTTCCTCCTCCTTCTTCCTCTGCTTCTGTCTTGGGTCTTCTATTCCCGCATCTTGCCCGGCGTGTTCTTCCATCTTCTGTTCCTCCCGCTGTCCTTCTCGTCCGCATCTTCTCCTTCTTGTTCTTCTTCGCCGGAGCGGCCGCTTCCAATTGAAATCCCCGCTGTCTGCCGGACCACGCCCCCCCTCTGACGCCTCGGGCAAGCTCTTAGGAGTGTGCTGCCAGTGCGTCAGAGGGGGGCGTGGTCACATGTCAGAGGGCGGCCAATTCAATTTGAAGCTCGTGCGCGGCTTTTTCTTTGCCAGAGTCGCCGCTTCCAATTGAATTGCCCGCTTTCTGGAACATGTGACCACGCCCCCCTCTGACGCACTGGCACCACACGGGGACTTTCCTAAGAGCTCGCCCGTGGCGTCAGAGGGGGGGCGTGGTCCGGCAGACAGCGGGGATTTCAATTGGAAGCGGCCGCTCCGGCGAAGAAGAAGAAGGAGAAGATGCGGACGAGAAGGACAGCGGAAGAAGATGGAAGAACACGCCGGGCAAGATGCGGGAATAGAAGACCCAAGACAGAAGCAGAGGAAGAAGAAGATGGAGGAGGAAGAAACCCGAAGGAAAGAAGAAAGAAGATAATAAAGGACTTGTCAAAAACCGGCTCTTGTCTTTTTTTACACTGACACTTTTTTTTTACTGGTGAAATGGTAGAGGTACAAGGTACCCCATTACCATTTCACACAGGGGGGGGGCCGGGATCTGGGGGGCCCCTTTGTTAAAGGGGTCTTCCAGATTTCGATAAGCCTCCTGCCCGCAGACCCCCACAACCACCGGGCAAGGGTTGTGGGGAAGAGACCCTTGTCCTCATCAACATGGGGACAAGGTGTTTTGGGGGGCACCCCAAAACACCCTCCCAATGTTGAGGGCATGTGGCCTGGTGCGGTTCAGGAGAGGGGGGGGGCCGCGCTCTGTCCCCCCCTCTTTTCTGCGGCCGGCCAGGTCAACGTGCTCGGATAAGGGGTCTGGTGTGGATTTTAGGGGGGACTCCACGCCATTTTTTTTTTAATTAGGAGTGGAGTTCCCCTTAAATTCCACACCAGACCCGAAGGGTCTGGTTATGGATATTTGGGGGGAACCCCACGTCATTTTTTTTAAAAATTGATGGCGGGGTTCCCCTTAATATCCATATCAGACCTGAAGGGTCTGGTTATTGAATTTGGGGGGACCCCCACGTCATTTGAATAATTATTTTAAAAATCGTACCATTGGGGGGGGGGGGGATGTCAGCAGGTGAAAAAAACACACTTTTCCCGTGGTTAGAAATATGTCTTTGCACAAAATGACATTCTGAAAAAAAAAAAAAAAAAAGCCATTTAAAACTGACTCGCGGCTATAATGAATTGTCGGCTCCCGGCAATTGCATGAGAATTCATTCATTAAAAAAACGAAAAAATAAAGCGTGGGGGTCCCCCCAAATTCAATAACCAGACCCTTTAGGTCTGGTATGGATATTAAGGGGAACCCCGCCGTCAATTTAAAAAAAAAATGACGTGGGGTTCCCCCCAAATATCCATAACCAGACCCTTCAGGTCTGGTGTGGAATTTAAGGGGAACTCCACCCCAAATAAAAAAAAAATGGCGTGGAGTCCCCCCTAAAATCCACACCAGACCCCTTATCCGAGCACGTTGACCTGGCCGGCCGCAGAAAAGAGGGGGGGACAGAGTGCGGCCCCCCCCCCTCTCCTGAACCGCACCAGGCCACATGCCCTCAACATTGGGAGGGTGTTTTGGGGTGCCCCCCAAAACACCTTGTCCCCATGTTGATGAGGACAAGGGTCTCTTCCCCACAACCCTTGCCCGGTGGTTGTGGGGGTCTGCGGGCAGGAGGCTTATCGAAATCTGGAAGACCCCTTTAACAAAGGGGCCCCCCAGATCCCGGCCCCCCCCTGTGTGAAATGGTAATGGGGTACCTTGTACCTCTACCATTTCACGAGTAAAAAAAATGTAAAGGGTTAAAAAAGACAAGAGCCGGTTTTTGACAAGTCCTTTATTATCTTCTTTCTTCTTTCCTTCGGGTTTCTTCTTCCTCCATCTTCTTCTTCCTCTGCTTCTGTCTTGGGTCTTCTATTCCCGCATCTTGCCCGGCGTGTTCTTCCATCTTTTTCCGCTGTCCTTCTCGTCCGCATCTTCTTCTCCTTCTTCTTCTTCGCCGGAGGCGCCGCTTCCAATTGAAATCCCCGCTGTCTGCCGGACCACGCCCCCCCCCTCTGACGCCACGGGCAAGCTCTTAGGAAAGTCCCCGTGTGGTGCCAGTGCGTCAGAGGGGGGCGTGGTCACATGTTCCAGAAAGCGGGCAATTCAATTGGAAGCGGAGATTCTGGCAAAGAAAAAGCCGCGCACGAGCTTCAAATTGAATTGGCCGCCCTCTGACATGTGACCACGCCCCCCTCTGACGCACTGGCAGCACACTCCTAAGAGCTTGCCCGAGGCGTCAGAGGGGGGGCGTGGTCCGGCAGACAGCGGGGATTTCAATTGGAAGCGGCGCCTCCGGCGAAGAAGAAGAAGGAGAAGAAGATGCGGACGAGAAGGACAGCGGGAGGAACAGAAGATGGAAGAACACGCCGGGCAAGATGCGGGAATAGAAGACCCAAGACAGAAGCAGAGGAAGAAGAAGGAGGAGGAAGAAGAAACCCGAAGGAAAGAAGAAAGAAGATAATAAAGGACTTGTCAAAAACCGGCTCTTGTCTTTTTTTACACTGACACTTTTTTTTTCTCGTGAAATGGTAGAGGTACAAGGTACCCCATTACCATTTCACACAGGGGGGGGGCCGGGATCTGGGGGGCCCCTTTGTTAAAGGGGTCTTCCAGATTTCGATAAGCCTCCCGCCCGCAGACCCCCACAACCACCGGGCAAGGGTTGTGGGGAAGAGACCCTTGTCCTCATCAACATGGGGACAAGGTGTTTTGGGGGGCACCCCAAAACACCCTCCCAATGTTGAGGGCATGTGGCCTGGTGCGGTTCAGGAGAGGGGGGGGGGCCGCACTCTGTCCCCCCCTCTTTTCTGCGGCCGGCCAGGTCAACGTGCTCGGATAAGGGGTCTGGTGTGGATTTTAGGGGGGACTCCACGCCTTTTTTTTTTTAAATTGATGGCGGGGTTCCCCTTAATATCCATACCAGACCTAAAGGGTCTGGTTATTGAATTTGGGGGGACCCCCACGCTTTATTTTTTCGTTTTTTTAATGAATGAATTCTCCTGCAATTTCCAGGAGCTGACAATTCATTATAGCCGCGAGTCAGTTTTAAATGGCTTTTTTTTTTTTTTCAGAATGTCATTTTGTGCAAAGACATATTTCTAACCACGGGAAAAGTGCACTTTATTCACCTGCTGACATTCCCCCCCCCCCCCCCCCCCATGGTACGAATTATAAAAAAATTATTCAAATGACGTGGGGGTCCCCCCAAATTCAATAACCAGACCCTTCAGGTCTGATATGGATATTAAGGGGAACCCCGCCGTCAATTTGTAAAAAAAATGACGTGGGGTTCCCCCCAAATATCCATAACCAGACCCTTCAGGTCTGGTGTGGAATTTAAGGGGAACTCCACCCCAAATAAAAAAAAAATGGCGTGGAGTCCCCCCTAAAATCCACACCAGACCCCTTATCCGAGCACGTTGACCTGGCCGGCCGCAGAAAAGAGGGGGGGACAGAGCGCGGCCCCCCCCTCTCCTGAACCGCACCAGGCCACATGCCCTCAACATTGGGAGGGTGTTTTGGGGTGCCCCCCAAAACACCTTGTCCCCATGTTGATGAGGACAAGGGTCTCTTCCCCACAACCCTTGCCCGGTGGTTGTGGGGGTCTGCGGGCGGGAGGCTTATCGAAATCTGGAAGACCCCTTTAACAAAGGGGCCCCCCAGATCCCGGCCCCCCCCCTGTGTGAAATGGTAATGGGGTACCTTGTACCTCTACCATTTCACGAGTAAAAAAAAAGTGTCAGTGTAAAAAAAGACAAGAGCCGGTTTTTGACAAGTCCTTTATTATCTTCTTTCTTCTTTCCTTCGGGTTTCTTCCTCCTCCATCTTCTTCTTCCTCTGCTTCTGTCTTGGGTCTTCTATTCCCGCATCTTGCCCGGCGTGTTCTTCCATCTTCTTCCGCTGTCCTTCTCGTCCGCATCTTCTTCTTGTTCTTCTTCGCCGGAGCGGCCGCTTCCAATTGAAATCCCCGCTGTCTGCCGGACCACGCCCCCCCTCTGACGCCACGGGCGAAGCTCTTAGGAAAGTCCCCGTGTGGTGCCAGTGCGTCAGAGGGGGGCGTGGTCACATGTTCCAGAAAGCGGGCAATTCAATTGGAAGCGGCGACTCTGGCAAAGAAAAAGCCGCGCACGAGCTTCAAATTGAATTGGCCGCCCTCTGACATGTGACCACGCCCCCCTCTGACGCACTGGCAGCACACTCCTAAGAGCTTGCCCGAGGCGTCAGAGGGGGGGGCGTGGTCCGGCAGACAGCGGGGATTTCAATTGGAAGCGGCCGCTCCGGCGAAGAAGAACAAGAAGGAGAAGATGCGGACGAGAAGAACAGCGGAAGAAGATGGAAGAACACGCCGGGCAAGATGCGGGAATAGAAGACCCAAGACAGAAGCAGAGGAAGAAGAAGGAGGAGGAAGAAGAAACCCGAAGAAAAGAAGAAAGAAGATAATAAAGGACTTGTCAAAAACCGGCTCTTGTCTTTTTTAACCCTTTACATTTTTTTTACTCGTGAAATGGTAGAGGTACAAGGTACCCCATTACCATTTCACACAGGGGGGGGGCCGGGATCTGGGGGGCCCCTTTGTTAAAGGGGTCTTCCAGATTTCGATAAGCCTCCTGCCCGCAGACCCCCACAACCACCGGGCAAGGGTTGTGGGGAAGAGACCCTTGTCCTCATCAACATGGGGACAAGGTGTTTTGGGGGGCACCCCAAAACACCCTCCCAATGTTGAGGGCATGTGGCCTGGTGCGGTTCAGGAGAGGGGGGGGGCCGCGCTCTGTCCCCCCCTCTTTTCTGCGGCCGGCCAGGTCAACGTGCTCGGATAAGGGGTCTGGTGTGGATTTTAGGGGGGACTCCACGCCATTTTTTTTTTAAAAATTTGGGGTGGAGTTCCCCTTAAATTCCACACCAGACCCGAAGGGTCTGGTTATGGATATTTGGGGGGAACCCCACGTCATTTTTTTTTAAAATTGATGGCGGGGTTCCCCTTAATATCCATACCAGACCTAAAGGGTCTGGTTATTGAATTTGGGGGGACCCCCACGCTTTTTTTTTGGTGTTTTTAATGAATGAATTCTCCTGCAATTTCCAGGAGCTGACAATTCATTATTGCCGCGAGTCAGTTTTAAATGGCTTTTTTCCTTCAGAATGTCATTTTTCACATGCTGACATTACACCCAGGGCCGCCATCAGGGGGGTACAGGCAGTACACCTGCAGGGCCGCCATTAGGGGGGTACAGGCATTACACCGCCCGGGGGTCCCCAGGGGCCCCCAGGGGCCCGGATGGGAACCACCCTAAAACAAAAAAAAATATTTTTTATTTTTTTTTTTTTTAAGGGCTCCGAAGGTCCCCAGGGGCCCGGAGGCCACTAAGGGCCCCAGATGGCAAGCCCTTTTTTTTAAATAAAAGATATATATTTAAAAAAATATATATAATTTTTTAATATATTTGTTTTATTTTTTTTAAGGAAAGGGCCCAGAGGTCCCCAGGGCCCTGGAAGGCTACCCCCTTGTTTTTTTACTTTTTTTCGATAAATGTTATATTTAAAAAATATATATATATATGTATTTTCTCTCTTTTTTATTTTTATTTTATAAAGAGCACAGAGGTCCCCAGGGCCCCGGATGGCTACCCCCCTTTTTTATATATATTTTTCTTTATTTCTTATTTCTGTCAAAATTTTTGTAAAGGGCCCCCCCGCTCCTCAATTTGTGGCACCACCCCCCCCCCGCTTCTCAATTTCATGCGGCAGCACCCCCCCCCCCGGTTCTCTGCTCCAGGGGGCCCATGCCTGAAGCTGTGTAAGGGGCCCCAAAATTCATGATGGCGGCCCTGTACACCTGTAAGGGGCCCGGGGGTCCGGAGGTGCCCAGATGCCTGGAGGCCCCCCAGCGCCCCAGATGGTAACCCCCCTCTTTTTTTTTTTGTATATATATTTGTTAGTTGGTTTTTGTAGGATTTTTTATTAAAGGGCCAATTTTTGGAATTTAATATTTTTTAGCAGTCTGGAGGTCCCCAGGGCCCCGGGTGGCAACCCCCCAATTTTTTTGTTATTAAAGGGCCAATGTTTTGTTTTAGGGGTCTGGAGGTCCCCAGTGGCCCGGAGATCCCCAGGGCTCCAGATGACAACCCCCCACCTTTACCATATAATATAATTATGAAAGCTCCCAGAGGGCCCCAGATGACAACCCCCCACCTTTACAAAAAAATCCAAAAAAAAAAAAAATTATATATTTTTTGGTTATTTTTTAAACATATATATATATATAATATAATTTTGAAAGCTCCCAGAGGGCCCCAGATGACAACCTTTTTGCTTCTAAAAATGTTATAAACATTTTCCCCAGGTTTGTTACTTTTTACTTTAATTTCTTTTTTAAAGTGTATTTTGTGCGTGAAGTCGAGAGAGAGGAGCTGGACTTGCAATCGCCATCCTTCTCCATGCCCCCGGTGGCAATGGTGGGTGTGAGGGGGGCCTGTCCCCGATGGGACAGAGGGACTCCCCCTATGAAGGAGTGTAGCCCACCCAGCCAGCCCTGTAGGTCCTTCGCCTCCCTTTATTTTAGGAGACCTCATGGCCAAAGTGTGTGCAAGTGTGGTGTTTTTTTTGGGGGGGGGGGGGGTGGGCGTACTAAGCACAGGCGTACCTTGCATAGCACACCCACCGGGAGCCGGGCTGACACCACCAAACTCAATTCATATGTAGCCGAGACCGGGATCCGAACCCTTGGCTGCAGAGGTGAACGGCTTGTCAGCGCAGTGCCATTCACGTTGAGCCACCACAGCTCCCACCCAATGTTATTTTTTTTTTAGATTTTTGGTAGTTATTTTTTATTAAAGGGCCCAGAGCTCCCAAGGCAACCCCCTTTTTTATTATTTTATATATGTAGATATTGTAATTTATTTTTCATTAAAGAGCCCAGAAGTTTCTTTTTATTAAAGGGCCCAGTGGTCCCCAGGGCCCCCGGATGGCTACCACCCTTTTTAATATATATTTTTCTATATGTATTTTTTTGTAAAGGAACCCCCCGCTTATCAAATTGCGGCAGCCCCCCCCCTTCTTAATATCAGGCGGCACCCCCCCCCCTATTCTCTGCTCCAGGGGGCCCATGCCTGAAGCTGTGTAAGGGGCCCCATAATTCCTGATGGCGCCCCTAATTGCCTCCCCCCCCCCATGGTACGAAATTTCAAGGAATTTTTCACTTTTATTGTTGCACTTTAACCACTTCCATACCGCGCCTATTCTGGCACTTCTCTCCTTCATGTAACAATTATATTTTCTTCCTTGAAACTTACTCAGGACCCCCAAACATTATATATATTTTATTAACAAACACCCTAGGGAATAAAGTGGCGGCCATTTTTTCGGACACATTTCCAACAGTATTTGTGCCAAAAATTTTCAAACGTTTTTTTTTTTTTTTGGCTTTCAAAAAAAAAACCTGTTTCATGAATGACAAAATAAGAAAGCAGTAAAGCTAGCCCAATTTTTAGGGATAAGGTGAAAGATGATGTTCCCCGAGTAAATAGATACCTAACTTGTCACGCATTCATATTGCGCACACTCATGGAATGGCGCTAAACTTCGTTATTAAAAATCTCCATAGGCAACGCTTGACTTTTTTTCTCAGGTTACCACTTTTGAGTTACAGAGGAGGTCTAGTGCTAAAATTATTGCTCTCGCTCTAACGCACGCTATGATACCTCACATGTGGGGTTTGAAGGATGTTTACATATGTGGGTGGGACTTGCATGCGTGTTCGCTTCTGAGTGCGAGCTACTAGGGACAGGAGCATTTAAATTCCTTTGTTATTTTATTTTTTTTACTTAATATTTTAAATTTTTGCACTTGTTTGTCCCTTTGTTTGTATTATTTTTCACTTTTCTTCCTATTACAAGGAATGTAAACATCCCTTGTAATAGGACTAGTGTGTGACAGGTCCTCTTTATAGAGAAAGGCGGGGTCAATTAGACCCCACATCTGTCCTCCAGGCTGGAAAGCATGTAATTGGTTTAAAAAAAAACATCTCATGCTTTCAGCTGCAATCATGTTCGTTCAGCACAGTAGCGTAGTGTGTAGCATGTTCACCTAGCAGCAAAAGGGTTGCTGGTTCGAATCCCGCCCGTGACACTATCTGCCTGGAGTTTGCATGTTCTCCCTGTGCGGGTTTCCTCCCACAATCTAAAAACATGCTGTAAATTGGATCCTGTCTAAATAAGCCCTAATATGCAGTAGGATATTTAGGTTTTGTGCTTCCCTAGGCCTGACCAAATTTTGGCACCCCCCTAATAGAAAAATGACCCACCCTTCCTGTCAAGGCCACACCCTGTTTTTTTATGACCCACCCAGGAATTTTCAGGGGACACACACAAGTTCTGTGGGGGGGGGGGGGACAGGAGGACCCTTAATTTGCCTAGTTTTTCGATCACTTCCTGTTTGGCTATGGGGCAGGAAGTGAAGGCCAATCTCCCCAAACGGACAGGGATAATACAAAATAAACTGACAGAGCTTCTAACCCCCCCCCCCCAACTCTATCCAAAATGAAAGAAATCCAAAAAATAAAAGTGATGATTATTGTTCCAGTTTAACCCCAATTTCAGATCATTTTATTGAGAGGCTTAAGAAAATATAACCATGCCAATAGGCCAGGATCCAGCGTTGCTAATATGTATGAATGTGTGTTAGGGACCCCCACAAACACCACCCAATGTTAAATCAACTATTTTCTTGTTTGTTTTGGGGATGCCTGCACCCCTGATAGGGTAAAGACACCTCACAAATGTTGTCACTTTCTACTTAATTCATTCACTTCCTGCCACACAGCCAAACAGGAAGTGAGGGAAACACCTGAGTAATGTTTTGTTGGGGACACACAGATCAATATAAATAGTTTCCCATTTTGGAAATGGCATTTTGCTGTGTACACCCCAAATTAGTAGGAATCTTGGACTTTGGGGTCCATTTACTAAAGGCAAATCCACTTTGCACTACAAGTGGACAAGCAAGGAAGAAAACTCAAAACTTGGCGGGATTGGAAGTAAAAACCATCAGTGCTTCCCTTCTGATTTTCATTGCCTACGCTTCTACTGCAGAGCGGCTTTGCCTTTACTAAACCCCAAAATAACTAATCATTTGGGGTGTACACTGCAGTGCAATTTGCTTAATGGTGACACTAGTTAGATTGACCTGTGTCCCAAAGAAAAGACCATTGGTAGGGTTTTAACCTCACTTCCTGTTCAGCTGTGTGACAGGAAGTGAAGCCAATTTTAGGAAAAGGGACACAAAGCCCAGCCTAAAAACACTAGCAGGGGTTCTAACACTCAATTGGCTTCCCTCAAACAACCCACAATTAGAATAGGATTGTCTTGTGCTAGTTTCAAGCACAGCGCTGTAAATCAGCACTTCAAGCCTGTCCACCAATACACCACCCCCCCCCCCCCCCCTCCAACAGGCCCTGTTTGCAGCTTTTCCTACATCTTGCACATGTGCTTTAAAAAGTCAGTCTGGACATCAGTTCTAGGAAACAATACTTACCGCTTTGTCCTTCCTTTTCTGGTGACTAAACATTTCATGCATACACACCAGGAAAGAGCTTAGAGACAAATCACACTTGATGGTTTAGGCCCAAACTAGTTCAGCTGCAGCGGTTGAAATCCATAGCAGGAAAAAAATATCACAAAACAAACTTCAAAATTTGAAAGTAATTTTATTGGTCCACAAAACAAGGAAAGCAAAACAAAAAATTACAAATAAACACACCAAAAATATATAAAAACACCTAAAAACAAAAAAGACCAACGTTTATTTCACAGTCATTGGAAAATAAATCATGCTTTTGAAATAACAGGATAGACCCACAGGATTAAAACATTAGTCATTAACATCTTGAGAAACATTTAGCAAAATTATGTAGCAGAGAAAACATCAAAAAATACAAAACTTGCTCCAAAACATCTCTGTTTCACTCCGCCATTACTTCCAGCCAGCAAATCTGCCCCCTCTGAGGGGCAGCTGACACGTGCAGTATCCACGCTTTTTATAACATGTGTGCTAATGAACCAATTGGAAACACATGAAGAAATGTCAGCCTCTAGTTTGTGTGCACTTGTAACTGCTTACACCTGTTAAGGATGTCCTTAAATTACTAAGCCAAAAAAAGAGCTTTCTGAGCATGCTCAGAAAGATGCAAGTCATTTTCAGGATGAAACTTCCAACTTCTTTTTCTAACTGTTCGAGCATGCCCAGTTCACTCGAAATGCAGTACCAGAATCAAATCTGCAATGGCGGATGAAAGCATTAGAGGTGTTAAATTTTATTTTGGTCCCCATGAAGTGATGCTTTACAAGCTGAACGGGAGGTCTTATAGAATTTTTACGTAACAAACCTAAATAGTAATAATTTAAAAGCCCCTGTCCCTAGTAGCTCGCAGTCAGAAGCGAACAAGCAGCATTTTTATTGTTTCCGGTTACCAGTTTAGATTTACAGATGAGGTCTAGTGCTATAAATATTCCTCTTGCTGTTACGCACGCTATGATACCTCACATGTGTGGTTTGAAGAATGTTTCCATATATGGGGGCGGGCCTTAAATGTGTAAGCCCCGCCCACATATTGAACCCCCGTTCAAACCCCACATGTGAGGTATCATAGCGTACGTTAGAGCGAGAGCAATACTTTTATCACTAGCACTCCTCTGACCTCCTCTGTAAATCTAAACTGGTAACCTGAAACACATAAAAAAGCGTTGCCTATGGGTATTTTCAAGTACTGAAGTTTGGCGCCATTCCATGAGTGTGTGCAATATTAAAGTGTAACATGTTGGGTATCTATTTACTCGGTGTAACATCATCTTTCACATTATGGCCATAAATTGGGCTAACTTTAGTGTATTCTTAATTTGTAACCACTTGAGCCCCAGAGCATATTACTGGTCACTGACGGGGCCATTTTTTGCATTTCAACACTGCGTCATTTTGACTGACAATTGCGTGGTTGTGCGACGTGGCCCCCAAAAAAATTGGGCGTCCTCATCCTCCCCCCCCCCCCCCCCTAAAAATTTTTTTTTTTTTTTTTGTTGGTGGTATTTGATCACCTCTGCGTTTTTTCTTATTTTTGCTTGACCCAAAAATATAGCGACAATTTGGTAACTAAAAAAACATCTTTTTTACGGTTTGCTATAATAAATCTCCCCCAAAATATATTCAAAAAATGTTTGCCCTCAGTTTAGGCCGATAAGTATTCTTGGACATCTTTTTGGTTGCAAAAAATCACAATAAGCGTTTGATTGGTTTGGGCAAAAGTTCTAAGTAGGGGTTGGTCTTATGGGTTTTTTTGGAATAATTTTTTGTTTTACTAGTAATGGTGGCTATCATTGTTTTTTCTGTCTAATGCGACATTGTGGCGGACACATTTTTGTGAGATTTGGCATTTTTGTAGCGAGCAATGGTATATAAATGCATTGCTTACTATAAAAATGACACTGGCAGGGAAGGGGTTAACACTAGGGGCGCGGAAGGGGTTGAATATGTTACCTGGGTGTGTTCTAACTGTAAAGGGGGTGGGACTGTGTAGGGGAAATGACAGATCGCTGTTCATACATTGTAGGGACAGACGAGCAGGCATTCCCCCCCCCCCTGACAGGACCGGGATAAAGGGGAACTCCACCCCAAATTAGAAAAAAAAACGGCGTGGGGGTCCCCCTTCAGGTGCACAACAGGCTCTTAGATTTGATCTGGAACATAAGGGGTTAAACCCACGCCAAAAAACGGCGTGGGGTTCCCCCTCAGATCCAGACCAAACCCTTCTCCCAGGCACGCAGTCTGGCCGGACAGGAATGGGGGTGGGGACGAGCGAGCGCCCCCCCCCCTCCTGAGCCGTACCAGACCACATGCCCTCGACATGGGGGAGTGTGTGCTGTGGGGGAGGGGGGCACTGCCCCCCCACCCCAAAGCACTCTTGTCCCCATGTCGATCGGGACAAGAGCCTCTTCCCGACAACCCTGGCCGTTGGTTGTCGGGGTATGCGGGCGGGGGGCTTATCAGAATCTGAGAGCCCCCTATATTAAGGGGGCCCCCAGATTCTGGCCACCCACCCTATGTGAATGAGTATGGGGTACATCGTACACCTACCCATTCACCGGGTGGAAAAGTGTAAACACCAAAAAAAACACACAGAAAAAAATAATTTATTAGTCAGCTCCGGGGGTCTTCTGCCGGGACCCCCCACCACCAGCCCATTGGGCCCTGGGCTTCGCCGTCTTCTGCCGGGGGGGGACACCCACCGATGATCTCCGCCATGTCCAGCCAGGCCCCCACCCCAAAATAAGCTCTTTCACATTCGGGGGGGGCCGGCCGAAAAAAGCAGAGAACAACGGGGGCGGAGCCCTTCGGTCTTCCAGACGTTTTCTGCCGGGGGGGCTCCAGCCCCGCACCGGTCTTCGCCGCCGCCTTCCGCCGGGGGGGAACTCCCACCGATGCTCTCGGCCATGTTCGGCCAGGCCCCCTACCCCAAATCAAGCTCTTTTACATCCGGGGGGGGCCGGCGGAAATGGCGGAGAACAACGGGGGCGAAACCCCTCCTCGGTCTTCGCCTTCCGCCGGGGGGGTACACCTACCCCCCCCCGGTCTTCGCCGCCGCCTTCCGCCGGGGAGAGAGACACCCACCGATGCTCTCCGCCATGTTCGGCCAGGCCCCCTACCCCAAATCAAGCTCTTTTACATCCGGGGGGGGGCGGCGGAAATGGCGGAGAACAACGGGGGCGTCGCCACTCCTCGGTCTTCTAGCCGTCTTCTGCCGGGGGGGGGAAACACCCACCCATGCTCTCCGCCATGCTCGACTGTGCCCCCACCCCAAAATGAAGCTCTTTTACATCCGGGGGGGGCCGGCCGAAAACAGCGGAGAACAACGGGGGTGTCGCCCCACCTCGGGCTCCTCCGCTTCTGCCTGGCTCCTCCCAGGGCTTCTTTCGCCGTCTTCCGCCGGAGGGCGCCACTCTCCGGGCTTCTCGACGTTGTCTTCCGCCGCGGGGGCCAGGCCTTCTTCTTTGCCGCCCCCCTCGATTTTTTCGGCCTGGATGGGGGTCGCACATCCCATCCAGGACTTGGACGTGGCGGGCTTCTCGTCGCCGTCTTCTGCCGCTGCCCCCTTCACCACGAAGCTCCGTGCTTGTTTGATGAGGGCAGCGGGCTTCCGTCGTCTTCTCCGGGGCGAGGGTCGTACATCCCACCCCGGATTTCGTCGCCGTCTTCTGCCGCTGCCCCCTTCACCACGAAGCTCCGTGCTTGTTTGATGAGGGCAGCGGGCTTCCGTCGTCTTCTCCGGGGCGAGGGTCGTACATCCCACCCCGGATTTCGTCGCCGTCTTCCGCCGCGGGGTGACACTCGCGGGCTTCTTCTTCCATTCGATGTTGACACGGCGAGGTCCGGCGCTGAAATGCCTTCTGAGCGGCGGGCAAGGACTTATATTGGCATTGGGCGTGGGCGTGGTTATGCCAACATGTGACCTTAACCCATGTGACAGTGATGTCACGTCACATCACTGTCACATGGGTTAAGGTCACATGTTGGCATAACCACGCCCACGCCCCAATGCCAATATAAGTCCTTGCCCGCCGCTCAGAAGGCATTTCAGCGCCGGACCTCGCCGTGTCAACATCGAATGGAAGAAGAAGCCCGCGAGTGTCACCCCGCGGCGGAAGACTGCGACGGAAGCCCGCTGCCCTCATCAAACAAGCACGGAGCTTCGTGGTGAAGGGGGCAGCGGCAGAAGACGGCGACGAAATCCGGGGTGGGATGTACGACCCTCGCCCCGGAGAAGACGACGGAAGCCCGCTGCCCTCATCAAACAAGCACGGAGCTTCGTGGTGAAGGGGGCAGCGGCAGAAGACGGCGACGAGAAGCCCGCCACGTCCAAGTCCTGGATGGGATGTGCGACCCCCATCCAGGCCGAAAAAATCGAGGGGGGCGGCAAAGAAGAAGGCCTGGCCCCCGCGGCGGAAGACAACGTCGAGAAGCCCGGAGAGTGGCGCCCTCCGGCGGAAGACGGCAAAAGAAGCCCTGGCCCCTAGTAGGAGCCAGGCAGAACCCGGCGACGAAATCCGGGGTGGGATGTACGACCCTCGCCCCGGAGAAGACGACGGAAGCCCGCTGCCCTCATCAAACAAGCACGGAGCTTCGTGGTGAAGGGGGCAGCGGCAGAAGACAGCGACGAGAAGCCCGCCACGTCCAAGTCCTGGATGGGATGTACGACCCCCGTCCAGGCAGAAGAATTTGAAGGGGGCGGCGGAAGACCCTCAAAAGTGAAAACGTTCACCAGGTGAATGGGTAGGGGTACGATGTACCCCATACTCATTCACATAGGGTGGGGGCCCGAAATCTGGGGGCCACCTTATTAAACGGGGCTCCCAGATTCTGATTGGCTCCCGCCCGCATACCCCGACAACCAATGGCTAGGGTTGTCGGGAAGAGGCTCTTGTCCCGATCGACATGGGGACAAGAGTGCTTTGGGGTGGGGGGGCAGCGCCCCCCTCCCCCAAAGCACACACTCCCCCATGTCGAGGGCATGTGGTCTGGTACGGCTCAGGAGGGGGGGGGCCGCTTGCTCGTCCCCACCCCCATTCCTGTCCGGCCAGACTGCATGCCTGGGATGAGGGCTTGGTACGGATCTGGGGGGGAACCCCACGCCGATTTTGGCGTGGGTTAACCCCTCACGTTCCGGACCAAGCCGGAGAGCCTATTGTACCCCTGGGGGGGAAGCCGCGCCGGTTTCACATTTGAAATTTGGCGCGGAGTTCCCCTTCAGTGTCAGCGCAGCCCGAGAACAGCTCGGAGCTTGCCGTGCGCCGCTCCAGGCAGTGCAAACACTGCTACGCCGCCTGGTATTTACCAAGATTTTCCCGGCGTACTGAAGAGGCGCGCGGTAAGCTCCGATTTTTCCCTCTGCGCATGCCCAGTATGCAAGTGAACCTTCCGAGGTTCTAGCGTACTTTGCAAGGGCACGGGGATCGGGTCCCAAAAGTCACTTTCCCTTTCAAATCGGCCCGCCACACAAGTTTAAACACATGTCACTACACTTCCCCTGCATCACCCCCCTCCCTCCCCTCATAAACTCCCGCCCGAATCCCCGATGTTTACATTACTAAATGCCGCACGCCAGCTCTGTACTGGCGTGCTGTGCGCCCTCTTCTGGGCGCATTAGGCACTTTAGTAAATGAGGAAACACGCTGCACTGGCAGCGTGTTTCTTTGGTAAATGTCAAAAACAGGTTTACTCCTGCTTGTGCACCATGAGTCTTGGCGCACAGGCTTGGTAAATCAGCCCAAATGTCCCGATGCTCGGCTGCAGAGATTGGGAAATGTCTACCTGCCTGTGGTTAGCGCAGCGCCGTGCAGACTTCCTGGCGGGCTCTGCACGTGGACTGTGCGAACACGCCGGAGCTCATCCCTATTGATCACATGGAATTTTAGCCCACTCATGAAGCTCATGATGGTACTCCTCTTGTCATCAATACTATCCATGCGGTCCTATCAAAACCTGATCAAGTATTTTTATTATATATGAATAGTGAGAAGGCTTTCGACAGGGTGGATTGGTCCACCACACTGAAATTTATTGGATTAGGCCCACATGAGACACTTCAGCACAAATGAAAATTAGCAGGAATTTGTCTACTACTTTTACAATGGTACACATCAAGGGTATCCCCTATAGTCCCTCATTTTTTTTTACCTTTGCTATGGTCCATCGAGACATCTCCGGTGTCACAGTAGGACAAAAACAACACAAGGTTTTAGCATATGCTGATAACCTTATTATTCCTGAGCCATGTGGAAAATTATGGTTTCAAATCTAGAAGAATTTATGGCAAGCTCTCAAACTTTCACATCAACTACCAAAAATCAGAGGCACTCAACTTGACCTTTTTGAGAGCGATGTTCCAGAAGCTTCAATTATCTTTCCCGTGCAAAGGCATTCAGTCCCTCATCCAGTATTTCAACATTCAATTAAAAAAGAACTTACATCCTGGTCCAATTATTTCTCTTGGATTGGAAGGCACATCGTCACAGCTTCACTAGTGTTCCTGAAATCTGTTCAGGCTATTTGGAATAACTTTGAGTGGGCCTCTAACCTGGCACGCATCAAACACTCTGTGTTACATAGACCTAAATTGTGTTAGCATGTCACTACCTAATGTAAGATCATACAACAAGGCATCACACTTGACAAGAGTCTAGGGGTGGATTTACTTAAGGCAAATAGCCTGTGCACTTTGCAAATGCAGTTGCAATTTGTAAAGAATACCCAACCAGGTGCAAGGAAAATAAACAAACAACATTTTTGCTTGCACATAATTGGATGATGAAACTTTACCCCATTTACTAAGCTCTGGGGAAAATGAATGCTACTGCACTTGCATGTTCTATTTGCACCTTTAGTAAATCCACACCATTAACTGGCACTGCCATTAATCAGAAAAACAATGGTTTTATTTAGAGCAATTGTTTGCTAGGAGTGAAAAAGGTTATATAGGGATATACTTCTATTTCTTTTTTTGCCAGGTTTCCATCACATGAAGGTAGCTGCATATAACACATGGTTATGATAAAGATCTTATGTCCTGTACTGTACGGATAAGAAACACCTAATTGTAAGTTGGGGAAAGGCTAGAACCCATGTCAGCTTTATTATGCTTTAAGTATTCATGTTGTAGATTTTCAAGCTCTGGTAAAACTGTTCTCGCTGGGCTAAAAAGTAATTAAACATTTCCCAAATGGCGCCCCAGATAGCAGGTCAACCAGACAAGGGTCTACCCAAAATTTTAATTGTTTTGGCAGGACATTTTTTAAGCTGGTATACATTGTGAATTCCCTCAAACCACCCCTATTTTTTACTCTCCCAGCATCCAGTGTGAACCTCTCTTTGCACCATACTGCATTTTTTGTGCCACTCCCTGTGTTACAGGTAACAGGACTTTAGATGCCAAGGGACACAATGCAATTGTTTAACTTTGGGGATCTTTATGGTAATTTTGTAGTATTAATGTCATTAGTGTTTTTGTAGTTACCGTTTTACATTTACATTGTGCCGATTTATTGTTTGGTAGACATGCTTACAGATTAACATTTTCCAAACTATTCTACAAATATACAATACATTCGGTCTATGAGAAATATGGATATGATTCTTACTTGAAACGTGTTGAAATAGACAGATGTCTAAACATGATAATGTATCAGCAAGATCCAAATGAGAAAATTCAGGATGAGAATACATTTACATATGCTTGCTTTGTTGTCATTAAGGGTATATGGTGTATGTACTTATTCTTCAATTTGACATTTGTACAAATAATTTTCTATTTTTGCAACGACTCCTTTATATGGTTTTCTTCCTTCTTTTGCATGTGTTGATCTAAAACAGGACTTTGAGACAGAGTTCACACCAAAAATATACAAGTGTGGCCACCCCGCCATAAGCGGAGGTGGCTGACCAACTTTAGTTCTGCCGAGTGGCAATTTGCCCAAGGTAATTTGAAGCATCTCACAGCTGAAATCGTAGTCCGGAAATACCACATATACTATACGTTTTGTTGCCTTGGCTAGGGAATAATGGTGCAGAAAAAAGTGTCTGTTACCAAAAACAGATGCAGAGGTAAAGAGGATATACATGAGATGTTTTCCCAAATTGTCCTTATAACAATGCTTGTGGTAGAAAATCACATAGCATGGAGGCATTATGATGAGCAGGTAGGGTTTTCTTCAACAAAAACTTTTTTTTTTGTCCAATTGTACTTATACTCTGAAAAAATATGTTTCTAACACCTGAAGGGCCCAATTCACATTCTGTGAATGTATACATACATATATATATATATATATATATATATATATATATATATATATATATACACAAAATATATCAGGCAGAAAGTATGTATTGTGCAATGTATTAACTTAACTTAACATTTGTGGTAGATACTCAGCTATTGCTGCCTCCTGCCAAGTATTTTGCCAAAACAAGAAAAATTACTAGACCTATAGAATGTACCAGAATTAGACACCAGACAGTGTCTTTTTTGAAGTTGCATAAAGCCAAATGGTTTTATCAACCGGATGTATTTTGCCATTCTACACAGTGTACTCTATTTAGTCTTAGTATTTGAGAAGCAAACAATAAATGTAAGAAATGTCTGCTGAGCATCCATGTTATCTCTTGCACCCTTAAAGAAAACAGCGATGACACCAGTGGCGACTGGAGTTTTTTTGTTGGGGGGCTGCCTGTCCACTGGCACTTACCCCATCGAAGCGGCAGGCACATCGGGCAGTGACAGGGATCGGGGCATCGGGAGGCACATCAGGCAGTGACGGGGATCGGGTATCATCGGGCACATCAGGCTGTGGTGGGCACCGGCTCCTGTGTCTTCTCCTCTCTGCTTTCGCCATGCTTCTCCTCCCCTCCTCCTAAGCGTCCAATAGGAATGCCTGTCCTTTCAGCCAATCGGGTGAGTGAATAAGTTGTATAGCTCTACAAATGCGAACTGAATCGCCTCAAGGTGCTTGGCATCCATTTTCCTTCTATTTAGCCTTCAGAAAAGGTGGGTCTTGAGTTTTTTCCTGAAGGCCTAGTGATTCTCTTCCATTTGTAAATGAGATGGTAATGAGCTCCACAGTCGAGGTCCTTGGACTGCAAATCTTCGTTCTCCTTTGCTCTTGTAGCGGGCCTTGGGGATTTGTAGTAGATTTTGGTTGGCTGATCGGAGAATGCGATTGGGGTTGTGGAATTTTATTTTCCCACATAGATATGGGGGGGGGGTTGGCGATGCCTTGTACACACTTGTGCGTCAAGCAGAGGGCCTTGAATGTGATTCAGTCCTTGACGGGCAGCCAGTGGAGGGACCTCAGGGAGGGGGAAATTGATTCCCAGGGTTTTTTGCCTGTTACCAGTCGTGCTGCCCTGTTCTGGACGAGTTGCAGATGGGCAATCTGGTATTTTGGGAGACCTAGGTACAGAGAGCATTATCAAGCTTGGAGTTTATTAGTGTTCCTACTACTACTGCAGTGTCTTTTTTCGGAAAGGAGGGCATGAGTCTTCCTAGTAGACGCAAGAGATGGTGAGACCCGCTGACTACTGACCCAATTTGAGCATCCATTGTCATGTCGGAGTCAAAAATGACTCCTAGACTTTTGACTTGGTGCTGGGGGTAATGGTCTGTCCAAATATCGGTGGGGGCTAGCATGTCCTCCTGGCCGATCTCTTTGTGTTTGCATGGATCAGAAGTTGTTCTGTTTTTGATCCATTGAGTTTGAGGTGACGCTCCATCATCCAGTTGTCTATCAGAGTGAGAGATTTTTCTACTCCGAGGTGTTGGGCCTTTTTGTTTATACGAAAATAGAGCTGAGTATCATCGGCGTAAGAATGGTATAGTAGATCCTGGTTACTTATAATTTTGAGAAGTGGGCAAAGGTATATATTGAATAACATGGGCGACAGGGGGGACCCTTGAGGGACTCCACATGTCAGAGTCCATGCTTCTGAGGTGAAAGGTCCTAGTTTCACGATCTGGGATCGATTTTCCAGAAATTATGAGAACCATGGTAGATCTGAGTCGGCGACTCTGGCTACCTCTGTGAGCTGAGTCAGCAAAATGTTGTGATCTACGGTGTCAAACGCTGCTTCCCGATTGGCCGGGAGGAGGATCAGTGTTGCAACAGCGAATATTCATTCACTGTTGTAACACCTGGGTGGGCTCATGGTGCAATGCTCTGAGCCACGAGCCTACCCTATTTTGAAGCCTATTAGAGCCTCTGGCTTTAATCAGGTGCTTCAAAAAATACACCTGCTGCTGTAATTCATGCGCCCAGCATCCTGAAAGGGGCCAGACACAAGGAATAGGGTGTGGATAGAGGGGGTGGCGGCCAGGGTGCCCTTATGAACGGGCCACCACTGGATGAAACTGTAGCCAAGTCATAGGAAAGTCACAAGGTCACTAAACAAGGTTTCTAACCTAGAGAAAACTGCCAACAAAATGGTCAAAAATGAAGGCTGTCATTACATGTCTATGGGTATATTTACATATGACCATGGCTTAATGGAGATAAATAGAATTAGGAAAGCTTAGGAAATATCTGCGTAGTAAAGCTAAAACATTTTGTGCACAGAAATTGTATGTTGAGGATGGCAACTCATGGAAGAAAAAGTCCCTAAAACATCATAGGCAGCAAGGTCTCTTCAAGATTTGTGATAGCTGTACTTAAAATACAAATAAATTTGTAAACTCCAATTAAATATAATATTAAAATCAAAAGTTTCCTTCTTTTAACAGTTTATTATAATTATATTAATTCCTATATTTGTTTAACCGGATAGAGCACAAAAGCCAAGGCTTTGTTTCCAGTGCATAAACACAAAACAGATGGACCAATGTGCTTTAAGGGCTTGAAAAGAACAGTGAGGAATCCCAGCTGTTTTCCAGATATAAAAGAAGTTTGTCATCTTTCAGGACTTATAAAGGAATTCCTGAACACAGCCTATAAAGTACATGCCGTACACTTCCTCACCGGTCCCTTCAGCGTGATAAGGGGGCTGCTGAGATTCAGTGAATGCTCCTAAGTCATGCCTGTCATAGCGCAGCAAGAGATTGTCTTTAAATAGTAAAGTATTATCTCCACGCTTATTGTGCAATTCATAATGATCTCAAAAATGTCCTACGAGAACAAAACGCTCAGCAGATGGTTTATATTTGTCAAACTCTCCCGATCTGAAAGTTTATGGCCAAACCAAAACCATCCAGGAATTTTAATGAAAACCCCAATCATACCTGCCTTATTGCCTTCCATCTGCTAAATCTCTGTTTATTCACCGTTTCTCCCTTTTCCCTTCAGTACATTATTATTATTACTAGGCCTTATTTATAAAACTGTGTCTGTGATCAGGGCAACCAATCAAAGCCTCCTTTTATTTGCTAAAACCAAAACAGATTATTTTCTCCATACATATACTTAATCTCCTGCTTGATTCCGTTTCTTAACCACTTAAGCCCCGGACCATATTGCTGGTCAAAGACCAGGCCACTTTTGCGATTCTGCACTGCGTCGCTTTAACTAACAATTACGCGGTTGTGCGACGTGGCTCCCAAACAAAATTGGCATTTTTTCCCCCCACAAATAGAGCTTTCTTTTGGTGGTATTTGATCACCTCTGCGGTTTTTAGTTTTTGCGCTATAAACAAAAATAGAGGCACAATTTTGAAAAAAATGAATATTTTTTACCTTTTGCTATAATAAATATCCCCAAAAATATATAAAAAAATATTGTTTTCCTCAGTTTAGGCCGATACATATTCTTTTACATTTATTGATTAGTTTGCGCAAAAGTTATAGTGTTTACAAAATAATAATATTTTTTTACTAGTAATGGCGGCGATCAGCGATTTTTAATCGGTACTGCGACACTATGGCGGACTTTTCGGACACATTTTGCATTGGCATGCGCCCGTGCCCCTATTGGCTGCTCTGCGAGATGACGTATAGCTACGTGATCTTGCCCAGCAGAGTTGACCTGCCGCCGAATAACTGCGGCGGCTGGTCGGCAAGCGGTTAAAGACCCAGTTAATCTAGAAGGGCTATTTCATTTATAGGTGGATGGTCTGCATTAGAGTACATCTAGAATTCAGTGTTTTGGCAACGTCTGTATTAAAGTATTCGGGCCAGGGATACAGAGAATGCCATGATGAAAAATGGAGCCCCCGGAAACAGACTTTGGGGTCAATTCACAAAGCTTTATTTTCAGATTGCGGGTGTTATTTTAACGATTTTGCACGTTATTGAAGCTAGTTCAATTCACTAAACGATTTAACGCTTTGAAAAATCATCAAATAACGTTTCACTACACAGAACCGATATTTTAAGGTGTGGATCCTTATTAAAGAGTCAAATCGTTATTTTAAAGATTCAAAACGTTATTTTAAAGAGTCAAATCGTTAAATATGTACAGAAGTGCAATTCACCAAAAATTTTTTGACAGTTATCAATTGTTAAGCAATCGTTAAATTAACACCTCCCTCAGGGTGGCGTTATGACATTTCCCAGGCGATATTTTGTTGTTAGAGGAAGCTTTTGGCGATTTTTGTAGTGTAGTGTAGTGTTGGGCAAGCTAGAACCGTGCTCTATTTAAACTTAAAATTATCCAGAGGCGAAGAAGAACACGTTAGAATGTTGTTCAGATTTATAAACGT
This sequence comes from Rana kukunoris, assembly GCA_029574335.1. Taxonomy (NCBI): domain Eukaryota; kingdom Metazoa; phylum Chordata; class Amphibia; order Anura; family Ranidae; genus Rana; species Rana kukunoris. The sequence continues at coordinate 50,496,957 of CM056054.1, read as the reverse complement.
GTATTCCCTTCACATACTATTTTGGATGACTTTTCTGAAACCCAGGTGATAGCTAAATTCCGATTATCATCTCCCATGATTTATTCTCTGTATGAGGAAATACACATGGCTTTAGAAAAGCACACACTAGAAGTTTTGCACATCACATGCTCAATCTCCAAGGAAAATTATAAATGTTTTTCACAATTTTTAATAAATATGTGAAAAGTGTGGGGTGCATTTGTATTCAGCCCCCTTTACTCGAATACCCCTAACTCAAATCTAGTGAAACCAATTGCCTTCAGAAGTCGCCTAATTAGTAAATAGCATCCACCTGTGTGTAATTTCATCTCAGTATAAAATACAGCTGTTCTGTGAAGCCTTCAGAGTTTTGTTAGAGAACCTTAGTAAACAAACAGCATCATGAAGGCCAAGGAACACACCAGACAGGTCAGGGATAAAGTTGTGAAGTTTAAGCCCAGGTTCACACTGGGTACGATTTAGTTCGATTTGAGATGTGATTTCACATGTGAAATCGCATCTCAAATCGGCGGCAATTGCTGGCAATGACACCGTCCTAATCGGTGCGACGCCGCATCTGCTGCGCTGCACCGATTTCAAAAAGTAGTTCCTGTACTACTTTTTGCGATTTCAGGACGCGATTTACATTGACATCTGTGCAGAACCCTGCACAGATGTCTTCTAAATCGCGCCAAAATCGGGACTGCCAGAGGGAGTGAAATTGCAGCCCAGTGTGAACCAGGGCGAAAGCAGGGTTAGGTTCTAAAAAAATATCCTAAGCTTTGAACATCTCACAGAGCACTGTTCAATCGATCATCTGAAAATGGAACAAGTATTGCACAACTGCAAACCTACCAAGATATGCCCGTCTGCCTAAACGGACAGTCCAGGCAAGGAGAGCAGTAATCCGAGAGGACAACTCCACAAATCTGACCTTTATGGAAGAGTGGCAAGAAGAAAGCCATTGTTGAAAGAAAGCCAAAAGAAGCCCCGTTTGCAGTTTGTGAGAAGCCATGTGGGAGAAGGGTGGGAGAAGGTGCTCTGGTCAGATGAGACCAAAATTTTACTTTTTGGCCTAAAAGCAAAATGCTATGTGTGGCCAAAAATAAATACTGCACATCACCCTGAAGACATCACTCCCACCGTGAAATATGGTGGTGGGCAAATCATGCTTTGGCGAAGCTTTTCTTCAACAGGGACAGGGAAGCTGGTCAGAGTTGATGGGAAATTTTTTTTTTTTTCAAACCTGTAAAGCTGGATATACGCGATAAAACGTTTGTTGTTTGATTTCCTTTGAATTTACCAAAACCATGTATTACAATGCCTACCTGATTGCAGGTAGGCCCTTGCACTACATGGTTAGGAGTAGGAGGGGATAAAACAGAAATTCCCCTTTAGAGTGGAGGTCTGCTTTAAGGATTATCCTTGTGGAGTAAAAGCATCTTTATCCCTAGGAGGGGATAAAACGGAAATTCCCCTTTAGAGTGGAGGTCTGCTTTAAGGATTATCCTTGTGGAGTAAAAGCATCTTTATCCCTGTGACTTACTTGATGAATTTATCAAGGGATTCCCAAAAAAGGCATTTACAGTGAAAAGGCATGCATAGAAGCTGTTTTTTCCAAGGAAGTTCAGCAGACCAAGCTTTGAGCCATCATGCATATACACAGAGACAGGGACATTCTTGAGACTTGGCAAATCATATTCTCTTGAGCAACCTTTCTCAACTTTTTTACTCTAGGGGAACCCTTAAAAAAAATTTCAGGTCTCAGGGAACTCCTTAAAAATATGAATTTATCAGGGGTCAGTGGAAAGAATGTCCTCTTTACAGTGGCAGTTTGATTGCCCACCTTAAAGTGGCAGTCAGTTTGAAAAGCTTACCCCTCGACAGAAGTAGATCAAACGACTTCTGTCAAGCAGGGATGCGCTCAATTTATTCTTGTGGTTGTGTCTCTGTAGAAGTTGGTAGCAGGGGTGCAGCAATGTGCTGTTTGCATTTTAGTCATTAAAAGTTGAGTGGAGCGTCATCCAGGAGACGTGACACAGTTACCTAATCCTTCTGAGACTAAGTCTGGACAGGAGGAGAAAGAAACCCCAACTTTTGCGCTGAGAAACTCTAGGGACAAAATGGCAGGCGTTGGTTACAATAAAGTGACTAACACCCAAATCCTCTGCCTGTAGGAACACATACTGTGCTATGCGCTGTGGGTTTGTAAGAGCTGGAAACCAGTGTAAATACACAGGGAAACCCTGTCTTACCTTATCCACAATGCTGGCCCTTTTAGAAGTACGGGCTGGGTATCTAGGGTCTGCGCACCATAGAAATGGACCATGGCCCTGGACCTGTATAGTACCCTGCAGATAATTACTCGCACTGCATTACATGCCATGTCTAGCGTCTAACACAGAATCCAGTGTTTTAAGCAATCATAACAGGCTGGACCCACACAGTAGGGTCCGTGTACAGTCCCCAATGTATAAGCTGTGGATAACTGATATAGAATACTGCTAGATAGCCCAGGGCATAAAGCAGTTATATCTTAAAAGGGTTTCAGAGAATTAAATTGAATGTTAAAAAGAAAAATAATTCTCCAGAGGAGAACAAGTCCATCACCTAAAGACACACCACTAGCAAAAAACTGGAGTCTTGTGGAATAGTGGGGTTTATTGGTGTGCTCTAAGAGTAGCCCTAGCAATTTTTTTGCCATTGTCTAATTACCCAAAGGTAGCTGGGTATAACCCATGGTCTAAGAATACAAGTCCCGTACTGTATGATAGATATGTTTTTAACCAAAGATGTGAAAAAAGATTAATTACTGTATTTATTGGCGTATAACACTCACTTTTTTACCTGAAAATAGAGGGTAAACTGTGCCTGCGTGTTATACGCAGGGGGGCTGTGGAAAGTTTTTTCCCTGAAACTTCCCTCTTAAAGTTATGGTGCGTGTTATACGTCGATAAATACGGTATGTTTTTATTGTGCTTACAAGCTGGAGTGTGTGTTGGGTAATTTTTGTATTTCTCTGTCGTATACAGTTGTGCCAGCATGTACCTTTCCTTTTTGCTACATTAAATCAATCTGGTCAGCTGTCATTTCTACTTCACAGAAAGAATAAAGGCTGTCTATAAGGTGTTTGATATGACTAAAAAGGCCATTGATTGGACTACCCACCTTTTCAAGTACTGCAATGCAAGATCTGCAGCAGAAGGCTTAGATGGCTCTTCTTTTTTTTCCTCAGCAAGATCTTCTTTCTCCTTCTTAAGCTTTTTTTCCTCCTTCTTGCGCTCCTTTTTTAGCTTTCTTTCCAGAACCCTGCGCTCCTCTGGAGTAAGGTCCTCTATGTCCAAATTGTTCTGACCTTCCTCCTGTAATGGAATGGCACGTGTTAATCATAACCATCAAGATGTTAAGACTCACTACCCAACAAGCCATTCTTATTAGAATGTCAGTTCTCGTTTATTGAACAATTCTATCACCAAACAATTTGATAAATAAGGGCCTAAGGCTCTACTGTTCATATGCTTAACAAAATTAGATGCTCGCAGAAGAATTTATCACTTATTAAATATTAAGTTGTCTGGCATTTTTAGGGAGTTGGGTACCAGTTATGACCAACCCCTTATCTACATGGAACATTACTGTTTGTGTTAATTTCTTTCAAGCACTCCTGCTTCCTGCAAAGGAATAAACCATTACATGCACAAATCAAAGCAGCCAAACAATCATTTCCAATTGGCTGGTGTCTGGTAAAGCGCAGCTCATGTGCATATTGAGCTTTTTGCTCTCAGCAAAGAAAAGCCTAATTTATTTACCAGTGCTATTGTATTGGTGTGAACTTTTAAAATAAGACATAGTGTATGCATATAAAAAAAAAAAAAAAATAAGTAAAGTAAATGTCGTGGCTGAAGGTTACTTCACAGAATACAAAGAGTGCTTTAGGCTGTGTTGGTAAGAAAAGAGACCCAACTGGGGAAATATCTAACGTACAGTATATATGCATTAATAGAAATAGCTATAAGCCTTTAAAACCACAGCAAATATATATATAAAAAAACAATTAGAAAAACAATGGATAAAAAAATAATTCAAGGGTTGGAGGCTGCAGCCTTTGCAGAGTCTAATCGTCCCCTGCCTACCTATATCCTTATTCAGAAAATTTGGAATAAGGCTAAACAAATCCACAAGCATACTAGCTTCACCCGCTACGGCCCCATATGAAATAACGGCAATTACCCTAAACTGGCAAAAGTGAAACAAGCCCAGAGGTGGGACAAGTTTGGTATAACCCATCACCCGCATTATATTGGTTAGGATGGATCTCACGCTATAGCGGCTCAGGGCTCATCAATGAAGTGTAATCTATCCCCAACGCCAGTGTTTAACATGATGGCAGACACAGTCTCTACTAGGGGCTTTATTTCTCGATGCTATGCAATGCTGTTGGGTGAATTTTTTTTAAATCTTTCCCATTGACTGCAGAAGGGAGGTGGGAGATGGACCTTGGCTCATTTGTAGAAGATCAGTGGGAGGAAGCTCTTCAGGCAGCACCCCAATGTTTCCTTAATGTGAGATGTATGCAATTTAATGCACAAGCCATCTAACGTGTTCTGCTTTCTGATTTTCTGCAACTTTCTGTCTGCTTCAGTTAGATTAAAACTTTCAGAATAGATAAGCAGATCTTTCATTTTTAGTACTAAGTATGTAGACGAAGCTCCTATGCATCCCTGTGTTTATTACACAATCTGACTGGAGTGTAAGACCCGGTTCACACAGCTGCGGCACAACTTCCGAGGCGACTCTGCAAGTCGTCCTGAAGACGACTTCAGAGGCGACCTGCAAAACCCGAGCCGCCCCCGAAGTCGTACATGAACCTTTTTCTAAGACGGAGCGACTTGCGTCGCTCCTATTAGAATGGTCCCATTGCATTGAATGGGACGCAACTCGTCAGGTGGCTGAGCCGCCTGACGAGTCGCCCCAGTGTGAACCGGCTCTAACTTTATTCGTATTTTTCCTACTATTATTATTATCACAAACAGCATTATTATCAATATAGAAAGGCAACTACATTTTTAAAGACCAGGCTATAAAGGTCTCTTCGGCTGCGTACACACGAGGAGACATGTCCGCTGAAACTGGTCCGCAGACCAGTTTCCGCAGACATGTCAGATCGTGTGTACGGCCTAGCGGACAGGTTTTCAGCGGACAAAAGTTTCTAAGCATGCTGTATTATATGGTTAGCACTTCCACCTAGCAGATCTAGGGCTATCAGTTTGAATCCAAATCACAGCACCACCTGTCTAGAGCTTGCACATTCTCCCTGTGCCTGTGTGGGTTTCCTCAGGGTACTCCGGTTTCTTCCCACACTCCGAAGGCATGCTGGTAGATTAGTGTACTCCTGTCTGAATTGGCCAAAGCATATGCATGTATGAATGCAAGTTAGGGACCTTAGATTGTAAGCTCCTTGAGGACGGAGATGAACGTATAATACTGTGTATTTATAATTGTTGAGTAAGTTGTCATCACTATATAAATACCTGTAATAAATAAAAACTCTACCTCTTATGTTCCAATGTGTGTCATAAAGGCTGTAGAATATTCTGAGAGAGAGGGTGGTGCTCGGAAACCAGGGAACACATGCCCTACCTATCCTGAGGGTCAGATTCAGAATCATGTAGGCTTACAATATATTACTGATTAAATATAGAAAGTTAATTATAGGCAAAAACAAGCTTGTAAGTTGAATGCCAAGATGGAAAAATTTGAGCAAGTACTCTGCATCAATTTAAAATAACGTGCTCAGGTGTGATTCCAATTCTTTTATATGCTTTCCAAAGAGTTAAACCAGCCAGTCCTACAACACATTTGATCCAGAAAAACCTGGTCCCATTAAACTAATTTTACACTTTTCACATTTCAATTACGTAATATGTAAATACATTCCTTAACAAATTAATTCCACCCACTGAGTACGGGTCATTGCAAGTGGCGTGAGGCTTTAACAAAGTATTTAAGCATGGCAGACATGCTATACAATAATTAAGAGACAAAGGTGTGTGTCTATCTCATTTTATTTTACGATTTCCACACAGGGTGTGATTCATTAATCTGTCACTGTCAAAGTTGCCACAAATTCATTTTGGACTCATCTTGGCAGGAATGTCATATAGTTGAATATATTATTACACACTAAGCTTTCCTAATTTAGCTTTGACGTGGGTGTATATAAGTGGTAGGCGGATGGTATAATGATGCTGACAAGGGCTGTAAGAATAAAACATTGAGTAAGAGTTTTACCACTTATGAGTTCAGGATACTCTATGACATACAGTATTTTACTTTTTATATACAAGCCTATCCCCTTGACACAATTATTCAGCCCAGATCAGCTTTAGATCCACAGGCCTGACAGGGGCATAGCAATCCAACTAGTTTCATGCTGAAACACTTTGTCGGGACCGCCGAAGTCATGCCTCAAGAACAAAGTAAAACTGGTTTAGGATTGAAACACAGAGTAACGGTTTCAGACTGATAAACGTGAAAGTTGGCATACTTTGGCTATTGCTTAAGTCTAGGACTTTTACTTTTAACATATAAAATTTGTTAATAGGATTATGAAGTGTACAAATAAATGGAATTCTGGGCGAAGGGCTCATTCACACGGGCAGAAATAATGCTTTGCTTAGATGCGTACAGAAGATAGGTTGTACGCATCTAAATGCAGCACTATAGTAATCAATGAGGCCATACACACAGCGGAGTATATAGGCAAAAATGTGCGACGTGTTTAGCTGTGCAGAAAAAACATAGGACACCCTGTTTCCAGGGCCGCACAGATCTGCAGATTGTACACATGTACAGTCATAAACATGACTAAATGCCTAACCATTCATTTGAATGAAAGAAGACTTGCACACATATAAATGCTGTATGCATTGAAATTCGAAGGCCAAGTACTTTAGATGCCTATTTTATGCAGGATCTTCTGCTAGCTCTGCCAGCAAGAATCTGTGTTCTACTCAGAAAATATGTATATGTCCGTGTGAATGAGGCTTTACTGAGAACTTAGTGTATGCAGAAAAAATCATCAAGATGCCAAAAAACAACACTTGTGCATCGATCTACAAAATGAAAAAATTTAAGCTGGGTGAATTTAATCATAAGAACACCATCATAAAGCCCATCTCTCTTCCGGAAATAAGACCTGAAAACCAGTGCTGCAGACTGTGCCCGCACTGACCAGTCCCTTTGTGGCACACACTTGGCAACTACACTACAGTCTTCTTAGCCTAAAAGAACCCTGAGGATGGACTGCCAATGGGGGAGGGTCCATGTCTCCCAGACAGCAGTGTGGGTACCTGAGGATGGCCCTCTTCCTCTGCAGTCCAGAAAATAGAAGACACAGGACTGGTGCCGTAAAGCGATTGTAAAGTCTCAAGGTTTTTTTTTTTCCTGTTTGACGATACTTATTATTTACAGCCTCGTGGTGCATTAATTGGAGCAAAACGAGGTTCGGGGGCCACTCTGTGCAAAATGAGCTGCACAGTGGAGGCAAGTATGCCATGTTTGTTATTTTAAAAAAAAAACGATCCCTTACAATCACTTTAATTGAACAAGTTAGAAGCTGATCGATAGAAGTTAAAAGCTACCAGGCACAGATGCACAAAATTTTGCACTCTCCAGTTTTAGTACATCAACCCTAAAGTGACAGTATAAATAAAGTTAAAATAAAAAACAAGCAGTAAAAAGTAGGTAGAGAGCAAATGATTAGTCAACACCTATTGTATCTAATCTACCTGCATCAGATTTTTCCCCTTTATTGAATAATTCCGCCTTCCTTGGTAGAGGCAGAGCTTTGCTTCCAGGCAGAAAAGGAAAACTGAATTTCCTGCGCTCGAGAGGAAAGTGCGGCCGTACACAGTTACCAATCTTCAACTGATTCGACTTCTGTATAGGCTGTGTTGCCACTCATATCAGCCTAGGGAAACCTAAATGTGAGTTTCTAAAAGATAAGGAACACAGGGCGCACCAATCTAGTGCATTACCCTTGCAACAATTTATTGTTAAAATAAATATGGGTGTATACTCACAAACAATGGCATGAATCAAGCGTAATACAGTCCAGGAGGTGTACCCCCCAGTCTGGTCTGCTATACAAGTCTCAAATGTGAGATGAAAGTACAAAAAAAGTATGTGTTTCGAGGGGTATCCCCTCATCCTCAGGGCTCTCAGGATGGATTCCAGGCAAAAGATACGTTTTCAGTGTACTGCTTAGACACAATTATCATTTCTATATGTTATCTATAACATAACAAATCTTTACTTTTAGAGTTCAGTTTCAATTTATAGCTGTTGGACCAGCCTGACAGGCAGGAGGCTAGCATTTAAAAAAAAATAAAGTAATGTTCAGCCATGATACCCTCAATGTTTTTGTATTACAGGTTCCCTTTAATCACGTTTAGCATGTGTTATGCCTTGCGTTCCAAGGCCTAAATTACACAGAGCTGGAAACATATACAACTCTTAAAATGTTTTTGTATATACAACACACTTGTATATACATTGCACAAGCTAAGTAATTCTATATCACAGATTAAGGAGGTAGAGAGCAGCTGTTACAGTTTAAGGCAGAAATACACCCAAAAACATATTATTTGTTAAAATCTTGACTGCAATGATTAATGAGATGTTGTCTAATTAGAGTTCAGTTCTCGGTGTACACTAGAAAAAAAACACTCATATTTCACGTTAGCAAAGGAAGGGTTGGGAATAAATAACGCAGTATAAGCAAGTCAGTCGTTTGAAGTAATAAGGGAAGAAAAAAAAGACGTGTTTCTTGTAGATATAATGTAAACAACGCAGCTGAGAGTGTAGAGGAGGCCGTAGATAAATTACTTTGGAATGACTTATAGGTAAACATCACACTCAGACAATAACAATTACATCCTGAGTGGAGGAATTAAATGGCAGCCATTCTTCTGAGTTGATGCAACAGGCCTATCGATACTCTACAGAGGAATTAATTGAAAACACTTCAGAGATGGGACAACATTCTGAGAAACCGTTTCATATGTGATTGGAGTCAACCTTAACATTAAAGTAGTCCTAAAGGTTTTCAATAGAGTAGAGTGGGATTAAAACACCCATCAGGTGTTATTGCTGTCTGTGCTCCCATTCGGGAAATTCACCCTCTGGGCCAGATTCAGGAACACTTGCGCTGGAGTATTTCGATATGCGCCGCGTAACTGTGATGATGCGCCGTCGTTTCTATGTGCCCGTACCCACCAAACTAGATGCGCCCAATAACGGGTCATTTGCGACCGGCGGAACGTTCCGACGCCAGAGTATCGTCAGCGCTTAATTTCGCTGGGCGCATCAGTCGCGCCTATTGATTTCCCCTGCAAATATGCAAATGAGGGATTTTTCCCAATTCACGAACGGATTAGCACCATACGCTGGCTACATGCGCCGCGCGTATCTCGTCCGTCCGACGCAAAGTTATTTCTACAAAAGGCTGCTTTATCTTTACTCCAGATGGCCACAGGTCAGCAGGAGAGCAGCTGCAGCAGCGTTACCGACGATAGGAGCTAGCTGAACAACCACACTTGCAAGGACACCTCTGTGTGCCAACATGCCAGGGGCAATTGTGGTCCTAGAACTACTGATGGGTCCCCCGGAACGAAGGAGGCGGGCACGTGAGAGGATATACCGCACACGTATGAGCCTCTTTGGCATGGGGGATGAGGTGTATCGCCTCTTCAGATTCAGCCCAGATGCAATACTTGAACTAACCACAACCCTGCAGGATGACATCACCAGCAAGACACACCGCTCACAAGCAGTGCAGCCACTGGTGAAGGTCCTGGCAACACTTCATTTCCTTGCAACTGGATCATTCCAGCGTACAAGTGGAGTGGTGGCTGGGATGTCACAATCCTCCGTGAGCAGATGTGTGCACCAGGTTGTCCCTGCAATCCTCAGACGCATGTCCAACCAGTTCATCAGACCAACCACTGAGGAGCTGCGGCAGAAGGCAATGACAGATTTCTACAACATTGCCAGATTCCCACGCACTGTGGGGGCCATTGATTGCACACATGTGGCCCTACAGCCCCCCAGTGCCACAGAGCACATATACCGCAATCGGAAGCATTGGCATTCCATCAACGTACAGGTGATAGCTGATGCCCAACGCCTTATATGGCACGTCCGTGCCAAACACCCCGGGTCCAGCCATGACAGCTTCATATACAATCAGAGCCCCATCCCAGCAGAATTTAACCAGAACATGTATGGGGACAGCTGGCTGGTTGGTGAGTGACATGGGAGTCAGGCATGACTATCCCCTCCCGTGATGCACAACAGAAGTCGCACATGCATGACTAACATTCTCCTGTCTTTTACCTTACAGGTGACTCTGCATATGCACTGGGACCCCATCTAATGACTCCTTTCCGGAACCCCCAAACCAGAGGAGAGAGAAAATACAATGAAGCACACATCAAAACCCGTGCAGTGGTGGAGCAAACATTTGGGCTCCTGAAGTCCCGTTTCCGCTGCCTGGATAAGTCCGGGGGGGCCCTATTGTATTCCCCTACCTTTGTGTGTCAGATCATCGGTGCATGTTGCATTATGCACAACTTTGCTATGAGAAAAGGCCTGCAGATTGAAATGCGTGATGACCTGACCCCCGACCCACACAGTCCCCACCTGCCAGAGGACACCCAGTCTGCTGATGGAAGAGCAGTCAGGAGGGTCCTCGCCCTAGGCATCTTTGGACACTAAACCAAAACATTAATAACACAGACAATGCACGCGTGTACACCACTGATGTCCCTAGATCACACACACCACATGCACATCGCATTGGATTAGCCCAAGTCCAGCATGTAGGAGTTGGGAGCAGTAACGCCAGCGTCAAGGCCCCAATGATGTCACTGTCCATTCATACACCTTTTACACGTCATTCATTCAGCCGTGGGGTTAACTTCACCACCACGGCCGAGGGTGACACCCCTTACTGTCAGGAGTGCCACCCTCTCACATTCACACACCATTCACACTGTCCCCTGCACTCCTGACCGTGTGCAGTAAAAAAAGAAATACAAAATCTCATAACCTGAGAAAATAAATAAACAAAAACTCATGACCTGAGTATAAAAATAATAATACAAAATAAACAAAAACTCATGACCTGAGTATAAAAATAATAATACAAAATAACAAAAAACTCATGACCTGAGTATGTCCAAAAAAATCAGATAAACCCCCCAAAAAAAAAAACCTCATCTGGGATGCCGGGGGCTTCTTCTTGCCGCACCTCTCTGGCTCCTCAGCTGTCTGGATGGAGTGGGTGGGGGGGCATCTGGAGGTGGCTGATCCCCAGGTGGGCCACTCCTGGCAGGTGTGCCCTGCATGCCCTCCAAGGCCCTGGCTATCCGGCCGAGGTAAGAGTTTGTCTAGGCCTGCATCCGGAGCTGACGGGTGACCTGGTAATGCTGGGCCCGAATGGCAGCACTGTTACCCTGGATGGCAGCAGTGTTGGCCTGGACGGCTGCAGTGAGTTGTGTAATATCCCCCTGCACCTCCCTCAAACTGGTGACCATTGCAGCGCAGTTGCAGCTGACATCGTGCACTGCGTTGCTGATGTTGGCAACGGAGCCCAGGCTGTCAGCCACTTTCTCCAAATGGCCTACTATGGCCCCCATTTGTTCAGTCTGCCTGGCGTGATCCCTCGCCAACTGGTCCTGGACATCATCCGACACCCCCCTGGTCTTCTGGGTGGCCTTCCTGGGGCCATAAGATGGTTGTCCCCGGGGGGAGGGAGTCGCCCTTGAGGGGCTTCCAAGGATGGGGTAGGGGATAACAGACGGCCCAGGAGAAGGGGAGGAGACCGACAAAACTAATGAAAAGTCCTGCTCTGCCACAGCAGGATCCTCCACAACCACCTCGGCAGGTGTGGTGTGGCCACTCTCCTCCACAACCTCTTCACCACCCAGTGGTTCGGGCACACGATGGCGTGGGGGGGATGGGGTGGACTGGCCGCCGACCGATGATGTCCCAGCTCCGTCATCTGTGGATGACACAAAGCAGACACATGTTGGTGGTCCCACACACTTGGCACATGTACCCTCCCCCCCCACATGCAACACACCAAATAGGGGATAAAAAACACTTACCTGTCCTGGAGCCTTCCTCCATGGAGTCATAGCCTGGGACCCCCTCCACCTGCTCCCTCTCCAGGCAGCGTGCGACCACCTCCTCCTCTGCGGTCAGGGTGACAGGACATGGGGGACCACCACCTGTGCCCCTCTCATGCCTCCTGATGGTGGCCACCTTGCCCCTCACCTTGCGCCGCAGGTCATTTCTTCTGAATGTCAGAAGCACTCCGGGTGGAGTACCCCAAGACATTCACCCTGGCAGCAATGGACTCCAGGATGCCCTGCTTCCTCTCCCGGCTGGTCTTCCGGCTTTTTTGGCCATGGAGCAAAGCATTCTCAGTCTCTATTGCAGAAATGATGACCGACACCTCCTGGGCGTTGAAATTGAGGTTCCTCCTCTCTCTGGGGGTAGCGGGAGCAGCCATCACCGAGCAAAAGTATCTTCCCTGGGGTGGGGGGAAACGGAAATACTTTTGCGCCGGAATGGCGTTTCCGCCAGCGCTTTTAAGCGCCCAGCGGAACGCATTGCGCTGACGTTTCCCGTGAAGTGGTGCCGACGGAAGTTGTGAGCATGCGCACAAGGGGGGCGAGTGGAGCCGCACTCACTGCGCATGCTCCGTGGATGATGCGCTGAACGTAAGCCTCTGCGCTGGGCTCCGCCCATCATTTACATATGATCACACCCACTTCCACTTGCGTCGGGTTACGCCAGCGCATTAACATTACTCTGGCGCAAGTTTACGCGCAACTGCTATGTGAATAACAGTACTTGCACTGAAAGGGTCTTCAGAGTAACGTAAATGAGAAGCGTTACTCCAGAGCAAAGATGCTCCGATCTACCTGAATCTGGCCCTCTATATTTGTCCCATTTACTGTAATTAGCAACAGCGAACGTGAGGGAAAATCCCACGTTTTGTGCTGTCAAAGGAAGACAACTTACAGTGGGTATCTAGGACTACCCGCTTGTGCAGCAGGGGACATCTGTGTCTTTTCCTCCACCACTGATAGGTTGGACAGATTGACGTTAGTGTGATGCGCTACTGACCCGCCCACTCCCCCTTAAAGTGGAGTTCCACCCAAAAATGGAACTTCCGCTTTTCGGAATCCTCCGGTGTCACATTTGCCACCTTTCAGGGGGAGGGGGAGCAGATACTCGTCAAAGCCAGGTATTTTCTCCTACTTGCAGGCATAGATAGCCGTAGATATCTATGCCATGTCGTCTCCCCCCGCAGTCTTGTGGGAGACACACAGATCCCACAAGACAGCAGGAACCAGTGAGAACGTACAGTAGGGAACCAGGAAGCAAAGGCTTCTCTTCCTGATTCCTTTACCGAAGATGGCAGTGCCTCCATCCGAGAGATAAGGGACAGATCGGCTTTGGGTGCCGACATCACGGGCGCCCTGGACAGGTAAGTGTCAATATTTTAAAAGTCAGCAGCTCCAGTATTTGGAGCTGCTGACTTTAAAAAGAAAAAAAAAATTGGCGGAACTCGTCTTTAACCGCTTCAATACCAGGCTTTTATAGCACCTCCATACCGGGCCTATTCTGACACTTCTCTCCTACATGTAATAATCATCATTCTTTTGCTAGAAAATTACACACTACCCCCAAACATTATATATGTTTTTTTTAGCAGACACCCTAGGGAATAAAATGGCGGTCATTCCAAAGTTTTGCACGGTATTTACGCAATTATTTTTCAAACGCCTTTTTTTTGTAAAAAAAATTGTTTTATGAATTAAAAAAATAACAAAACAGTAAAGTTAGCCCAATTTTTTTGTATTATGTGAAAGATTATGTTACACCAAGTAAATAGATACCCAACATGTCACGCTTTAATTATGCGCACACTCATGGAATGGCGCCAAACTTCGGTACTTAAAAATCTCCATAGGCAACGCTTTATTTATTTTTTACAGGTTACAGTTTAGATTTACAGAGGAGATCTAGTGCTAGATTCGTTGCTGGCACTCTAACGCACGCGGCGATACCTCACTTATGTGGTTTAAACGGCGTTTACATATGTTGGCGGGACTTGCGTGTGCGTTCGCTTCTGCACGCGAGCTATCGGGGACAGGGGCGTTTTAATTTTTTTTTTATCTTTTATTTATTTTTTTTACTTATTTTTTATTTATTTTTACACTTTTTTTCATATTTTTTTTTCCTCTTTTATTCCTATTACAAGGAATGTAAACATCCCTTGTAATAGGAAATGTGTGTGACAGGTCCTCTTTATGGAGAGATGTGGGGTCAATAAGACCTCACATCTCTCCTCCAGGCTGGAAACCATGAGATCGGTGAAAAAAAATTCACCGATCTCATGAATGGGGGCTTACAGCCGCAATTGCGGCTTTGTTTACTTACGGGGACCCGGGCGTGACGTCATCAGATCACGCCCGGGTCCTCCGACGGTCATAGAGATGACTGGTGACCATCTGGTCACCAGTCATCTCTATGCTTCCTGCCGCCGCCGACGATTCGTTCTCTGGGCCCCCGAAGGCACAGGTGAGCCCGGAGAAGCACCTGATGGCGGCGGGAGGGGGGGGGGATGTCCCCTCCCGCGGCCTGTAAGAACGATCAAGCAGCGGAACCGCCGCTATGATCGTTCTTACATTGTGCAGAATCGTCGGCTGAAGAAGAGGATATCTGGATGATGCCTCTGGCTGCAGGCATCATCCAGATATTCGCCTGCAATGCCCAGGCCGTCAATTGACGGCCACTTAAGATGGTAGATCCCATCCCAGGCCGTCAATTTTCTATGGCTGGGTATTGAAGTGGTTAAGAAATTAAAACCCAAAAATAGTTGGGCAACTGAACTTCTGACAGTGTGGCCATTCCCAGCAAGACTGGTGTGGCTGGTCGAGATTTTGGTGTGCTCATGTGTTCATCATACCTCTGGTAAACCCTGCACTGTTTTATTGGAATGTATACTGTATATTTATATACTAAATAAGGCACTCTGAGTTGTAAACTGGGTATTTAGGATTTACGGTACCAAAAAACCTTACTTATTGATTTGTTTTGGCCAGTTTGTCAATATGGGTTAACTAATGTATTTGTGTATATGCTGGCAAAAATCATCTTCTATAAAATTTCTTTAAAACAACTTTGCAGACGCATCCTATTAATTTATATTTTATGGAACAGATCTGTAGTTTACACCCATTACTTAGCTGGTCTGCACTGTAAGGCCCCATACACACGAGCAGACAGATCTGTTCAAATTGGTCGGACAGACCGATTTGAACAAATCTGTCTGCTAGGGACGTATTGGTTTGATCGTTTACACACGATCAAACCAAAATCCCCGCCGGCAGACGGCGTGCTGACGTGGCAGTGACGTTGACGTTGACGCCGCCACGTCACCGCACCAGGAAGTAAAACACTTACGCGCATGCGTCGAAACCATTCGACGCATGTGCGAGAAGACATGTCTGCTGGTTAGCGTACTAACCAGCAGACATGTCGGGCGGACAAGTTCCCAGCCGACAGATTTGAAAGCATGCTTTCAAATCTGTCGGCTCGCCCCGTACACACGATCAAATCTGTCTGCTGGGACAGTCTGGCAGACCGTTTCCAGCAGATAGATTTGATCGTGTGTACGTGGCCTAACAGTATGTAGGATATACACGAGTATGCAATTTTTACTTTTTCTTGCTTTTTTGGTTTTCTTTCTGTATTCTTGAGTTGGAGGTTAGGATAATAGTAACATGTCACATTATTTAAATGTGTACATTTTAGTGATGGAATCAGTATTTAATTAAGTTTACTATGGTGCAGCATTCCTTTATGCATGTGTACAACCCTTGGGTCCCTGCGTATATTCCTTCTTTCATGCACCTGTCTGGGAGTTCTCTGGGTCACCAGGCTGGAATTTTTTTTTTAGCTGTACTTGGCTGATAAGTACCCTGTTCTCTCATGTATATCTCTCTGCATATATGTGATATACAACAATTTTGATCATGGTTATCATTTATTTATATACTTTATAGATATGAGCATTCTCCTGCCCCTAATGAAAACTTGTTTGAAACTTCTTGGGCAACTTTCATGGACATAATCATACAAGATATGTGTTCTATTCATTTAATGAAGAACTTCCACATCAGAAATGAAGGATTCATTTGTTAGATCAGCCAGCATGTATATCAGTGTTTGTATTGTTGTAAAAATAAAAATTAGATTTTTATGTTACATTAGCTTGTTGATGATTGTGCCTAAAATGTCCTACATACCTACTGTTTTTTGTGTTCTGTGATACAAAATTTAGGGATGTTGGCACATATACAGTCCTAAGTCACACTTTTTTTTTATGTGACATATGGGTTGTCACTGGAATAAGAATAGAGGGGAACTCTTCCAGTGGGGACAACAGATCCCTCCATGCTGTTAGAAAAACGCATAATGAGCTAGTATGCTCATTATGAAATACTCACCTTAGATGGAATTACCTGTAGCGGTCCCCATACACCGGTCCGGCTGGCAACATTTCTTTCATTGGCCAGAGCCACAATGACGTCAGTTCCGCACACTAGCTGAAGCAACGGCACAAATGTGCAGGTTTAGGAGATATCCAGGGTAGCTACAGGTAAGCCATATTATAGGCCTTCCTGTAGTAAAAAGTGGTCTGTAAGGTTTTACAACCAGTTTAATTGGCATGTCCTTGAACGATGTACAGACACCAACTGGGTTGGAGGTATCACTGGATCTTGAGGGTCTTTAGAATCTTGAAGATGTAGCATAGAGATAACGGATCTTAATCTACGTATATCAAGAGTAGGTTGCTGTTAAATCAGCACTACTAGGAGACCTTGGACAAAATGTGAAAAGAGGGTAAAATGTAAGGCTTCACACACAATGAATGTTTTTTTTTGCTGCTTTTAGGATGATTGACATCTTTATTCTCTACCTCTAAACACCCCTGCATGTTAGCTATGTGTACATGCACACACAGAAATGTAGAGGCAGGTGTATTTAGAGGCAGAAATAAAAATCCCACAGCCAATGATTCCATGAGCAGGTGTGCTTAGCGTTGAGCATTAATTATTTTTAATGGTCAAAATAAGTTATTAATATTATTATTATGGGCAATGAAATGAATGAATGCCCAAGCTCCTAAATGCATTATATGAGTTTAAAAGCATCAAGCGGGAGCTGTGGTGGCTCAACGTGATTGGCACTGCGCTGACAAGCCGTTCACCTCTGCAGCCAAGGGTTCGGATCCCGGTCTCGGCTACATGTGAATTGAGTTTGGTGGTCTCAGCCCGGCTCCCGGTGGGTGTGCTATGCAGGGTACGCCTGTGCTTAGTACGCCCACCCCCCCCCCCAAAAAAACACCACACTTGCACACACATGAAATTGGTTTAATATGCACGCACTTTGGCCATGCGGTCTCCTAAAGAGAGGCGAAGGACCTACAGGGCAGGCTGGGTGGGCTAGGCCCCCTCACTCCCTCATAGGGGGAGTCCCTCTGCCCCGTTGGGGTCCTGTTGGGCCCCAGTTGGGCTCCCAAGTGGAGCAGGTAGGGCGGGGTGAGTGGGAGGCCCCCCCTCACATCCGCCATTGCCACCGGGGGCATGGAGAAGGATGGCGATTGCCTCCGGGGGGAGGGTCTGCCTACTCCCAACTCCTGCAGTCCGGCTCCTCTCTCGAGTTCACGCACAAAATACACTTAAAAAAAAAAAGTAAAAGCATCAAGCGTTTTTTCTGCAAAACTGCTGCCAAGAGGAAAGGAGTCTAGGAGAGTTATCAAAACGTGTGTGTGTGTGTGCATGAGGCTAGGGTATTTTAAGTTCTGCTGTTAAGATTAGCTTGGAAAGTGTGTGCACACAGTATAAAGAAGCAGACATACAGCATCTGGTGTATGTTATGATCCAAACATTTAAAGTGATCCTGTCAACCTTTTAGAAACGTCCAGACTAATATTTGCAGGGACAACTAGATGCCTGATATTACCGCTGTTGATCAGAAAAGATTACACTGCATGATTGGTTTCAGTATGTCATTAATGGTTTGACTTTGCCATGCCCACCTGACTTCCCCCTTTAAGACTTCCCCCTTTAAGACTTCCGCCTTTAAATAAGAATGTCTTGGAGGTCCAAAAAGGTGTGCCCAATGGCAAGGAAGACAGCAGGTAGATAGGGCTTGACTTTGATAATAGGGAAAGTGAAACCAGTTTCAGGGGGGCACACAAAGGATGGATTTCTGGCTAATAAAGGTAAAATAAGGAAACCTTGTAAAGGAGATAAGGGAAACCTTGTAGTGCCTGCCCATACCCAGGATTTTTAAAACTTAAACTATAAAATGGCTCACAGGTAGGGTGACCACGTGTCCCGCATTGCCCGGGACAGTCCCGCATTTTGCAGGTCTGTCCCAGGCACCTGAATGCCCCGGAATGAAACTGACACAGGCACCCCCCAGGCCAAACCGATGCCCCCAAAAAAAGGCTGCCACATCACAGCTTTACTCACTAACAGTACTTGTCCTGGCCGGGAATGCCTGGAGGAGCACAATCCCTTCAACCTGCTTGTGATTGGAGAAATCATAAATCCCACCTTTCGTGTCCAATCACTGTGCTGTGATTCGTTACAGCACAAGCTGATTTTTGGGAAAGGGGGGGGGGTGTCCCTGAATGGTAGTTTAAAAATGTGGTCACCCTACTGACAGGTTCACTTTAAAAGACACCTGCAGGGAGAGATATATGCAGACTGCCAATGCAGACCTTCTGAGTTTGTGAGTTCCTTGACTGTCATAGCCACCCAATGACTTCAATAGATTCTAGATTGCTAACCACAACAAATATGCAGATCAGGAGTTCTGTCTTTGCTTGCTGAACATTCTGGGTCTCTGACACAAGATCAGAATAGCAACTGGGCTAACAGCATTTTTTTAGGACGTGAACATCAATGGTAGTCTTTCTAGCAGCACAGGTTTCATTTGCAGGTGTCTCGACTGTAGATGTTAAAATGTAAGGAAGTATGCCCCTTGTCTGGGTTTCGCTCCTTACAAATATTCGCAAAGTACAAAAGATCTTATAGCACTAGTAAGTTTCCCTTATGTTAAGTAAATGAGTTTGCCTTGTGTTTCCCCCTTAAACTCTGTGTGACCTTCCACATGTCTTCCGTAACAGAGCTTTGCTGAAAATCTTGGCGGTACATGACCAGTAAAACGCATTACCAGAAAAGGAGGATTTAAATGCACACGTGCATACTGTAATGTAACTTGGGAATGAGATATATATGAACAATGGCTGTGACCTCATATATGTTGTATGCATGTCTTAAAACAAAGCCATAAGTGTGAAAACTGGCTCTCCAGACAGCATTTAATGAGCGGCAACAGCCAATCAGAGACCCCCACAGGCTGAATTTGATAGAGCAAGGAACCGAGATCTACTTCCAAAATACCCAAGTCTCGTCTCTGACAGCAGAGCTCTGTGCTGTATTTGAAAGCTGGTTGCTCACCAAGAGAATGGGCAGGACAATTAATCTGTTATGTTGGAAGTTGTCCCAGATTTGTTCGCTTTCCCTTGGTTAAAGAAAAAACTATTTAATACTCTAGTTATTGCAAAATGTGGGATGGAAATTTTATTAGGTATTTAAATTATTAAAAAAATGACCTTCTATTTAAGCAATAATGGTGAAAAAAGGGATGATGGGAAAAAAAAAACACAATGTACCGTGCCTGACCTAGTCCTGACTCAGTTTATTGGCAGTGAGTTGTATATGGATCCTAACAGCCAGTGACACATTTAAACTTGAAGAAAGGTGATAATGTTCTAAGTTGTTTTTCCATGAATTCTATTCCTATTTCAGATACTGACAAGTTTACAAGGATTTAGAAAGCGTTATGGCAAAATGTAATGATTTAAAGAAAAACTATTTTAATGAAGGTCTCAATCATACAATAAAATGTAGCAGTACAGCCGACTACAGGGAACATGGTTGACTGGTTATACCTTTTATCCATTTGAGGAAAGTGGAAAAATAGTGCTGAACCCCTAGGGTTATCTCCCTGGTATTGCCATTGATGTTGGTGTAAATGATCTGGTTCCCAGCCAGGCTGCTTCTACACCCTGGAAGATCTCCACAGTCACCTTGGCTTGTAGTGTATAATAAATAAAGCTGAAGTGCCACACCACTGCTAAAAGTCAGGGGGGAAATCCAAAAAGTACCCATTGCATTTCAGAGGTCCAAGTGAACCCCCCTTATCAGGGCTAGAAAAACGTAAAAGTGTATGTAAACCTCAGACATGAAATATTAACAAAACAGATCCTTCTATAGTGTGTACTTGTTTCAATTAGGAGCACTTAGTGTAATTTCTGTTTCCGGCTTTGTTCCTCTGCTATCAGCATGAATAGTTCTTAATGCGTTTAAATCAGCACAGAAGAAAAGATCCTTACTTAAATGATAAACGTGAAAAAAGGAAGTCCCAGAAATTAGGTCCTGTTGGTCATCCAAAGAGGTAAAAAGTGAAAAGTATAAGTAGACTTGATCCACCAGGATTGACAGAGAGGGGCAGCCGACGCCGAGCAGTTTGTAAGGTGGACGAGTCTGGAAGCAGTATTCATGATTGACTGAAGAGGGGATTGTTTAAAAAGAGACACTTTAGAGCCATATAGAGACCATACAGACGGTCAGGAGGGAGACCTTAAACCCCCGTGCTCAGAGTGACCAGCATATTGGTCAGTACATTCGGTAAGGAGACTACATCTTCACTTTGGGTGTCTCTTCTGGTGGATCAAGTCTACTTATACTTTTCACTTTTTACCTCTTTGGATGACCAACAGGACCTAATTTCTGGGACTTCCTTTTTTCACGTTTATCATTTAAATAAGAATCTTTTCTTCTGTGCTGATTTAAACACATTAAGAACTCTTTTTGTTTATTGCACAGTTTGGTGTTTATAATCACAGTGTGTGAACATTTCATCTTTCATTAATTTTGACTGTTTCCTATAATGATATATAGTTTCAATACGTTATAGCTCAATGATCATCCATCCAGTCTCAATCTTCATCCAGCTCCGTATCTTTTTCTTTTTTATATTGTTTAATTTTTGTATAACAAATTTTTGATACTGGCTGCTTTTACAAATTCTCATATTTGTACATGTTAATTCATCATATATTATTTTTTATTAAGCGCAGTGTTTCCCTTGTGGTTTTTTTTCCTATCAGCATGAATAACTTCTGATAATTTTTCCTGATACCAAGAGAAAAATGTTACTGTTCCTGGGTGCTGTGTGAAGGGGGGGTGACCCTTCCCTCCAATCATCTCTCAGAGCTCTGTTAAATCTGGCTTCAAGGAATGAAAAAAAGGGATTTTTAAATACAGCTTACCTGTAAAATCCTTTTCTTGGAGTACATCACGGGACACAGAGCGGCATATTCATTACTATGTGGGTTATATGGAGTACCTTCAGGTGTGGACACTGGCAATCTCAAACAGGAAGTCCCCTCCCTATATAACCCCCTCCCCTAGAGGGAGTCCCTCAGTTTTGTAGCAAGCAGTATGCCTCCCAAAAATGGTCACCCAAAAGAGGGGTGGGAGCTCTGTGTCCCGTGATGTACTCCAAGAAAAGGATTTTACAGGTAAGCTGTATTTAAAAATCCCTTTTTCTTTCTCGTACATCACGGGACACAGAGCGGCATATTCATTACTATGTGGGATGTCCGAAAGCAATGCTTTAATGAGGGGAGGGAGACATCTTCCAAAGAAGGATTCAATTTAGAGGTAAACTCAAACAATAATAATAAATCCAACTTAGTCAAGAAAAAAACTTTTTTTTTTTTTTTTTTTTTTTAACCCAGGGTGCTTCTGATCCCGAGGATTTCAAACTGCAGCCTGTAGTACTGCCTGTCCAAAGGCAGAATCCGCATTCCTTCTCACGTCTAGTTGATAAAACCTTGTAAACGTGTGGACTGATGACCACGTTGCCGCCTTGCATATCTGAGCCATAGAGATCTGATGGTGTGCTGCCCAAGAGGCGCCCATGGCCCTGGTAGAATGGGCCTTTACCGACAACGGAGGAGGTAACCTCTTCAAACCGTAGGCTTGAATGATTAATTGTCTAATCCATCTCGAGATGGTGGATTTTGCCGCTGCCTGCCCCTTCTTGGGGCCCTCTGGTAGAACGAATAATACGTCTGTCTTCCGGATCTTTTCTGTAGCTTTAAGATAGGCCTTCAAGGCCCGGACAATATCCAAGGTATGCAGCAACCCCTCCTTTCTAGATGTAGGTTTTGGAAAGAAGGATGGAAGTACCAAATCCTGGTTTAAGTGAAATTTGGATATAACCTTTGGTAGAAAGGAAGGATGGGGCCGGAGAACTGCCCTGTCCTTATGTAGAACGAGATATGGTTCCTTACACGATAAGGCTGCTAATTCTGACACTCTCCTGGCCGAAACTATGGCGACCAAGAAAACCAACTTTCTTGTCAGTAAGACTAAAGGAATCTCAGCCAACGGCTCAAAGGGTTGTTTCTGTAAAGTGGACAGGACAAGATTTAAGTCCCATGGACAAATTGGTGACTTGACAGGAGGATTAATACGCAAGACCCCCTGTAAGAAGGTCTTTACCAGCGAGTGGGTGGCCAGCGGCCTCTGAAACCAAACTGACAGAGCTGAGATCTGTCCCTTGATTGTGCTTAGTGCCAGGCCTTTATCCACTCCTAGCTGGAGAAAACTTAACACCCTATCAATAGTATATTTGCGGGAATTCCATCTTTTGGATTCACACCAGCCTACGTAGTTCCTCCACACCCTGTAATAAATCACCCTGGAGACCGGCTTTCTAGCCCTAATCAGGGTAGGGATTACCTGCCTAGACAGACCTCTACCCCTGAGAATCAGGGATTCAGCCTCCAGGCCGTCAAATTTAGACGCTGTAATGTAGGGTGGAGGATCGGGCCTTGTGAGAGTAGGTCTGGTTGTAGAGGAAGAGTCCAAGGGTCTCCCACTGCCATCTTCAGGACTAGTGAGTACCAAGTCCTCCGGGGCCAAGCCGGAGCTACTAGAATGACTGGCTTGTGCTCCACTCTGATCTTGCGCAACAGGCGAGGGAGTAACTGTAGTGGAGGGAATGCATATAGAAGTTTGAATTGATGCCAAGGGCAAACCAACGCATCGGTTCCGCAGGCCATCGGATCCCTCGCTCGAGACACGAACCTGTCTAGTTTCTTGTTGAACCTGGATGCCATTATATCTACGTCCGGCATTCCCCACCTCTGGCAGATTGTCTGAAAGACCTGGGGATGCAGAGACCACTCCCCTGGCAACAGACTCTGGCGACTTAAGAAGTCTGCCTGCAGGTTGTCCACTCCGGGAATGAATATCGCCGAAATGCAGGGTACATGAACCTCTGCCCACTGAAAAATCAAGCTCACCTCCCTCTGAGCGGCCTGACTCCTGGTTCCCCCTTGGTGGTTTATGTATGCCACCGCCGTGGCATTGTCTGACTGAATTCTCACCGGGAACCCCTTTAATCTGGAGGTCCATGCCAGAAGGGCTAGGCGAGCAGCTCTGATGTCCAAGATATTGATGGGGAGCTGCCTCTCCGCTTTCACCCAAGTTCCCTGGCGAGAGAACCCCTCGAAGACCGCCCCCCAGCCTGCCAGGCTGGCGTCTGTGGTAACTACCTTCCAGACAATAGGGCTGAAGGATTTTCCCTTTAGAAGGTTCTGAGGGTTCAATCACCAGGCCAGGCTTTGTCGGACCCTTGAAGATAGCGTCAAAGGGGACTCTAAGGCATGTGCCCTCTTGCCCCAGGCTGCTAGAATGGCTGCCTGTAGGACGCGAGTGTGGATCTGCTTAACGGAGCTTTCAAAGAGCCCAGAGAGGATACCGGAGGAACCTGAGGCTCTGGCAATGGTAAACTAAATGCCGAGCGGACCATGTCCGTCAAAGACTGTACCCACAGTCTTTCTGTCTGGGAGTCTGAAAATGGTTCCTCCGAGGCAGACCCCTCAATCCCTGAACCCTCTTGGTTCAGGTCTAGTTGATCCTCCTGTGATTCCAATTCCTCCAGAGAGAGAATCTCAGCATCTGAGGATACACCTCTTGGTGATGGGGATCTAACCCGTTTCTTACCAGGAATAGCTCTAGCGATCAATGCTGCTATTCTCTCTTCTAGCCCCCCTAGGGATACGGCTAGCATCTCCTCTGTGATAAACACAGGGCTGGGCTGATCTGGGCCAGCCTCCGCACCAGATCCCCCTAATGGCTCATCCAAGGCGCTTTTTATGTTAATAAGTTGCGGGGAAAGTATCGGCATATCATCAGAATCAGAAAGGGAACCCTTTTGTTTTTTGGTCTTTTTTGTACCCTTTGACCCCGAACCTTTGGAAGCCATAATACAAAATCGAGGGACTCCGTCCACACAACAGACTGTAGTGGGCAGGAGTACAAAACCAGAGTTTAGGGGACAATAGATCACTAATGCCCAAAAACTGATGGGATCCCGTATGTTTTTTTTTTTTTTTAAATATATATTATATATTTTCCTTTTACAACATACAGTGACCCCAAACTAAGTTTGCCAGCCTCCAACCTGCTGCAAAAAGGGGAATTTCCTGGCTTAACAAAAAGGCATTGGAACAAAGTCCAGCATGTACTACCCCTCTTCCGCCACCGGGAGTCACTGTTCTGCCACTCTGCGTCCTCTCCTTCTGAAAATCAGCCTCAGACTGAGCCCTGACAATGCCTGCTGTCTATAACAGCACAAAGGCGCGCCCCTGTATGACGCCGCAGGCACGCCCCCCCCCCGCCCTCCTGTCTGAACGGCGCGAAAAACGTCTATAAGACGTGCGCGCGCGCGCGTATGCCGGAAACAGGAGGAACATGGAGGAGCCGCGCTGCTGGAGATCCAGGAACGCAGAAACAGGCGGCAGATTCAAACCCCCGGCCAGGTAGGACTCTCCAAAGGCCCCTAGGGATCCTTACTAGCCCTAGGAAGAAACAGCAGGTTTAGCTAGCAACACATTCTTAGACAGGGGAACCTAGTGATGGGGGAGAAAAGGGGTGTCATCCTGTCTCTCTTAGACATAGTGAACAAGGTTGCCCATGCAGAGCATACTTAGGCTATCCCCCTTTTAGGTTACCCCGGAGAGCCTGCTGTCGAACCAAGTCCCGCAGGCTCCCCCTTACCTGCTCCATGCTGCAGGATGTTTGTCCAGCAAACTGATCCAATCTTCTCCCATCTCCGTGGGTAGCGTAGTAGACCTTCAGGCCCTGGGGTCCTATGAAGGTACCCACTGTCCTGGACCTATATAGCACCCTGGCAAACAGGAACTTATGGTTTTTACAAACTCCAAGTCCTGGGCCCAGGGTCCAGCCCTCCAAAGAGGAGCATTATAGGCAAAACCCCACGGCTTGGGGCCCGGGTACTGTCCACTTTGGCACTGAGGCTCCTTGGACAGATCCGGTTAGCCCGCCCTTAATCCCAAGGATGTGGAGCAAAGCTATTCCGTGACCAACACCTAAGACACTGGCGAAAAAACTGAGGGACTCCCTCTAGGGGAGGGGGTTATATAGGGAGGGGACTTCCTGTTTGAGATTGCCAGTGTCCACACCTGAAGGTACTCCATATAACCCACATAGTAATGAATATGCCGCTCTGTGTCCCGTGATGTACGAGAAAGAAATTAGGATTATAAAAACATAAGTAGACTTTTTGAATTTGCAGTGCTGCATGGACATCATTAGCTGTCTGACGATCATTTTTCCTAGCTTTATTGCTCAATTTCCGCCAAGACAGTGTGAGGAAGGGAAATAAAACCTGTCAGGTTTTTATATGCAGCCTTTTTCCCCCATTAAATATATTTCCCTTTACTTCCTGTGGGAAAATTTAGGGTACTATTAGTTTCCCTTTGTCTCGTGACAACCAGGACAGCTCAGGAAATGATGAGAAATCTCTCCTAAGGGGGTCAACAGAGGCATTTACTCTTAATGGGTGTTGGGCTTCATGTTTCTTTTAGGGCCTGCACTTGTAGTTTCTTTCTACTGAAACCTATTGGAGCCTTAAAACCCAGTATGCTCTATAAATAAAATTGTAACAAGGAACTACAAGCTTGCTGTGGGGCCTGACCATTTTTGTTACTTTCATTTTCAAAGCTTAAAGTGTAAGTTCACTTTTTCCACAAACAAAAAGCAGTCTGAGGATTTGAAAGCCCTGCTATTCTTTCTTGTATTTCCTTAGGGCTTCTTGGATGCATCAGACTGATTCTGATTGGTCACATGATAGAGCATGGCCATTTTGACCTATTATATTTGCTCTGATCCATCCCAGAAGCCCCTAAGAAAATACAAGGAAGAATAGTGAGGCTGTGTGGCAGTGATAGCTAATTACCCATGGAGCCAAGTGTAATGTGAACAGGGTGGGGGTTATGGGGGGGTTTGCGGGAAGTGTAGGATGTTAATTTCCCTTTTTGTTTTCCATGAAAACGTGAACCTTAGCCGACCATAAATGGATCAAAATCCGATCCATCTACGGCAAGATGCCCCAGTTGAAGTCCCTCTAAGACGAAACGCGTAGGGCTTGGTTTTTCACCATTTCTCATATTGCCCCTTTTATTACTTGTGATTACTTTTTATGTAACTTGTGGTTTTATTACAATAAAACTTTAATATTTTTTGACCTGCACTATTGGGGCTGCGTTTTTCTTTCTCTCCCCCACATGTTGTTTGGAGCTTTCCATCCCTGCCTTGTCCCATCCCCCCAGGGGTTATACCATCACACCCCCCTCATTCATTTGGGGTTGGATTGGTTTATCTGGGACATCACTCTAGGACATTGTGCATCCATGGCCCTCTACTGAAGATACATTCCACTCGTTGGTCCAGTTCGAGGAAGCCAAGCAGATTTTGCCCCGAGAGTGTTCATGCCTGACTGATCTGGTGTCACAGACACACAGATCCACGCCTTCTGGTAAGCGCATTTAAATCTTCATTGAATTCAATAATGATTGTTTGCCTTTGAGGATCTACATGGTCATACCACCATTTCTTCATACACCAGTTTTTTACGGACTTTATATTGTTAATGTTTTTTGTTTGTTTTCAATATTTGCATATTCATTCACTTTACTCTGATTGTCGTTTTCTGTCACTTTATCACTATTTCATTATAGTGTTTTCATTTTTGTATCAAACTAGAGAAATCACTGCCTCTATTTTCACTCAGCGCTACATTTTTTCCCCACATCTACGGGAAGGCTTGCTGTACTGAACTTAATCCATTCAACTAGCTTGCTGGACCTGATCACTGCCGGTGGCCCGGGAGAAGTGATCATTGTATTTGGACGGTGGGGAAGGCTCTCCACTGGAAAAACAAAATAGCGCTGTAGGAGGGATTGCCCCATCAGCACTGACTGTGTTGATGGGGAATCAAGCTATTTTAATTTCTTCAACTTAATGACAAAGGAAAAATAATTGCTTAAAGTATGGCCAGCCTTACACTTTAACTGAACAAGCTGAAGTTAAAAGTAGAATGGTCATGCACAGCTGCTCCAGATTCTGTGTGCTCTAGTTTCACTGAATTCCCCCCAAAGCCTTTTAATGGTGCAGAAAAAAATTGCTTGTTTTCATTAATTTCTAAGGGTATGAAAAAGTATGCCATCATTCCTAAAAATGCTGCGTGTATTTTTTTTTATTTTTTTTTTAGAACACTTGTAGTACTGAAGCAGTACACAGTCAAATGGCAAAATGTAAACTTCACAAATAAGCGCAGAGATGAACCCATCCTTCGCTTTCCAGCTTCACTCACTTCATTACACTGCTCCATGTCCTGTACAATGACTGCTTTGCATTCTGCACACATTCTCAAGGGGTGGGATTATTATGGAAGAGTTAAATAAAGACAAGCATGACTAAAGATGAGCAGCATTCCAACTACACTGGAACAATGACAGTGAGATTCCTGTGTAATATTAATAGGAGCAAATCCAAAGTCCACACCTACTCTGAAATGGCTAACCTCTATAAATAGTGCATCATCCAATGCTAAATTACAAGTACATGGAAATAAATAGGCCAGGACTACAGTGCTTTACACAACATGACACAACAATCTGCCAGGCAGGGTGGTGATAGCGTAATAGGCCATTAATCTGTTCTGCCAGGCGGACTGCTAATAACAGCCTGGCTATGAGAAGCATGCTTCCTCTGTAATTAGCTGTCAGAGCAGTTTGAGCATCTCCAACAAACATGTGTTGGGGAGATTGGGGGGGGGAAGACAAGATGTCAGCTGGCTGAACGCTTCAATTTCTTAAAGAGCAACTCCAGTAAAATGTCAAAAGTAAAATGAGAATTTGCTATGTTACAGCACTCAGCACCCAGACAAGTCACCCACAAGTTAGGCAATCTCTGTGAGTGACAAATGTCTTTTGTATTTATGAGTCTTCGTTATCCCAGCCTATATATCAAATCTTACTGAAACTATTTGAACAATACCTTCTCTTGTTTAATATGTAATGTTGTTTACGGTTATGGTTAAAAGCTTTGAGTTATGGTTTAAAGCAGGGGTGACCAACCTTTTGAAGAGCGAGGGCCACTTAAGCCACTTGGCAATGGGTTCTGGGCCACAATGAGCGTGCATATGCAGAGCAGACACGGACATAGCCCACTCTACTCTGTGGACCCTCCAGACAGAAAGGGACAGATCCCCTTCTGTTTTTATTTTTTGCAGTTTGGATTGGAGGTAGGTAGGTGTAAATGAACACAAGTCCATTTACATCTGCTGCTCCATAGAGGTGAATGGAGGGTCTGATTGGGTCAGACCAATTGTGTGAAAGGCTGTTTTCACAATGATGCACTGCGGTTTACCCACACCGGGGGTGCAGAGCAGTGCACCTGCGGCTTTCCTGCGGGTTAACTGCACTTTGCCATAGACCTCTATTATAACCTGCAGGTGTGTTGCACTTTCTGAAAGCGCACCAAACCCGCAGGTAGTAGCAGAAACCTATGGCACAGTGCAGCTTACCCTGCAGATCAGTTTGAAAGCTGCCCAGTAACCTCAGAACAGATACAGATATGCCAAAATATACACTTACTTTTAAAAACAGTCTTCCATTTAGGTATCACCGGCTGTTGCTGTGATTGTGACAGAAGCAGGAGCAGCGCTATACAAGAAGCATTGGCTTATGCGGCTCTGCTCCACAGCTGCTTGCTTCCTCTACTGCTGGTTCCATTTACAACACTGATGCTCTGGGATGGCAGGTTGGCAACCAGCAATCTGGGCTTGCCATCCCAGAGCAGGAGGTTGCGGGCCACATCAGAGGGCTTTGCGGGCCACTGGTTGGGCACCCCTGGTTTAAAGCTTTGGCAAAAAAATCCCAATTAGCTCTGAAAATTCAATTAAAAAAAGTAGCATCAGCAGCTATACACACCCTATCTCCAGTGATGTCCCCTGCTTAATGATCCACAATTGGTTCTTTTCCTGGTTGAATGGCAACCCAGTGTGATTAAAAGAACTTTCTGAGCCCAAGGCGCCATTCTCTCAAACTCACCCCCACACAAGACTAAAGTAGCCCATAGAATAAGCAATTTTCATTCCTTCCAACATACTTAGAGTTAATGGGGGAATTCCTACTGCAGCGCTATTGTGTTCTGTTTTTTGAGAGCCTTCCCTGCCGGCACAATACAATGATCACTGCCAGCAGTGATTGAATGGCAATTTTTTTTTTACAGAATTTGACAAAATTTGAAGTCGATCAATACGTTAAAGTGTTACTAAACCCACAACAGTAAAATCTGCCTGTATGTACAGTATATCATGCTGTTAATCATTGGTTAATCCTGTATTGTGTAAAAAGGCTGTTTGATTCTGTATTGACAGATCCTCCCCCTCCTGCAGGGTCTCTCTTGGCAAGGCCAGATATGACACAGTGAGGGTAGTACTTCTGCACATGCTCAGTTTGGTCTCGATTGCTCGAGAGAATATTTCTTTGTTGAACTGAGCTTTTCAGGTCACATAATAATGACATCACACAAGTGGGCGTGTGTACAGGTCCTAAAGACAGCCCAGTTCCTCCCTCCTCCTTCATGCCCAGTAAATAAAAAAGAACACAGTGGGTTGAATGTCACATCTTGATTGATGAATGATCCGCCTCTCATAACAGCATGAGGACACAGGCTATAGTTGAAATCTCCTCCTACCTGAACACTCAGCACTCGGGCAGACCCTGCAGTTTATCACATGACCGTGGTATACAGACAAAAAGGTATATAGAGGTAGTATTGTAAAAAGAAGATTTATAAGCTGTGGGCACTGGGGGAGGGGGGATGAACTATTTTCATATTACTGGGTTTAGAAACACTTCAGTACAGCCAGCCTGCCCATAGATGGATCGAATCTTGCTCGGTCCCTGTTGAACTGGCCAAGATAACAGGAAAATGCTGTCTACATCACATTACATGAAATCATCATTACATCACCAAACTTGTCGCCAGATATCATCTAAACCATCCTCTTCACTTCTCCCAAGACCTCCTTGCTCTCAAGCTCTCTTGTTTCCATGACTTCTCCAGGGCTATCTCCTACTCTGGACGCTTTTGGGTAATCCCTGAAAACTCATCTCTTCAGGGAAGCCTATCACACCTCCAACTAACAACTGAACTTTTACGTTTTTACCAGGTTATCCCCTACAATTATAATTTTTTGTATCACTTGTCCCACCCTAATACATTGTAAGCAGGACCCTCTTATATTCATTTGGCAGATTGGACCGGATAATAGTCAGATGGAAATTGGACAGGTGGTCTGTTTCCTTCTGACAGCCTATAGAGGACAGCTTTAGTGTCCGCCCTGCATCAGAGTAGCAGACACAGACCTGTCATCCACATGCTCATCAGGGATTGCGGAGAGAACCACTGGTGGACTCCGCCCAGTGTAAAGGGATCTTAGATTGTAAAGCACTGTGAAAACTGTTGATGCTATATAAATCCTGTATAATAATAGCAATAACATCTAAAATTTGGGATCCATCTATTGCCATAGATAGAAGGATAAAGAAGACTTGTGATGTCAACAGGCCACTGGACTTGGAACATAATATGGATTCAAGTCTAACCCTCTTTATAGCTAATGAAAAGCCTTGTTTTCCAACCAAATATAAATAACTAAAGCTATAAGACCCCTTTCATACTGGAGGCATTTTCAGGTGCTAAAGGGCTAAAAATGGCAACTGTAAAGAGCCTCAAAAATGCCTATACTGCAACCCCAGTGTGAAAGCCAGTGCTTTCACACTGGGGCAGTGTGCTTGCAGGACGTTAGAAAAAGCAGCATCTTTGGATACGCCGTTCCTCCACCACCCCTTCCCATTAAAATTAATGGGCACCGCTGCTGAATCGACTGCAAAGGGTAACCAAACAGGCTCACTCCCAAGCCACGGCTCCCTCTCTCTTCACATTGGCTGTGATTGACAGCAGCAGTAGCACTTGCTACCACCTCAACCAATAAAGAGGGAGAGTCCCCAGAGTGCCGAGGCTCTTGTGCACATCGCTGAATCAAGATGGGGCTCAGGTAAGTATTATGGGGGCTGGTGCACACAGACAATTTTTTTTTCATAGAATGCATTAAAGTAAAAAAACTTCTGCCTTTACAAACACTTTAAGTCTATAAAGGGAAATTCGAAATCTGCTGCGGGATGAAAACTCAAACATATCTAGAGATCAAAGTAGTAATCAGGCGAAGTGCTCAGCTGTTTGCAGGTGCCACCAAAATGAGATGGTTGGTGCCAAAAATATGCCAGGATTATATCTAGGGGGATCCATTACAGTAATGATATTAGATTAGCAAATGGAGGCTTACATTACGATGGGGACATGACAAGATTAGCTTCATTGAGATGGAAAAGATCTCACAGGTAGGTAGCGACCTCCTGTCTTGGTGTTTTCCATTTTGACCTGGGGTGTCTCTTTGACAAGGAGAAGGTAATGAGAAAGCGTGTGATTATTATTACTCCTGGATCTTCACCGTCTTTTGTCAGTGGGATTTCACAAACATCTATCTTTTCACACCACATTGTGCAGGAATGGAAAAATTGCTGACTGAAGTGGCTTTGCGGTTGAAGCAATACTTTGCTCCGTAATCCACACAAAAGGACTGGAAAACAGTTATTCTGCATGGGGCTGTGCCAGAGTAAACACCGTGATTGTATACATAACACGAGTGCCGTTACATCTTCTTAACCAACTCTTAACATCAAAGGCTTGGCCCCTCCGAAGAGCAGGGATAATAATAATATTGATAATGCTTCCTTTATGTGTGTTAGGGGCTCTGGGATGACGAGACACCCCTCTCTGTGCTAATTTTTTTCACTCAATGGGACAACACTTGCCCAAAAAAAAAAAACAGACGCAGGAGAGATTTAACATTTTAAGGACCCTTGTTTGGGGATTATTACCAAAGCTTGGGTGGTCTTAGATGAAAGTCATGCACAGGGCACGTTTTTGCTGTGGTGAAACTACATGTCCCAGCAGAGGCTTAATTACTTGGAAGAAAAAACTCCAGACTGAATATAATGAAGTTGCATTGAGACCTAGTTTACACTTTATCTACAAAAAGGTGCTGACAATTTACACTCATGGATAAGTGGTGGTAAAAACAGGTTGTGACAATTTTTTACTACCCCCCCCCCCCCTCCCCAGCTCTCCCAGGCTGCAAAGGCAGTTGTACAGAGGGGTATACACATGCCGTGCCCATAGTGGCTCAGCAAAAATAATCCCATCCACCAAACCATTGAAGTAAATGTCTTTTGGGGGTTAAAACCGGGGAGGAGTGTTATGGTGAAAAGTGATTCACCATGGATCCCTCGATATTCTAATTCTCCACAAATAATCCATACACATCCACTACTTAAAGCGGAGAAAAAAAAAATTGGACAAAAAGGATTCCGAAAATTATAGGATTTTTTTTAATATATACTCACCAGAAATGGTTGTTGCTAGGCAGATCGTCCTAATCTGGATCGTCTCCACTTCTTATTCCGCGTGATCTTCTGTCTTCTCATCCTCACGTTGTCTTCTAGGTAGGGTTGTCCCGATACCACTTTTTTAGGACCGAGTACAAGTACCGATACTTTTTTTAAGTAGTCCCGATAACGAATACCGATACTTTTTTTTAAATGCAGCCATGTCCCCCACATATTGCAGCCATGTCCCCCACATATTGCAGCCATGTCCCCCACATATACGCAGCCATGTCCCCCACATATACGCAGCCATGTCCCCCACATATACGCAGCCATGTCCCCCACATAGTGCAGCCATGTCCCCCACATAGTGCAGCCATGTCCCCCATATACAGCCATGTCCCCCCCCATATTGCAGCCATGTCCCCCACATATTGCAGCCATGTCCCCCACATATTGCAGCCATGTCCCCCACATATTGCAGCCATGTCCCCCCCATATTTCAGCCATGTCCCCCCCATATTGCAGCCATGCCCCCCTACCTGATGATGATGCCGCCGTATATACAAAGCCGCCGCCGCAAACATTATAGGAACCTTTCAATAGCTCTTTTCCCTGCCGCGCATGTTAAGGACACTCCCTCTTGCTCAGGATTGGACAGATCCGAGCAAGGGGGAGTGTCTATATACACGCAGCGGGAAAACAGCTATTCAAAGGTGCCTATAATGTTCGCGGCGGCTTTGTGTATACGGCGGCGGGGTCGGATTTGCATCTACGGCGGCGGCGTTGGCGGGGTTGGGGGAGTATTCTTTTTGGGTATCGGGGGTATTTGCGGGAGTACAAGTACTCCCGCAAATACTCGGTATAGGTCCCGATACCGATACTGCTATCGGGACAACCCTGGAATTGGATTGGAATAAATACTTATAGAGCGCCGAATGCAAGTTGTGAAACTCGCGTCTAAGCGCTTACCAACAAGCTGGGGGTATCCAGTTCCCAGGACCAAAAAGAAGAAACTAGGACAACTAAGCAAAAGAGGGGAACAGACAAGAAAAAAAACAGAAATATAAAAAGAAGGGGGGGGGGGGTGTCAGGGAACGGAAAGCCTATCCCTACTCCCTGACCATGGACCGCAGCCTTAGGATTAAAGCAGCGTCGTCCTGAGGGCTTGGAAGGCCAGGTCTCTATCTATAGGCTTGTGAAAAAAGAAATGTTTTCAAGCCCTTACGGAAGGCCATCAAGGAGGTGGATGCTCAGAGCTGATGAGGGAGCTGGTTCCAAAGAAAATTCCCTAGTGTTTGGAGCCGGCGGCCACCTTTTGAATCTGATCGGCTAGATTTAATAATCGCTAACGTCAGTCGAACAAAGCTCTCTAGGTGGACAGTAATGTTGTGTCATATTTGATAAGTACATCGGACCTAGTTGCCAATAGGCCCGGAATACCAGACAGAGTGCCTTGAACTCAACCCGTTTTACTATCGGGAGCCAGTGTAAATTCTTAAGTACCGGGGAGATGTGATTCCGCCTTGGGCAGTTTGTAACTAATCTTGCAGCATGATTCTGTGTAATCTGCAATCGTTTTATCCACTTCTGTGGGAGCCCTAGGAAGAAAATGTTAGAATAATCTAACCTAGAGTGGATAAGTCCATGAAACAGGATCATACGGTTGTGGGAAAGAGACACACTGTCGGCCATTCACAAAGCACCGCGCGACTCGCACATGTGCAGTAGGAAACGGGCAGTGAAGCCACAAGGCTCCACTGCCTGTTTCCCTTACTTTTGAATGGCGGGGCGGGACCCAACCTGAAGGACGGATCAGCCTCGGGGCGACTGACATTGCACTGTGGACAGGTAATTTTCCTTTTTAAAAGGAAAAAATAAAAAAAAATTCCGCTGGACCTCCACTTTAACCACTTAAGATCCTAGCCTTTAGGCAGCTAAAGGACCCGGCCAGGTTTTGCGATTCGGCACTGCGTCGCTTTAACTGACAATTGCGCGGTGGTGCGACGTGGCTCCCAAACAAAATTGGCGTCCTTTTTTTCCCACAAATAGAGCTTTCTTTGGTGGTATTTTTTGCGCTGTATACAAAAATAAAGCTATAATAAATATCCCCCAAAAATATATATATATAAAAAATGTTTTTCCTCAGTTTAGGCTGTTACGTATTCTTCTACCTATTTTTGGTAAAAACAAAATCGCAATAAGCGTTTATCGGTTGGTTTGCGCAAGATAGGGGATAGTTTTATTGCATTTTTATTAATTATTTTTTTTTATTACTACTAATGGCGGCGATCATCGATTTTTTTGTGACTGCGACATTATGGTGAACATTTCGGAAAATGTTGACACGTTTTTGGGACCATGGTCATTTTCACAGCAAAAAATGCATTTAAAATACATTGTTTACTGTGAAAATGACATTGCCAATTCGGGAGTTAACCACAAGAGGGCGCTGTGTGACCTGTAGGGGGGTGTGGCTGTAGGTGTGACGTCATCGATTGTGTATCCCTATAAAAGGGATAACACGATCGATCACGGCGCCACAGTGAAGAACGGGGAAGCTGTGTTTACACACAGCTCTCCCCGTTCTTCAGCTCCGGGGACCGATCGCGGGACTCCAGCAGCAATCGGGTCCGCGTGTCCCACGGTCACGGAGCTTCGGATCGAGTCGCGTGCACGCGCGACCCCCACGGCTGACGACGTATATCGGCGTGAATGGGTCCTTAAGTGGTTAACCACATCAGCCCCGGAAGGGTTTGTCCTCTTAATGAGGCCATTTTTTGCGATACGGTACTGCCTTACTTTAGCTGACAATTGCGTGGTCGTGTCATGTTGTACCCAAATAAAATGCATGTACTTTTTTTTCCCACAAACAGCTATCTTTTGGTGGTATTTGATCACATCTGCGTTTTTTTTTTTTTTTGCTATACATACTACCTCATTATGCCTATGTCTTGCAGGTTTTTTTTGCATGGATTTACAACCACTTTAAAGGGGTTGTAAAGACAAAAATATTTTCCTCTTAAATTAAAGTCTGACAGTAGCTGATAAAGTAAAAAGTAATGTTTTGCACTATAACTAGTTTGATACCTGTTGAAATCGAGCTGTTTTATTCACCTTTGTCACTCCTGAATCGTTATTCTCACTGACTTCCTGGTTTGCGGTGTGCAATCATTCTTGCTACATCACGGCCCAATGGGAACTACATTTCCTATTAGGCTTGGCCTCCATGCCTATGAGGGTTAAGAGAGCATCTTCACGCAGGGCTGTAGTCATAGGGAGGGGGTGAGCATGTCTGCTTTCCACCATGCAGATGCTGGTGGAAAGCAAGAAGAAGAGAAACAGGAAATGGCATTTTCAAACATGGATTACTGTATTTTGGAGGTCAAAAGGAAAAATGAGGTAAGTGATATTTAAATGCTTTAGCTTACAGCAATCAATTGATCTAATAAAAAACGAACCTTTAGTGTTCCTTTAAGCTTTTGCATCAGGTATCTGAAACCTTTGCATTCCTGTGAACTGACTAGGCCCCTCCCTTTCATGACATTGTCGAAAAGAGGCAGAGCATGGGTGACATTAAAATGATGCCCCCCCCCCCCCCCAAAAAAAAAGTTCTGAGGACGGCCATGTAGAAAGGGGTTAACACCTCTGTCAGGTTGATTTTTTCACGGTCTGTGTATTATTGGAAAAACGCCCCTTCCCTTTCTGTTGCAGAAATGCAAAATAAGGGAAATTCTGAAACAAACATACACTGTACAAATCTTCCCCTTGCGTCTTGTTCATAGGATAAGATTTCCCCTCACTTTCTTCCTCGGTGACCATGATCACCAGTACAAGCAAAGGGGTAAATCTCTCCATGGGGACACACACAGCAATAAGAACTTGACAGAGGGTCTAACCATTCCCTACACCAAGGGTGCCCAACCTTTTGCAGAGCGAGGGCCACTTTAGCGACTTGCCAGCTGGTCGTGGGCCACAATGAATAGAGCGGGCAGATGACAGGTCTGTATCCACTCTGCATATGCAGAGCAGGACACAGCCGCTGTACTCTATGGGCCCTCCGATCCGCCCAGACAGAAGGGGATGTATTCCCTTCTGTTTTTTTTTTTTGGCAGATTGGATTGGTGATAGGTGGGTGTTAATGGACGCAGGTCAGTTTAAATCTGCCGCTCTATAGAGGTGATCATGTGAAAGCAGCCTAAGGCTGCTTTCACACTGATGCACTTGTAGTTTACCTGCACCATAACTGACCTCAATCTTCACTTCTTCTTCAGGATTCCACAGGGATTGCTCGCTGCTGCTGTCTCCTAGATGGGTATAGCTGGTGGCTGCTTCTGGCTGTCTTTCACGGCTGGTATGGCTAGTGGGTCCTGCTGGCTGGTACTGATGGGTACTGCTGCTGGTACTGGGAAGTATTGCTGGCTGGCACTGGGAAGTACTGCTGGCTGCCACTGTGAAGTACTGCTGGCTGGCACTGGAGGTTACTGCTGGCTGGTACTAGAGGTTACTGGTGGTTGGTACTGGTGGGTACTGCTGGCTGGTACTTTTGGGTACTGGTGGGTCATTTTTGGTACTGCTTGGGGGTACTGGTGGCTGGTACTTCTGGGTACTTTTGATACTGCTGGGTGGTGCTTGTGGGTACTGGTGGCTGGTACTTCAGGGTACTGGTGACTGGTACTTCAGGGCTGTACTTTTGGGTACTGGTGGGTGGAGATTCTGGGTACTAGTGGGTACTGCTGGCTGGCACGTCTGGCTACTGGTGGGTGGTGCTAGCTGGTACTTCCGGGTACTGCTGGCTGGTAATTCTGGGTACTTTTTGATACTGCTGTGTGGTACTTCTGGGTGCTGGTACTGCTGTGTGGTGCTTCTGGGTACTGCTAGTACTAGTGGGTGGTGCTTGCTGGTACTTCTGGGTACTGCTGTGTGGTACGTCTAGCTGGTATTTCTGGGTATTGGTGGCTAATTCTTGATCCCCCATACCTGCCATCAGTGTGACAGAAGCGGCGCTGGAGGAAGCATACGGCTGCTGTAGAGAGCAGAGCTGATGCTTCCTGTATCAGGCTGGGAACTGTCACAGGCGGAGCACATTGGTATCACTCTGCCTGAGACAGCCTCGGATCGTCCAGCTGATGCTCGGGGATGGCGGGTCGGAAACCCGCAATCTGGGCTTGCCGACCCGCCATCCCAGAGCAGGAGGTGGCGGGCCACAGCAGAGGCCACCCATGCCCTACACCAGCCCTCAAAATTTCCATTCGCCTACTAGCATTTGGCGAGTGGATTTAGGCTGGGGGCGAGTGATGACAGGGCTGCATGACCAATCTCCCTCCAATCTGTGCCTACACTTAGAGTCCCGATGAGATTGGCGGCGGAAGAGGAAAGGTGCATACTCGGGAAAAGTAGTATGGCAGAGCAGTACACAGGAGCTCTCCTTACAATTCTCATTAAGCCAAGGGACCTAACAGTATGACCTCTCTGAGCCTGCCTCCCTCCCCCCCGACCAATGTAGCTGGAGAGGAGAAAGTAATGAGTGAGGTGGAGGATTGCGAAAATTACCACTCCGGTGCAGCGCTCATTGAAAGTTGCCCTGACATGAGAGCGGCAGCCTTCCAGTTTGTGCAGTTTTCTTCTCCTTGTGCTTTATGTACGTGTCCAACAGTTCAGCTTGAGCACTGTGAACAGACTGGTCTCAATATGTGCTGTGCTATGGTGTCAATGGCTGTGCAGTTGTGTGGTTCTCAGCGCTGGATTGTACTCCCTCCCGCTGTGCTGCAGCTCCTTTCCTCACTGCCAGCCTGAATAAAAGGGGGAAGTGGGGACATGCAAGCGTGGGGACATGCAAGCGTGGAGCCGCACACACAGGCTCCTGATGATGAGATGAATAGGAGAGCGGGAGAGAGAGAGGATGGATGGGAGTTGCAGAGGAGACAGCAAGAAAATGGGGAAGAGACCCAGTTCTAGTGCCCTGTCCCTCTGGTCTGCCCCCAGTGCCCTGTCCCATTTTGTTAAAGTTGTTGTTGGTAATATTTAATTTTGTAACTTGATTCTGCATAAAACATTTGTCATTCCGTTAAATAATCTACGAGGGCATGTTTACGGGTGCAATTAGGCGCAGGGCAGTGTATGATACACTTAAATTATTGAAACAAAATTGTCTTACTTTAAAGGTTTAAAAATCCCCTGTGATATCATTTGGTATCACACAATGACAGCTAAACACGCCATGACATTTTCTGGGAAGTGTATGACTGATGTATGACATTTGCTGGATAGCAACAGGGCAAGTAATTCAGCGTTCAGTGTGATAAAAATAAATATGTGCCCTCCTCTATTCCACATCAGAAAGCACTTCCTATTAAACTAGTAAACACACAAAAGATCATTGTGGCCAACACTAAACGGAAGATATTATTCAAAAGGGGAAGAGAAGGAGAACAGTAGCGTCCTTCCTCCAAGACAAAGGAACAGACTTGAGTTGCAGAGCCGCCGGCACTTGTCTTAAGAAATCTGCGTTAGAATCAAAGCTCGTTGTGCCATGGACACTAACAAAATAGGCCACTCGTAGAAATGGATGTCAGAGGACTGCACTGTACATTCCATACAACAAAAAAGTTAAATTTTTATGAGTAACTCTTAACCACTTGTCCACTGGGCCTATTCTGGCATTTCTCTCCTTCATGTAAAAATCACAATTCTTTTGCTAGAAAATTAATCAGAACCCCCAAACATTGGGGAAAAAAAACGGCTTCATGAATTAAAAACTAACAAAATAGTAGAGTTAGTTAGCCCAATTTTTTTGTATAATGTGAATAATGATGTTACGCCGAGTAAATAGATACCTAACATGTCACGCTTTAAAATTGCGCACACTTATGGATTGGCGCCAAACTTCGGTACTTAAAAATCTCCATAGGCGACGCTTTAAAATGTTTTAGGCCGCATACACACGGAGGAACATGTCCGCTGAAACGGTCCGATGGATCGTTTCCAGCGGACATGTCTCCTCCGGATTTTGGTCCGATGGCATGTACACCACGTCACCGCACCAGGAAGTAAAAAAACTTCCACGCATGCGTCGCATCCTTCCGACGCTTGTGTGGGCAGATATGTCCGCTGGTTAGTGTACTTTAAAGGTTTAAAAATCTCACCGATCTCATGGCGACAGCCGCGATTGCGGCTTTGTTTACTTCCGGGTACCCGGGCGTGACGTCACAATGTCGCGCCCGGGCCTCCGGCAGTCATAGAGATGACTGGAAATCTCTATATTCCTGGGCCGGCCGATTCATTCTCCGGGCCCCCGATGGCACGGGAGATCCCAGAGAAGCACCGGATGGTGGCGGGGACGTCCCCTCCCGCTGCCTATAAGAATGATCAAGCGGTGGAACTGCCACTATGATCATTCTTATCATGAAGACGGAAGACGGTGATATCTAAATGATGCCTGCAGGCATCATTCAGATATCACTGCACAAAGTCGTGGACGTCATATGACGTCCTCGGGGGGCAAGTGGTTAAAGTGTTTGTAAAGGCTTATGATTTTTTTAAATTAAAATAACAAACATGGTATACTTGCCTGCTCTGTGCTAAAGTATTGCACAGAGTGGCCCTGAACCTCCTCCTTTGGAATCTGCTGCCACAGCTCTAGGCTCCTCCTCTTCTCCGAGTGCCACCATAGCAAGTCGGTAGCTGTGGGGGCACTCATGCGAGCATGCTCAAGAACCAGGCTGTGTGTGTCCATAGATTTACACAGTGTGGCTTGGCACACACCCTTAATCTGGATGTGACTGCCAGCAGCAGGAGCCAATGGCTCCTTTAATGCAATGTTTTTTTACTTTAATGCATAGAATGCCTTCTGCCTTTAGAACCACTTTAAAGTAAAAGTCCGGGCTAGACCAATAAGCTTAAAACTGCTGCAACTGGCAGCAATTGCTTTCTATGTGTCATGGCAGCGATTGCTTTCTATGTGTCATGGCACGGCAGCGATTGCTTTCTATGTGTCATGGCATGGCACAGGGCAGCAATTGCTTGCTATGTGTCATGGCAGCAATTGCTTTCTATGTGTCATGGAACGACAGCGATTGCTTTCTATGTGTCATGGCATGGCAGCGATTGCTTTCTATATGTCATGGCATGGCAGCAATTGCTTTCTATGTGTCATGGCAGGGCAGCAATTGCTTTCTATGTGTCATGGCACAGCAGCGATTGCTTTGTATGTGTCCTAGCACTGAGTCTTTATTTACGGCACAGGGCAGCAATTGCTTTCTATGTGTCATGGCAGCTATTGCTTTCTATGTGTCATGGCAGCGATTGCTTTCTATGTGTCATGGCGGGACAGCGATTGCTTTCTATGTGTCATGGCACGGCAGCAATTGCTTTCTATGTGTCATGGCAGGGCAGCGATTGCTTTCTATGTGTCATGGCATGGCAGCGATTGCTTTCTATGTGTCATGGCAGCGATTGCTTTCTATGTGTCATGGCGGGACAGCGATTGCTTTCTATGTGTCATGGCATGGCAGCGATTGCTTTCTATGTGTCATGGCACGGCAGCGATTGCTTTCTATGTGTCATGGCACGGCAGCGATTGCTTTCTATGTGTCATGGCATGGCAGCGATTGCTTTCTATGTGTCATGGCAGCGATTGCTTTCTATGTGTCATGGCGGGACAGCGATTGCTTTCTATGTGTCATGGCATGGCAGCGATTGCTTTCTATGTGTCATGGCACGGCAGCGATTGCTTTCTATGTGTCATGGCACGGCAGCGATTGCTTTCTATGTGTCATGGCACGGCAGCGATTGCTTTCTATGTGTCATGGCATGG
The DNA here is from genome assembly GCA_029574335.1 of Rana kukunoris. Taxonomy (NCBI): domain Eukaryota; kingdom Metazoa; phylum Chordata; class Amphibia; order Anura; family Ranidae; genus Rana; species Rana kukunoris. The sequence goes on along the minus strand of CM056054.1, from coordinate 50,455,078 downwards.
CAGCGATTGCTTTGTACGTGTCCTAGCACTGAGTTTTTATTGATCTGAGCAGATTGTTGTGAAGGAACCCAAAGTGAAGCTTTAAGGTTCATTTTTGTAGTTAAAAAAAAAAATCTACAAAGCAGCACTGCATCCCCAAGGAACAAAAACCTCAGATGCCCATTTTCAGGCCTTTGTTTAAAATGTTATAGCTGGCGGAGCCTTGAAAGGTAACCAGGCCAGCATGACATGAATTATGGCATTTTGTATGCTTGGTTAAACAGACTCTCTTTGTGGAAGGGCTGGAGAAATAATAAGGAAAATAGGAAAGGAGATTCTCTGTTTGCAGAACACGAAGCGGTGCGCCCGCTGTGAGGAGATGACCATCATTCTGAGCGCGTTACCTGAAGACGTTTAGCAGTGGTAATATCTGCAGCCCCAATTCTCATGTTTAAACAGAGAAAGGAAAAGCAAAGATCACATACTGACAGATCTCCCTCTGTCTTTCCAGGAACACTTTTCCTCCTACTCATGCATGCGATGTTTGAAAGAAACCCTTTCCTACAGTCAGGAAGTACAAAGCTCTCTACATTTAAAGCTGACATCTTACAGAAACCCATTAGAGGCTTTTCTGCTTGACTTGTTTATGCTGAACTTATTTTCTTTTTAAATGACAAATTTTATAATGAATTTTGTGGAAAATTCTTTACTTCTTAAAAATAGTTTTGAGGCAAAATAGGTTTAAAACATACCCAATTTTCACATGTCTTTATCCACATAAAAATATTTCAAAATTGCTTGCTTACCTTTTGTACGCGCTCTTTTCCGATAACCCCAGGATCCTTAGCTCTTCCTTTCGATGAAAAGTTTATGGAGGGGCTTGGGAAGCTGTGTACGCCATAATGAAAGCACAATCAAAGCCGAACCCTAATGCTGCGTACACACAATCGTTTTTCAGGTTCTAAAAAATTACGTCTTTTTTTTTATGTTCTTAAAAACGATTGTGTGTGGGCTCCAGAGCATTTTTCACGTTCTAAAAAATGCGGCACATTTTTTTTTCTTTTTAACGTCGTCAAAAATGGTCGCGTGTGGGCTAAAATGATGTGAAAATTATTATTTTGTGCTCAGTAAAAATGGATTAAACTTATTTTTGAAGGGAAATTATGAAACTCCCAGTGAAGTAAATCTAAGAACATTACAGGGGATGCCACTTTTCACTTTCTGGACTAAGCAGACTTCTGGAAGGCTTAGGAGTATAAAGATTATGAAAAATTCTGGTGAGTATTGCTATGACTGAAATGAAAGATTTCTTTTTTCAGCAGGTACAGAGAATATTTCTGGTGATAAGAGCTGGTTGCAGACTGAAATAGAAGGGTTCTTTTTAATATTACATTACAAAAAGCTTGAACTCTGCCGGGCTTTAAAAGACTAGAAAGGCAACAGCAGCCATTGAAAAACACAAAGCAGAGATGGGAGGTGGAGTACCAACGTAACCCTTAACCACTTAAGACCCAGACCAATATGCAGTTTAAGGACCTGGTCCCTTTTTGCGATTCGGCACTGTGTCGCTTTAATTGACAATTGTCAGACAATTGTTTTTTCCTCAGTTTAGGCCGATACGTATTCTTTTACATATTTTTGGTATAAAATCGCAATAAGTGTTTATTGATCGGTTTGCGCAAAATTTATAGCGTTTACAAAATAGGGGACAGTTTTATGGCATTTTGATTAACAATTTTGTTTTTTACTATTAATGGCGGCGATCAGCGATTTTTTTTCGTGACTGCGACATTATGGCGGACGCATTTTTGGGACCATTGTCATTTTCACAGCGAAAAGTGCTATACAAATGCACTGATTACTGTGAGAATGACATTGAAGGGGTTAACCAGGAGGGGGTGCTGTAGGGGTTAACTGAGTGTTCTTACTGTGGGTGGGCCTGGCTGTGCATGTGACATCACTGATCGTCGTTCCCTAACACAGGAAACAGACGATCACCGACAGCCACACTAGAAAGAACGGGGAATGTTTGTTCACACTTACCTCTCCCTGCTCTTCCGCTCTGTGACCCGATCGCGGGACACCAGCGACGATCGGGTCCCGCGGCCACAGAGGACAGGACTGGGTCGTGGGCACGCTGTCGGCGACCCACGGCTGGGTATCTTAAAGGGGACATACCTGTACGTCCATGTGCCCAGCCATGCCATTCTGACAGCGTAAATAGTCGTGCGGCGGTCCTTAAGTGGTTAACTAAACTAAACCTTACCAACACTAAACCTTTATTTCAGCCCCAAAATGTACCTTAGCTTACGTATTCAAGTATCATCCAGGGTCACCATCTACTTTCTTGACTGAGGTTCTGGCTCAGCGACATTATTGTTGAACACTATTTGGAATGCTTGGGGCATGTTTGCCATTTTGCACTTTCTTCTGCAGGAAGTATTAATGTGTACTGTTTTGACTATTATTACAGCTGCTGTTGTCACTCACTTTGAACATCCTAGGTGGAACTTTCCCGGTTTCTACACAATTTCCAAATTGTTGATAATTTACATCACTCAAAGCCAGATACAATCTATTATTTTGTCACAGGAGAGACGAGAGAAGGAAATTTCCATGTGGTGGCAAGTTTCCCTATTTTTCTTTTGCATTTAGGACATTTCTGTTTTGGTAGATCCTTTAAGAGGAGTATATAGGGGCCTGTCCCCTGAAGCCCTCCCCCCCTCCTCATGAAGGGGAGGGGATTATGACCCCCTTGCTTCAATTCACACACCCCCCTTCTCTCTCTTTTTTTTTGTTTGCACAATCTGAAGGAGATAGTAATGGGGATAGAGAGATGGGAAACTCCTTCTATTGAAAATAAAGATAAATAGTCACTGACAAGAGAGTTATAGATTTGTTTATATAGGGGTAATGAAATTCACATAAAGAATTTGTTTTGTGATTGGTTTTCTTTTTTTTCTCCCCCCCCCTTTTTTTTTTATTTGAAGGAGGATAGTAATGGGGACCGGGAGATGAAAACCTCCCCCGGCCCCCTCGAAAGTTAAGATAAATAGGCACGGGTAAGAGGGGGTATAGATTTGGGGTAAAGTTATCTACATAACGAGGTATAAATATATATATATATATATATATATATATATATATATATATATATGTGTGTGTATGTGTTTATATGTATGTATACACATATATGTATATGATCTCTTCTCCCCCCATTTTTATTTTTTGAAGAGGCGGCGACAGGGGAATGGACCTGCTTCTATGAATCTCTTTTTCTCTTGTTTACTATCTAAATCAAAGATCCATAAACGAAGCCCTCCAGCTGTTGCAGAACTGCACCTCCCATGAGGCTTTGTAAAACTCTGACATTCACAGACATGACTAGGCATGATGGGAATTGTAGTTCCTGAACAACTGGAGGGCCATAGTTTGAAGACCCCTGATCTAGATGGCAAAGGAGAATTAAGAGCATATGCTGCGGTATAGATTCCTTTTTAAGTGCATGTTAGAGGATGGTTCCATTTATGTACCTACAGTAAAACCTTGGTTTGAGTGTAACTTGGTTTGAGAGCATTTTGCAAGACAAGCAAACTGTTTTAATAAATTTGGCCTTGATATACAAGCGGTGTCTTGATATAAGAGTAGTGTCATGTCACAACTGAGTATAAAAAAGAAGAGAGGAGCCTCTAAGTGTAGCAATATGGTTACATTTAATGAAGGTACAACATTTAGCAACTTATTGCTACACTTAGGAGGTGACTCTTCTCTTTTATACCCTGTAAAAAAAAAATGCTTTGATATACAAGTGCTTTGGATTACAAGCATGTTTCTGGAATGAATTATGCTGGCAAACCAAAGTTTTACTGTATACCGTATTTATCGGCGTATACCGTGCACTTTTTTCCCTTTAAATAAGGGGAAAAACGTGTGTGCGCGATATACGCCAATAGCCGCTTCCCGCGCTCAGTTTGAACTGAGCCGCCGACATATATCGAGTGCAGTATACTCGGGTACATTCTGCCAGGCTCGGCTTCGCTCGTGCTCACACATAAACGTCACAGAGCGTGCGCACGAGCAAAGCCGAGCCTGGCCAAATGTGCCCGAGTAAACTGCACTAGGTATATGTCAGCGGAGGTGTTCAAACTGAGCGCGGGATGCGGGGATTCGACTCGCCTGAGCACTGGAGAAGCCGGGAGGACACCACTGAAGCCGAAGATAGACGCCGTGCAAGACACCAAAACGGTAAGTACTAAAAAAATGTTTTACAGGTCCACATCAGGAGTGCGTGCTATACGCCAGAGCGTGCAATACCCTGATAAATACGGTATGTATTTTTATGTATTTATGTGCATTTTGAGAATGTCTTGTATTTTTATGAATGTATTACTAATTGTTTTGCAAAGTATGTAATATTTTTACTTGTAATTTTTTTTTATAAAAACAAAATCTAAAATACAAAAAAAAAATCTAAAATACAAAAAAAAAAAAGTTTGCAATGTTTTAAAATGGCTCATCTAACTGGAAATAATGATCTGTAAGATTACATGGCATGAGGGGTTCTTGCAGCAGAAATTTTGAAGAGAAACTGTACTGTGAAAGCCATATCCAAAAAGGCAGGTGGTCTCCCTGCAATTGATCTTTCCCTCTTTACAAACTTACCATGCCTTATTCCATACTATGCCCCTTTTGTCTCCCCATGTCAGAATTGTCCCCTAGATTAGTGTTTTCTCAACCTTTTTCCAGTTAAGACACCCTTTAAAATTATGGATGATCTCCAGGCCCTCCCTTCTAAAATGTAATAAACCAAACGAATAGTTTTACATCCACACACGTAGGACACTCAACAGAGATTATTTATTCTTGCAAAGCAAATACACTTTTACATACTGGCACTGATTAGTATTCTATTTCTTCTTTCTCTTTTTCCACCCGCCACGCGCCTAACGTGACCCCAGTGCTGACAGAGAGGGATAGGGGTCAAACAAGGACACTACCCAGGTGCCCAATGTCCTCATCAACCAATGACGTCAGTGTTTGTTAAAATGCTAGTGGCTGACCTGAACAGTACCCAAGGTTGTAATTGTGCACAATGAAAATTGTGAATCAAAAAAGCGAGCTTGATCCACCTGCTGACTTTTATACAATGTTTGGGTAATTTGGGGCAATTTATAGGCACTTTACCAAGGCACTCCGGTTCAAAAAGGCTGCCCTAGATGACAGGTGATTTGATAATTAGAGGCAGGAACGATTAACCACTTGAGGCCCCGCATATGCTCAATTGACAGCAGCTTTGGGGTTCTGAATTTCCAAGCTGCCGTCAATTGACGGCATAGTTTTTTCCGGCCACTGGGGGGCGCGCACGCGCCGATGGCGGCGCACGCGCGCACCCGGCCCGTCCCCGAGATGCCGATGCGCGTGCCTGGCGGTCGCGATGTCCGCCAGGTACCCGCTGATCGGCAGTTTTAGAGCAGGGACGTGAAGCTCTGTGTGTAAACACAGAGCTCCACGTCCTGTCAGGGAGAGGTGACAGATGCTGTTTCTCTTGTACATAGGGAGACAGCATCGGTCACCTCCCCCAGTTGCCCCCCTCCCCCCACACAGTTAGAACACACCCAGGACTCACATTTAACCCCTTCCTCACCCCCTAGTGTTAACCCCTTCACTGCCAGTCACATTTATACAGTAATTAGTGCGTTTTTATAGCAATGATCGCTGTATAAATGTGAATGGTCCCAAAAATGTGTCAAAAGTGTCCGATGTGTCCGTCGCAATATCGCAGTCCTGACAAAATTTGCAGATCGCCGTATTACTAGTAAAAAAAAATAAAAAAATTGTCAGAATTCTATCCCTTATTTCCTAGCCACTATAATCTTTGCGCAAACCAATTACTATACGCTTATTGTGATTGTTTTTTTTACCAAAAATATGTAGAATACATATCGGCCTAAACTGAGAAAAAAAATTGGATTTTTATTATAGCAAAAAGTAAAAAATATTCTGTGTTTTTTTTTTCAAAATTATCGCACTATTTTGTTTATAGCGCAAATAAAAAAAAAACCGCAGAGGTGATCAAATACCACCAAAAGAAAGCTCTATTTGTGGCAAAAAAAAGGACATCAATTTTGTTTGTTAGGCACGTCGCACGACCACGCAATTTTAATTTAAAGCGACGCAGTGCTGAAAGCTGAAATTTCGCCTGGGCAGGAAGGGGGTATATGTGCCCAGTAAGCAAGTGGTTAAAGTGGAATGAAACCCATCCATAAAACAGTTTCATTTCCGGCACCTGACGAAAATCTAATGCCGCGTACACACAACCGTTTTTCGGGCTGTAAAAAATTAAGGGCCAGATTCAGAGAGCCGTAACTCCTGTCTAACTGGTGTTAGACTGGAGTACTTTCTAATTACGCGCGTTTTTTCACTAGTTTGAATCCTCAAACCATGAAAAGACGGCTTTGCGCTTCAATCCGACTGGCTTACGTGTTCGTACGTCTTCGGATCTACGCTGCAATAAAATTGCGGCCACTGGGTGGAGTTCCCGTCGTTTTCCGTGTCGGGGTATGCAAATGAGCTTTTTCTGACTATCCACGAAATTACGAACGTCTATCGCAATCTCTTACGGCATCTTTAGTCATCTTTTTGCTGCGTAAAACTATACAAGCTTTTTGCTGGTCTAATATTAGACAGCCCATGTTAAGTATGGCCGTCGTTCCCGCGTCGAATATCAACGTTTTCCGACGTCTTTTTTTATTTTTGACGTAAAACGTCCGGGAATAGGAATGTCCGTAAACAACGCTACTCAAACAACGAATGACGTATCGACGTTATTTCGCGCAATGCACGGCGGGAAATTTCTCAACAGAGCATGCGCAGTTCGATCGCCGCGGGGACGCGCCTAATTTAAAAGCTTCACGCCCCCTAATCGCGTATTTCGATTACGCGGCGAGAAATAAACTACGCTGCCGTATCGTACGGGCAAAAATCTACCAGGATTCAGTGTAGAGCCTGGTAAAATACGGCTGCGTAGCGTATCTCGGATACGCTGCACAAATGTACGTGTACCTGAATCTGGCCCTAAGTTTTTAATGATTTAGAAAAAAATTACGTTTTTTTCAACCCGATCGTTAAACGGCCTTGCCTACACACGATCCTGAAAAAAAAAATGCTCTAGCAAAGCGCGGTGACGTATAACACGTGTTGTACGACTGCACTATAAAGGGGAAGTTCCATTCGGATGGCCGCACCCTTGAGGGTGCTTTTGCTGATTTCATGTTAGTAAAAGACAATTTGCGCTTTTCAGTCTGTTACAGCGTGATGAATGTGCTTACTCCATTACGAATGCTAGTTTTACCAGAACGAGCACTCCCGTCTCATAACTTGTTTCTGAGCATGCGTGTTTTTCAAGTCGTTAAAGCCCACACACGACCATTTTTTACGACATTAAAAACGACAAAGTTAAAAACGACGTGAAGAATTAGAGCAGGGATCCTCAAACTACGGCCCTCCAGCTGTTGTGGAACTACACATCCCATGAGGCATTGCAAAACTCTGGCATTCACAGACATGACTAAGCATGATGGGAATTGTAGTTCCTGAACAGCTGGAGTGCCGTAGTTTGAGGACCCCTGAATTAGAGCATGTTCTAAATTTTTAATGCCCATTTTTTTACATCGTGAAAAATGCTCTGGAGCCCACACACAATCGTTTTTAAAAACGGAAAAACGGTCGTGTGTACGTGGCATAACACTCCGTTGGTTGGGCTCTCAACCAAACTGTCAAACCATCCAATGGCTGGTGTCATAACTGATCACATGTGCAGCAGAAAAAAATTGCATTTGAAAAACCGCTGTGCAAATACAATGTGACATAAAAAATTGCAATCGCCATTTTATTCCCTAGGTTGTCTGCTAAAATATATAGCTGGAAATTGTGTAGATCATCGTGACCCTTGCGCAGCTTTCTTATCCGAAAGTGGGAGTGGGTACCTGGTTTTGACAGGAATCGGCTCACCCAAAAAAGCACCTAACCCAAAAATTTTAGTGCTAGTTCACACCAGATGCAGTTCCGTACACTTTTTTTCTCCACTACGGTTTTCTTTTAGACTCTATGTCACATAGCTGTGAAACATGTTGCAGTTTTCCCTGGCTCAGGACTAGCCAACATAAGGACTTCTGTGGACTCCTGCAGAATTCACTGCTTTATCCATTGCATAACCACAGGGTAGCGACATGTTCCTCTGATCGCACCCTCATTTCATGGAATAAACAAACAACTTGTCAATCTCACAAAGAGTGAATCCTTTCCTAGGGCTTGTGTCAACGGGATTTGGGCTTGTGTCAATCAGAAAATTTGCATCTGAAATCATTATGAGATGCTCCTAAGATCAATCAGAGTTCACCGATGGGGCACTTGATCTGCAGTTGACCTCTTTGTAACCTGTATGTAGGCAGGTTGAAATATGTGTACAGGTTAGTTAGCCAGTAGCCAACCCAGGCTGTGGAAAGGGTTTAGTGTTTTAGCTCAGTTCCTGGGCTTTAGACCCTAACCAGCCCACCTATCCTATGTCCAGGGCTGCTGGAAGGGGAATGAGTGGGCATTGGTGGGTTTAAAACACAACGGCACTTGTTGTCAACTGAAAATTTTATTAAATTGAATAGTGTATAAGGGATAGATTTTGTATAAAATAAAGAGTACCTGATTAGTGAACTGTCAGCCTGTTCAAGTAAAAAAAAACACTTATAAACTAGTTAAAATTAGAGATACATCTGTGTGCAATTCACTAAGAGAGTTCTGGAGGTGTAGACTTAAGGAATAATTAACAGTCTGTAGCCAACACTGTTGGTAAAAGCAAGGCTGCTTCCTGGAGCAGGCCGGGAAACCAGACGCTGCAATAGAAGGAGGAAAGGGAAAAGTAAGGCGCCAAGCCACCAATAGTGTAGCACATTTATTGTATAGCAAACTAATATACAGTTAAAAATACACGGTATATTAGTTTGTCATACAATAAACGTGCTACTCTATTGGCGGCTTGGTACCTCTTTTTCCATTTTCTATTGGTGGGGTTTAGTGTTGCAGGCTCTTCAGGGCACTGCTGAAGGAACCGGGAGTTGCCGAGGACATTCAAGCCATGGACAATGCCACAATGGACCCTCACCTCATGGAGGTGTGCCTGGGCCACTACATTATTCTAGTTAGGATTAGGGCAGGACGCTGTTCCTACGTGGCAAGGCAAGAAGAGGAGTGTAGTTGCTATAGGTAACCAAGTGATGATAAAAAAATTGCAAGCAACCAGTCATCATACATTGTACCTGGTAATGGTGAGAGGTTCTCTGATAGCGAGGGGGTTGATATCTCGGCTCCCTCCCTAGCGGTTGTTATCCAATAGCAACTGGATTCAAACCTGCATTACAGGGATCGATATATATATATATGGCCTGGTCATGAGGTAGGGGAAGTAGGTGAGAGCACGCATGAGGTGCAATAGGTGATTGGCCAGACCCCATTCTGTCACTAGGAGTGAGGTAACAGAGCTATGTTTGGCTGATGGAGTAGGAGTAGTCTCAGCTCATGCCTCCTAATGCAAACATACAAGTTGCAGTGTGTAGTGACATGGTAGAAGTCACTTTTCAGAAGAACTCTGAAGTTTAATTACTGCACACAGTGAAGGCCCATCTCTAACTCAGGGAACTGCCGATATGTTAGATTTTTCACATGACTGCAGTACCACCTAGTCCCTAACATTGATGAGCGTGCTCCGAACCCCGTCCACATACAGTTGACTTCATTCGGACCTATATCAATCTGCCTAGAGCTGCTTTTGTATTTTCTTTAATTTGCTGTGAACACAAGCACATCAGCCCAAGTCTATATACATTTTTGTGAATGAGTAGAGAGACAAAGAGCTACAGAAAAATATCACCACTGCAATCTCCAAAAAAGATACAAATTTGGCAGGTAATGTGCGGGGGCACAGCCTATACCACATGGAAACAGGAAGTGGTGGCACAGATGCTCCAGCCCTTGGAAACGCCATGCATGGAGGTGAGGGTGTAGGCTACCAGAGCAGCGCACAGAATGTGTATATGTTGTGTCTTGTAGCGGTCGCGTGACTACCCAATCCACTCATATGATCATTTAACACTGAGCTACACACAGGAAGAGTGTTACTTGCCAAAGGAATTGCATTTCAGACAGTTTTGTGATTTTCATACAGTGTAAAGCCAGTCACATGACAACCCTATATCCTATCACAGTTTTTCAGAGAAATGTAAATCACAAAACTAAAGGCTGCCATACACAGCTCAAATATTGTCCGATTTAGAATGCTAACACCATTTTTATCATTTTACCCGATTGCTTAAATTACTTTTTTTTGTAGAGACTAGGTGGAAAAATGTTGGCTGAACTGTGCCTGCATCCAATCTATTGCAACCACTCCTTGGGTATTCTGACAGCCACAGATTCTGGCTATCAGAATACAATAGCCTAGCAGAAGATTTAATGTATATATGCTGTTAAATGTGAATGAAGGAATCTGTTTGAGTTCTTTTGTGCAGTCTGCAGGTTGCACAAAGAAATCTATATGTGTACAGCTAGCTTTACAAATTGGCAGGTAAAACAGTTCACAAACATGTATTGCTGTTGTAGATTTAGCAGTTTGTCCGGTCCAGTGCTAAACAATGCTGCTGCTGTTGTCCCGAGTGGCCAGTTTAGATCCCAGTCATCATTTTTACGATGTGGACCGAAAATGAAAACTCCCATCTGACCGGTTGCTAAGGGCGACACAAATGTTTTTATCCTTTGCTCCTGTACCTATAAATTAGCCCCAACAGGATTATCTCAAAGCAATGCCAAGTGACAAACATTTTTATTTTATAATAAATGAAGTGAAAATAACAGGGAACAAATGTTTCTAGAAGCCCTCCTATTCGGAGGTACAGCCAGGGAAAGTTGTAATGCCTGTGTAAGGCTATAAAACCGCAGGGATAGCTCCAGCTTCATAGGCTGCCCTTTATTTGGACATCGCTCAAACGCATCACATGACAGCTTGCTGGGGATCAGCCATGTCACAGAAGACAAAGCCAAACACACTGATGGATCGGACAGGCTCTATATGGTGCTGTTCTATAGGGTGGCGGCAGCTGAGGGTGAAATTACCGATGTAAGCCTCTATTTTCAAGCTGTAATGAAAACAAAACTGTGAACTCATGAGCGGGATTAACTGTGGTTATAATATATGGATTATAATACAAAACATATGTATGCCTGAAGAGCAGTTCACGGTAAAACTGCTAAACTAATGTTGGGCTAATATATGTAAAATCCAAAGAACGGAAAAGTGGCGATATTATCCATATCTGCCAATCAGATAAAAAAATACCCTTTAGTGAACTAGAACATTTAACAAAAGTGGCAGTTTTAACCTGCCCAGAGCGGTTTTATCAAACCACCTTGCCAAGTAAAATGTTTTGGCCCTACTAACTTATCCTAAACCTGTGAGAATGTAGTGCAAGGATTCCCACCTCCAAGCCTGATAAGCCTCCCGGTTGGCTATGCATGTCTCTGCTCAAACATTACCATCTATAGTAGACATCTAAATGCAAAGAGAGATAGATTTGAGGTTGCACACAGCAGAACGAGTGACAAGATTCTAAGGTTTCACCCAAAACGCACTGTACAAGACCTCGCCAATTTGGCTGAAGGAGTTTTGGTTGTCGGCCATACAGTTTAAATTCAGAACTGCTGTCTGGTTCTTTGATGATCACTTACTTTGAGTGCCATTTCTTAAGCCTCCCTGTGTCCGATGTGGTCACTTTTGCTTTGTAGACTTTTTATGTTCTCCAGTTCAAGCTAGGCTCTGACACTCATCGTACACCCCAGTACTATCCATTCCAGCATACACCATCTATTTGGTTTTCTTTGGACCAAAAGGTAGCAAGTCCAGTTAAGGGTTCACAAGAAATTAAGACATTTAAAATAACACTTAGAATATTTATAACATTGATTTTGGCATACTTGCAATGTTTTCTAGACAGCATTAGCAGTTCACCGACAGGGTTTATTTGTTGTTGTTTAACCACTTGCTGACCACCGCACGCCTATTTACGTCGATAGAACGGCAGATTGGAGTACAGGTACGTCCATTTGAATCTGCCACCCAAGTGCAGCCGCAGGTCCCAGGAACTTGATGTTCCCAGGAGGCCCGCGATTGCGGTCGGAAAGAGCAGGACTGTGGAATTCCTTTGTAAACAAGGCATTCGGCTATTCTGCCTAGTGACACTGTCACTGATGACCGTTTCTGTGCTCAGGAACGGTCATCAGTGACAGTGTCATGTGTAGCCATGCCCCCTACCAGTAAGAATCACTTCTTAGGGAACACTTAACCCCTGCAGCGCCACCTAGTGGTGAACCCCTTCATTGCCAGTGTCATGTTTACAGTAATCAGTGCATTTTTATAGCACTGATCGCTGTAAAAAAAAAAATCGCTGATCGCCGCCATAACTAGTAAAAAAAATAAAAATGCCATAAAACAGTCCCCTATTTTGTAGAAGCAATGACTTTTGCACAAACCAATCAATAAATGCTTATTGCAATTTTTTTTTTTACCAAAAATATGTAGAAGAATACGTTTTGGCATAAACTGTGGAAAAAAATGTTTTTTTTATATATTTTTTGGTGATATTTATTATAGATTTTTTTTCAAAATTGTCGCTATTTTTTTAGTTTATAGCGCAAAATAAAGAAAATGTAAAATCGCAGAGGTGATCAAATACCACCAAAAGAAAGCTCTATTTGTGGGAAAAAAAGGACGTAAATTTTGTTTGGGAGCCACGTCGCAGGGACAAGCAATTGTCATTTAAAGTGTCGCAGTGCCGAATCGCAAAAAGTGGCCCTGTCTTTAACCACCAAAATGGTCTGGGGCTTAAGCGGTTAGACTGAAAGAATACTTTTAGCCCTTATTTAGCCCTTGTGTGCTAAACTTTACTAGAAATGGACCATAGCTGCTTCTTTACCTACTCTGAGCATCTTCAATGCCAGCAAAGCCTGCACAATGTGCCCTTAAAAACTTGTATAGGGCCATCTTCTGGGACTCTCCGTTTTATGTAAGTCTATGAGAAAGTACACAGAGTTCATTTGTCCTTTAATTCAGGTGCACATTACCTTTGGTTGGGCAGTGAAATGCAATGCAGTGCAGGTTATACTGAACAACAGACATGAAGAATAATGACAATATAACTTAAATGCTATGGAACACAAGGAACCCCCAGATGCTGCTCAATTTTTAGTGTGTTTAGAGAACATCACGCAGTACTGATAATGGCAATCACAAAATATATCCACTGTCTCAAGTCTAGCCAGCAGCTGGCTTGTAAGAAGAAAAAGCTCTGCTAAGTGACAAAGGAAAGGGATGCAGGGTTCTGTGCACCAGCTAGTATGTCCTGAAGTGCTATTGGTTAGAGCACTGGATATCAGGGCTTCTTGTAGCCTTGCTTTAAAATGTAACATTGCATCAAGAAATTATTCTTATAAACACTTTTACTTTATAGTCAGCCTTAGAACAAAAATATATGAATAGGAAAAAAAAGCGTGCTAATACATAGCAAATAATAAACAAACCGTGTAAGCACCAACTCTCCTGCGAGACATAAACACAGTCCTAACAGTATAAAACTTTTCAGTGTTGCGATAATTATTAAAAAATAAATAATGATGAAATAATTAATCCTCGCGAGTATCACCACCATCCACCACCTTAAAAAAGGGAATCCATGCATCAGTGCCATCAAAGGCTGAAAGACTCGCTTACCAGCTGACATGGACCTCTGACCCCAAGAGGTCACTAGCGCTTGTGGCTCTATACCCAGCCAGGGCCTTTTATGACTTTTTAGGTTCTTCCCGCATTGGCATATCAGTCTTCCTGACAAAGTTGTCATAGGAGTACCCCAAAATTAAAATTAATGTAAAATCTTCCAAATGTATTCTACATATTCTAAAAATTGCACTTACATTAATGATGCATATATAAACGCCTTAAATCGTATGAGTCGGCCGACACCTCAAAGTATGACGAAACGTGTAGGGATGGACGTCAACTTATGATGAAACGCATAGGCAGGAGCATATGTAGAATACATTTTTAAGATTTTACACTATTTGGAGACTTTTTCATTTTAGGGTACTCTTATGACAACTGTGTCAGTAAGACTAATATACCAATGCGGGAAGACCCTCAGAAGTCATACAGTGGGGCAAAAAAAATTATTTAGTCAGCCACCAATTGTGCAAGTTCTCCCACTTAAAAAGATGAGAGGCCTGTTATTGTCATTATAGGTATACCTCAACTATGAGAGACAAAATGTGGAAACAAATCCAGACAATCACATTGTCTGATTTGGAAATAATTTATTTTCAAATTATGGTGGAAAATAAGTATTTGGTCAATATCAAAAGTTCATCAATACTTTGTTATATATCCTTTGTTGGCAATGACAGAGGTCAAACATTTTCTGTAAGTCTTCACAAGGTTGTCACACACTGTTGCTGGTATGTTGGCCCATTCCTCCATGCAGATCTCCTCTAGAGCAGTGATGTTTCGGGGCTGTGGATGGGCAACACAGATTTTCAACTCCCTCCAAAGGTTTTCTATGGGGTTGAGATCTGGAGACTGGCTAGGCCACTCCAGGACCTTGAAATGCATCTTACGAAGCCACTCCTTTCTTGCCCGGGGGTTACGTTTGGGATCATTGTCATGCTGAAAGACACAGCCACATTTTATCTTCAATGCCCTTGCTGATGGGAGGAGGTTTGCACTCAAAATCTCACGATACATGGCCCCATTCATTCTTTCATGTACACGGATTAGTCGTCCTGTACCCTTTGCAGAGAAACAGCCTCAAAGCATGATGTTGCCACCCCCATGCTTCACAGTAGGTATGGTGTTCTTTGGTTGCAACTCAGCATTCTCTCTCCTCCAAACACGACAAGTTGTGTTTCTACCAAACAGTTCTACTTTGGTTACATCTGACCATATAACATTCTCCCAATCCTCTTCTGGATCATCCAAATGCTCTCTAGCAAACCTCAGACATGTACTGGCTTAAGCAGGGGGACACGTCTGGCACTGCAGGATCTGAGTCCCTGGTGGCGTCGTGTGTTACTGATGGTAGCCTTTGTTACGTTGGTCCCAGCTCTCTGCAGGTCATGCACTAGTTCCCCCTGTGTGGTTCTGGGATTTTTGCTCACCGTTCTTGTAATCATTTCACCCCACGGGGTGAGATCTTGCGTGGAGCCCCAGATCGAGGGAGATTATGTCTTCAATTTTCTAATTATTGCTCCCACAGTTGATTTCTTCACACCAAGCTGCTTGCCTATTGCAGATTCAGTCTTCCCGACCTAGTGCAGGTCTACAATTTTGTTTCAGGTGTCTTCACCATAGTGGAGTTTGGAGTGTGACTGTTTGAGGTTGTGGACAGGTATCTTTTATACTGATAAGTTCAAACAGGTGCCATTAATACAGGCAATGAGTGGAGGACAGAGGAGCCTCTTAACCACTTAAGACCCGGACACATACGCTGCTAAATGACCCAAGGTGTTTTTACAATTCGGCGCTGCGTCGCTTTAACAGACAATTGCGCGGTCGTGCGATGTGGCTCCCAAACAAAATTTGCGTCCTTTTCTTCGCACAAATAGAGCTTTCTTTTGGTGGTATTTGATCGCCTCTGCGATTTTTATTTTTTGCGCTGTAAACTAAAATAGAGCGACAATTTTGAAAAAAATCACTATTTTTTTTACTTTTTGTTATAAAAAAAATCAAATCAACTAAATTTTAGTAAAACATTTAGGCCAAAATTAATTCAGCCACATGTCTTTAGTAAAAAAAAAAAAAATTGCAATAAAAAAAATAGCTACCTAGCGGGAACAGCGACACTAATACAGCGATCAGAAAAATGATCGCTTAGTGATGCTGGCAATAGGGAGTGAAAGGGTTAACTAGGGCAGTGATCAGGGGGTTAAAACTTTATTGGGGGGGGGGTGGGGGGGCTATCCTGGACCTAACACTAACTGACTTTTACACTGCCTGTCACACTGACACTAAATGCAGTGATTAGATCACTGCATTCAGTGACACTGTGACAGGGGGTGGGGGGGGGGGCGATCACAAGGGGTTAATGTGCCTATGTGTGTATGTGTCAGTGTTGTGTTGGCGCACACTTACTGTGGATGTCTTCTCTCATCAGCAGCGGTGGGAAACACCGCTGCGATGAGAGGTGACATCATTTCCTCCTTCCTGTGTAAACACAGGAGGAGGAACTGACACGAAGGGGGAGCGCTCCCATTGGCTGGGAGCGATCGCGCGGGGGGGCGGAAAACACGGACATCCGCCCGCTCGTCGCCGATCGCTCCCAGAGCCAGGGGGACCGCCGCACGCCGCAGGGGGGGCGAGGACCGCACGAAGGCGAGGACGTAAATTTACGCCCTTGTGCCTGTACGAGCCATGTTGTGGCCGTAAATGTGCGTGCGGAGGTCCTTAAGTGGTTAAAGAAGAAGATACAGGTCTGCGAGAGCCAGAAATCTAGCTTGTTTGTAGGCGACCAAATACTTTTTTTACACCATAATTTGGAAATTAATTATTTCTAAATCAGACAATGTGATTGTCTGGATTTGTTTCCACATTTTGTCTCTCATAGTTGAGGTATACCTATGATGACAATTACAGGCCTCTCTCATCTTTTTAAGAGGGAGAATTGGTGGCTGACTAAATACTTTTTTGCCCCACTGTAAAAGACTGTGGCTGGTCATGCATCAACTAAAGCAAAACACATGCTATATTTGGTTAGCGCAATTCTCACGTGGAAACGCATGTTGCGAATAGGGCAGCCCATTCACTTGAATGGCTGCCTTTGCATGATTGTCAGGAGCAATTTTGTACTTGCGCTTTGCCACAATTTTTGCATGATCTGTAGGTCCACTATCTTGGCAAACTCAAGCTGTGTTTGGGGTGCCATTCAAGATAAATGGCACCCAAATGTGCATCTTGCTACAATTTGGAATTGCGGGCAGAATCACAGAAAAACTAGCACTATTCCAATTCACCCATAATAATCACCTAATAAAAGAAATGTCTAATTTCTCCATCAGTCTATCCCTCACAATTATTATCTTTTGTATCACTTGACCCTCCCTTTTAGATGGTAAGCTTTCAAGAGCAGGGCCCTCTGAACCCTCTTGTATAGAACTGGATTATAACTGTACTCCATTTACTTTGTAAAGCACTATGCAAACTGTCGGTGCTATATAAATCATGTACATTATTAATTAATCACACAGATCTGCGTTTTTTTTTCTTTCTGCATGCCGTCAATTTGCAATTTATTGGAAGAATTCAGTTGACTAAAGACCATTTTCATTGGTTCAAATGCTGCTATGTCCCAGATAGTATTAACGTTGAGGTTCTAATAGGCTTCTATTCAAGGAAAGCAGAAAAATTATCCATTGTGTGGGATTTAAAATAACCACTCATGAAATAAAATAATTTATGAGAAAAAAAAAGTCTCTTAAAGCCCAACCCTGGGAAACATAAAAATGATCCCTTGTGGTGGGGCTGTGCCTGCATTGCAGGGGCTAATCGCTTGTTTAGGTCTAGGGGACCTGTTAAATAGGATTTACTTCCCCGATGCCAGACTGGTCTCTGCAGCGTATTCTCCCCTATGCTACAGTGGTCTAAGATCCTGATGTCATCAAGACCAGTGCAGGGTTTATTGGACGTGATGACGTTGAGTGACAGCTCAATATTTGAGAGTGGGGAAATGCCATCAGCAAGGGAAGTGGAGGATCATGTAAGTTAAAGTAAAAAAATGCCACATAAAATAGAATCTGTGAATTTATTTCCTCTTGAGAAGAGGTGATTAAGGGGGGAGGGTATGATCACATTTGGCAGTACAAATGACTCCTGATTAGGGATGAGCTTCACGTTCGATACGAAATTCGAACAAAAGCGGTCGTTTGCGCGCCAAATTCGAGTGACGCAAAACAGCCCATAATTCACTGCGGCATTGCGCACTGATGATTGGCCAAGCATGCTGTATGTCCCGCATGCTTGGCCAATCACAGCGCGCAAAAAACGAAGAGCCATAATTGGCCAAAGCCTGGGTGGCTTTGGCCAATTATGGCTCAGGGCTTTAGCACACGCCCCACACTATATAAGGCCGCCTGCTGGGCGGCCTCGTGTAGTGTGTTCCGGCTTGTTAATGAAAGCAGTCAGAGAGACAGAGAGATTGTCTTTTTAGATAGCTAGATAGAGCAGGCAGGCAGGCTAGTCAGTTTAGCTTACAGTGTGTAGAGGATATATAGACATCCCTAGGAGTTGTACATATATTTATACACTATAGATCAGTTCTTCCTAATTTACTAGCAGGCAGGTGATTGTGCTATTTAAAGATGTTATCACAGGTATAGACACCCAGCAGGTACAATATTTAAAGGATTTTTTTTAATTTTTTTTTATTTAAGCATCAATAAAATCACTGCTGCTTAATGATGCTTAACTTAAAAAAAAAAGGAAAAATTCCTTTAAATATTGTACCTGCTGGGTGTCTATAGTTTGCCTGTGAAAACATCTTTAAGGACCCGTGTCTTGCCCGAGGGAACATGTATCAATGGAAAAAAAAAGTTTTAAAAACAGTCATTTTTTCAGGAGTCCTGCTCCTGAAAAATACAATCGTTTTTTAAACTTTTTTTCATTGATGCATGTTCGCTGGGGCAAGACCCGGGTTCTTAAAGACGTTTTCCAACAATAACTTGAATATTGGTCTTTAAAATGATCGTTTTTGAATTCGAACGTTCGAGTCCCATAGACTTCAATGGGGTTCTAAATGTTCACGCGAATGGTCGGTCTGTTCGACGGTTCTGGTGCGAACCGAACGCGGGGGTGTTCGGCTCATCCCTACTCCTGATCAGCGCTCTCAGCCAATGTCAGAGAGTGTTGATCGGAGTGTTCTGGCGGTGGGGGGCATCTCCCTGTCAGCAGGGGAGATCTCTGACCTAACCTTGCATTGTTAGTATGGCAACTCCCAACCGAAGCAGTGTTTTTTTTTGTGTGGACAAAAAAACACCGTAGAGTGTACCAGGCTTTATTCTAGCCACCTCAGTAGATTGTTTTAAAAAACAGCTGGATGCAAATACACAAAATATAGCCGAATACAATTTTTGTTGAGGTAATAACACCAGGGGGTAAATGATTCAGGGAATATTCGATTGCCTCCTGGGGGATCAGGAAGGATTTTTTTTTTCGCCCACTGGAGCGAGATGGATCATGCTTTATTAACTTAATTTTTTTTTGCCTTCTTTTATGTGTGCATGTGTGAGATTTTTTTTCTTGTTAATGTTTGAACTAGATGGACTAGTGCTTTTAGTCCAACTAACTAATGCCTGGTACACGCACACCATTCTTTTTCCACCAGTAGCGGCAAAAGCCACCCCAACACCCCCCCCCCCCCTCGGTGGCCGGGCCGGGTTGGTCGGTGCACTCTCTTCATCCATGGTGGGCAATCATGGGTGGCTTTCTCAGCTCTCCTCCGCAGGCATCGCAAGCAGCTTCTCCTTTCCCTGCTCAGTGGCTTCTGCCCCCTCCCTCCCTCCTCTGTGGCCAATCAGAACGCTTCTTCTTTCGGCCCAATTGGAAACCATGTCTCAGACCTGCGCTTTCTGATTGGCGGAGAGGCGAGTCAGTGTAAGAACAGTGAATATTAATTCGCTACTTGACTGAAGTCCACCCTATGTTGAAGCCTATTAGGGCCTCTGGCTCTAATCAGTGCTTCAAAAAAGCACCCCCGCCACTGTAACTCATGCGCCCAGCATCCTGAATGGGGCCGGATTCATGACTAGGGGTGGCTGCGGCATGGATAGGGGAGGCGGCCCCCGTGCGCCCTTAATGGATTGGCCGCCCCTACATCCCACTGAGCTATTGTGGTCTTGACAGAGGGACAAAACCCCCCCTCACCAGAACACACTGGTTGCAATCGCTGATTGGTTGCCAACCGATTTTGCCGGTTTTCCAGCATTCCTGTTTAACAGAAGCCGGACAAGCTGTTGTACACACTGGCCGAATGTCATCTGGTTTCTGTTCAACTGGCCAATATTCAGCCTGTGTTTAGCAGGCTTTAGAAGAACTTTGGATTGTAAGCTTGACTGCAGGGACTGATGAAAATGTGATGGGTTATGAAAATTGTTGCTCCTATATAAATACCTGTAAAAAATCATAAATAAATAACTGGCACAGCTCTTAAAGTTACACTGTCGCCAATTAAATGCCAGCTGCAATCAGACTGATCTATATGGTGATTACAGGTTCCACTCCATGCATTTCAGGGACAAATACGAGCACAAAAGCACCATTCCTACACAAGCCAGGACTATAAGCATCCTGAACGGTTTTGGGAGGGGAGGATCCCAGTCCTGCCAAAGTCCCTCCTTGACTTCACCTCTGCAAACCCACTGAAAGAAAATATGAGACTCCCTCCCACCCAGCCCTCTGCTGCTGAGAGCTGTAACAGAGCGTAGGCAGGGTGCCAGTCAGCATGACCACAGTGTGCATTGACTCTGTTTAATGAAAGCCAGGAAAGAACACATTACACAGTGTTTCTTTAGAGAGCCAGCTAGCCTTCAGTGATTGCAATCAATAAAAACACTCGGCAAGGGGCCCACAGGGGGAGAGAAAGATGAGGGAGAGCTCTCTGTGCTGAGTTTGCCTGCCACTCTCCCCTCTCCCTTCCCCCTCCAACAAAAACAAGTGGAACTTTGGAAGTCAGAAGACAAACTGGTCGGCATAGAAAAGACAGCACAGCTCTCAGCATCTCCCAGCTAGGACCCTCCATCGACTTACTCATCTACCATGCCTGTACCAGAGAGGTGAAGCTTCCAACAAGTGCAGCATCCACAACACATCATCGGAGCGCTTCCCAGAAAAGCAGACGTTTGGAGGAAGCCATGGGATGGGATCCAGTACAACCATTGCAGGATGGCTAATACTGGCACTCGTGATCATCCAACAAACAAGGCGATCTATTCCGATTTATTAGAAGCTGCACTGACTCACTACCAATCAGCTGCATGCGGAGAGAGGTAAGCTGAGCTGCTTGCTGACTATAATGCATCATGCCTGTGTTTACATTTTCTGTGTCACATGTATCCATTCATCGCAGGGAACACATATTCCTCCATACTACAGCATCACAGAAATGCCAAGACGCTGCTAATGCATTCTCATATTAGTAGATGGAGATTCATCACGTGCAAAAAAAACAACTACTGCCATGTTGCACGTGGGCGACGGAATTTGGCATGGCTTTAGCCAAGGCTTATTTTCTTTTAATGTGGTACTACACTCCCATCATGATAGTAGCGTTAACAAAAGTATAGGGTTACTTTCCATATTTCGCAAGCGATCCGACGATTGAGCGATGATATGAGATTCAGTACAATCGACTCGAACTGCAGACTCGTTGATAGTTTTCATTGATAAAAAAAATAAGAGTCTGTTTAAACCTTTGCGTTTTAGTGCACATTACTAGGGTTGTCCCGATACCACTTTTTTAGGACCGAGTACAAGTACCGATACTTTTTTTCAAGTAATCGCCGATACCTTTTTTTAAATGTGTCCCCAAATGCAGCCATGTCCCCCCACATATTGCAGCCATGTCCTGTCCCCCAACATATTGCAGCCATGTCCTGTCCCCCACATATTGCAGCCATGTATGTCCCCCACATATTGCAGCCATGTATGTCCCCCACATATTGCAGCCATGCATGTCCCCCACATATTGCAGCCATGCATGTCCCCCACATATTGCAGCCATGTATGTCCCCCACATATTGCAGCCATGTATGTCCCCCACATATTGCAGCCATGTATGTCCCCCACATATTGCAGCCATGTATGTCCCCCACATTGCAAGCCATGTATGTCCCCCACATTGCAAGCCATGTATGTCCCCCACATTGCAAGCCATGTATGTCCCCCACATTGCAAGCCATGTATGTCCCCCACATTGCAAGCCATGTATGTCCCCCATATTGCAAGCCATGTATGTCCCCCATACCTGTAGCTATGATGCCGCCGCATACCGCCGTTAATCCCCCTGCATTACAAGCTTTCGTTTTGAATACTTATAAATGCCCGCGCCGCCATGTATAGACACTCCCCTTCTCGGGGATCCGTCCAATACCGAGCAAGGGGGAGTGTCCCACGCCCCTAACGTCACCACTCCCCCTTGCTCGGTATTGGATGGATCCCCGAGAGAGGAGTGTCTATACATGGAGGCGCGGGCATTTACAAGTATTCAAAACGAAAGCTTGTAATGCACGCTACGCTATAATGCAGGGGTATTAACGGCGGTATGCGGCGGCGGCATACGTGGGGGACATATCATAGCTACAGGTATGAGGGACAGGACAGGGCTGCAATATGAAGTATTCTATTTTGGTATCGGGGGTATTTGCGGGAGTACAAGTACTCCCGCAAATACTCGGCATCGGTCCCGATACCGATACTAGTATCGGTATCGGGAGAACCCTACAAACCCTAGAGGTTTGACTATTCTTATTAATGCTGTTTGTTCACATATAAGCAGTATGTTGACATGCATTGACCACAAAAAGGTCAAGTCCAAGTTTTATTTTTATCTGTTAATGCACGTTTCAACGATTTGGGATAGAAATAGCAATCCGTCATTAAGATCATCTTAAAAAAGAGCGCACATTAAGTTGCCTCTAGCTATAGTATTCTGACAGCCAGAAGCCGCAGCTGTCAGAATACCTAAACGTTAGCTACATCTGACTGGAAGCGGACGTTGTTTTCCAATTTCCATCTGGCTCCATTGATTTTCAGATTGAAAGATATCAGGTAGGAGGGTGTCGACAGGGCCATCCACATCCCAAACGTTGGCCATAATATTATGAACAAGATTTCTCTGTATCGGCCAACTTTAACGTGAATCTAGCGTAATCCTTTCACTGTCCAAATGCCGATGCACAAATGAATGTAGAGAAAAGTAATGACAGATTACAAGGAAGAGCGGTTCTCAGTAGTATGAAATCATTGATTCTGTGTGTCCAGCTTTCCTGCACTGGTGATTCCCAAACCAAGCAACTGAGAATTGTCACTTGTCACTTAATGTCCCACCAATGACCATGGCTTCTGCAACTTGCTCTGTCTCAGAAGACTACGATAATCCTGAACAAATTTGGAACTGTGTGAGAGGACTTTAGTCATTTCAGTTAGCTGAATAACCAGTCTGATTAGATTGTAAAATCTACAAAAGTGGTGGTTTGAGTGCTGGAAACTACCCATAGTCACCAGAC
Source organism: Rana kukunoris (assembly GCA_029574335.1). Taxonomy (NCBI): domain Eukaryota; kingdom Metazoa; phylum Chordata; class Amphibia; order Anura; family Ranidae; genus Rana; species Rana kukunoris. The sequence continues at coordinate 50,431,741 of CM056054.1, read as the reverse complement.
AATGCTAGCCAGACTTGTGGACTCTCCATCATTCATACAGCGTTTCATCTGAGCGACCCCAAGGCTTCGTTCACGCAGCACTTTATTTGAATTACTACAAAGCTTCGTTCATTCGAGCGACTCCGAGGCTCCGTTTACAAAATCACACAGCGAGCGACCCTGACACTCCGTTCACAAAAATCACACAGCGAGCGACCTCAAGGCTCCGTTCACAAAATCACACATTGAGCGACCCCGAGGCTCCGTTCACAAAAATCACACAGCGAGCGACCCTGAGGCTCCGTTCACAAAAATCACACAGCGAGCGACCCCGAGGCTCTGTTCACAAAATCACACAGCGAGTGCCCCAGAGGCTCCGTTCACAAAATCACACAGCGAGCGACCCCAAGGCTCCGTTCACAAAAATCACACAGCGAGCGACCCCGAGGCTTCGTTCACAAAAATCACACAGCGAGCGACCCCGAGGCTTTGTTCACAAAAATCACACAGCGAGCGACCCCAAGGCTCCGTTCACAAAAGTCACACAGCGAGCGACCCCGAGGCTTCGTTCACAAAAATCACACAGCGAGCGACCCCGAGGCTCCGTTCACAAAAATCACACAGCGAGTGACCCGAGGCTCCGTTCACAAAAGTCACACAGCGAGTGACCCCGAGGCTCCGTTCACAAAAATCACACAGCGAGTGACCCAGAGGCTCTGTTCCCACTTGAGTGATTTGAAGACATTTCTTAAAACTTAAAGACTTTATCTACTGAGACTTCACTAAATACACACTACCACATCAAAATGATGCTCCCATCTAAAAGAAATACATACGTGTACTGTGCACAACTCTTCACTGATTGTAAGCTGACAAGATACAGGTAAAAAAAAAATATTTTCTTGGGCTATGCTTTTTTTGTGAGGATCACTTTTATAAAAGTCACACGTGACGATTCTCCTTAAATAGTAGACCAATCCTGGTGGGTTATATTTTTAATGAACTTATTTTGCCCTCTTAGTTCCTGAAAAGGCAAGCCAGTGGCTATTCAAAGGACTGTTGTGGAGATGTTTGCACAGTGTTTAGCTCCAGTTTCAGGCATCATGGGGTGGGGAGCGAGGCGGATGACATGTACGCACATTGACTGAAGTTTTTGGTGTCACTAGTGTGGGCTTTAGGATCCCTCCCCTGAGTGGGAAGGAGCAGCAACGCAAGCAGGTCCTCTGCTTGTTATTGTAAGACTGGGGAAGGAGTGCACCCAAGATATGAAAAAAAAATGAGAAGACAAGAAAGGGCCAAAATTCTCAGAGACTGTATTCATTTTGAGTGTCTGCCAGGTTGTAATTTGTTACACATGCTTATACTGGAAATACTCTGTAGCGTTCTCTTCATTCTTAAATTACACTGCCTTGCATGCAAAACACACTATGCATGACTGACTTTAGTCACATAGTAGGCCGCAGTTACACTGATGGCACGGAGCTGTGTTAATGCGCACTGTAATAAAATACATGTAATGCTACTAAATGGGGCCATTCACATGCTAAACACATTCAGCTTTGTTAGTGGAACACAAATTCTTACATTTGTATGAAAAGCAAATACATATATTTTTGGCCAGATTAGTAGGAAGCACACATTACAGATATGTTCATACTATGATAGATGCCAATCCTGTGCCCAAAGCAATATATATATATATATATATATATATATATATATATATATATATATATATATATATATACACACACACAGTATATATTATTATTATTATACAGGATGTATACAGCGCAGACAGTTTGCGCAGCGCTTTACAACTGTGTATATTGTGAGACAAGCAAAATGTTTTAATAAATTTTGACTTGATAAATAAGTGATTTCTTAATATACAAGTAGCGCCATGTCACAACTGAGTATAAAAGAGAAGAGAGGCAACACTCAAAAACGCTAGAGTGGAGAAAATACATTATTCTCTATGGAGATGGTTCACATCTCCACTCCAAAACGCTTGACGCCGAACGCCTGAAGCTCAAACAAGCAAAAGAAGCGCAAATCGGGCGGCTTGGGCGTTTTGCATTGGTGACCATAGACTCTACAAAATCGCGTTAAAAAACGATTGGATTTAAGTAGTACAGGAACCTTTTCTGAAGTCGGAGCGAAGTGTGTATTAAGACGGCTCCATTCACTTCAATTGATTTTCTCAACAGCGCGACTTTGGCTGACTTCAAGTCGGGTCCCAAGTCGCCCCTGTGTGAATGTGCTTCTAGTGTAGCAATATGGTTACATTTAATTAAGGTACAACATTTAGCAACTCACATGGTTGATGATCAAAAGAGGCACATCTAAGTATGCAGGCATCCGGGGTAAAGCTGTCCCCATAGACCAGGGGTCTTCAAACTATGGCCCTCCAGTTGTTCAGGAACTACGATTCCCATCATGCCTAGTCATGTCTGTGAATGTCAGAGTTTTGCAAGGTCTCATGGGATGTTTAGTTCCACAACAGCTGGAGGGCCTCACTTTCAGATCGCTCTACTGCAGGGTAGTCTTCCCAGTCACAATTGCAGACTATACCTATATGTATATTATATGTACTATAAACTGAAGGCCTTATGAATAAATAGTTGTGGAATGAATTATGAATCGATTGAGTATCCATTATTTCTTATGGGGAAATCCGCTTTGAGATACAAGTGCTTTGGATTGCAAGCATGCTTCCGGAAGGAATTATGCTTGCAATCCAAGGTTTTACTGTATTTTTTTATTTTTTATTTAAACGCTGGTCCATCCTATCAGCAAGGAGAAGCCTTAGCTGACCATACATCGTTTAGATTTCAAATGGTTTAAAAGAATCAAAGTTCAAGCCATGTATGGCCCAGTCGGCACTATCTGATGCAACCAAGCCAGATGGAAAACTATCAGTTGAACAGAGACTGCATCCCATCAGATGCAGTCCCTGTTCGTGTATTTAAGCAGTCCCCAGTGTCATGGCTGTCAGAATACAATAGCTAGTAGCGGCGATTCCTCCATCCATGCTGTGTAGAGTGGATTGAAAAATCTATTGATTTTGTCTCATTCAGTCCGCAGACTGAAAAAGAGAAATCTAAGTTTATACTGCTAGCCTTCGACATTTATTGAAACAAAACTTGTGTCAGTTGCGCTGCAGCGCAACTAAAAATGCATGTTAATATATGTAAAAACACGAGCCAATGGCGTTACTGTGCATTCATGCCTATGTGTGATGTTGCACATTATTACGTATGTTGACAGGCAGTGCAAAATGCATTACAACACATGTTGATGATTTCAATGGAAAATTCACCTGGCCAATAGACAGCCTAAGGCCGGGTTCACACTGGTCCGACAAACGCTCCGACATTGGGAGTTCATGTCGCATGCCGTGTGAAAATCAATGTTTCCCTATGAGAGCCGTCTTAACTGGTCCTACACAAGTCGGTCTGACTTTGAAAATGCTCCCTGTACTACTTTGATTCTACTTCAGGTCATTGAATATCATTCAAGTTGGATCAAAGTAGGACCCTTGTCCTTACCATCCGACATTGTGATTATAGCAGCAGTAAAAGGAATTTATCTCACACTGAGATTGTTTTGATTGGTCAAAGAACAAGTCAGACTATCACAAAGTCGGATCAAAGTAGTATCCTGTTCATGAAAGTCAGATGGATGTAGGATCAATGTAGTACCAATGTAGGACCGATGTCACAGAGCAAAGTAGGATGAAAGTTGTACTGCTGTAGTGTAGTTTAGTGTGAACTCAGCCTCAAGGTGCTTCTAACTTAGACCCCTTTCACATTGAGGAATTTTTCAGGCAGTACATCGCTAAAAATAGCACTGCTATACCGCCTAAAAAACTCCTTCACTGCATTCTCAATGTGAAAGCCTGAAGGCCTTCACACTGAGGCGATGCGCTGGCGGGAGAGAAAAGAATCTCTTGTCAGCAGCATCTTTGGAGCTGTGAGAGGAGCGGCGTGTATACCGCTCCTTCCCATTGAAATCAATGGGAACCGTGGCAATACCACCCACAATGCGCCTCTATAGAGCTAGCGGGGGTTAATACCGCACCGCTAGCGCCTGATTCCTGCGGCAATCCCGGCGGTATAGCGCTGATATTTTTAGCGGCGCTATGCCGCCACCGCGGCTCCCGTCCCAGTCTGAAAGGGGCCTTAGTGAGGAATACAACACCCGTGTGTGAGGGAAGGCTTAAATATACACATATAGTATATGTGTTTGTGGCCCCAATATATACACAAAATATACCAAGCTGTGCATATTATTTTCAATACCCAAAAACAGCTAAAATCAGTTGTTCTCCCAACATACAATAGCAAGGTTTGGCCACATTATGTCTCACAAGCAAGAAAGTTGCATGTGAAATTTGTATTCCTGTGGAATAAAAATAATTTTACAGATTACATTGGTATTTTATTATATCTAACACACAACTTAACCTGACATCTAAAAACCTTGTATTTTACTGAAGGAAGTATATTATTTCGCAGAACCACCCACACATTATTTATCTAATTGATCTACAATAACATACAATAACCTAGTACATTGACAGCAAACAACAAGGACAAATTTGCTTCCATATGTAACCCGACTCACCCAACAGATATAGGAAATGAATGGGTGTCCTTGACAGAAATGTCACTTCGGCACATGGGAAGAAGGAACCATTTGGTGTCACCATCATAATGACAGTAAAACAGAGTTTTGGTTTACACAGTTGTCTGAATTCCAGTATGTCCCTTTAATAGTTGGAATTCTTTAAAAAAAAAATGTAAAGATCCCAAAGATACAAAACAGGAATGCAGTTATATCCGTAATGTGAATTAGCACCACAAAATATATTATCTGCAATAATCCGTAATATATATATTTTTTTTATGTAATATAACTTTTATTCAGACAAATTTCAGGGTACAAATGTACATAAGGACGTACATGTGAGTAATCACACAATATGTTGCACAATGAGGACCAAATATGAAAAAAATATATCAGAACTGTGCAATGGAAAGACAATGTATATAGTACCAGATAACACAAAACAAACAAGAACAGGGTGTGAGGTCAGTGTGCTGTCCTTCAGAATTTAGAATTGTGCCAAGGGGAGTAGAAATTGTCCTGGCGTTAGTGGGTGTAAACTATGCGCCATCTTTGGATGAAGAGTGCTCCATTGTCGGTGTCAGAGGAAGGAATTGTGCCCTATTGCTGTCACTGCTCCCAATGACACCAACAATGGGGCACAATTTCTTCCTTTGACACCAAAAATGGGGCCCTATCATTAGTGTCAGTGGGTGGAACAGTTCCCCATTTTTGGTGTTAGTGATAGTAATAATGTCCTACTGTTAGTGTCATTGGATGGAATAGTGCACAAAGGGCCAAATAAAGGCAAGAAAAGGCCTGCATCTGGTCCCCAGGCCATAGTTTGGAGACCACTGGTGTAAGGTAACAAACCCACTTATATGTTTCCATGGTGAAAGGTCAGAATAGGGAAATAAAAAAGAAGGTAAGTATAAGTGGCACGAGAAGAGCTCAAAAGTTACCATAAAAGAGGGGACTGCCCAAGCAAGACAGCAAGAAGAGTGGGCACACTACCCCGCAACCAGAGCTTGAAAAGTGGCCCAAAAGCCCATCTACATAGTATGTACCTTCTTAGGGACTCTGAACTATGCTCTAGAACCTGTACTATACCTTTTTAAGAAATTGGACACATGGTACATTCTGAATGTATCCATCGTACAATCCTATTTAGATTTACCAAAAAATATGTAGTTTGAGGGCATATCTAAATCAACATATATATATATACACATACACACACAAGCATAACAATTCTCATGAACAAACACCTATATTTGACTCCTCGGTGTACACTCAAAATGTATGCCCAATACATACAAAAAACTAATTCTGGGGATAGTCTCCAACACTTGACCAATCCTAGAAAACACAAAGAAAAAACACAGTTCATAAAACCAAACTGGCCACCCATGTTGATAACAAACAAATAAACCTGGCTCCTGTTCTTTTAATATAAACATTTATAATTGTAACAACTAGGTCTTTGACGCAGCTGGCTTGACTGGTAAAATCGGTCAGGCTATTCAGTCTACACCTGGCCTCTGGATGGATAAGTGTACTACATTGTTCTCTATCATGAATGCTTGGACATGTGATTAATCTAATTGCACTGCCTCAGTTGATGGGGCTTTTGGGTGGAGTTTGTACATTATTTGAATGGTGAAACACTCCTGGTACCTTGTGCAATTTATGGAAATTAGGCATGCCTGGATCTCTTGACAAGTTGATGAAGGATGCCTTTTCACATATGAAGAACTTGGCGTTAATGTCTATCTTATAAGAGGGGCGTGACCTGTCACTTTCTCCATTACATTTGAGCATGTACAGGGGGGGTTGTATATTGTACATGAGCTTTAATCATCATTACTCCTTTGAATGAGATTTCAAGCCCTTATGCCCCGTCCACACGATCTGAAATTCCGACAGCAAAAGTCCAATGTGAGCTTTTGAACGGAAATTCCGACCGCGTGTAGGCTCCATCTGACTTTTTGCTGTCGGAATTTCCACTAGCAAAAGATTGAGAGATGGTTCTCAAATTTTCCGACGGAAAAACATCCTATTGGAAAATCCAATCGTCTGTAGCCATTCCGATGCGCAAAATTCGGACGTATGCTCGGAAGCATTGAACTTAATTTTCTCGGCTCGTCGTAGTGTTGTACGTCATCGTGTTCTTGACGGTCGAAAATTCAGGAGAACTTTTGTGTGACCGTGTGTATGCAAGCCAAGCTTGAGTGGAATGACGTAAAATCCGATCGTGTGTGGGGGGCATTAGTCCTGAGGTGGGATTATCAAGCGCAGGGGTACATGTTTAAAGTACCTATTTAATTGCATACAATAAATATGTGATTGAGAGATCATTTTGGTTCCAGTACATGCGGAAGGATCATTGAGGTTGTCCTTTTTTTATGGAGCATTTGGGTGACAAACGTTAAGTATATAACCCAACCATTGGGAGGCGGAATTCAAACCTTTTGATCCTACACATTACTGGGTCCCGATATCCACTCTATACACGTTTGTCTGAAGAGTTGGACAATCAAGCCCTGGTTGTTATGCCTATATTGAAAGAGCAGAGGCCAGATATGTTTGTTTTTAACATTGTTGACCAATTTGGTTTTGTAAACTGTACTTGTTTCTCTGTGTTTTCTAGGATTTTGAAAAAAATAAAGTTGATATGTTTGTAATTTTTGTATGCTGGTGCGAGACTGTCCCCGGATTTTGTTTTTCTGTATGTAGTGGTCATACCGTTTGAGGGTACACTAGGAAGTAGAGTCAAAGCCAGGTTTTTATTGATGAGAATTGCTATGCCAGTTTAATATATACAGATGACTCTATTCATGTATATATATTTTTTCCATATTTACATGGAACTTTGATGACTTACGGTTTTGTATTGGAAATTTATATACAATCAAGAAAAGCCATACATGCATACATTTCTCTCGTTTAGCCTGAGGGCTAAACAAGAGAAATCTAATGGATTCATCATCATGGAAGGAGGCATCTCTAATGCCGACTATTGTATTTAACAGTCGGCACATGTGGCCGTCAGATTTTTCACTTGGTTCCTTTAATTTTTCAATCAAAGTTTAATGAGTGATTTCGATAAAGTTTTATCTGTGTATTTACACTTTATAATTGTTGGAAAACCTACCTAGATTGTTTACATCGTGTGGCTAGGATAAGGAGCTCTTTTTTTAAGACCAAATACCCCCAATATACACAACCAACTGTTATATAATACAAAGCTTCAGTGGTACCCCACTGTTTTGCTGCAGTTAACACTATGTTGTCAGACTAAATAGGTCTATTCAGATGTAGTGCTACTCAAAGTCAATTTGCAAAGAGTATAAAGCAAAATACAAGTAACTAAGCGGTAATCACCTTGATCAGTGTGCCTATTCCTTGATGGTAAAAATTGAATGTCATGGATTACTGCACATCACTGCTCTTTGCAGTAGATGATAAAAAAGCCCAGCTGAGCGTGACGATATCTAAAGCTACGGGCCACTGTACTGCTTCCCACCTGCAGCAGAGCTCTAGGAAATAACAATGACAATGCAGCTCTCTGAAGGAGTAAAGGACACTAGCAACACAACACAGAGGGACCTCAAACAGGACAAACCATTGTATGTAAAGTCTAAACATGCCAGGAAAAACAAACACAAAAGCACAATCAGATTTGCTCAAGAACACATGAGCTACTAGAAATGGTACAGAATTCTTTCAGAAGGCCTCACTTTATCACAATGAAATCAGATTGGTCATTACTTGTTTATGGATATCTTTGTTTACCAAGCGGGGCAAATCAACACATTCATTTTAAAGCTGGCTAATGCCTGGTACACACTAGCAGGTTGACTAAAAAAACACGGAAGAGTTCGTAAGGAGCTTGTTGTACTAACTATCCAATGTTCGAACAGCGATTTCCCTGCTGAGCGATTGTGTTCTGACAGGGGACTGCCCACCGCCAAAGAACACTGATCTGATGCTGGTTTTCCAGCATGCTGTTCAACAGAAGCCAGATGTTTGGCCAGCTTCTGTCAGACAGACTGGTGTACACATGGCCCAAATGTCGGACAATTTCTGTTGAACTAGCCAATACCGGCTGATAATTGGCCTGCGTCTATGGGTCTAGGTGTATGTAAACCCTAACAATTACCTTTGTTTTGCTCCCTTTTAGCCTGTTAAATATACCACTAGACACAGAGGGACCTCAGGTAAGTATTGGGGGGGGGGGGGGCCGAGGGGGAGCTGCACACAGACGGCTTTTTATCTCAATCCCTAGGCTTCATTTCCATAGACGTTTTTACAGCCACTTTTCTGAGCGTTTTTTGCAGCTTAAAAACAGCTCTCCATGTTAGTCTATGGCCTCATGCCCACCATGACGTTTTTGAGCTGTAGATGGCTGAGCCGTTTTTAAGCTGCAAAAAAAAAAACGCAGGACCAGTGCGCTCTGAAGCTGTAGCAATAAAGATGTAAAACCGCCAGACATTAAAAAACGCTCTATTTCTAAAATAAACATGGACAGGCGTTTTTAAGCTGTAAAAAAGTGGCTGTAAAAACGTCCATGGAAATGAAGCCTTAGAATGCATTAAGATGAAAAAACCTTCTGCCTTTACAACCCCTTTAAGTCACGTGATCAGATACCCAAAGTAACATGCATTCCTTTTCCTCTCCCGGTGGAGAGCACATGGGCAAGTGACAGGCTCGATATAAAAGTGAACGTTGCATTGTTCTGTATAGGCAAGCATGTGTGATACAATTTAATACCGTTACGTACCGTAACTCTTTTTCAGCTTCTACCTGTTTTTTTTTTCCTACTTTAGTTTGTGCGTTGCATAAGGATCATTCAAGGAAAGTCCTGGCTAAAACTTCAATCATTTAGAAGCCCATAGCCCCCAGGCTAACTGAAAATTGTCTGGCAGGGATGAATCACAATTATACACATCTAAATGAATGCTGGGAATGTCTACTTTTTATAAAACATCAGAAAACATTAGAGCATCTTTTATGCCGCAACCCCAAACATGCATTAGATAAAAGCCATATGCTGTAAAGAAATTGGACAGTTACATTTTTACTTTTTATCATAATGGTATGGGATCCTTACCACTATAATCATCTAAAACGTATGGCTTTTAACATAATTACAGCAGGTAAATGCTGCTCTGAAAAGAACAGTATTTGCACAAAAAAAATATAAACTGACAACAATCCATCTGGTTTTCCCTAAAGTCTTCACAAATCTTGAAAATTGCACCGCAACACCTGCTGTTTTTGTACACCAAACTATATAGTACATATTACTGTACATTGGGGGCGTATGGTGGATGTGCTCCAGACTTTTTATTGCACAATGACTTAATTTTGTTTATTAGAATCTGGCCTTCTAGCATGTGAACATGAACATAGAGCCAGCTCCATAATGAAATTGGACAGTGCTCTACATACTGTGCACATATTAAGTGTTGGTAACACAGTCAGTACGATCTAGTCACCCAAATCGACCTTTACTATAATTCACCTTAATGAAAAACAGCAATTTTGTTGAAAAAAAAAGGTCTTCAGGTCAGTAAATACATATCAAAAATGGTATCTCCATTACTGTTCTGTAGATTCTAAGGCTGACCATTTCCAAAATGTTCTAAAGCTAACCATACAGGACTTGATCTTGTCATTTAACCTGCAGGCTCAATGAGAGTAACTCAATTGACGACCCCCCCCCCCCCCATGCACACTAAAATAGCTGGGATGGAAGAATCTCCACTGCCACCTTATTGTATTCATATTATCTGTATTATACAGCGGTTTGCCTTGAGTTCCGCTTAAGGTCTCATGCACACTGGACGTTATCAAAAAGGCAGTAGCGTTAGCCGTATAAAGCTATAGTGGTAGAATGAGTTTTTCAGCAGTTTTGCAGTAGCATTTTTAAATAAAATTATACTCCCCACAAAAGCATATGGCTCAAAAAAGCTGATGAACACATAATAGCCATGTTTTTAAGCGGTTTTCTAAAACTCAATGCCAAATACTGCTGATAGCATATGTGTGCATGGACACATAGGATAACATGCTGGGGAGTTCATTGGCTGCAGAAAAAAAAACGCCTGAAGCCAAAAACAGCAGCTGCCAAAACATCCAGTGTGCATGAGGCTTCAAGTTTTTGGAACAGCCTCAGCTATCCCTGACTTGAATACTTATGGAAACCAATGGGTAGATCTCAAACAGTGTGGATGACTTACTAAAAAGTAAATTAAAGGGGTTGTAAAGGCAGAAGTTTTTTTATTTAATTTTAATGCATTCTATGTTGGCCAATCAGGAGAGAGAGGGTGCAGGCACGAACAGTAGCTCTGTGTCTGGAGCTGTAGCTTGGCTTGGGAGCCCCCATAGTAAAAATGAGCGAAATTCGGCCCGTGTGTATGTCAGTCTGTCTGATAGAAGCCGGCTCTTGTTGGATGAGCATGCTGGAAAACCAGCCTCCGACCGCCTCCCAATCAGCATTCTTAGCCAATGGCAGAAAGCTCTGATTGGAGTGTTCTGGTGGGGACCTTCCCCCTATCAGAACACAACAGCTCAACGGGGGAGTTCGCTGAACTAACTCATGGGGGTTAAATGAATTAAAAAAATAAATTGTGGTGTGTACCCAGCTTTAAGCTGGTAATAGGTGCCCCCCACCAGGAGAACAGTGATAATTGCTAGTAGCTATAGCATCCGCTAACAATAATTGCATATAAAATCCGGCTGGTTGGTTGTACTCAAGTTGATCAATCAACTTGGGTACATTCAGATACAAGAGATTTGAACTAGGGTTGTCCAGATACCGATACTAGTATCGGTATCGGAACCGATACCGAGTATTTTTGGGAGTACTTGTACTCGCGCAGATGCTCCCGATACCTAAATAGAATACTTTTTTTGTATTTATCAACATGTTCTGTGAAAATTCTTTGAGTTTTTACTACTGCGTGACAAGAAAATAAAACATTTTTATTAATTTTTACTCATTTTTTTTCTTTTATAATGTCTTGATTTAGAGTTCTTCATAATTCTAAAGAAAATATCCTTAATCTGTTTTCTGGTTTGAAAACTGTCACATGACATATAAAAAAGTATCGGTATTCGGTATCGGCAAGTACATGAAAAAAAAAGTATCGGTACTTGTACTCGGTCCTAAAAAAGTGATATCGGGACAACCCTAATTTGAACCATCTATGGCCAGCTTTACGTCATTAAAACAGGTTCAAATCTTGTCAGGTTCCTGCTGAACTGGCGGAGATTTGAACCATCTATGGCCGGCTTTACGGTTATTCTATAAACCCCTGTTTTATAGAAAAAGCGATTGGGTGTGTTTTCAACCCATTCAAAATGAACGGGCTGCCTCAACTTAATCTGAGTTAACTAGACCAAGCATATATAAAAAAGCCAAAACGTACTTAAATGTGCAGTAATATCTCAGAATGTGTCATCAATGAAATGACACCATACTTTTATTAAAATTTACTTATTATATTTTTTCATATAACAATGTCCAATCATTTTTATTACCATTTCAATGAGAAAGGATTCTATTCCATCGGAGACAATTAACATAGGCTTTACTCATGAAAGCTCCTCTATGAGTTCTATTTACACAGGGAAGAACTTGAGAATTTCACTACGTGATGTTTGAGTATCTATATTACGTTCCCTGAGAGGGTGCCAAAGAAACCTCAAACTTGAGAGACTTCCAAGAAAAACCTAATCTTTTTTTTTCTTTGCTATATAAAGTTTGTAAAAACGTACTGGAATTTACAAAGAGGTTAATTGCACAAGAAAACTGATATGTGAAACACTAGGGATTCCACTTTTATAATTATAACTGTACTAGCAGTCTGCTTTTCATTTAAAGAAATATTGAAGAACAGCTTGTGGATAGCTGGTTACCTATTATCTGTAAGCAGGGTGAAAGGAAATAGAATCTAATCCATCATTTGGACATTGTATGACATTGTATATGTTTATATAAGCAAAGAACTGATCGTCTACAGAAGACATTTCATGCGTGACAATTCCTAAGCCTCTTGCAGGGGCAGTAAAAACATGGGAACAATTACTACTTTAGAATGGAGCCTTCAAGCAGACCAGTACCAAATTCTTAATGATGTAATTGCTAAATCATGACAAGATGGGTTTTACAGACTTTTTTCTTGATAGCGCACTACATAATCCAAAACTGACCTACCCACAAAACAAGTGTGCAGGCATCTGGTGAACAATATGACGACTCTGGTCCCACTTTGTTCATTTCTTGGCTAACTAAAGTTGGGCATACATTCATAGATTTGTTATGTTCAGCCTGCAAACTGAACTAAACAGATTCCCCCATCTAAGCTAGACAGTGTGGATGGATGATTCTCCCATTGCCAGCTTTGTATTCTGATAGCCAGCACCCACGGCTTTCAGAATAACCAAATAACGATGGGTACTGAAGTTTGGCGAGCAGGGAAGAAGTTACAGGTGATTCAGCACGAAATGTGTTAAATTCGATCTGTGTATGGCTAGCTTAGATTTAGCTTCACATGGGATGAAGAAGAGTATTTAAAGCACCCATGTTTTGCAGGCTTCACTTGGTCATCACTGTAAATGCTCAACCCACCTGGGGGAACCATTAGAGTGAAGAGAATAGCACAGGTGAAGCTATGGATGTCACTGAAGGCCAACAGCTCTACTCTTGATCCCGTTTTCTTTTCTTTTATATGCATGACCCCTATAAAAAATGTAAAAAGTTAATAGATTTCAAAGAACTGAAGGCCCCTTTCATACTAGGGCGGCTGCGGTAAAGCACCGCTATTTTTATCGGCGCTTTACCGTCAATTTTGGGGGGCTATTCGGCCGAGAAGGGGTTAAAAACGTTATAGCTGTGGTGCCCCATTGATTTCAACAGGCAGGTGTGGTGGAGGAGCGGTATACACACTGCTCCAAAGATGCTGCTAGCAGGACTTTTTCTTTACCATCCTGCTAGTGCGCCATTCCAGTGTGAAAGCCCTCGGGGGTTTTACACTGGAGAGACTGCAGCGGCTGTTTCAGGTCGGATTTCAGGTGCTATTTTTAGCATTATAGTGCCTGTAAACCGACCCAGTGAGAAAGGGGTCAAAATGGAGGGATCAAATAATCTAGGGAAAAGGGACTTTTTCTTTTGGGAAATATCTTTTATGGCCCCTTCCCTCCCTCTTGCATTGCTGTGTAACTACAGAATCTTAGTGAAGTTTAGGCGATAAACTGGAGAAGGGGGCATCATGCACATACATCTAACCATTCTCTAAAGTCAAAGGTCTTAAAGGGTCGACATCCTTTAAGACCAGGGTTGACCCTAGAGAGTTAAACCACTGGACCATTTCTTGTATTGATTTAAAACTCTATTGGTGTGATAGCCATGCTTGAATTTTCAGGATCTGCAAACCTCCAAGTGAACAGAAGTTGGGAAATAAGGAGGTATGTACTAAAAACAAATAATGAAACAAAGGCTGACTCAGGCTTTACCCATAACTAATATATATTTTTTGGGATGGACTAAGATTTTAAATAATGAAGATTATCTTCAGGTGTGATATTTCTCTTATGAATATAATATGATGTGCATATTACTTTATTTAAAACAACAAACATTAAAAGGACTTCTGGTTCTTTAATAAATTGTATTTTCGATCCACCTCCGAAACACTATTTCTGAATGCTTTCCTCAGAATCTTCTAGCAACCTAGAACCCTCCTCCCAAACACTATTTCTGAATGCTTTCCTCAGAATCTTCTAGCAACCTAGAACCCTCCTCCCAAACACTATTTCTGAATGCTTTCCTCAGAATCTTCTAGCAACCTAGAACCCTCCTCCCAAACACTATTTCTGAATGCTTTCCTCAGAATCTTCTAGCAACCTAGAACCCTCCTCCCAAACACTATTTCTGAATGCTTTCCTCAGAATCTTCTAGCAACCTAGAACCCTCCTCCCAAACACTATATTTCTGAATGCTTTCCTCAGAATCTTCTAGCAACCTAGAACCCTCCTCCCAAACACTATTTCTGAATGCTTTCCTCAGAATCTTCTAGCAACCTAGAACCCTCCTCCCAAACACTATTTCTGAATGCTTTCCTCAGAATCTTCTAGCAACCTAGAACCCTCCTCCCAAACACTATATTTCTGAATGCTTTCCTCAGAATCTTCTAGCAACCTAGAACCCTCCTCCCAAACACTATTTCTGAATGCTTTCCTCAGAATCTTCTAGCAACCTAGAACCCTCCTCCCAAACACTATTTCTGAATGCTTTCCTCAGAATCTTCTAGCAACCTAGAACCCTCCTCCCAAACACTATTTCTGAATGCTTTTCTCAGAATCTTCTAGCAACCTAGAACCCTCCTCCCAAACACTATATTTCTGAATGCTTTCCTCAGAATCTTCTAGCAACCTAGAACCCTCCTCCCAAACACTATATTTCTGAATGCTTTCCTCAGAATCTTCTGGCAACCTAGAACCCTCCTCCCAAACACTATATTTCTGAATGCTTTCCTCAGAATCTTCTAGCAACCTAGAACCCTCCTCCCAAACACTATATTTCTGAATGCTTTCCTCAGAATCTTCTAGCAACCTAGAATCCTCCCTCCCAAACACTATATTACTGAATGCTTTTTTCATAATCTTCTAACAGCCTAGCAGAATTGAGCTACAATGATTTTGGTAGCCCATTGTGCGGGTTCCCTATTTCAATCACGAACTACTGCAAATCGGTTTCATGGACTGAACCAATATCGATGAGCCTGCACTATATAATTTGCCTAAAAACTTACCTCATGGCATCTTGAGGCAATCTGCTGCAGTGATTTTCCCAATAATCAGAGGACCAATAGCCAACAGACAAAATGGTGATACATTAGAATAGCAGTACCTAAAGCAATTTTTCATCTATACTGCAATCACATGGCATCATTATGGCAGGCACGCTTTGCTGCTGGGTCATTGGATAACATAGACAACGAAGACATTATTTCCACACTTCAGGGCGGAAAATGGAGGGGAATATACAGAAGAGCAGCCTCAGTGAACGCTTTCATTGGCCTCATGCTGTGGAAAGACAGAAGCAGAGTCTTTAATGCAATCCTTTGATCACTTAAAATAGTTTCTGCCCACAAAAACCATATATTTAAGGAAAGAAAGAAAGCTTGGTTTACAGCAAGGCCTTTTGGCTCTCTAGGCCCAATTTGCATGTTAATGAAAGGGGATATATGCGCTAGAAAAATAATCTGGTTAAAGAATAACTTTATTCAATGAACTGAATTATGCTTTACTATTCCTTGCACCATTAAACTCAATGAAATTGTTGATATAAAATGGCTCATAACGTTTGCACACACATACAGTGCCTTGGAAAAGTATTCATACTCCTAGAAATAGTCCATATTTTATCATGTTACAATCAGAAATGTAAATGTACTTTATTGGGATTTTATGTGATAGACCAACACAAAGTGGCACATAATTGTGAAGTGGAAGGAAAATTTGTTTAAATTTATTTTACAAATAAATATCTAAAAAGTGTGGCATCCATTTGTATTCAGCCATCTTTACCCTGATACCCCTAACTAAAATCAGTGGAACCAATTGCCTTCAGAAGTCACCTAATTAGTAAATAGAGTCTATCTGTGTGTAATTTAATCTCAGTATAAATACAGCTGTGAAGCCCTCAGAGGTTTGTTAGAGAACCATAGTGAATAAACAGCAAAGAAAGACACCAGACAGGTCAGGGAAAAAGTTGTGGAGAAGTTTAAAGTGGAATTAGGTTGTAAAAAAAATATCCCAAGCTTTGAAAATCTCAAGGAGCACTGTTCAATCCATCATCCAAAAATGGAAAGAGTATGGCACAACTGCAATCCTACCAAGAAATGGCCGTCCACCTAAACTGACAGGCCAAGCAAGGAGAGCATTAATCAGAGAAGCAGCCAAGAGGCCCATGGTAACTCTGGAGGAGCTGCAGAGATCCACAGCTCAGGTGGGAGAATCTGTCCACAGGACAACTAGTAGTTGTACACTCCACAATTCTGGCCTTTATGGAAGAGTGGCAAGAAGAAAGCCATTGTTGAAAGAAAACCATAAGAAGTCCCATTTTCAGTTTGTGCGAAGCCATGTGGGGAACACAGCAAACAGGTGGAAGAAAGTGCTCTCATCAGATGAGACCAAAATGTAACTTTTTGTCCTAAACGCAAAAGATTATATGTGGCAGAAAACGAACACTGCACATTACCCTGAACACACCATCACCACCTTGAAACATGGTGGTGGCAGCATCATGTTGCGGGGAAGCTTTTGTTCAGCAGGGACAGGGAAGCTGGTCAGAGTTGATGGGAAAATGGATGGAGCCAAATACAGGGCAATCTTAGAATAAACCCTCTTAAGAGGCTGCAAAAGACTTGAACTGGGGTGGAGGTTCACCTTCCAGCAGGACAATGACCCTAAACATAAAATGGAATGGTTTTCAGGGATCTCCAAACTACGGCCCTCCAGCTGTTGCGGAACGACACATCCCATGAGTCATCGTAAAACTCTGACATACACAGACATGACTAGCCATGATGGGATATGTAGTTCCTAAACAACTGGAGAGACAAAATTTGGAGACCCCCAGGTTTAGATCAAAGCATATTCATATGTTAGAATGGCCCAGTCAAAGTCCAGACCTAAATCCAATTGAGAATCTGTGGCAAGACTTTACAATTGCTGTTCACATATGCTCTCCATCCAATCTGACAGAGCTTGAGCTATTTTGCAAAGAAGAAGGGGCAAAAATAATTTTGCCCCTGTACAAATCATTAGTAAGACCTCATATGGAATATGCAGTTCAGTTTTGGGCTCCAGTTCTCAAAAAGGATATCGGGGAACTGGAGAAAGTGCAGAGAAGAGCAACCAAACTGATAAGAGGCATGGAGAAGCTCAGCTATGAGGAAAGATTATCATTAGAGGAACTGAATTTATTTACTCTGGAGAAGAGGAGAATATATGATCTACATGTCCAAATATATAAGAGGTCCATATAGTGAACTTGGTGTTGAGTTATTCACTTTACGGTCAACACTAAGGACAAGGGGGCACTCTTTACGTCTAGAGCAGGGGTGCCCAACCTTTTGAAGAGCGAGGGCCACTTAAGAAACTTTGTAACCAGTCGCGGGCCACAATGAGCGGAGAGGGCAGATGACAGGTCACGGCTACTCTATAGGCCCTCTGATCCGCCCTGATGGAAGGGGATGAATTCCCTTCTGTTTTTCGAATTTGAGGTAGGTGGGCGTAAACGGACACCTGACTCTCTATAGAGTTGAATTGAGGGTCCCATTTGGTCGGGATGATCGTGTGAAAAGGGCCAAGACTGCTTTCACACTGATGTGCCGCGGTTTACCCACACTGCGGGTGCAGTGTAGTGCACCTGTGTCTATCCTGCGGGTTAGCTGAATTTTGCCACAGACACCTCCTACGGCAAAAGCCAGTGCTGTAGAGGAAGCATTGGCTTATGGGGCTCTGCCTCCGCAGCCACTTTCTTCCTTTACCACCAGCTTCATTCACACCACTGATGCTGTGGTATGGCAGGTCGGCAATCTGCGATCTGGGGTTGTCAGCCTGCCATTCCAGAGCAGGAGGTCGCAGGCCACATCAGAGGTCTCCGCGGGCCACATGTGGCCCCCGGGCCACTGGTTGGCCACCCCTGGTCTAGAGGAAAAGAGATTTCCTCTCCAAATACGGAAAGGTTTCTTCACACTACGAGCTGTGAAAATGTGGAACAGACTCCCTCCAGAGGTGGTTCTGGCCAGCTCAGTAGATTGCTTTAACCTCCCTGGCGGTATGATTCTTTCAGATTTTAGGTGCTGAAAGCGGTACCATTATTTGCAAGGGAATTTGGCGTTTTATACTGTAGGCTTGTAATTCTTAGGAATAACTCACTTAAATCTATCCAAACAAGAGTCTAATAGGCATCCCGGGTATGATTTTTTTTTTATTATTATTAAAAATTATAATATAATAATTATAAAAAATTATAACAAATAGTAAAAATAATATTTAATAATGTAATCAAATCAAAATCACTGAAATTTGCTCAGTTGCAGAATTTTTGCTGTCATTTTTTTTTTTATGACAAATTTCCCCACAAATCGCTATCGCTAAATTCTGCAAGTGATTCTGATTTATTATCGCTGTTTTTTAGCTGCTCTAAAACAATTTTTGCCATAAAGGGACACTTTTGGCTGCTATGGGCAATCTACAGTTTGCAGGGAGAAAGAACAGTTTTTATTATATAAAAGGACATGTAGTGCACAGGGCAGACCACTAGGGACATGGGGGGTGTGTATTTTTTACATACAGTACTGTAATCTATAAGATTACAGTGTACTGTATGTATAGTGTTTGTTTACATTTTTGAATTTGGCGACGTTCTCCATCCCCGTGCGTCGTAACGTCGCAGGGAACGGAGATCGGCGGCGCGCGGGGACGCTGTGTGAATCGAGCGAGCACCCGCTCGCTCACACAGCGCGGATGCATCGCTGGATCCACGGAGAAGGTAAGTATACAGTCTCTGTGGATGCTGTGAGGCGAGCCTGAGTCTGACTCGGGGTTACCGATCGTAGCACAGAAATCTAACCCCGAGTCAGACTCGGGAACACCGCCAGGGAGGTTAAGAAACGCCTAGATACTTTCCTAAATGTACATAATATAACTGAGTACTAAGATTTGTAGGTAAAGTTTATCCGGGGAAAATCCGATTGCCTCTCGGGGGATCAGGAAGGAATTTTTTCCCCTGCTGTAGCAAATTGGATTATGCTCTGCTGCAGTTTTTTGCCTTCCTCTGGATCAACTGTGGGTATGGAGTTGGGTGTATGGGATTGTACTATGTTTTTTATTTTGTTTGTTTATTTTTTTTGTGGTTGAACTGGACCGACTTGTGTCTTTTTTCAACCTGACTATGTAACAATGTCACTACATCTAGATGTGCAGAGCTGGAAGAGACATAACATAAGACTTGTAGCGAAAGATGGTTCTACAAAGTATTGGCTGTATGATGTGCCATTTTGTGTTGGTCTATCACATAAAACCCCAATAAAAGACATTTATGTTTTTGGTTGTAATATGACAAAACGTGGAACATTTCAAGGGGTATGAATACTTTTTCAAGGCACCCTATATGGTTGGACACCCGTCGCTACAAGGCAGGCAAACCAAGCAATTGCTTGGGGCCCTGAGCTAATCTGGTGGCCCAAGGAAGGGCCCTTGCCACACTTCCTATATACTGCAGCTGCCTGAGTGCTCTATAGAGAGCCTGCAGCACTGCTGCCTCAAGTCGTCACTTTCCCTTCCCTGTAGCGTGGCGGAGCTCCTCTTCCTTCCGCCTGTTAGTCTGGACTCCGGACGGGTACCGTGCGGTAGAGGAGATTTGCTGTTCCTGGCCGGACTGACAGGAAGTGCACACTGAATGCTCACTTCCTTTCAGTTCAGCCGGGAACGGGAAACTGAATCTCCTGCCGCGTGGTACGGAACCGATGGGGGCGTAAAAAGAACATAGGAAAGGAGTGAGGGGGAGGGGGGGCCCAGGGGGAGTAAAAAGAACCTTCATGCCTATTTTGCTTGGGGCCCCCATATTCCTTCAAACAGCCCTGGTTATACATATTGGTACACATTGGTAATAGATATGTAGCTGGCTCTTTTCAGCCCAGACAGGCAGCAATCCTATGTATAAGGCAGCGACAAACACCTTTCCAACAAAAGGTTCATATTGGAAATATCAGTCAAACAGCTTTTAAGAACTTTGTCCTATTGCTAAACAATTCCCCTAAATAATTGGTGCTAGGCGCTAAAAGCTGGCACCTGTAGGTTTATACAGCAATGCTCAGCCAAACTAAGCATTTGTATTTAAGCAGGAGTAGGATGAGAGACCTGTCTAGGAGAGGATGGATCATGCAATTACATTCAGTTGCTTTCTTATGTCTATGACAGGCTTAAAGTGAACCTGTTTTAACTGGGTTTATTCAGTAATCTAATTATAACTTTGCAGGCTTACTTATGAATATCTCCTCTTACTGCATGCCCTTACTTCAGAGCACAACGCATAAGTACCAGTGACGTCACCGGCTGAATAAATTGCGATCATCTCCTAAACAGTGCATGTTTAGGAGATAATCATTGTATCTACAGATAGAATTTAATATAAGCTCACCTGTGGGTACAAGTGACCAAGCAGTGTTTACTAACCCCTTTAGTTTTACCTACTCTTGGGGGCTGGATTGTTGTGGAATCAATGCTACTTAAATTTTGGGAGTTGTTCCCCATACTCACATACTGCAGGACTTTCAAAATGCCCCATTCAATAAAGTATGGGATGCTTAGCTTCTGGGGTTCTCTTTACCTTTTCCATCTTAAGCATCTGGCAGCTAAACAATCTCTTTAAAGTGGAATTTTAGCTTAAAGGGTCACTAAAGGATTTTTTTTAAGCTAAATAGCTTCCTTTACCCTAATGCAGTCCTGGTTTCATGTCCTCATTGTTCGTTTTGATGTTGCTGTAATCCTCTGTTCTGCACACTTCCTGGTTGTCTGTTTCCTTATGAAAAAAGTACTGGGAGCTTCTCTCTGTGGTTTCTAATCAAGAAGGTGTGATTACTGTGTGTCTAAAACCCCTCAGAACCAATCAGTTTCATTTTAAAAACAAACACTGCCCTGTATTGGCTCTGTGTCTCTGTACTTCACAGAAGCATGAAACTAGATAAAAAACGAAACTGAAACTGCAGGCACATTATATGATTGATTTTTATCTATTTTTAATCATTTTTAAAAGGAATCAGTTAACTATTATGTCTCTATAAACAGTAATTTCAGCAAAAAATTAATAAAAAATGTTTCCTTTACAACTCCTTTAACCCTAAAGCCAAGTACACACAAAGTATATTTTTATTTAACCAGCGAGTTGAACAAAAATAAAACAGACAAATTCCCAAATCAGCACAAGCGATGCTGATGCCGGGATCTCTTATGCTGCGCTATTGCATTCTGACAGAAGGGCCTTCAGAATCCACTGATAGGATGATGGTTTTCCGGCATGACTGTTGTACAGAAGTTGGTCATTAGACAGCTTCTCTGAACAGAGAGGAGTACACACATACTGAAAGTCAGACATTCAGAATTCATTGACAGGTGCCGTTGACCTGCTCCTGTCCAGGTTTTGCATTCCCATAGACTTGTCCGCAAAATTAGCTTGACATTACCAAAAGCCAGTCAACAGAGGCCCTGAATAGTTTATAGAGTAAATAACAAAAATGATGTCTTGGGCATGTACGTTCCTTTAAATTTCCAATGAAACGCACCTTTAAGGTATTATAACATTTTGTAAAGTAGACATTATCCCACAAACCATCTCTTCCTGTAAACACCAAATGTGCCAATTACCAGTCTTAGCCTGCATGTGTTATTTTTATCATTTCCCTTTTCTGGAGAACGTTTTTACCCAAATCCTGCATGCAGAAAAAGGAAACAGACTCTAAAAGGTTATTGTCTGCATTTTATTGTGATTGGAGAAGTGTACAGGCTGTACCTTGGCCGTGACCATAGTGTAAGAAAAACATAATTTTCCTTTTCGTTTACAAGGCAGATGTTTCAGCCCAGCTGAACAAGCAAAAGAACAATCTTTCTTTCCCTTCTAACATACACTCTCCAAACGTTTGTATCCCTAAAGACACGCTTTTTCAACACTTGCTTCAGTTTATTCAAAGAACCGTTTCTCTATTGGCTTGCCAGGTCTACGGCTGTGTTTAAACATGATCTTAAGTGCCCAAGAGTCTTTAAAAAGTCGACATCATTCATTATACAAACATCTAACAAAAAATCCCGGACTTTTACTACTGTATACAGAGCAAACACGTGGAGGATTCCAGTTCAGCTCCAGTTAATGACGTGAGCTGTACGATGTAACTGGTGCTATGTGAGGTGTTAAAATTCCTGTAATACCAGTTCCCGTAATGTGAGCGGGCAAACCGAAGACATGGCAGACTGTGTATATAAAGTAAGGTTCCTATTGGGCAGAGCTGGGAGTCATTTGTCAAAATATTGTAGAACAAAGCTGAAGCTTTTATACATATAGATCTTGTAGCATAAACAACGCAAATATCAGAAAGCTTTGATGTGAACACTAGTCAAATAATAATTGAAATATTCCAGAAGACTCATAGTTTACATGAGATAGTATAGTATTCATTAAAGCCCAACTCCCGGAATATGAAAGAATCCACCCTTGCAGTGGGCCCTTCTCCCACCCAGCACAGCGCCCAGTACCACGCAGAAGCCTCTGTATACCACGGCTGCTTGCAGTCACACTCCAGCCTCCTCCACATGCAGCACTAAGTTAATGCACTAGGTAGAGCTGTACAATTAATTGTTAAAAATCGTGATTCAACCCCTCTCACATTTAATTTTTTTTTTTTTTATATAATCTTTATTTTATTTTACTAAACCGTGTACAGACGAAGGGTTAATGGCCCGTACACGCAATCAAAACATCGGACGAAAAATACCGCTTTTGACACGATCGTCCGATAATCGGATCGTTAGTACAGAGCTCTTTAGAGCCAGTCACCACAATTTATCCGATATTATTCTATCGGACATGCACGAAAATACCAGATCGGACGATTTTCGTTTAGTCAGTACAGTTGTCATCCGAAAATACAATACAAATACATTACAACACATGACATCACTTCTGATTTATTTATTTTTCTGTTGAGAATTTTCGTGACTTTAGTAACCTATTCAATTTCTACTTGTGACTGACTAGTAAACGAAAAAAGTCAGACGATCTGTCGTCCGATTTTTGGATCGTGTGTACGGGACATAAGGGGAAAGGGAAGGCAAGATGTACCTGAAGGACAAATACTGATATCGGTAGCGCCATAATACATTACACCATGAGTAGAACTATTACGAGTCCATCCCTGTCCTAGATTTTCGATCTACGTGGACATTTCTCTCACACTTTGGGGGAAGGAGAGAGGGCTCGCATAATGGATCAAAGCAGACACATTACAGCATTTTAGGCTAACATAAAGTAAAGTAGGAACATATAAGACATGAAAAAAAAATATACGAAAGAAAAAGAAAATTATATACAAAGTACCGCTAAGTCCAATCTTATTAAAAGGGCCACTCCAAATTCAAATCACTATCATTCACTGCACTTGCAGCAAAAGTGAGAATTCTATCAATTGCCGTGGCTGATATTCTAATGCCGCATACACACGATCAGTCCATTCGATGAGAACGATCTGATGGACCGTTTTCATCAGTTAACCGATGAAGCTGACTGATGGTCCGTCACTCCCACACACCATCGGTTAAAAAAACGATTGGGTCAGAACGTGGTGACGTAAAACACGACGACGTGCTGAAAAAAATTAAGTTCAATGCTTCCAAGCATGCGTCGACTTGATTCTGAACATGCGTGGATTTTTTAACCGATGGTTTGTGCCTACTAACGATTGGTTTTGACCTATCGGTTAGGTATCCATCGGTTAAAATTTAAAGCAAGTTGGCTTTTTTTTAACCGATGGTTAAATAACCGATGGCGCTGACACACGTTCGGTTTTGACCGATGAAAACGGTCCATGGGACCATTCTCATCGGTTTAATCGATCGTGTGTACGCGGTCTAAGCCCTCAACTGAACATACCATTACTAATGTCCTTTACTAACATAAAAGGTCACGTTAGTGACTGAACACACTGTCATTTATCAAGAAGTTTATATTACTTATGGCTGGGTTTTCCCCTGGTGAATTAAGGATAAGATTACCATTAAATATTTGAGTTATAGAGGGTGGGAGGAAGGAGATACCTATAATCATGTGCGTACAATCCTCCAAACATTCACCCACGAATCATGATATCTCCTTAGGACAATGGAGAGACACGTGAGAAGTACAACTATTGCTATTATTCTCAGCTAATCAACGCTAATAACGCCTACACAATACAAAGAAGCTCATGTAAGACTTTAGTGAACCTTCCTTTTGTTTAGGCGTATGGTAACAAATTGCTATGTAAAACCCTCAATACACAAAGGACTCACTTCTGCAAATGATAGTATTCCAAAAGCTGATTTTCCCAAATTAAACAAATGATGTTCAGTGAATTATGCTAAGAACCATTCACCTGAAATGTGCACTCTGCATGAAGCTATTATATAATACAACACAAGCAGCTTTAGACTCCATTTACACCAATGCGTTCTTTAATGCTTTATTGCCTTTTGCAAAAATACAGGACATTTGTTTAACTGCTTGCCGACCGCCACACAGACGCACTACGTTGACGGAATGGCACTCCTGGGCAAAAGCACTTACCTGTACGTTCCCTTTAAGGAAGTGCCATTGTCGACACGCATATGCCCGCAGCAAGATCTGTGAGCCCGAACATGGGTCCTGCGGACTCAATCGCCGCAGGGGATACCCGCGATCTTCTAACGGTGAGGAAGAACGGGGTGGTGCTGATGTAAACAAGCATCTCCCCACTCTGTCTAGTGACAATGACAGAGAACACTGCTTCCTGAAATTGGAAGCGGTGATCACTGTCTTGTCACATGTAGCCCATCCCCCTACAGTAAGAAGCACTCACTAGGGCACAATAAACCCCTACAGCGCCATCTAGTGGTTAACCCCTTCACTGCCAGTGTCATTTTCACAGTAATCAGTGCATTTTTATAGCACTGATCGCCGTAAAAATTACAATGGTCCCAAAAATGTGTCAAAAGTGTCCGGTGTGTCCGCCGTAATGTCACAGTCACAATAAAAATCGCTGATCGCCGCCATTACTAGTGAAAAAAAAAATAAAATGGCATAAGCTGATCCTTTATTTTGAAGACAATATAACTTTTACGCAAACCGATCAATATACATTTATTGCTATTTTTTCCCAAAAAATATGTAGAAGAATACGTATTGGCTTAAACTGAGAAAACAAATTGTTTTATATATATTTATTATAGAAAAAAATAGTGCATTTTTTTCAAAAATTGTCGCTCTTTTTGTTTAAAGTGCAAAAAGTAAAAACTGCAGAGGTGATCAAATACCACCAAAAGAAAGCTCTATTTGTGGGAAAATAAGGGCGTCAATTTTGTTTGGGAGCCACATCGCACGACCGTGCAATTGTCAGTTAAAACGACGCAATGCAAAATTGCAAAAAGTGGCCTGATCTTTAACCAGACAAATGGTCCGGGGCTTAAGTGGTTAACATGGGTTCTATGAAACATTGCATCAATGCATTGTTGTGCCTCTGCGTTTTTGGAAAGGGTCAGGGACTTTTTAAATGCAAAATGGTGCTTTTTTTGGTTTAATAGACTTCAATGGAGAACATGTAGAAAACCTTGAAGTGTGTTTTTACCACGATTTGCATTTTTAAATCTGCCCAACAACAAATGTTTCCCCCAAAAACGCATATCGCGGCAAAATTGCTGTAAAACACGGAGACAGCATAACAAAAAGTACTGCACAAACGTTCAAAAGCAACATGCATGGTGTGAATCAAGTCTCTGCTTTCACACTGCTCAGTTGAAAAAATGCATTTTTTTATGCGTTTTCTGGTTGCTTGACTCCCAGCATGCACCTGTGAAACATGGACATGTGATCCAAAAAACCTAACCGTTGTGTGTTTTTTATGTATTTTCTATCTGTTTCAATGGCGAGCTGTGTTTTTGGTGCAGTTTTGAAAAGCACATTGAAGATGCAGCAAGCAGGACTTTTCAAAGTTCATCAACCTTAAAAATCCTATAGGATTTAAAGGGGGAAAAATATTTAGCAAAATAAAAATGCAATAAAAACACATCACTGTGAAAGGCCCTTTGCCAGTATAAAAGCATAGCAAAATGAAAGCAATAAAGCGCATTTTGGATTGTCAGTTCCCAGTGCACAACAGGTGTTGGTTTATGAGACTTCTCTGTCGAGAAAATAAAAGAATTCTTATTAAAGTACACAGCTAACCAATGATGCCTGTTTTTCACATACGGTTCTTTAAAAGGTGTCTGTATATGAAGGAAAAGGAATGCAGCATTAAATACGGAAACACTGATGTATGCCATTTGCTGGGGCCGGATTTCTCACCAAGTTGTGAACCCTTAACACACAGAAACCACTCAAAACACAGTTCTTCATTTTTTGATGGATAAAGGAAGTGATTTCCATTGGCTAGTATAAGCAATACCTACCCCCTAAACAGAACAAGCATTTAACCCTTGCAGCACTACAGGGGCTTTAACTTTGGTGTGCTTGGAATAAACTTTTTTTTGATATGATACACATTGTTTCTCTAATTATCATATCAACATCAAACAGATTATAATCTATAATCTATAATTAAAGCCTACACTGAATCCACACTTTTATTCAGATAAGCTGTCAAGTGATTGTAAAGGTTAGTTTTTTTCAAATAACAATCATGTTATACTTACCTCCTCTGTGCAGTTGGTTTTGCACAGAGAAGCCTGGATCCTCCTCTTCTCAGGTCCCCCTTCCTCCTTTGAGTGCCCCTCAGCCAGCAGCCTGCTACAGGGGGCACCCAAGCCAAGTCAGAGCTCTGTGTATCCATTCAGACACGAAGCCCCGATCTGGCCCCACCCCCTCTCTCCCCTAACTTGCTGAATGACTTTGTTTAACAGACACAGGAGCCAATGGAGTGTCCTGGATGGCTGAGGGGATCGTGGACATCGCTGGAGAGACAAGGGGCTCAGGTAGGTAACTGGGGGGGGGGGGGGGTGCTGGCGAAAGGCTGCTACACACAGAAGGCTTTTTATCTTAATGCATTAAGATTAAAAAAAAATCTGCCTTTACAACTGCTTAAGACCCCTTTCACACTGAGGGAGTTTTTCAGGCGTTTTAGCGCTAAAAATAGCGCCTAAATACCGCCTGAAGAACTCCTGCCCTGCAGTCTCAGTGTAGAAGCCTGAGTGCTTTCACACTGAGGCGATTCACTGACAGGACCGCCCCAAAAGTCCTGCTAATAGCATCTTTGGAGTGGTAAAAAGCAGTGTTTACCGCTCCTTTCCATTGAAAACAATGGGACACCGCAGCTATACAGCCGGCAATGTGCCTCTGCAGAGGCGCATTGCAGGCGGTATTAACCCTTTTTCGGCTGCTAGCAGGGGTTAAAACCGCACCGCTAGCGGTCGGATACTACCGCAATTTCGACAATATAGCGCGACTAAAAATAGCAGCGCTATACTGCCACCGCACCTCCTGCCCCAGTGTGAAAGGGGCTTAAGGCCTGTCATAAGCCTAGTACACATTGGACGAATGTCGGGCGGCATTAGCCAGTTCAATGGAAGTCGGCCGACCTTCAGCCCATGTGTAGGGCAGCCGTTCTGAACAACTGGCTTCAGTCGAATGGTCTTGTAACCCGCTAAAATGGCTGAGAACGCTGACCGAAGTGTTCTGGCGGGGGGTGCCATCCACCTGTCAGAAAACAAGAGCACAGCAGGGGAGATGGCTTTACTAACATCAGATTGTCTCTACAGTGGCTCCTACCTTAGCTTTGTACGAGGCTATAGGCAGAGCAATTTTTTGTCTTGCAACCCCGACTGTGATAATAGGGGAATCCCTCCTGCAGAGCCATTGTGTTCTCCCAGCGGGGTGCAGGGAAAAACTGTCCCTGCTGGGAGAACACAATGATTATTGTTAGTGGCTATAACACCACTAGCAATAATCACATGTAAAATCAGACAGGCTGGTTGTACCCAAGTTGATCAACTTGGGTACAATCAGCCTGCTCAAATCTTAGCCAGTTCCTGCTGAAGTGGCCAGGTTTTAAACCTTTAAAGGGTGTGTGAAGAACAATCTTTTTTTATAGTGCACAAAAGATTAGAGCTAATGCCTGATTTACTATGCAGTGCGTTGGCCTACCATACAATCCATTAAATCTATAGTCAGTGCTGTAGGCACTCAAACTACACAAGTATCTCAAAGTGGCATAGTGACCATGTAGATGGGTACTGTTCACCCGTGTGAATATTTAAATGGATGCAATAGTATTTTGTTCTTTGGGAATGTAGGTTGATGCTTGTTAACCTCAAACCTGCCCTGTTATCTCAGGCAGCGGTCAGACTTGTGAAAAGTTGAACATATATGGCTATCTTTGGAACCCAGCTGCTGTGACTCTAGAAGAGCTGATCATTATTCCTGTCCATGTAGCATGTGACTGCAATACAGCGACCATCTGGAAGTCATGGGTCCAGAACCCATCTGTCTTCAATACAATGTCATACACTAATAGAAGCCTGATTTGGACTTCCCGTAAGCATTCTCTATTGAACAGAGACTGCTTTGCACTTCCACAAACATGAAGGCAACGAGTCAAGGACACAGCCGTTATTACATTTACAGTCTGTATGTTGAGAGCTGCCTGCAAGCTCTGTTATTTGTACATTTGTAATAGCTTCCTGCCCACACATACTGGAAATGTGCACACAAGCTCAGGAACAGGGCAGCTGGTTCACCAATGCCGGGGGAGGGCAAACATACATCTTCTCCAAGCCTATTTAACCACTTAAGCCCCGGACCATTTTGTTGCTAAAGTACCAGGCCCCTTTTTGCGATTCGTCGCTTTAACTGATAATTGCGCGGGCGTGCGACGTGGCTTCCAAACAAAATTGACGTCCGTTTTTTCCCACAAATATTTTGAAAAAAAGGCAATATTTTTTGCTAGAATATATATCACCCAAAAATATATAAAAAAACAATTTTTTTTCTCAGTTTAGGCCAATACATATTCTTCTTCATATTTTTGGTAAAAACAATTCAGTAAGTGTACATTGATTGGTTTGCACAAAAGTTATAGCGTCTACAAAATAGAGGATAGTTTTATAGCATTTTTATTAATATTTTTTTTTACTAGTAATGGCTGTAAACACACAGCTCCCGGTCCTGTCAGGGAGAGAAATGCTGATCTGTTCATAGGTATGAACAGAAGATCAGTGATTTCCCCTAGTGAGTCCACCCACCCCCCCCCCCCATACAGTTAGAACACCCAGGAACATACTTAACCCCTTCCCCACCCCCCTAGTGTTAACCCCTTCACTGCCAGTGGCATTTTTTATAGTAATCAATGCATTTTTATAGCACTGATCGCTATAAAAATACCAATGATCCCAAAAATGTGTCAAAAGTGTACAAAGTGTCCGCCATGATGTTGCAGTACTGAAAAAAAATTGCTGATCGCCACCATTACTAGTAAAAAAGATTTTTTTTTTTAAAATGCCAAAAAACTACCCCCTATTTTGTAAACTTTTGCACACACCAATCAATAAATGCTTATTGCGATTTTTTTTTTACGAAAAATATGTAGAAGAATACGTATCGGCCTAAACTGAGGAAAAAAATAGTTTTTTTTATATATTTTCGGGGAATATTTATTATAGCAAAAAGTAAAAAATATTGAATTTTTTTCAAAATAGTCGCCCTATTTTTGTTTATAGCGCAAAAAATAAAAACCGCAGAGGTGATCAAATACCACCAAAAGAAAGCTCTATTTGTGGGGAAAAAAGGACGCCAATTTTGTTTGGCAGCCATGTCGCACGACCGCGCAATTGTCTGTTAAATCGACGCAGTGCCGAATCGCAAAAAGTGCTCTGGTCATTACAACCACTTTAAGGTAAATTCGATTAAATAGTACGCAGAAATGCATGAAAAGTCATCTATCTGAATATATCTATTGTATATATAGAAACAACCTCTGTACACAAAGGACGTCTCTCCTACAATCCTAACCATGCTGTTTTTTCCCAAAATGTCTGCCTTTTCACATCACTTTTAGTTTTGAATTTCATTTACTCACAACAAACAGCCAAAAAGTTGCCTTTTCTGGCCTGTATACTAAGCAAGGCAGAGGGTCCCACGATTCCATGTATGTTTAAATACTTGATCAGTCACTGGGAAACAACATGTATTGTGTGGACAACATGGCTTGGGAAACAGGAACAAGAAGTACAATCAGTCATCCTTGTTTTCAGCACTGGTGTAGAGTAACGGTTAGGATCCTGGAGT
This sequence comes from Rana kukunoris, assembly GCA_029574335.1. Taxonomy (NCBI): domain Eukaryota; kingdom Metazoa; phylum Chordata; class Amphibia; order Anura; family Ranidae; genus Rana; species Rana kukunoris. The sequence goes on along the minus strand of CM056054.1, from coordinate 50,401,074 downwards.
ACAAATAGGAATTAGGTTAGGTGGCAGGCAAACAGTACGGCTTTTGTAATTGTGCCAGAGGGGCAGTGCTGTTCTGCATTTAATCAGGACAAGGCTCCTTCCTCCTCATACATCCACTTCAAATACAATCTGCACATTGAGCTCTGTGAACTGGATACAAACTAGTGCTCAGCAACGTGTAAATGTGTCCCTCTTATCCACTGTCAAAGGCAGTAGTGTTTTCCAGCCTGCCTCCATTAAGGACGACAGTTAATCGAGAGAAACTATTTATATGTCAATAAAATCATTAGAATCATGTCAATAGAATCATAATTCAGCTGATGCATAGATAATTGAAAGTGATCTTAAAGTGGGACCTGCTTAAAAGAGAAGTTCTGGAATAAAACAAAAACTCATGCCTAGGTGGATGCAGCATTAATCCCATGCTGCATCTGTCCTCCGCCAGCTCTACACTGAGAACTATGCCATCAAACACCACTGATCGCTCAGTTCTTGGTCTTCAGTGGGCAGAGAGCTAGAGACTGTCACTGTCAGTCACTGGCTCTCTGCTCTGCCCCTCCAGTGCTTACTGGAGCGCTGGGCTGTGTGGGGGATAGGCACGGCTGGTTCAGTCTCCCAGAGACTCGATGAGAGGTTGAGCCATCTACCGGTTCAGGTATTTGGGTGGATCCCAACTGTAAAGTCAGATTTTTTCCTAAACCTCATGTGACCCAAAGGAGAAGTATAGCCCAGCAGAGCTTTGACCATACTTCTCCTTTCAATTCTGCTGATTCCAGGCTAAAAATGAAAATAAAACCTTTTGAAATGTTTTCTTCTCGAATGCCCTGTACACACGACCGGTTTTCCCGACATGCCAAAACCCAAAACCCAAAGTTTTTCCTGACGTGATTCCTCTAAAGCCTGCCTTGCATACAAATTACAACCCCTTTAAACCATATACATTAGAATGTGCCCACCCACCAAACCCTCTCAACCATCATTTTTAATGGACTTTAAGTTCTAAAAAATGCAGTTGTTTCAATTGAACCTTTACAAGGAAGAAATGCTTTACCTTCTTTATCAAAATGTCAAAAATATAAACAGTTTGTGATAAATTTGCTCAATAGCACTCAATTTGTTACAGAGGTGGAATAACAGGAACAATATATTGTATTGAAAAGCAGTCCCAATATTTCTCAGTCCTTTACTGGTTCCTAGTCAAAAGGTAGGCTACAGTTTCAAAAACAGATTTAGCCAGCAATCATCTAGATAGCTGACCACAGACAGATGTCTTAGACTTGGTTCACACCAGTGTGACATGTCACGCGACTTGACAGTTGAAAGACGCATGACAAGTCAAGCCCAATCTGTGGCAATGGAGTCGCAGTGACTTTAAAAAAGGTTCCTGGACTCTTTCTGCATGATTTCAGTGCGACTTGCATTGACACATGAAGTCGCACAGATAAGTCAGCGTAAGAAAGCCGCACATGAAATTGCACTCATAGTCGGTGTGAACCAGGCCCTTAATGAGAGCGAGTGGTAGCAAAACGCCTGACCCTGCTACTATCGCCACTACTCAGCCAATGGATAGATGCAGCGCATATTTTCTAATTCTCTTTCATTAAATGAAAGGTACAGTAGTCTCTAGGTCATGCAGAGAATTTCCCAAACATAACACAAAACTCTGAATATAGGGAAGTTTATTTTTTGTTGGCCATGATGCTAATGTCCCTTGGTAGATTTACAATATATATATAGAGCAACCTTATGGTGTTTCATTAACAGATGTTTTTCTTTAATTACCTGTGCAAATACAGCTGTATGGCAACAAAAGAAAGGTAAATAAATGCATGCAAGTCCTTGACACAATACAGGATACCTAATTACCTTTAAAGTGCATATCTGGTCCGAAAATACATTTTTGGAAGGATTTTTTTTATTATCTGTTCAATAAGTGCAAAAGACTAAAAATGTAATGAAAGGAATACAGTACTTCTTATACATAGTCCTCAAACCGCCTAGTACAGGCACCACAGATGACCATACAAAGCCTAACAGCAGTCTTTCTTGGAAGCCAACTGATTACTTTGAAGGGTCAGAGGTGCTAATGAACTTTGGGGGGGATTTATCAAAACACACAAACTGTGCACTTGTGAACAGGCAGGGTCTTTATTGTAGAATAGACATGAACTGAGGATAGAAGCTGGTTGGTTACTTCAGTGTACATCAGCTCTAGCTTTTGTCTGGCCCAGTTTCGATCAATTCCATTAAGAAGATTTTTTAGGCACAATGCATTCTCCTTTCTATGAAGAAAATTAAATTTTTTTTGCTGATCTTCAGCTCATCAGTTAAGTTGACAACAGCAGTATGGGGATTCCGACTACATATCTGCAATCTGTGGCTAGTCTGAGTGCGTGCAAACACCATATGCCAAGTGAGTCACGTGTGCATGAAAAAAATGAGGCGACCTGGAATGTGCTTCAACTCTCCCAGAAAGGACACCCACCAAGGGGAGACTGAAAAGCATAGGTGTGCGCAGCCTATTGCATTAGGGTGTGCAGCCCGAAGCAAAAGGGCAATGGACAGTGCTGGTAGAGCATTGGACGATGTCAAAAGGGCAGAGACTGGCGTCAGTTTATTTTTTATATTTTTTATTATTACTTTTTTTACAATATTATTTTATTTTTTAGGAGCCCCATGGGGGCCTAGGTGAAATATCAGGGGTCTAATTTAAACAAACACCTGATGTCTCACTTTTGAGAAAGAGAAAGGGACTGAGGACAGAGATTCCCCAGTTATTTTCTCTGCAGCCAAGTAGCAGAGGGAATCTGCCCAGCACAGGGTCATTTAGGGTGTGCCCAGACACATCTTTCACACCCTGTGCGCACGCCTATGCTGGAAAGGAAGACTGCCGTGCACTGACACCATAGCCTTCATGCAGTGCTTTGTGAGGTGCTATTGATGTGGAATCCAAGTGTAGATGGAGCCATTTGGTCTAATGTGCTACTTGTACCCTGGCACCAGGCAGACTGCAGCACAAAAAATTGAAAGGACTTCCTAAACTGGACGTTAAGCTGGCCCATGGATGGAATTATTTTTTTAATCAGCTAGCCCGTTTATAAAAAAAAGTGCAGATTGAACCATCTTAAAGTGATATTAACCACTTGACCACTGGGCACTTAAACCCCCTTAATAACCAGACAAATTTTCAGCTTTCGGTGCTCTCACAGTTTGAATGACAATAACTCAGTCATACAACACTGTAACCAAATGACATTTTTGTCCTTTTTTTTCCCACAAATAGAGCTTTCTTTCGGTGGTATTTGATCACCTCTGCGTTTTTAATTTTTTTCGCTATAAATAAAAAAAGACTGAACATTTTGTAAAAAAATTAATTTTTCTAAATTTCTATTATAAAATTTTGCAAAAAAGTAATTTTTCTTCAGAAATTTGGTTTAAAATGTATACTGCTACATATCTTTGGTAACAAAACAAAAAAAAATTGGATATTATTTAGTCTGGGTGAAAGTTATAGGGTCTACAAGCTATGGTACCAATTACTGAAAATGTATCAATTTGATCACATCTGATGTACTGACAGCCTCTCTTATTTCTTAAAACCCTAACATGCCAGAAAAGTACAAATACCCCCCAAATGACCCCTTTTTGGAAAGAAGACATTCCAAGGTATTTAGAAAGAGGCACTGTGAGTTTTTTGAAGTTGTCATTTTTCCCCACAATTCTTTGCAAAATCAAGATATTTTTTATTTAATTTTTTTTTCCCCACAAAATGTTCATATTAGCGGGTTATTTCTCACACACAGCATATGCATACCACAAATTACACCCCAAAACACATTCTGCTATTCCTCCCGTGTATGGTGATACCCCATGTGTGAGACTTTTACACAGCATGGCCACATACAGAGGCCCAACATGCAGGGAGCACCATCAGGCGTTCTGGAACACCCAGACCAATTCTGACATTTCTCTCCTACATGGAAAAATCATAATTTATTTGCTAGAAAATTACATAGAACACCAAAACATTATATATGCTTTTTTAGCAAAGACCCTAGAGAATACAATGGCGGTTGTAAAACCGTTTTGTGCTTTAAAAAAAAAAACAGTAAAGTTAGCCCAATGTTTTTGCCAAACTTCGCTACTTAAAAATCCTCATAGGCGATGCTTTAAATGTTTTTACTGGTTACATGTTTTTAGTTGGAGAGGAGGTCTAGGGCCAAAATTATTGCTCTCGCTCTAACGTTCGCAGGGATACCTCACATGTGTGGTTTGAACACCGTTTTCATATGTGGGCGGGACTTGCGTGTGCGGTCGCGTCTGTATACGAGCACACGGGGACAGGGGTGCTGTAATTTTTTATTATTTTTTTATTGTTAATTTTACTTTATTTATTTTAGTTTGACACGTTTTTTCCCCAAAAATAAATGTTTTGATTACTTTTATTCCTATTACAAGGAATGTAAACATCCCCTGTAATAGGAATATAGCATGATAGGTCCTCTTTACAGTGAGATATGGGGTCAATAAGACCCCACATCTCACCTCTAGGCTGGGAAGCCTGAAAAAAAAAACGATCGCAGAGTATTGCGCAGGGAGTATTGCGCAGGGGGTATTTCAGAGTATTGCGCCGGGGGTATTGCAGAGTATTGCGCCGGGGGTATTGTAGAGTATTGCAGAGTATTGCGCCGGGGGTATTGCAGAGTATTGCGCCGGGGGTATTGCAGAGTATTGCGCCGGGGGTATTGCAGAGTATTGCGCCGGGGGTATTGCAGAGTATTGCGCCGGGGGTATTGCAGAGTATTGCGCCGGGGGTATTGCAGAGTATTGCGCCGGGGGTATTGCAGAGTATTGCACCGGGGGTATTGCAGAGTATTGTGCGGGGGTACTGCAGAGTATGGCGCAGGGGGTATTGCAGAGTATGACGCAGGGGGTATTGCAGAGTATGGCACAGGGGCTATTGCAGAGTATGGCGCAGGGGGTATTGCAGAGTATGGCGCAGGGGGTATTGCAGAGTATGGCGCAGGGGGTATTGCAGAGTTTTACAGGGGGTATTGCAGAGTATTACAGGGGGTATTGCAGAGTATTACAGCGGGTATTGCAGAGTATTACAGGGGGTATTGCACAGGGAAGGAAGGGGTTAATGCAGGGATGGCTGAGCAGGGATGGATGGATCTGTGACTGCAATAGTCACAGATCCATCCCACAGTGCTGCTGCCATTCGCGCTCCCCCTCTCACACTGTACCGATCGGTACAGAGAGAGGAGGGAGGAACCGGCATCATCAAATGACGCCGGTTTGTTTACATGTGATCACTCCGTCATTGGACGGAGCGATCACGTGGTAACGGCCGCTATCAGCGGCAATTTACCGCAATCCGTGATCCGCGGGGTCACCTTTGCCAAACAGTGACTACTTCCAATCAGATACCACTGTGTTGAGGTTTTCAAGCAGCCTTGGATGCTGCAGCTGTCTGAATGCAACAGCTGGAAGTGAAGATTCCTCCATCCATACCTACACAGTTTAGAGTGGATGGAGACATCTGTGCATGTATGGCTAGCCCAAGAGAATGGCGTAGCCAAAAAACTTTATCTGTTACTTATGGATAATAATAGTTACATTTTGTAAATTTAGAAACAAATGCAGACTTTAGTTTTTTACAGTTTACAGAGTCAGCTAAAACTTGCCCTTGTGGTTGTCTATTCTACATTAAATAGTTCTTATTCTGTATGAGAAGGTTAAACGTCTTCTTCACCAGATACAAAGGATGTCACTTGCAATGACCTTAAACCAAATAACTTTGCACCAAGTTTACACTATGAACTATGTATGTATTTATACATGGTGATCATATCCCCCTTAATGCCTCTTTTTAAGGCAGAATAAATTCAGTTCAGCTAATCTTTTCTCAAAGCTGACTGATAAGAAATCATATTTTATGCTGTTTCATAGGCAATTTCCACCCTGTATGAGACTCTTCTGTATAAAGATGGTGTCCTCTCTCCTAAACACTGCTATTGTTAGTGGCTTTATCAAAGGAACTTGACATAATAGTAATGCACGTCTTTCTTCCTGGTGTGGAGAAAGCCTCTTGAGTGGGGAGGGGGCGAGCAGAAGTGTCAGGGCACTCTCTACTTTGCAGATAGAGAAAGGAGTTGTGTGTTAGTGGGCGTCCTGACACTCCTGCTCGCCACCTCAAGAGGCTTTCTCCACACCAGGAAGAAAGCCTCGCATTGCGGTGTGTAGTTACAGACAGAAGAACAGGAAGTGAGCATTTCTCAGAAGAAATAAGGACATTTAAAAGCAAAATGGAAGGATGATGTAAGTGAAGGAGGACTGCACTAAGGTAAAGGAAGCTATTTAGGGAAAACAAATATTTCCTTTACAACCCCTTTAAAAGTAGTCATTCCTTGCCAAAATATAGGGAAAATTGAACTTGGAGTTTATGATGAGAAGGGTGGGGTTTAAAATGTCATAAGTTGAAATACCAGAACACAGGATTGCTACTATAAAGACAATTTTCTTTTCATTTACACGGATGCTTGGTGGCCAATATAATTTTTATGGCATTATAAAGAGAGCATACAAATGGTTAATGAAGACAATACAAAGCACAGGCTGAATGAATAAATAAATATATATATATGTTGTATATCACACAGTATAAAGTATATCTTGGCATATACAGAGGCTGTAACCTTTAAGCCAAGCCTTTACGGTGTGTATTATTACTGTTACCTGTGTTATTAGATGTTCTTCTTCCCTCTACACTTACCTTTGATGTCTACACTCTACTTGTCCGACAGCCAACTGACATCTATCACACCCTCTTCAATACAACATAAGTGGGGAGATATTGCTACATGTAGCCTGTCATTTAACCTCTATCTCAGCATATTACAGGCGACTTTTGAAGATAAATGAGCAGACTCTTTCATTCCTGAAGATTTTTTTTCTACTGAACACAATAAGACCTTATCTACTAATCATTCTTGCTAGGCAGGAACGTCTGGTTTAGCGGAGGCTCCAGACATTACATTTCAATGGCTATACAATCCTAACTGAGTAACCGCACAATCCCACTGCTGTGTTTCATCGGCTCCAAGTGGCAGCTTTAAAGAAAACAGTTCAGGATTTGACAGGAAAAACACACTGGGCATCCTAATTGGAAATGGCTGTAGGAGGTACCGTCTTTTACCCCTAGTAAAGAGTTACTACTTGCCATTTTCTAGTCTGCTCTAGAAATATAAAAGGGGAAGAAAATTGGTTGTTATGGGCTATACACAGTTCAGACATTGTTATACATTAAGCCTGCTGGCTTGACTTGCCTATGGGCCAATCCTAAAGGGAACATGTTGGAATTGAAGTATGGAAGCTGCCACTGCTAACTTGTTAATGAAGGTTTAGGGTTGTTGTCCTTATTCTTGGTTTACTATTTAGTGAGTCACCAAAGCTGGCCATATACTGATCGAAAATCAGCCAGTTCATCAGGGACTGAATTTATTTCCATCGGCGTGGGCGTCCACCAATCTGCTGCAGACTTCAATTAGTGTATACCGAAAGCCACTGTCAAAATATAGTTTTCCAGCCGGGAAAGAGGGGGGGCGCAGGGTTTAGATGGTGGAGTTAAAGTGTTACTTAACCCACGACAGTAATATCTGTATATGCTGTAACGCATGCTTGTTATACTCACTGTGGAACCTAAGGGGTATATCCTCTGCATTGTGTACAAAGGCTGTTTGACCATGAATTCTCTGAGCCTTCCTTACTTCCACTGTCCCCAATCTATCTGCTGATAGTACATTGTCTTTGGGGCACTCTGCACATGCTCAGTTTGCTGTATATTTTTCTTGGAAGATTGAACGTGTTTAGCACAGGGCCAATCAGGACTGTCAAGACAGAGGGTCAGGGGTCATGCAGCTACATAGGATAGTTAGGCCTTGTACACACGAGGGAATTTATCCGCTGAAAATGGTCCGACGGACCATTTCAGACGAAAAATCCGCTCGTCTGTAGGGGCAAACGGACAGTTTTGGACGGATTCCTCCGGCGGAAAAGTTTCAAAGCATGCTTTGAAATTTTTCCGCCGGAGAGCTGCCCGTCGGATATGTCCGCTGGTTAGTAAGCCTAACCAGCAGACATATCTGCCCGCACATGCGTCGTATCCTGTGAATGGATCCGACACATGCGCGCGGAAGTGGGACCGTTTACAGCGGATAAATTACATTGTGTGTACAAGGCCTTAGATGGGAATTAAAAAAACTCCTCCTACAAACTTTAACAGGACACCGATAGAAGTCACAGGGCTGTTATATACTGCCGATGAGAAAAGGTGTTTAGACGTTTATAATTTCTAAAATACCGTAATTGCATTCCCATGTACTGTGGGAGACCAGATATAGTGACTGGAGGGTCCTGGGCTTACTAACACTTTAAGCTGGCCATACACTAACATATTCCTGTACCCGCACAAATGAGGTGAAGGAATCTGGTAGTGTATGACCAGCTTAGAGATCATTCACATGAGCACAAAAAATTCTGCATTTAGATGTGCGCAATGCATAGTTTTGTGCACATATAAACGCAGCACTATAGTAGGGTTGCCACCTGTCCAGGATTCACCTGGACAGTTCGTGTTTGGAATCTTGTGTCCGGGTTTCAGTCTGCCTGAAACCTGGACACATTATTTAGACTGGGCTGTGGCTCCCCAAGTAACACAAAAAACTCTTGCCATTCGGGAGCTGCGGGCCGCTGTGTCTGGGGACTTAGTCACTGGCGGGGTTTGGCTATGATGTCAGCAAGAGCAGTTTGGCCACACCCAATGTTCGTTGCAGCGCGCTGCATTACCACTCTCCTTGGGACACCCAAAGGCATCCAAGGTCTTTTATAATCCTATAGTGTATAAAAAATGTTCCCTGTGTCGCTAAAGTGTTCGGGTTTGGCTTGAAGAAAAGGTGGCAATTCTACACTATAGTAATATAGTAGCAGTATAGTATAGTAAGGGAAACTGACACTTCTGGGTGTGTCAATCTACTGGGTTCCCCTTTCACACTGGGTCACTTAGCAGGCGTTATAATACTAAAAATAGCGCCTGCAAAGCGACCTGAAACAGCCGCTGCTGTCTCTCCGGTGTGAAAACTGGAGCGGTGCGCTAGCAGGTTGGTAAAAAAAGTCCCGCTAGCAGCATCTTTTGAGCGGTGTGTATACCGTTCCTCCACCGATCCTGCCCATTGGAATCAATGGGGCACCGCGGCTATACCGCCAGCAAAGTGCCTCTGTAGAAGTGCTTTGTGGTGGTTTGAACCATTTCTCAGCAGCTAGCGAGGGTTAAAATCGCCCCGCTAGCGGCCGAATATTGCCGCAAAATTTGGCGGTAAAGCGTTGTTAAAATTTGCAGCAATTTACTGCCGACGACGCCCCCGCCCCACTGTGAAAGGGGCCTTGATGGTTCTTCCTGCTGCTCATATACATGCTCCAGTACACTTTCAAAGCTCTGGAAGATAGCATCAGAAATTGAAGTAAAGCAGCTAAACAGGGGCTAAAAAAAAGAAAATATTTTTTTTTCATTCAAATTCTTGCGTAATCCAATTATGACAGAGAAGCTGAAAAACATGAAAATGCCCTGCTGTGCTATAGAAAGATAAGGGAGTGTTTGGGGTTAACCATTTTCCAAACCCTATCTGTCTTTTAGTTGATATGTAGACTTTCCTAGTCTTCAGTTCCTCTGCATGCCTATACCACACCCCCAAAATGCTTGTTATCGACATACTTTGGCTGCTAGGGACAATACTTGACATACCGAGTGTTCTTTTCACCGCAATAAAGTCGAAGCACATACAACACCAGGGTAAGCGCTCAGTGGAGGTCAGACAATGTTCCTGTTTTAAATAAACAGCGGTTGCACAATCTTATCCTGCTGCCTGCTTGCATTCCTTCAATGCCTTGCGTGCCTTACTAACGTAGCAGCAGACACAATCAAAATTGTGACTTTCATGACGGATTTATAAAATACAGGACATGTTTTGTGAACAAAGTCATCTTTAATTTAATATAAATATTACCAATATTTATTTCCATTTTATTGAGATACACACTGCTGACAATTATAGTATATATTCCAATCCCTGTGATATTCCTAATGCAGTCAGAACTTGCTCATGCAGCCTAAAGCCAGATTCGGGTGTCCGATAAATATTGCGAAACCAGTTGATGATGTTTCAAACAGTGTATGGCAGACATAATGAAGACTGCCGCCATACTGCAAGAAGCTGTCGAGTCAAAGAATGTTATTTTATTATAAGAGACTATTAAAGACTAAATCCAGAATAATTTAGGGCTTGCTCCCAAATATCAGATATGGGACTGCTTGGCTTACATCAATTAAAGCTGAATTCTGGTAAAAAAACAAAAAAAAACATTTTGGGATGTGTAAAAATAAATCACCTCTATCGGTAGGTGTAACATATGGGTGCTGTTGTGTCAGTTAAATCTTTAGGGCTCATTCATACTTGCAGCAGCCCTTGCTGCGCTTCTTAAAAGCAATGGTGGAACACTTTTCAGAGGGGTCGACAGGTGGCTGGAAGGCGATTTGCCACATCCTCACTCTGTTTTAACCTTGAAAAAACAGAACCACTGCGCTGAAACTTCATGCATTACACAGGGAGGTTGGGGTGAAGCTGCATTTACTTAGGCCACTCTTGTTGGAGGTAACGTCTGCCGAATTCAGCAGTGGCTCTTGTATGTACTCTCTTTGTAGGCAGTGGATCTCATATGTTCTCTCTATGTAGGCATTGGACCTTGCATGTTCTCGCTATGTAGGCAGTGGATCGTGTATGTTCTCGCTATGTAGGCAGTGGATCCCGTATGTTCTTTCTACATAGGCAGTGGATCTTGTATGTTCTCTATATATAGGCAGCAGATCTTGTATGTAGTCTCTATGCAGGCAGTAGATATTGAATGTTCTCTTTACATAGGAAGCAGATCTGGCAAGTTATTTCTATGCAGGCAGTAGATCTTGCATGTTCTCCATATGTAGGCAGTGAATCTTGCATGCTCTCTCTATGTAGGAATTAGATCTTGTACGTTGTCCCTATGTAGGCAGTGAATCTTGCATGTTTTCTCTATGTAGGCAGTAGATTTTATATGTTTTCTCAATGTAGGCAGTGATTCTAGCATGCTCTATGTAAGCAGTGGATTTTGTATGTTCTCTCTATATAGGCAGTGGATCTTGTATGTAGTCTATATGTAGGCAGTAGATCTTGAAAATTCTCTCTATGTAGGCAGTGGATCTTGTATGTAGCTTTTATGTAGGCAGTAGATCTGAAAAGTTCTCTCTATGTAGTCTGTATGGAGGCAGTAGTTCCTGAAAGTTCTCTCTATGTAGGCAGTGGATCTTGTATGTTCTTTTTATGTAGGCAGTGGATCTTGTGTGTTCTTTCTATGTAGGCAGTGGATCTTGTGTATTCTTTCTATGTAGCCAGTGGATCTTGTATGTTCTTTCTATGTACTGTAGGCAGTGGATCCTGGCTTTATTAAAGAGTACAATTTTAAAACAGAAGCTGTATCCTGGTTGCTGTGGGTTACAGCACAAGGCACTGCCATAGGAATTTCATTGTTGCATGCATTTCTTTTAACACAGATTACCATAAAAAAAAGATCAAATGATAATCAGTCATCACTTAGATTTTGTGTGATTTCTAGTAATGGAAGATCAGAAGCGTAGGAAGCATTTTTTTTGTTTCCCCCTGGTTATCTATTCATTAGGGTCCCATTTTACAAAGCATTTAAAAGGTCTTCATGTTGGCCTAATACTGTGGTTTTTCAGGAAGGGTCACATGCTCCCCCCTCTCTTGAAAGCAAACAAAGGCATTTGGCTGGCTGGGGAAGCCTAAGGGCAACGATCAGGCACCACCAATAATGCCCCTTAACCCTGCTGTCAGATTCGTTTAGAGCTATGATTAGGGGAGAGCTTGTTTTTGCAATAAAGCTGCTAGCCAATCAGAGCTGCCTGGCTAAAGCCTGTGAGGATTTTGTGTGTATACGAGGTCACGTGTGTACACAGTAAGTTTAGCAGTGCCAGGAGCTGGGCTCCAGTCCCTGTCAGCACTCTCATTGCAAGCCGTATTATTCTATGCCTTCTGTACTGAAGGATCTGAAGACCTTTGTCTTCTCCAGTCTGATGTGCAAAATGTCCCTGTCATCTGATCTGCAGGCAGCAGACTCCTAGCTGAAAATGCCAGGTGAGTCTATCTTTAATGTCCATCCTGCAATTGAGGTTGCTTGTGTGCTGTATTATGGGGATAATCAGGCTTGAGGTGATTGTAGCCGTATTAGTGCACTAGCAACAAAAACAGTATTGTTATGGGAAGTGAAATAGTTGAGTGTTAGAATTCAATGAGCTGTGAAGAAGTAAACACTTTGAAAGCTTGTACTGAAGATTTGAATGTTAGTGCAAATAAGAAAAAGTATGACGGACAGTACTCAGTTTACTTAACAAACACATGGGTGACCTACCGACGGTTGTAGAGACGCTGGTTCAGGTTCAGTAGTTGCCAATTTGTTGACTGCATTGCTACACTAAGGCCGCGTACACACGATATGTTAACCAGATGACAACGATCTGATGGACCGTTTTCATCTATCCAAACCGATCGTGTGTAGGCCCCATAGGTTATTTAACTTTCGGTTAAAAAAAAAGCCAACTTGCTTTAAAATGTAACCGATGGACGCCTAACCGATAGGTCAAAACCGATCGTTAGTACGTCATCTTGTTTTACGTCACCGCGTTCTGATACGATCGTTTTTTTTAACTGATGGTGTGTAGGCGCATCAGACCATCAGTCAGCTTCATCGGTTAACCTATGACAACTGTCCTTCAGACCGTTCTCATCGGATGGACTGATCGTGTGTACAAGGCTTTAGGGGCCGATTTCTATAATCTAATCATGTACAAATAAAAATGCATTTTTTTATTTTATTTCCTTGCATGTCCCCCTCAGACCCGCAGCCACTGCACTTTCGAGTGCACTTTTAGTGCAAAGCGGATTTGCTTCTAGTAAATAACCCCCTAAGTTTCCTATATAAGCCACAATTGCGTATGTGTATCGCCGTTTAACGTCAAGAGTCTTTTTCTTTTCTATTCTGGCTGTTTACATCTCTGTGTTCAGTCAAACGTGTGAAAGGTAAATTTACTTTTTTTTAGAGCTGTTTCACATGTTTTTGGCCCCTTAGGCTTTAATGGAAGCACCTGTGACACAAGCATTTTGGTGTGTTTGAGCGCCTGGATACCTGTTCTTCTACAGTCCAAATGGGCTGTAAAAATTTCTTAAAGTTCCCCCTTTCAGAAAAGAATAAAAGGTGACACCCCCCCCCCTGCCATTGTACTTGCCTGCATGGGTAATGAGCTGCCAGTGCCCATGCAGGTGGTGTAGCGGCCCAGAGATTTGAAATCCCCGCTCTTCTTTCCCTCCTTTCTACAGCGCCTCTGGGATGGGTCAGGATGATTCTGAATGACACAGAAAGTTACTGACAATCATCCCAAAGGTCCAGCAAAAAGAAGGGAGAGAAGATCGGGCATTTCAAATACCCAGGCTGCTACACCGGGTGCGTGGGAACTGACAGTTCATCACCCACAGATGAAAGGAAGTACAGCAGGGATCAAGAGGGTGCTAGGTGTGAGGGAGGGTGTAAGTTCATTTTTTCCTGAATAGATGAACTAACCCTTTAAACGAAAACAGTTCTTGTTGCCTATAGTATCCAAAGGCTCCCCTTTTATAAATCTAACGGGGAAACAGAGCGAAGAATCTGCTTGTTCATTAGGCCCTTTACACAGGGCTAATTCATTACTTTCTGTGACGTATAAAAAAATTACATCATCTGCAGATGCCAAGGCTTGTTTAATAGGGAGTATTGCCTATTGCTGGATGAAAATATTTTTTTATTATGGAACTCAGTCAGATTCCAACTGTCATTTTTCTGGAGTAGATTGGTAGCTATTGCCTACACACTGACATTTTACCAGGTTCTCCTTTTCATTGACCCGCCTGCAGAGAAAAATAACAATCCCAAATTTTTGGTTTAAAAATATTGCTGTTTGAAGACAAAATGTGTTTTCGATGATATACAGCTCTGGGTATTAAGACATTAAGGCTTGCTTTGTCTGCAGAATTCTATAATCCTTATCTACAGCTGCCCTGGTTGCAAAGGAATTATTAGAATTAGAAATCAAATCACAGCCAACTACCAATGTACATTTTGTGAAGAGTTATACTATTATTATTATTATTATTATAATACATAATACAGTTTGCGCAGCACTTTACAACATCAGGGAAGACAGTACAATGTACTTTTGATATTACATCATATAGAGCTGTACCATAATAGAGGCCTAGCTGATCTGCCCTAAGGCAGAATCAGTGTTCTATGATAGTAGATCCTTCTCGTTATTGGCTCCCGTCACCCTGCATGATGTAAAAATTACTTGACCCCTCATTCGCCAGAGACCTGAGCAAGCCCCTTCTTCCCAGCGTAGCTGGCAGGTATCCTGTATTTTACAAGGCAGCCCTGAAATGTTTATAGGTGTAAAATGCAGGAAATTTGTATTTTGCTGCTTTGGTTACTGTTTCATATAGACATTGCATGGTACGTCTTGTTACGATGATTGTTTTAATCATCGTACATAGACGTGATACAATACTGCTTCACATATTCTGTATGCCGAGTGTAATTTCCATTAACTTTTGTTTTTGTTCCACAATACCATTTCTTTTAAGAGTTGCGTACATGGACGTTTTTTGGGCATGCAACGTAAATTGTGGGTGTATTTCTGCATCAGGGATTCACAACTTTCGCATACAGCTGACCATAGTAATGAATGGCTGTATGTTAGTTAATGGCACCGCTTGTGTAAATCTACAAATGTGTATAGCTGTATGCCCCTGGATGCAGACTATCTCCATCCATGGCTGTATACCCAGATGCAGGTTTACATAAGTGGAAGCATAAACCTACACACCATTGCATACAGCCATTCATTACTATAGCTGGCCGTATGCAGCAGCTGTATATCCCAGGTGTGAAAATGCACGAGCCCTTATAGTGCATGTCAAATGTGGTTCTCAGTGTATTTTATGATGTCTGCATGGTGCCACTTCTCTTGCACCCTACAAGTAACTTGGCATTTGTTATGTGCTACGAGCATGCATTTTGATTACTGGTCACATTCACAAGTCCCCTGCCTACAGCCTTCTTTTTAGGACATGTCATTTAGGGCACATTCGCACTGAATGGGGGTTTGAAATCATGCAAGTTCAGCTAAACTCTCACAATTTCAACAACTCATATC
The DNA here is from genome assembly GCA_029574335.1 of Rana kukunoris. Lineage (NCBI taxonomy): Eukaryota > Metazoa > Chordata > Amphibia > Anura > Ranidae > Rana > Rana kukunoris. The sequence continues at coordinate 50,385,728 of CM056054.1, read as the reverse complement.
TGAGCGAGTTTGGGAGTGATTTGAAAGACACCTGCGCAAATTCATACACAGATGTCTATTGAAATCACCCCTGAAATTGGCAAAAGTAGTGCAGGAACCGGTGCGGCACCACAAAGTTGGCGTTGCCCCAATTGGGACAGTGCCGTTGCCTGCAATAGGCTGAGATTTGGCATGCAAACATGTCAAATTGAGCCAATGTGTTGTGCAGGGTATGACACTTCCATATCACCCTATAAAGAGTTCCCACAGGTTGACAGCTCTCTAGGGTTTATTGAGATCTATTTTAGATCTGCCCCTGCAGACTTGTTTTTTTTTTAAGGAGGAGGTGGCTTGACATGTTACTTGCTCCAAAGATTAAACAGGATTGGTTGCTATAGGTGACTGCGCAAAAGTGTGACGTTTCAGCTTGGACTTTTCTTTTAAATTTAAGCATTCCTATTTTCCAGTGCAATACAGCTTGGAGAGAGGTTGTTTAAATTGTTAGAAGTTCAATTTTCATCAAATCACCTGTTACCCAAAAATTAAAGATAACGCATGCAAAATGCACATGAGGCTGGTTTCACACTAGTGCTGAGTTCTCCGCATCCAATTTGCAATAGCAGGAGATTGTGACAGGCTCTCTATGGAGCTGGTTCACATATCTCTGTTGCGACTCCGGTGCAAATTTGCACTGGGTACTGTGCGTCGTTTGGTCCGTTTCAGGTCCAAATTGAGCTAAAAATTCTGACTGAAATCGAACCTGAAACGGTGAACGCGGACACACTGGACCTCTGCTGTGAGCCACATGCAGCTTAGATGTGAACCCAACCTAAAGTGGCATTGACAAAGCAGTATAGTTTGCATGTAAATCACGCCTGTATCACATTAAAAAGTAATTACAAGTTACAAGGGCACTACAGCGCATTAAAAAAACATGCAACACATGTATGCAAATGTGTATTAAAAGGCACATATTTTAAAAGGCACAGGTGTAAATGCACTCTCAACTAAATACATTTACCTTTACGAATCGACTTTATGGCACCTACTGATATTAGATTACCCTTACATTGCACTGTCTGCAGCGATCATTTGTCTCTATGCACATCCCCTAGCAGGCCGTTTTAAAGGGAAGAAGTAATAGGCTATAGTTTCTCTTCTGGTTCTAAATAAATAGGATGCCATAACGCATGTTAACACGTGGTAAGGCGCCACAATGGAGGAATAAGTGTGAAGGGCCCCTCAAACGAAAGCAGGTCATTGGAATTTCTAAATAAATCAGGTTGTCTACCCCCTGTGACTGTCAGGTCTTCTGACTTTTTAGAGCACAGGTGGACTCTGGTGGGGGGCTTCTGGTGTGAAGTTATTTCTTGGAGTGTTTATTCATTCAGTAAATTTTAATCATTCATTTATTAGGCCCCTTTCACCTCTTGCTCAGCGGAGGATTTCTACGGTGATCCCCACTGTGCAGGCAGATGACTGTCACTGTCCGCTCCTCTATACACAACGGACACGGACACAGTCTCACTCTCCTCTAGGGGGCAATCCAATGGAAACATGCTGCCTGTCCATTTCCATCCAATCCGCCGGATAGATGGAAAATAGGACCACCATACATCTGTTTTTGGCAGACAGGATCAGATAGGATGGCGACGGGTGTCAGCAGATATTTTTGTTGTGTAAATTAGTCATGGTGATATGACCGGAATTATTCATTAAGCAGTGGAAGAACTAGGGCTTATTCACACCAGCATGTTATGTTAAAATGCATGAAGTTTCATAACGCATAGCGACACATTTTGATTGCCAGCCCAGCACAATGCGTAAACAATGTGTGTTGCGATGCTCTACAAAAGAATGTTGCATGTGCTCATTTTGTGTTCGATGAGGTGTGTTACATTTTGAATGAGCTGTCTAAAGGCAGCATAGCTTAGCGCACAAAAATGCACTTTCTGCAGTGCATCACGGTGTGAACCAGCCATTAAAGCACAATAGCCAACAGCAATCAACCTGAAATCGCTTTACTAACGTCTAACCAGTACAACATGATGGCTGTAAGCATTACTGCAGTTTGCACTTTGTCTCCATTAAATTGACTAGAAATCAACCTGGACTGGCAGCATATTTTCAAATTGCAATGCCTCGCTCTGGTAAGAACAGGCTCTGCTGACATAATGAATGTTTGAAGCATGCAGCTTGCTTGTGTTACAAAGAGCAAACGACATGGAATGGTATCTGAGGTAAATAAATGTTTTGCACCTTACAACTTATTTTGTGAGGCCGCACATTTTATTCATTGTATGATTTTACAGTGGCAGTGGGAGCCATGCATCTAAACATGTGAAACAATTGGTACTTCATTGAAGTGTCAGTATCACAGAAAACACCCTCCTTTCTAGCAAAGCCATCCCCATGTCACCAAAGGAATGGGTGCAGAAAGATATCCAGATAAGACAAACATATCTGAGGCAAGCGTAGGGTTTCTACACTCCCACTATGAAAGAATAACAAAAGTGACCCCTCAGATATCCCCTACATGTTGTCCCGGACAGTTTACAGGTGTAATAAATCCTTGTCATGGAGCGCTTTCCCTTCTTTCTGCTAAGAGAGGCACGCAGGGATAAAATGACTTTCCTAATGAGACATGGAGCCGCAGGCCTTCATCTGAGGCCTTTGCCCTTCCGGGCAGCCTGGACCCGTGTCTGTAAACAGATCTGAGGATTAAAGTCCTCTCTGCAACATAGTAATCATTCAAGCATTTCTAATCGCAAAAGGCTTTGGACGGATTGGCTGCTTTGCTTGAAAAACACTGTGTTTGACTTGTGCGGCCGAATGTCCAAGTCTATTAACCCCCCATGTGAAAGAGGCCTGCAATGGTGGAAGATTTAGGTTGAAATTGCAGAAAAGTTTTTACGATAACTATACAATAAAACTTTTTTAAAATAAAGAATTCCAGGTTCTCTAAAGTTGTATGATACATACATAGTAGAAAGCTACTTTGTGGCAGGCCCGTTTGGCCTTCATGGGCCAGTCACACTTTGTGTGTGTTAATGCATGCATTAATGTGGGTAGTGGTACACTACGGCAGCCCATTCATTTTGAATTGGCGAGTAACGAATCTCAACAAAAAAAATAAAAATATGCATCTGCAGTGTTTTAGGCAAATGGAAGTGAAATACAAGGCTTGGTATGTTGGCAACTAATGTATGTGATCACTAAAGCTAGAATTGTTTTGTGTTTGTGGATATAGGAACAACGCATTGAGTGGGCAGTGAAGCAATTGCAGTGATCTCTAGTGGTGTGCGCGGACGCCTGAATAATTACAGTGATGTGTATAGCACTCTCACACTGCTAACGTGGGCGCGTTAGCAGTAAAGCTCTACTAGTTTCAGCGGCCCTTTACTGCTGCTATAGTGTCACTTTTCGGACACTAGCGAGGCGGTTTTAACCCTGTTTGCAGCCGAGAAAAGGGTTAAAACCACCTGCAAAAACTGTAAACCATAACATTTATTATGTTGGCAGCTACTGTATGTGTGCATTAAAATGCTAGTCTAAATGCAACACAACATGAACAGTATCAAATAGTGCATTGAAGCCAGCCTAAGCCCTGTTTCATAGGGGTTACAGCCTGTATAAGAGCAATGTGAACAGCAAGCTTTGACAAAGCTTTTTGCAGAAATTTCAGTAAGATTTGTTGAAGCCAAGTACCACTCAGCTCCAGTGTGTAAATGCTGAACGCAGAGCCTAATGGCAGTGCTGACGGCCACTTTAAACATGCTGCTAGCATGTTTCAGCACTTCTTGAAGCTTGTTGAAAGCCTGCTAGCAGCTTGCCTAAAGTGGCAATCAGCCTTGCCTTTAGGATCTGTGGTCAACATTTACAAACTGGAGTGGAATGGTACTTCAAAAGCTTGCTGAAAGCTCTATAAACTCTTCGGCAAAGCTTGCTGTTCACACTGCCCTTAAACAAGCTGAAGCCACCTGACATGTTGATCCTTTGACCTCTATACTTTCTAATGCCTAGTACACACATGGGCCAAATGTTAGGAGACATTGGCAGGTTCAATAAAAACCAGCAGCCGACCAACTCCCGATCATCGTTCTGTCAATGGCTTAAAGCAATGATGGGGGGGGCTGTTCCTCTGTCAGAACACAACAGCTCAGTGGGGGGATATCAATGTACTAACATCGGACCGTTAGTACAGCGGCTTCGACTGGAGTTGTCAGTTTTTTAGCGTTATACAGTGTACACACGATCACTTTTTGTGATGTAAAAAAACATTGTTTTATCTCACGAAACAAAACGACATTTTTCAAACTTCTTTTTAAAAAACGACGTTGCCTACACACTATCGTTTTCTGAAAATGCTCTTGCAAAGCGCGGTTACGTACACCACGTTCGACGGCACTCTTTTCCATTGAAGCTCCCGTCTCATAACTTGCTTCTGAGCATGCACGGGTTTAAAAACGTCGTTTTTCCCACACACGATCATTTTTTTATGACACAAAAAACGACATTCTGAAAAACGACATAAAAAATTGAAGCACGTTCGAATTTTTTTTTGGTCGTTTTTCAGAAGACATAAAACGATGTTTTGCCCACACACGATCATTTTAAATTACGTTTTTTAAAACGTCATTTTATTTCATCACAAAAAACGACGTACGCGGCATTAGGCTTGAAGGGATTGTAAAGGTTTGTCTTTTATTTTCTAAATTGGTTCCTTTAAGCTAGTACATTGTTGGTTCACTTACTTTTTCCTTCTATTTCCCTTCTAAATTATTTTTTTCTTTGTTTGAATTTCTCACTTCCTGTTTCTCCTCAGTAAGCTTTCCACCATCACCTGAGCGGTGGAAAGTCATTTAGAACAGCTTACTGAACACCTTACTAAGGAGGAACAGGAAGTGAGAAATTGAGACAAAGAAAACAAAGAAAAATAAACATTTAGAAGGGAAATCGAAGGAAAAGGTAAGTAAACCAACAATGCACTAGCTTAAAGTAACATATTTAGAAAATAAAAAACAAACATTTACAACCCCTTTATGTTGCTGATCCAAACAACTGTCTACGAAGCAATAATTTTTTATAGGTCAAATTATTAAAACTCAAGCGAGAGGATCAACATGGCAGGAATGGCATTTTTTACAATGAGGTCAGTAATAACTTACTGTAAGTGTTTATCTTGTGACACGTTCCTTTATAGTTAACACTTTTCACAAGTTCCTGCCTTGAGGCAAATGTTTAACTTGTTATTTATCACATTTTTACTCGAATCACACTGAGATCAAACCCAGCAAGAAAGCAGATAGCAAAGGGATTAGTAGCAAATGATTTCCTGCTCTGAGGGTGGTAGGGGTTCGTGAACTTCTATGGTTTCTAGAGCAAGTATTACAAAAATCCATGGCATCATAAGGGGAAAATGTCACCAAATATTCAGTGTAATGTAGTAGGTAGCAGACACGTTTGGTGTGGTCAACGAGTTTAAGACACATTAAAGTGAATGTGAAGGCTAAATATTCCCCATCATTCAATGCAGAATAAATTATTTTAGGATTGCACAATCGCTTTGTTTTAATAAAACATTACCAGTAATTACTATGAAATTTCGTAGTTTCCATTGGTCTCACATCAGCTCAATGGAAATGACATGTAAACATTCAGGCACAACAGGACTGGGCAGGGGGCATCTCTTCATTGCCTGAGGGCAGATAAGTTGAATGATGTGAGCAGAGGAATACAATCCCTGTCTAAGTAAATGCTAAAAAACAACAAAGAGAAAAAATTCCCAGCTCACTTACCAAGCAGCCTGCAACAAACCGAATTGTCCTGTGTAAAAGTTCAGGGCCACCTCACGACATCCTAGTGTACTGCAGTCCTAACTCTATAAATTTTGTAAAACTCCAAAGTTGGAGCACATATACTGTGTATAGTAATAGATAGACTGGGATCACAAGCCAGTTTACAGTTCTAACACAGCTGTGTCCTGCTTCACTCAAACTCAGACACCTGCTGACACCATGCTGTTCCTATTCAGGCCTCTCCTGCAGACACATTAATTCTTTCCGGACCAAAGTCCCTGTAGTCAGGATTGGAGGCCATTTCCCACCCAAAGTCTCTCTTAGTCTCCAAATTCCAGATCCCATACAAGGACCTACCAATCCTGGGAAAACTCTTAAGCCCCATACACACGGCCGAGGTTCTCGGCAGAAACCAGCGAGAACCTCGCTGGGAGCCGCATTCTGCCGAGAACCTCGCTGGGAGCCGCATTCTGCCGAGAACCTCGGCCGTGTGTACGCTCTCGGCGAGCCCCGCCCGTCGGGAAACCCGTTGAGCAAATAGAGAACAGGTTCTCTATTTGCTCGACGGCCCGTCGGGATGAATGGCTGGTTGCCTTTCCCGACGGGCGGGTCGCCGATTCTGACGGCCGGCAGAGAACCTCGACGGGCGGAACGATGTGTTCCGCCCGTCGAGGTTCTCTGCCGTGTGTACGTGGCCTAAGTCAGTTTACCTCTTACCAATCAGAACCTCTCACCCTGCGTGCGTGGGAAACCCTGAGTACTCCAAAACTATACTCAAATAGTCCCCCTGACAGGGACCACAAACCCAAATAATTGGGACACATACCTGCACTCCAGGATCCATCCCTGGTATCCTATACAATATACACACACATATTTAATATATGTATTTGTTATCATTGTCCTGCTGTGTTGCAAAGCGTAGCCACATGTTAAACCCACACCACAATGGCTAGCTTGGCTCAACGCAAAGACACTGCAATTCTTTTAACCGCTTTAAAGCGGAGCTCCACCCAGGAAAACAACATTTTCCCATGTTGTTTAAAAAAAAAAAAAATACTCACCCGAAATACCTGTTGCTATGCGGAAGTCCGTAATCTGCCTCTTCCACTCCGCGGTGCCTTTTCTTCTTGTCCTTCTGCTTGTGAATGGGGCGCGCTGCTTTCTGGGAACTGTGAACGCAGGCGCAGTAGGAAATGGGCAGTGAAGCCGTATGGCTTCACTGCCTGTTTCCCATAGTGTGAATGGCGGCGCGGGACCCGGAGCGATCGTGGGACCGGCATCGGGGGGCCCATCAGCGCGGGCAAGTAGGACAAGGTAAGTGTCCTTATTTAAAGTCAGCAGCTACACTGTTAGTAGCTGCTGACTTTAAAAAAAAAAAATCGCGGCTGGAGCTCCGCTTTAAGGCCTAATTCACACCTATGCCTTTGTTGTTCCTTTTGCATTTTGCAGATGTGCACTACAGAATGTGTTACATAGGAAACCATGTTAAATGGACTGTAGTGCAAAAAAAAAAAAAAGCAAAAAGCACTAAAAATGCATAGGTGTGAATCAGGTCTAACAATAGATGTAGCCCATTCACACTACTGGGTTTCATTAAGAATGGCAATGCATGCTACATACATGTTCGTGATGCAGTGCTATTCATTATAAATGGCTCTAATTTATTTACTATTTATTTCAGGTACTTATATAGCACTATCAATTTATGCAGCGCTTTACATACATATTGTAGATTCACACCAGTCCCTACCCTCAAGGAGCTTACAACCTAAGGTCCCTAACACACATTCATACATATACTAGAGCCAATTTTGACAGGAGCCAACTAACTTACCAGCATGTCTTTAGAGAGTAGGAGGAAACCGGAGTTCCCGGAGAACATGCAAACCCCAGGCAGATGGTTTCGTGGTCGGGATTCGAACCAGCGACCCTTTTTCCTACTAGGTGAAAGTGCTAACCACTACTACTCCACTGTGCTGCCCCGTGCATCTTGTCGAAGGACACTGCAGTGCATTATAAGGTGCGGTGTGCTGCAGTGTAGCATATTTTCAGAAATGGTACATGCACCATTTTTGGTGCGTCTGGCAGTTTATTCACATGAATGGGCTTCCTTGATAAGCGCGCTAATGCACCGCAATGATGTGAATAGTCCCCAATTGTTCAGACATGATTGACAAATGTTTGTGACAAACTGCCCTTTTTAAACTTAAATCTGAAAACAAGAGTACATAACAGTTCACAATAAAATATGACATTACTGGTGAAAGCACACTCTGGGTATAGGTAATCTTTAACAGCTTTCTATTTTTTTGGCAGATTGCCCCTTGTCTTACTATACGGTTCAAAGTCTTTCTAATGGAAACCTGCTGCAGTGGTGCAGCATTAAAGGAGTTGTAAACATTTTTTTTTTTTTTTTTAAATAACAAACATGTTCTACTTACCTCCACTGTGCAGTTAGTTTTGCACACAGTGGCCCCGATCTATGTCTTCTGGGGTCCCTCGGCGGCTGTTGCGGCTCCTCCCCGCAACAACTACACACAGACATGCGAGTGAGCTTGCATGGTATGTAGCTGTTGCCGGCGCACTCCCGTGATACAGCGGCAGCCATAGCCGCCGCTGTATCACCCGCCCCCGGGTCATTGGATGTGATTGACAGCAGCTCCAGCCAATTGCTGCGCTGCCTTCAATCCATCCACTCCAGCCAATCAACGGCCGGGCTTCGACTGCAGGAGAATGACGAGGACGAGCGCAGGACTTTCGAAGGGTAGGGTAAGTAAAACATGGCTGGGGGGGCCGGCATCATCTAATGTTTTTTCACCTTAATGCATAGAATGCATTAAGGTGAAAAAAAAATCCTTTACAACCTCATCAAATGTGGATTACACAATCATTTGGGGTAAAGTGTGAGGAGCCGTGGATCAAGGTCTCTAACCAATAGGTGATTGAGAATACCAGCACAGCAGAATTATGTTTGGGGTATCAGAACGTTATGCTGGCCATACCATTTGCAACTGTCTTTCAATAGCAGAAATAATCAAGCGGATCCACACACCTACCAGACATCAATGTGATATTAAACTCTTGGGCGTTGGCTGCCTTGATCCATTGGCTTGCCATTGAAAACTGGTGAAATTGACATTTGTATGGCAGCATAAAATTGAATTGTATACTGAACTGTGTATTGTATAAAAGCCAAAATAACCAGTAAAAAGCTGGCAGCAGAGGGAACTTTTGTAAATTCCCTGGAAATGCAATAAGTAAACATCTACATGAGACTTCAAAGTCAGAGCACTGTGTTCCCCTGGATTACTTCCTATTGGTTAGTGAGGCTGATCACATAGCACTAAAGGATGTGGGAAGGAGGAGGTGTGGGATGGGTCCGGTATTTTAAAAGCTGCGGTTTGCAAGTTCATGACACTAAATGCTGTGTTTAAATACCAGGTACTCGCAGGAGAGTTGGACCACTGCCCTTACACAATGCAGCAGTCTGGATCTCCAACTATCCATCTCGCCCGTCTGCACACTGGTCTCATTAACAACGGTCTCACTCCCTGACCAGCCTTGTTGAGCGGAGAAGTGTTCAAGTGGACAAGTCGGAGCCCCCCCTTTATTTTGTGTGAGAGTAGTGGTGTCAGCAGGGGCCACTTAAGCGTCTTGGTAACCAGTCGCACACCACAATGAGCGGAGCGGGTGGATGGCATGTCCGTGTCTGCTGTGCATATGCAGAGCGGACACAGACACAGCCCAACTTTTTAGCGGATTGTATTGGAGGAAGGACACAAGTCGGTTTATGTTTGCCACTACTTAGAGGTGAATGGAGGGTTCAATTGGTCGGATTGACCATGTGAAAGCTGCCCAAGGCTGCTTTCACACTGATGCGCTGCAGTTTAGCCCCACCACGGGTGCAACATAGTGTACCTTTGGCTTTCTTGCACTTTGCAATAGACTTCTATAATAGTCTGCAAGTTTGGTGCACTTTCAGAAAGCTCACCAAACTCGCAGGTAATAACATAAGTCTATGGCTCAGTGCAGGTAAACTGCACTGCACCTGCAGATCAATTTGAAAGCTGCCCAGTAACCACTGCAGAACAGATATGCTTATATATACACTGTGATTTTAGTAATAAACTGACTTTAATAAAAGTATTTTACTTTATTCCATTCCAGAGCAGGAGGTCGTGGGCCACTGGTTGGGCACCCCTGCATTAGAGTAATAAATGAAAAGGGTTCAGTTGGGCTTTAAGGTACAGAAAGGGGTTATTAAACAAAGATGTTGCAGGGATGGCTAACTAACACTTTAAACAAGTAGGTGTTCAACAAGCTTCAGGTAGCGCAGAAATTTACTAAGGCCTGTAAGCAAATTGATTAGTTAGCTCTCCAATTAAGTGGTTGTAAACCCTTACATATACCCGGTGAAATGACTAGCCTCAAGTGATATACAGAGATGAACTAAATCCTCCTACATAAGTACCTGTTTATCTGCAGTTTTCTCTTCTCTACATCCAAAAGTCCAGACTTTATAAAGCTTGTCTGAGCTGTCAAAAAAAAGGTGGTGGAGTTCTGAAGGTACACACTGCGGATCTCAGTAAGGAGAGCTCTGGCAGCTGATTGGAGAGAACGAGAACACCCCACTTCGCACAGCACACAGGGACAGAGCTAAAGCTGTTAATTACAGGCTGTGTGCTGGAGATTCTTTCCTGTCACCTTTTTTTCTTGGTGTCAAAAAACTTCTTAGTAATGACTCATGCAGATAGCAGGGGAATGGGGTAGCAGACAGAAATTACAATTAGGGCTCTGGATTGAGACAATAACACACTATCAAGGGCTATGCTTTGTACATATTTCATGTCTGAGGTTTAAAATCACTTTAAAGCAGATCTCCACCCTAAAGTGAGGATCCGCTGATCGGAACCCTCCCCCCCCCCCTCCGGTGTCACATTTGACACCTTTCAGGGGGGAGGGGGGTGCAGATACCTGTCTAAAGATTTGTAGGTCTGTCTGACTTTTTCCATTGGAAATTCCGACGTTTATGTTTCAATGGTTATTATTAAGGTTTTACAATACAAGGTACAAAAACTCAACACATTTAGGGAGTCATACATATCATATTTTAAGAGATTTGAGGAACCTACCCTGTAAGGCATACATGGACCATTATCGCTGCCTAATTAGGGCTGTAGCCCATCTGCTTGATAAAATAAATACATTTGCCCATCTCAACCAAAATTCCTAAACTGGGCACAGGACCACTGTGTCTATAATTCAAGGCAGGTTCCTAATCCAAGGCCCCAGTGTATATTCCACCTGCCGCAGGCTTGCTTTTATCACTTTATTTGAGCTTTTATACTTTAAATCTCTCAAACTAAATTATAACCCACACATTGGAGACCTCATTAGGGTCCTTATGCACGAGAGACACTTTCCCTCTAGGCTGTACCATCGGATCTTTTAAATAAAACATGACACTTTGTGACCCACATTAACTCTTTCCTTCTAACCACACTCTGTGGTCTGATCACTCCACACCTGCGGTCCCTCTCGAGTATAACAATAAGAGAAAGGACTATTCCAAGCGGTGCCTGGGCAGAGACAAATAGCTCTGAAGGTAGCCTGGAGGGAGCACAATCTGACTGCAGAAGCACATATTTTACATAGTCTGGAGCCCGGCGTCCTGCTTCATCTGGGCACAGAAATGCAAAAACAATATTGACTTATTTAAACAGCGACAAATTCCTTCTGGATTTTGTACTCCTCAGCAGAGACAACAGCGTATGTAGCAAAGCATGCCTCCTGTTCAGCTGAGCGCTGAATATTTGACCTGAGTGCTTCAAATGTTTATTTAAGAAAATATTTAGAAGAAAGCCTTGTATAAGCATGCAAATAACACCATAGGACATAAAGAGGAAATTTAACCCATGTACTTACAATGGGCAGAGGTTAAGTAGTTAAAGAGAATTTCCAGGAAAAATAAAAATGTGTCATTTGCTTGTCATCTCTCTCTATGTAATACAGAGGGGATCTTACGTTCTGTAGTCGCTTTGTAGACAATGGGGGCATTGTACCTTTATCAATGACTCTCTGCAGTCACTTGTTTTACCTGCTGGGGGAGCAAAACTGTGACTATTAGGGGGGTTAAATTTTTGTTTTTATTCTGGAAATCCCAGTTAACGTATCTAGTATGGCCTTTCTATCAAACACTTGTGTTTTTAGCTGTAGGTGGAGCATATCTTCGGGATAATGTAAAAAGCTTGCTGTTGATCACACTTTCTTACTATAAATAAGCTTAATGGCTCTTCCTGTAAGTACTGCCTACATATTAAATGCTTATCTCTTGTTCTTAAGAGGTGGATAAGTATGATATGCGATATCACTATAATGATAAAAAAAAAACACTCTGCTAAGAAAGCTTCAAATCAATTGTATTCTTCAGCATACGCTTTCTGAAGTTTTGACTTGTAATGCCTCTACAAATATACACAAGATCAGCCTTTGGTCTCATTTACACTTTTGTTGGCCCTCTAAAAAGTAATCTTTAGTGGATGGCTCAGTGAAACCCAAGGGTAGCGTTGCATGTTACATGTTACTATGGGTTCCTTGCGCAGTGGCAGATTCATAGTCAACTCTTAGGCCGCGTACACACGATCAGACCGGTCCGATGAAACTTCTTAAGACCAGTTTCATCGGACCAATTCGATGGTGTGTACGGCCCATCGGACCGTTGTCCGTCGGACGAAAGTTTTAAAACTTGCTTTAAAATCTGTCCAACAGACAGATTCGATGGTTAGTACGTCAAAGCATCGGACCAAAAACCCGTGCATGCTCAGAATCAAGTCGACGCATGTTTGGAAGCATTGAACTTCCTTTTTTCAGCACGTCGGTGTGTCCTATGTCACTGTGTTCTGGTCTGATCGGATTTTTGGTCCAATGGTGTGTACACACATCAGACCATCAGACCACTTCAGCCTGGTCCGATGAAAATGGTCTGTCGGACATGTTTCATCGGACCAGTCTGATCGTGTGTACGTGGCCTTACTTCTAAAGGCAGATTGTTCCACTGACATTCAATGTTTCACTGCTGCTTAGTGTTATAATTCCAAACAAAAAGGCAGTTTTACACCAGGTTACATATAGATCCATTTTGTTTCTGTTTCCTTTGAGCCCATATAAGTCTTGGTGGAGGTGGTTTGTTGCCCCTTGAAAGGCAAGGGCTGTTTTCATGTGACATATTAAGAACAATCAGAGGCACTTTTTTCACGTTGTGGTTTGGCAACCATTTGCATATCTATTCAGTGTAATGCCCCTTTCACACGAGTAGACCGTTTAGGTCCGCCTGTCAGTTTTTCCAGCAGACTTAAATGGACGCTCAATGCAGGTCTATGGAACAACGGGTGTCAGCAGTGACCATGTCCACTGACATCCGATCTGCTAAAATCAGATATATGACGATACATTCGCCATCCATCCTGGTGGATCGGAATGGATGAGATCTGACAAAAAACAGACATGATGTCCGTCTTTGTCCGATCTCTCCATAGAAATCAGCGGCGCTCAACAGACACCTCCTCACTCAATGAGCATGGATGGACCCGTCATCCAGCCGGCTCAGTGGAGATTAACAGGGAGATCTCCCACTAAGCTGGCAGACTCCGCTGCAATGGATCCGCCCTGTGTAGAAGGGGCCTTAGAAGTTGCACTGAGCAGCAGCATCACTATGATGACCACCAATGCAATGGGACACTTTTCTCATGATCCCTAATATAAGGAGGAACTTCACTAAAAAGAACGCAAGAGGGCATTTCTCCACTGACCACAAACTTTAGAGGGTAATTTGTTCACAGACCACAAATGTAAGGGGGGCATTTCTCCACTGACCACAAAGCTTAGAGGGTAATTTCTTCACAGACTACAAATGTAAGGGGGCCATTTCTTCACTGACCACAAATGTAAGGGGGCTACTTCTTTACTGACCACAAATGTAAGCAGTCCAATTCATTACAGACCATTGCAGGCCAATTCTCAACTGACCATAAATTTAAGGGGGCCCAATTCTTCACTGACCACAATTTTAAGGGGGCCAGTTCGCCACTGACCACAAATGTAAGGGGGGGGGGGGATTCTTCACTAACCACAAAGATAAGGGAGCCAATTCTTCATTGACCACAAATGAAAGGATGCCATTTCTCCACTGACCACAAATGTAGGGGGCCATTACTCTATAGACCATTAATGCAAGGGAACACTACAATGTTCACTATCTTTAATTATTTTTTGCTCATTATTATAATTTAATGATTACTGATGAAAATCATTGTGTCAAGTAGAGGGGGGAGAATGTTGTCATTAAAGAGTTAAACACTCTACATACTAAAATAATTTTAATTTTGCAACTCAGTGATCACACTAATGTAGCTGAAGATATGAAAAAAAATCAGCAGGGGTTTCCCGAGGCTCAAAAATGATTTCATTGTTTTCTAGAATAAAAAAGGTTTAGAAAGGCTGAGCTAGATTAAAAAAAATAAAATATTTCCTCTTGGCCTAACACTGGATTGGGTTACATAGTAGACGAGGTTGAAAAAAAGACACAAGTCCATCATGTGTGTGTGATTTTATGTCAGTATCAGTATTACATTGTATATCCCTGTATGTTGCGATCATTCAGGTGCTAATATTTTTTTTAAATTATCGATGCTCCCCACTGAAACCACCGCCTGTGGAAGAGAATTCCACATCCTAACCACTTTTACAGTATAGAACGCTCTACGCAGTTTAAGGTTAAACCGCTTTTATTTGAAATTTAGTGAATAGTCGCGTGCCTTGTTAAACTTATGTGGAAAAGTTTTATCCTTATAGTGGGGTCACTAGTACGGTATTTGTACATTTGTACATTGAAATCATATCCCCTCTCAAGTGTCTCTTCTCCAGAGAGAAACAATTTCAGTGCTTGTAATCTTTCCTCATAACTAATGTCCTCCAGACCCTTTATTTGTTTTGTTGCCCTTCTTTGAACTCTCTCCAGTTCCAGTACATCCTTCCTGAGGACTGGAGCCCAGAACGGGACAGCATACTCCAGGTTCAGCTGGACCAGAGTCTTGTAGAGTGGGAGAATTATCGCTTTATCTCTGGAATAAATCCCCATTTTAATGCATGCCAATATTCTGTTTGCTTCGCATGCAGCAGCTTGACATTGCTGAGCCTATCATCTACTAGGACCCCCAGGTCATTTTCCATCCTAGAATCCCCCAGAGGATCTCCCCCCAGTAGATTGCATTCATATTTTTGCCACCCAAATGCATTATTTTACATTACATGCCATGTAGTTGCCCACCCCATTAATTTGTTCAGATCTTCTCTTGCAAGGTTTCCACATCCTGCAGAGAAATGATTGCCCTGCTTAGCTTAGTATTGTCTGCAAATACAGAGATTGAACTGTTTATGAATAAATTAAATAGGATTGGTCCCAGGAATTGGGTTGTAAAAATTGAACACAATGAATGTGACTGTATAGCATTTCAGTAGCCAGTGAAGAACTTCATCTGTCAATCTAATCTGACGTATCATTTAGTATGCAGAAGTTGATACAAATTCAATATTAAAGGAAACCTGTCATGAGAGAAGTATGTTTAACCATTATTGACTTCTCTTTCTGGCTGTCCTGAAAATACTTTTACCTCAATTCTTTCCTAGTCACTGACCCAGAACATGCCCAGCGATAAGGATACTGACTTTTTTTCTACTTTCAAATAATGTATGCTTGTTTGCAGGCTGACTCAAAAAGTACTAAAGACAGGCAGCTAGCGTTTTCAGGGAGAGGCCAGAAACAGCAAGCCCCACAACTGTGCAATGACAGGTGTATTATAAATCTCATCTCCAAGCAGAAATAAACATACTTTCATTCCAGATACATATAAAATATTTTTGAACATAGTGGGGAGAAATTGTGCAGATTATGTCATTCCCTTTATTGGCTAACTTTACCTACAAAATATACAAAATCAGTGCAAGGGACATTACTCGCCTTCAGTGCGATTTGTCCCTTTGTGCTTCTGTCTTCTAGTTCAGTAGAAATTTTCGGTCCTCCAATGCCCACCACCCCTTCTTTCCTTATGCTCCAGGGAGGTTAGTAGAACAGGGGAGCTGTCAGAGGCTCTCATCAAGAGAGTCCAGCTTTGCCCACCCTATCCCCCAGATGCTCCATTAATAGAAGCTGTTACTACAGCTTCTATGAATGAAACAGGAACTATGAATTGAGGACAGGCTGATGATAAACAGATCTGCCCCCCTTTATTCATAGATCACTTTCATTCATAAATGCTGTAGTAACAGCTTCTTTGAATGGAGGAGCTAGGTGGAAAGGGCAGGCATAACTGGGCACTCTTGATGTGTGACAGCTACTCAGTTCTATTAACCCCCGCTGCACCATAAGATTATGGTGGCAGGGGTGGGGGGGCATTGGCAGAAGGAATATTTCTACTAAACTAGAAGACAGAAGCGCAAGGGACACATCACAGTGAAGACAAGCAATCTCCCTTGTGCTGATTTTGTAATTTTTTTTGCAGGTAAACTTAGGCTTTAGGATTAGTTCACCTTTCCCAAAAAACTGCCTATGCAGATAAAAAAAAAAAAACTGTGCAGCTCTGAGTAACGTTGAATAATATCCTTGATATAGGTGTAGGCTATTTACTTACCTCCTGCAACCCGACTAGAGTATTACCAGCATGTTACCAGGACGTGGATATGTTAGGCCTAGTTGTTACTTCTCACCTCCACAATCATAAGAGGGAATTCACCAATGCTAAACTCAGAGCTCATAGCCGCCACAGTGATTTATCCACAGGCTGGAGGCAACTTCACAGCAATGGTCACCTTCGTGGATGATAGGAAAAGCAGCTTGAATGCTAACTGTGCTGATATGGGTGCCGGATCTATGGACATGGTTCTGCGAGTACCCTCTGATTCCACAGTCTTCCAAGAAGTGGTTACATCAGCTGTGCTTCCAATTTTACCCCTCATTGCATGGGATTAGCTATTTAGCACAGGCCGTACGGAGAACACAGCGAGAGTCCAATCGAGCAGGTACCGTGTACCAGCACACTATTCTCCACCTACCTAGCATCTGTCAGATGTTATTTTAATGTGCTGTACATTTGTATCCAATCAGAATTGAGGTGACCACTTAGCTGCTTTAATGCGTTCAATTTTATGATTGCCTTTCAGACTGCATGATATATGTTCACCTATCCTGGAATTGTAAGGAGCACTTTATCTTACATACATTTGGCTGTCTTTCCCAGTGCACATCATGTCTGCATGCAGTTTCTCATCCATCAACTCATCCACTGATGCCTGCAGTTCACAGCCTACTTACTGCTTCAAGTTCATATGGTTACCACTAGACACATGCAACTAACATTAATTATTAGACCGGTGCCTTCTAACCTACTAATAAATGCCACCTCATGAACTGTAATTCTCAGGCTGTAGTTTAAAAGTTACAGGTGGCACCCATTATTCAGACATGTGGTATCATAGCCTATGCACTTTATCAGTTATTTCAACATATACTGTGGTGGACCACTTGGGAATCCGTTGGTCTAGTTACAGGCACTCCATTTATCCACTGTGGTTCTAAGGTGGAGGGCTGTCTAGATCTTTTTAGGGATCGGTGATTGCCCCAACAGCTTGTAGGGAGAATAGCTTGGGGGGGGGGGGCTTTCTTGGTTTTGGTGGGGATCCTGGGATATAGGGGGTTCAGCTGCCATCAAGAGGGCATTTGTAATGCTAAACATTTTTTCTATTTTTATGATGTTATGTTATTTTATGATGTTAATGGAGGTTTAAAAGGAGGTAGCTACCCTTTTTTTGGTTATATGGCCATTTGTGATTACATCCACCCTATAGGATACAGGGTAGAACCACCTCGATGTAGACACTATTGCCTGGCTCCCAAGGCCAACAATTGTTTTGGGGTATTATTCAACTTTAGTCAGAGCTGCCCAGTTTGTTATGATCTACAAACTTCCCTTACCTGCATAGGTGAACTAACCGTTTATACTGTACATTAGACGTTTCACATACACTATATTACCAAAAGTATTGCGCAGTATTGTTGGAACAGGAAGGGGCCAACCCTAAACTGTTACCACAAAGTTGGGAGCATGAAATTGTCCAAAATGTCTTGGTATGCTAATGCCTTAAGAGATCCCTTTACTGGAACCAAGGGGTCAAACCCAACCCCTGAAAAACAACCCCACACCATAATCCCCCCTTCACAAAATGATTTGGGCAAGGTCCATAAAGACATGAATGGAGGAAGTTGACTGGCCGGCACAGGGTCCTGACCTCAACCTGACAGAAAACCTTAGGAATGAATTGGAGCGGAGAATGCGAGCCAGGCCTTCTCATCCAAAACCAGTGCCTGACCTCACAAATGCGGTTCTAGTAAGGATCTGCAGTGAGCCTGTTAGGTTTCAGAGAGGGAGGAAGCAGATACATTTCCTGAGCATTGTTTCTCTGTGTCTGAGCTAGGCTGACTTTGCTGCTTCATCATCTCGGGGAAAAAAAAAATTGTACACACACGAGTTGCACTTGTTTTCCAGCTCGTATTGCGCTCACAAAGTTTCAGTTCTTCTTGGCAGGCTGTCTTAGCCACTCCCTGTGGACTGTTTACAAGAATGGAGGTTGGCTCCTCCACTGATAGGCAGAGGGATGAGATTAGAATGGTCAAATATTCCCATAGAGACACTCCTAAACCTTGTGGACAGCCTTCCCAGAAGAGTTGAAGCTAATATAGCTGCAAAGGGTGGGCCAACTCAATATTGAACCCTATTGACTAAGATACCACTAAAGTACATGTGCGCGTAAAGGCAGGTGTCCCAATTCCTTTGGTAATATAGTGTATGTAGTTTGGACAAGCACTGGGTACCAACATCTCTGTTTACAGGGTAGTGGACATAAAGAGGTGGATTTACTGGGCCAAGATGACCATAGCCAAAGCTTGGAAACCCAAGGTTACCCTAGTAGCAGCCAAATGTAAGATCTCCTGGATCATGTCACAGGAGAAACTTGCTAGCATCTTAGCAGACACAGTCCCAGCGTTCGAATCCAAATGGGAACCATGGTCCCTGCACGAGGGCATCCCCCTGCGACCTGGATTCCCGGCCCATCCAGAAGATGCTGGCAATGGCCCCTCGGCTCCTTTCCGGTAAATTGGCTCCTTACTTCTTCTCCTTTCTCTCTCTGCGACTTTCCCTTTTCGTCTTCATCTTCCTCTCTCTTCTCAACCTCAGTACGTTCCAACTTTTATAGAACTTTACTCAAGCTCAGGCTCGGAATGATAGTATGACATGCTATCTTCTACCTTGAGCTTGCTAGCGCGGAGCTAGTACTCCTTCTCCGCCCACTTGCCACTTATTTACCTCTAGGATCAACGGGGGAATCCTCCAGGCACAGTGTGCTCCCAGTGGGGGTGCCAGAGTCCCCCCCCTAGATCCGGTTAAAATGTAATAGTAGTAAGGCGGATTCTCAGGGTTTTTAGTGCCAGACACAGGTTGAATGTTATACTCCATAATGGCTCTGTTTGTATGTTGCCAAATTGTGATTGCATTCCGATTAAGGAAAGTCTGTACTTCTTGTTTTGGTTCTTATACAAAACTAAAACATTTTTTTGAAAGTTAAGAGGTGGATTTACTAAAGGCAACCAGAATGTGCAGTTGCTCCAGAGCTTAGTAAACAAAGGGAAGCTCTGCGGACTTCCATCATCAAATCATGTGCAAGCAAAAATGTTTTTTTTTGGTTTGTTTTGTTTTTTACGCGATTGGTTATTCTTCGCAAAGTGAAGCTTAACCTCATTTATTAAGCTCTGGAGCAACTGCACTTTCAAAGCGTAGAATTTATTTGCCTTTAGTAAATCCACCCCAAAGATTTTTCCCAAATCATTAATTTTTAAGATTTTATTTAAAGAGTACCTTTCACTTTTCTACATTCAGTGAATTTAAAACCAATTGGGCGCTTTTGGTTTCAGCTTCCCTGCTGTTATTCAATAAGTCTTCTGCTGTTCACTGAAGTGATGCACATTTTGGCAGCGCTTTCACTTTGAAGGCAGGCTGTTTTTAGAGAAGTGTGTGTGACGCACGTGCTGCACATTTCTCGAACAGGAAATGGGTGAGAGAGGGCGTCAGAGCAGCCCAGAGAGCATCAGGCACCTGTGTGTCTGTCTCTAATCTCATCCCTCTGCCTATCAGTGGAGGAGCCAACCTCCATTCTTGTAAACAGTCCACAGGGAGTGGCTAAGACAGCCTGCCAAGAAGAACTGAAACTTTGTGAGCGCAATACGAGCTGGAAAACAAGTGCAACTCGTGTGTGTACAATTTTTTTTTTCCCCGAGATGATGAAGCAGCAAAGTCAGCCTAGCTCAGACACAGAGAAACAATGCTCAGGAAATGTATCTGCTTCCTCCCTCTCTGAAACCTAACAGGCTCACTGCAGATCCTTACTAGAGCGAGGAATGTTCAGCACAAGGTAGGAGCTCTTTAATAACTAACATTCGTAGTAAATCATTCTCTGTTGAAGGAATGTGCTGCATACCAAGAGGTTCCAGAATGTCGTCACAGTCCCCTCTGGCAGTACATCAGTTAATCAGTGTTACAGAAGGTTCATTTGTTGGATGGAACGATCTTCTGATCTTGGAACAATGACATCCTAGAACTTCTTCACTTTTCCTTACTAATATCTGTGTCATGTCCTAGGAATTTAATAAGATTTCCAAATCCTAAGCTAAAGTTCACTTTAATTTTTACAAGGACAAGCTGACAATCATCTATAGCAACCAATCAATGTTTATTTCTGCTGTGGCTGCTATGGACATTTTCATCAAGGGGTAAGCAGTGACTTCACTAGAATAAACAGGCTTTTAATATATATATAAAAAGATAAATCTGACATATACTAATTTACAATCATCACCATGGTCACTAATGACGGGAAATGTTTTGCACATGCATGGACCACTTTACTGCAATATAATTTATTTATTACTTTAACAAGATGCTGCCAGACAACCTGCTGATGATTCATGTAGAGAAATGAGCTGCTGCATGGTATAGGGGATTCAGGCTGTTCAACTTTCAGAATTTTTATTTTTTGTAAGGTCAAGAATCTACCCGATTTATTTATTTTTATTTATTTATTTTGTTATTATATTACCTTATTATTCCTTGTGTACTCACAAGTCATGTTGTGTTTATTATGATATCACATATCTTACTATTGTTTGCCAAAAAATCCTCATATGTTTTACTTTTTTGTAATATTATTATTGTTATACAGGATTTATTTAGCGCCAACAGTTTGAGCAGCGCTTTACAACATCGGGGAAGACAGTACAGTTAGAGCCGGTTCACACAGGGGCAACCCGACTTACAGCGTGACTTTGCAAGACAACTTCAGCGTGACTTTAGTGCGACTTGGAGCAACTTACCACGCGACTTTAAGTTGCCTCCAGGACAGGCGACTTTGGCTGTGGCCAATCACAGAATGAGCGCACAGCTCTTTTGGAGGGAGGGGTTTGCCCGAGTAAACTATTTTCTCTTCCTGTAAAGTTGCTTTAGTTAAGACAGTGATCCGACTTTGGAGGCAACTTCCATTGAAATCTATGGGTAAAAGTTGCCTAGAAGTCGCTTTGAAGTAGAACAGGAACCTTTTCTGAAGTCGGAGTGACTTCAGTAGTGTACATTGAGACGGCTCTCATTCAGTTCAATTGAATTTCTCATGTCGCACGACTTGGGGTGACAAGTCGGATCCCAAGACGCGGTAGTGTGAACTGGCACCAACAATACAATTTAATTCAATACAGGAAGAATCAGAGGGCCCTGCAAGTTAGACCTTACAATCTAGAAGGGAGGGTCAAGTGGAACAAAGGGTAGTAGCTGTGGGGGATGATCAGATGGACAAGATGAAAATACAGTTGTTAGGTGTGGGAAGGATAGGCTTCTCTGAAGAGAAGGGTTGTCAGGGATCATCTAAAACAGCCTTTCTCAACCTTTTTACCACTGGGGAACCCTAAAAAGAATTTTTAGGTCTCTGGGAACCCCTGATAAAACCCATTTATTGGGAGTCAGTATGAACAATGCCCCTTACTTTGGTGGTCAGTGAAAAGAATGCGTTTTTTTACAGTAGTGGTAAGAATGCCCCCCTTACAGAGAACTATGAAGATCATTGGTGTAATACCACTGGCTCCTCCAAGTGGAATTGGCTCAGAACTATGTAGGCACCATCAAACAGAAGGTAAATCAGCCACAGCTCAAGGAACCCCTAGCCACCTCTGGAGGAACCCTAGGGTTCCACGGAACCCTGGTTGAGAATGGCTGATCTAAAAGCTAATAGGTAGAGTAGGAGATACATGGACAGATTGGGGTAAGCAGCTCCATAGGCTTGGAGAGGCTCTGGTAAAGTCTTGAAGGCGAGAGTGGGAGGAGGTGATGAGAGACCTAGAGAGCAGGAGGTCTTACGAAGAATGAAGAGGTTGGTATTTTGAGACTGGGTCAGTGATGTAGCTGGGGGCAGAGTTATGGATGGCTTTATCTCATAAATCGCAAAAAAAAAAAAAAAAGAATCTTCCCTGAGTGGCTCATAAATCATATGACCTATTGCACTTGGTAGTTTAGACCTAACTAATTAAATGTGTTCTTGAACTACATACATCCTCAAACTGAAAGACAACAGAGGGATTATTCATGGTCCCCAGAGAATGCAATAGTTTTCTTTTCATTCTGTGAACCAGGCTCATCATACATGTAATGCTAATTACAAAAAACACCAAGTAAAACATATTCGTTCATTTAAATGTATTCATTCATTTTTTTTTTTTTTTAGCTAGAGAATATTTGCAAAAAATACAATGTGGCCTTGCAAAGTTGCGTAGAGCAAATTTTGTTTTGGCTACATGATAAAAAGCCATACAAAATAATTCTATATATGTAACATTACAATACATTGAGCTTGGTTAATGTGCCAAATATCCCATTTAAAAAAATTAATAAAAAATGGTTTAGAAATGGTGAGGTTTAGGCTTTAATGTATGAAAGAGGGATTAGCAGTTATATAGCTTCATGTATTTAAGAAAAAAAATGTAAATGATTGTAAAGCTTTAACTTTTATTTTTTTTTGCAAAATCACAAACATGTTATACTCAACTTCTCTGTGGAATAGTATTGCAGGGAGCACCCTGATCCTCCTTTTCTGGGGTCTCTTGCTAATGCTCCTGGCTCCTCCTATTCTCGGTTGGCTACAGACATACAGCGTGGCTTGGTCCCACCCCCGTTCTTTGCTTACAGAATTTGATTGACAGCAGCAGGAGCCAATGGTCCCCACTGCTGCCTGTGAGAGAGAGGAGGGAGTGCTGGATCAATATAGGGACTCAGGTAAGTATTTAGGGGAGGCGATACTACCAACACTAAATTTTTACCTTAATACAGGGAATAAATTAATGCTTTGAATGTTGAACCACTTTAAAATTGCCATTACATTTGTTAACCTACGATGCAGGATTTTGCAACTGCCAAGTAAGAAGCCTGAGGAAAGTAATCTAGTAAAGTAGAACTACATACCAACAGCTAAGCACCTAGTGGAAATACACAAGTGTGAATTATGTTATCTGTCAAAATATTTGTTATTCTGTTTGGCCACTCCTGAAATTCACTACCTCTGCTAGATGGCTAAAGCCCCATACACACAATGCTAGTTACATATCGAACATGAAGAGTGTACTAAAGTTACGAAAATTCTCGTACGACAGAATAAAAAATCGTAAGTGATGTCATGCGTTGTAATGCATTTGTATTGCATTTTCGAATGTCAACTGTTCTGATTAAATGAAAATCGTACAATTTGGTATCATACGAGAAATATTTTCGTTTTTGTCCAATCGAATAATATTGGATGTCGCAATCTCCTTTTGAAACCTTTGTACTAACGAACCAATTATCTACGAACGCTTCGGAAGCTGCTTTTTTTTTTTTTGTATGGTTTTCAGATTGTGTGTATGGGGCTTTAGCTAGGTCTCTGGCCTAATTTTTCCCCACTTAAAGTGTATTAATTGTTTGGCTTTTTTTTTAAATAACAAACATCCTAATTACCTGCTCTGTGTAATTGGTTTGCACAGAGCAGCCTCAATCCTCCTCTTCCTTTGTCCCCCACCAATGCTCTTGGCTCCTCCCCTTTGACCAGTGCTTCCAATAGCAAGTCGCTTGCTATGGGGGCACTGGTCTATGCGTCCATAAGACACAACTTCCCCTGCCCCCCGCTCTCTCCATATTGTCTCATTGTGCTGTGTTTGACAGCAGTGGGAGCCGATGACTGCTGCTGCTGTCTTAGCCAATGAGGAGAGGGA
Source organism: Rana kukunoris (assembly GCA_029574335.1). Classification (NCBI taxonomy): domain Eukaryota; kingdom Metazoa; phylum Chordata; class Amphibia; order Anura; family Ranidae; genus Rana; species Rana kukunoris. The sequence continues at coordinate 50,361,563 of CM056054.1, read as the reverse complement.
GTCCCGAGACAGCCAAGGCTCTCATGCACATTACTGGATTGAGAGGAGATTTGGGTATTGTTTTTTTTTTTACCTTCATGCATAGAAGGACCTATCTTAGCCTGTGGTTGAATAATAAAGCCTAATTCACACAAGCAAATAAAGGTGGATAGGTTGCTACATTCAGATGGGGATAAAGACTGCATCTAGATGCAGCAGCACTCTGGACAATGGCCATGTACAAACTGTGAGTAGTCTAATGCAAACTGTCTGCACCCGGGGCCAGTCAGAGTCCCTAATAGCCACCAGCCATAGACCTGTACAGGGAACATATTTGGCTGTGCCACTGCTGTTAGTACACACTGTGTACATGCAGCTAGTTTCATGGCCGACAAGAATTGCCATTTCTCGACAGATACTGCCCATGTAAATGAAGCCTAAGGGTGCTCATCACACTGATAGGTTTATCCATGTGTTCATTCTTCCTCTCACTAGCTCTCTGTGTGTTAGACTTGTGGAGTGCAATGTAGTAGAACATGATTGGCTTACAGTGCTGCCCGAGTCCTGCTGTACAGGGGATTACCGGAGGCTTATAAGGACAGATTGAGGTACTACATAAAATGCATTTAATGATTTTTAATGAAAAGCTAACTGGATTAAATGTGAGTCTTTAATAGCTTCCTATAACTCTGTTTTAAACAGCCAGCGCTGAATTTCCAGCATTCTGTAGACTTGGCCTTTACAGGCTTATTCTTCCCCTTTGAAGTGTATGTAACCTCTAACAATGAACCTGTCTTTTGCTCCACCTTTGGTCCGGTAAATGTATATCATTGAAAGTGTTTTGTTATATTGGCTCACAAAGTACAAAAATACCTAATGATTTGTTAGAAAACCTGCAAGCCAGGGGTGCCCAACCTTTTGAAGAGCGAGGGCCACTTAAGCAACTTGGTAACCAGGTGACAGGTCATGGCTACTCTATAGGCCCTCCGATCTGCCCAGATGGAAGGGGATGAATTCCCTTCTGTTTTTTGGTTAGGAGGTAGGCGGGCCTAAACAGACATCTGTCGATCTATAGAGCTGAATTGAGGGTCCCATTTGGTTGGGTTGATCATGTGAAAAGGGCCTAAGACTGCTTTCACACTGATGTTCTGCGGTTTACCCACAACGCGGGTGCAGCGTAGTGCACCTGTGTCTATCCTGTGGATTAGCTGAACTTTGCCATAGACTCCACCTGTAGCAAAAGCCGGCGCTGTAGAGGAAGCATCAGCTTATGGGGTTCTACTCCACAGCCGCTTTCTTCTTCTACCACCAGCTTCATTTACAGCACTGATGCTGTGGTATGGCGGGTTGGCAACCTGCGATCTGGGCTTGCCAACCCACCATTCCAGAGCAGGAGGTCAAGGGCCACATCAGAGGGCTCCGCGGGCCACTGGTTGGCCGCCCCTGCTGATAGCTCCCTTTGCTTTCTGCCTATACACAAGAAAGGGTCACAGGGATGAGGGGGCGGAGATGAGCGGAGATCTTTGTTTCTTGTCATACACCGGAAATGAAGTGGGGAGGGCTGACACCACATGCTTAGGAATTAAAAGCTGTGTTGTCACGTCAAAGAGGCTAGTAGGAATATACTATATTTCTGTGCGTGCATCCCAAGATATACTAAAAGTATATATTTTTTTATTTTATTTTGCCTTGACATACACTTTAAGCTCACCGACACTCCTGGTGACATTGGTATTCCATCTCCCACACTGATAGGTACAGTGCCAGTAGCCCGAAGGCTTTCACACATGCTAGAAAAAGAAATCCCCGTTCCAGACCGCCGCATAGCAAAAATACTGCTACAGGGTGGCCCTCCTGCGCAGAATCACGTATTAAGTATATACATGATTCTGCACTTCCGCCTAGGGGGTGTGAGCCACTGGTGGGCGGCTCTTGCTGTGTGCGGGCGCTGAGCACTGGATGTCCACTGGCACCTGCCAATTGTCTTGCAGAGACACAGAATGGAGCTGTAAACATTGCAGATCTCAATTCTGACAGGGGGAAGGGCTGGATTTTGTGTCCCTACAAAGCAGGGGAAAACTTCCCTTAGTAAAAGTAACATAGTACACATAAACACTGGCTAGGCACACAGTTAACCCTTTGATCACCCTAGATGCTTAACCCCTTCCCAGCCATGTGTCAGTACAGTGACCGTGCATATTTTTTAGCACTGATCACTGTATTAGTGTCACTGGTTCCCACAAAGTGTCAGACTGTCCACTGCAATATTGCAGTCCTGATTGCTGATAGTATAAAAAAAATCCAGTATATATTCCATAGTTTGTAGATGCTATAACTTGTGTGCAAACCAATCAATATATGCTTTTTAGGATTTTTTTTACCATAAATATGTTGCACAATACACATTGGCCTAAATTTATGAAGAAATTCAATTTTTTCTTGGATATGTTTTATAGCACAAGGTAAAAAATATTTTTTACCAAACTTTGTAAACAAAGGGCCAATTTACTGTCCTTCAGACTTTGAGGGGTCCGGACTGTGGACATTGGGAGTAGATAATGCCTCAGGCTTGGTGGTCAGTGGGTGTGAAAAAAGTACATAGCACCCATGTGGCTAAGTGGAAGAGGCATCGGCCCTAATCATTGATATTAGTTGGAGGAATAGTGCCCCATTCTTGATGTCTCTGGGATGAATATTGCCCCCTTGTTGGTGTCAGAGGAAGAATTTATGCTCCATTATTGGTGTCAGTGGGAAGAATAATACCCCCATTGTTGATGGTAGAGGCAGGAAGAGTATCCCGCGGGCCGGATAAAGGCAAGCAAAGGGCCGCATTTGGCCTGTGGGCCATAGTTTGGAGACCACTGATCTAGACCATACTTGTAATCCAGAACACAAGGCCTGGCCAGGAGAGCCTCAAGGGTAAGGCAAAAGCACTAGATATCATACATGAAACCGCCTATGTTTTGCTGCTTACTAATGGCAAAGATGACTTGTGATTGTGCATATTAACATAAATCCTGAGACTATATATTGATGGTGAGAATTTTTTTCCCACTTAATGCTCATTTTAGACAATTCCAAAGATGATAATATAACATAGCACACCTGACCTCATACGGACTGGCCCCATAACCGCTGCATCTGCTGGATGATTAATACATTGGAAGGAGATATGGACAGTATATGGGTCACTTGTGAAAGCAGCAGAGACGTCAATCTTCACTCAGATAGTGTGGCAAGGGTTTCTATACATACATCAATTATTTAACATTGCTGTTGCATAATTTAATCTTGCACAATTGTATCTTTGATGTATTTTATTGATAAACTGCTATACAAGCTAGAGGCACAAAGAATACAACAAAATACATTTTCTGTTTTTACTGCATGATTCCAAGTGTAGCCAGCAGTGTTTAATCACTTAGGTCTTAATTAACACAGTCGGATCATTTGTTAGAAGAAACATTGCTAGCTGTACTTTGTAGCTGTAATGACAACTGACAGCTCTCAGGGTCATGCTGGATACAATGAAAGATATTCATATGTAACAAACCTTACCCTTCCCGTGTATCATAAACTATACAGTATATTTGATGATGCACTGAATAACGCAAGCTATTTTTTTTTTTACACCACTTCGTTCAATTTATCACTAATTTCACTTTAAAATGAATAAGCGTTAATCCGGAAAATATTGGTGTATCTGTCAAGCTGTTTTCCTGTGTAATTATCATTAATGGCCACTAACTATGAATCATCGGAGCTAGCAGACAAATGTGCAGCATTAAATATGTCATCCTTACATGAATAACAGGAAGAGACTGTGATAGGGGTCAGACTGGTTCAGTGCTGAGTAGAAGCTTCTTGCATATTACACAGGATGAGTTTCATGACTGCCTTTGCTCGGGGACAGGTGTAATGGTGGGACATATTAGTTGCTTATAGATTTATTCATTTCCACTTGTATTTTAAAACTGGACTCCAGGCACACATCTAAATACACAGATGAAATACATATGTATAAGAGTGCCGTTTCTACTGTCAATGGATTTGTATTTCTATCCACCACCTGGTACTGAGATTTATACAGCTCTGCCATATAACACAACTCTGTCTGGCAGGGCAGAGGACCTGCTTTTAATCAGCTGCAGTTAAAGAACAATTGCAGGTCTTGTTTCTTCCCCAGCCTAGCAGCAGACCAATGAGCTCATCCCTCTGTGCTCTCTCTTCCTACCAGCGCGTTTCATGTAAGAATGTGAGCACTGCAGAACAACAGATTAGCTCCTTGTGCTTAATTTCCATCTTCCAGTCTGATCCCACCTTCCTTCCCCTCCTGGTCAGCTCTGATGAAATCCATATAGATACATATTAAAGGAAGGCCTCTGGTGAAGCTTCTAAATTGAAGGATATAGGGGTACCATCCTCTTAACAGTGACAATGGGGGGGGGGGGGGGGGGCGCACAACAAGAGACATTTCCCCCAAGTGTCTCCATATATTTTGGAATAAATGGACTGTCTCGGTATTCAAGTGATTACAAATAAAAGGTAAAAAGTAAACTTTTTACCTTTATTTGTAATTATTCGGGTACCAAGGTAGTCCTTTTTTTCCAATATATGAAGACATTTAGAGGAATTGTCTCCTGTTGCCAACCCCCTCCGTTATTGTCTTATATATACATAGGATCTTGAGCATAGGCCAAAGGGACAGGATTCACCAGACCTAAGCAAGCAAGGCAATACTGAAGAATACAACAAGGCCTGTTTTGCAATTCATTGTCTTAGTTAACAACATGGTAGTCATGACGCTTTTGTAATGGCTGGTAGCAACTTGATATGTAATATAATATCGTTGTAATTCTCCTTTAACCTGCTCTCATTATTTCTTCCACACAGCTCAGCTGGTGACCAGCTAAGACGCCGCTGACTGGTCTCACTATGTGGAGTTGCGAAGATTTTAATTACACTGACAACATTCAAGACCAGCGTCTCTGCCATGATTTCCATCTCGTCCTCTTTGTCTTGTCCATTCTCTACCTCATCATTTGTTTCCCAACCGGTCTCTGCTACAATGTTCAGCTTGTGCTGGTTAATCTCTACAACAAGGCAACTATGACCATGCCAGATGTGTACTTTGTAAATATGGCAATTGCAGGACTCATCATCAATGCTGTGGCCCCAGTGTACCTTCTAGGACCAGAGTATACCAAATGGTCACTGTGGAGCTTCGGCAATGAGGTTTACATTACTCTGCTAATTCTCTTTAATGTGTCATCTTTGGTGATCATGTATTCCACAACATTGCTCAGTCTGGATTATTATATAGAATGTGCGCTACCGAGAACTTACATGTCAAGTGTCTACAATACGAAGCACGTCTGTGGGTTTATCTGGGGTGGAGCAGTTTTGACCAGTTTTTCTTCTCTTCTGTTCTACATCTGCAACCACGTATCGACTAAAATCATCGAATGTTCCAAGATGCAGAATCGAGAGGCAGCTGATGCAATTATGGTCCTTATTGGATATGTAGTGCCAGTTCTTGCTGTACTGTATGCTTTGGTCCTTATTTTACAAATTCGAAAAGAGGAAACTCCCCTTGATCAGGATTCTGGAAGACTGGATCCATCTGTGCATCGGCTTTTGATTGCCACTGTTTGCACACAGTTTATTTTATGGACGCCATATTATGTCACGCTAATGGTGAACACATTTACAGACATTCATGTGAAGTCCACTGACCACCGTTTCATGAGGGCATTTCACTTCATTGAGGGTTTGTCTAGCTTCTTGGCCTTCTCAAGCAGCTTTGTGATGCCTCTTCTACACAGACACATTAACAAAAACTTTCACAGCAAACTCCAGAGATTGCTTAAAAAATTGCACTGTGGCAATGAGGGTTGTGCCCATGAGCGCACTGTGGTTCAGCAGGTGATGACTTAACAACAGATGGTGTTACAATAACTTGGTTCTCCATTGATCTAACCTCATCCATAGTAGTGGATGAAAGGTGGCTGCTATAGAATAAGCTCTGAGCCTTAGCATGACCACACTGCAAATATCATACTGCATGTCATGTGATTATCGATTCTTGTTTAGTCATAATTAGCTATGAAGACTAATTTATACTGACATGTTTGAAATTTGCGCCAAGCCTTTTTGGTGGAAAGATGACCAAGAAGCAGAGCTGGAGGCGAACTCTTCAATGGTGCTGATGATCGAAACTGTGGGGTTGGAATAGTTCTTTAAAATAGTGCCAGCAAGGTTTTGTACAAGCCTATAAAGAATGAGCTAAGCATATATGTATGGTTCAACCACAACCTACAAGATCTTACTATATATCTGCAAATAGGCAACGCATCCTTGTGTTGGCTTATCTACATATTCCACTGAGACATTTCTTTGTAAAGTTTTATAAGCAAAGACATTAAACCAAAATTAGGGGGTTAAAATGCATATGCACCCAAAATAATTTCCCTATTCTGGAATTGAAAGTAGAGGAGGTTCTACCACCTGTTGGGTCTTTACTGCTGTTGCTGAATTGTGAGTAGAGATCTCCATCAACCCTGACACATCTGTAAGAAGCTTTTTAGTTGAGTTGTTATTGTCACTAGCCTGAATTTTTTTATGCATTATTTTGGGGACGCCACTAAAAAGCAAGACATGCTGTATATAATACATTTCAGGATTTTCTAAAGAAATATATGGAAAACTCAAAAGTTAGTCACACTAGTAGTTTGTCTTAAATGGCTATGCAAGCCTGTCAAGGCTATGACGGATGGTCATTGACTGCCCATTGCACATACCAGAGAATCATCTGATGGGCCATCAGTGTGAGGGTCCTTTCACACAGGCGGTCCGCCAGGCAGACTCCACTTTGTTTAGCGGGGGATCGATACACTGAGCAGGTGGATGACAGGTCCGTCTCTGCTCTCTTCTATGGGGAGATCGGATGAAAACAGAACACTTGTCCATTTTCATTCAATCCCATGCGATCTGCCAGACAGATGGAAAATAGGGTCACCATCCGTCTTGATTTCCCGGACAGGATCGAATTGGATAGCGGCGGATGTCAGTGGACATGTCACCGCTGACCCATAGTAGTGAATGGAGCATCCAATCTGGTCTGCCTAAAAAACTGAAAGGCGGACCTGATCGGACCGCATGTGTGAAAGGGCCCTAAGCATGTGTAACACCAGTAATATATATATATATATATATATATATATATATATATACGTATATATATGTATAAATTAGCACAGTGACGCATAATGACCATGAAACAAAATTAACCACTTAAGACCCGGACCAATACGCTGGCAAATGACCCAAGGGGTTTTTGCGATTCGGCACTGCGTCGCTTTAACAGACAATTGCGCGGTCGTGCGACGTGGCTCCCAAACAAAATTTGCGTCCTTTTTTTCCCACAAATAGAGCTTTCTTTTTGTGGTATTTGATCACCTCTGCGGTTTTTATTTTTTGCGCTATAGACAAAAATAGAGCGACAATTTAAAAAAAAATGCAATATTTTTTACTTTTTGCTATAATAAATATCCCCCAAAAATATATAAAAAAACATTTTTTTTCCTCAGTTTAGGCCGATACGTATTCTTCTACATATTTTTGGTTAAAAAAATCGCAATAAGCGTTTATCGGTTGGTTTTCGCAAAATTTATAGCGTTTACAAAATAAGGGATAGTTTTATTGCATTTTTATTAATTATTTTTTTTTTTACTACTAATAGCGGCGATCAGCGATTTTTTTCGTGACTGCGACAATATGGCGGACACTTCGGACAATTTTTACACATTTTTGGGACAATTGTCATTTTCACAGCAAAAAATGCATTTAACCACTTAGCAACCACCTGCCGAAAAATAACGGCGGCAAGGTGGTTGCTTAACTCTGGGATCACGTTATATAACGTGATTCCAGAGTCGCGCTCCCGCGCGCCCCCTGGGGCGCGCACACGGGAATGTCCGTGACCGCCGGGTCCAGAGGACCCGGCGGGTCACGAATCACGGTAAATCGCCGCTGATAGCGGCGGTTTACCACGTGATCGCGCCGTCCAATGACGGCGCGATCAGATGTAAACAGACCGGCGTCATTTGATGACGCCGGTTCCTCCCTCCTCTCTCTGTACCGATCGGTACAGTGTGAGAGGAGAGGGGAGGGAGCGGATGGCAGCGCCAGTGCTGCGGTATGGATCTGTGACAAATGTAGTCACAGATCCATCCATCCATCCCTCCCTGCTCAGCCATCCCTGCTGCACATACTCTGCAATGCTGGGCAATACTCTGGGGGGGGGGGGGGGCAATACTCTGGGGGGGGGGGGGCAATACTCTGGGGGGGGGGGCAATACTCTGGGGGGGGCAATACTCTGGGCATACTCTGGTGGGCATACTCCGCAATACTCTGGGCATACTCTGGTGGGCATACTCCGCAATACTCTGGGCATACTCTGGTGGGCATACTCCGCAATACTCTGGGCATACTCCCGCAATACTCTGGGCATACTCCCGCAATACTCTGGGCATACTCCCGCAATACTCTGGGCATACTCCCGCAATACTCTGGGCATACTCCCGCAATACTCTGGGCATACTTCCGCAATACTCTGGGCATACTTCCGCAATACTCTGGGCATACTTCCGCAATACTCTGGGCATACTTCCGCAATACTCTGGGCATACTTCCGCAATACTCTGCAATACTCTGGGCATACTCTGCAATACTCTGGGCATACTCTGCAATACTCTGGGCATACTCCGCAATACTCTGGGCATACTCCGCAATACTCTGGGCATACAGCGCCCCTGTCCCCGTGAGCTCGCATGCAGAAGCGAACGCATACGCAAGTCCCGCCCACATATGAAAACGGTGTTCAAACCACACATGTGAGGTATCGCTGCGAACGTTAGAGCGAGAGCAATAATTTTGGCCCTAGACCTCTTCTCCAACTAAAATGATGTAACCAGTAAAAATATTTAAAGCGTCACCTATGGGGATTTTTAAGTCGCAAAGTTTGGCGCCATTCCATGTGGCCACGCTGAGTAAAAGTCCCACACATGGGGTATCGCCATACTCGGGAGGAATAGCAGAATGTGTTTTGGGGTGTAATTTGTGGTATGCATATGCTGTGTGTGAGAAATAACCCGCTAATATGAAAATTTTGTGGAAAGAAAATAAAAATGAAAAAAATCTTGATTTTGCAAAGAATTGTGGGAAAAATTACAACTTCAAAAAACTCACCAGGCCTCTTTCTAAATACCTTGGAATGTCTTCTTTCCAAAAAGGGGTCATTTGGGGGGTATTTGTACTTTTCTGGCATGTTAGGGTCTCAAGAAATGAGAGAGGATGTCAGTACATCAGATGTGATCAAATTGATCAATTTTCAGTAATTGGTACCATAGCTTTTAGACCCTATAACTTTCACCCAGACTAAATAATATCTAATTTTTTTTTGTTTTGTTACCAAAGATATGTAGCAGTATACATTTTAGGCCAAATTTATGAAGAAAAATTACTTTTTTGCAAAATTTTATAATAGAAATGAAGAAAAATTCATTTTTTTACAAAATTTTCGTTCTTTTTTCATTTATAGTGAAAAAAATAAAAACCGCAGAGGTGATAAAATACCACCAAAAGAAAGCTCTATTTGTGGGAAAAAAAGGACAAAAATTTCATTTGGTTATAGTGTTGTATGACTGAGTTATTGTCATTCAAAATGTGAGAGCACCGAAAGCTGAAAATTGGTCTGGTTATTAAGTGGGTTTAAGTGCCCAGTAGTCAAGTGGTTAAATTGCATTGTTTACTGTGGAAATGACAGTTGCAGTTTGGGAGTTAACCACAGGTGGCGCTGTAGGGAATGTGTACCTAATGTGTGTGTTTACTACTGTAGGGGGGTGTGGCTGTAGGTGTGACGTCATCGATCGCGTCCCCCTATTACAGGGATGACGCGATCGATGCTCCGGCCACAGAGAAGCACGGGGAAGCCGTGTGTACACACGGCTCTCCCCGTTCTTCCGCTCCAGGGACGGATCGCCGCACTGCAGCGGCGATCGGGTCCGCGAATCCCGCGGTCCCGGAGCTTCGGACCGGGTCGCGGGCGCGCGCCCGCGACCCACGGCTGGGTACTAAAACCAACGTAAATATACGTTGATGTGCCCAGCCGTGCCATTCTGCCGACGTAAATCTGCAGGAGGCGGTCCTTAAGTGGTTAATTCACAATTGTAGGTTATTGTATATTTAGTACAGTGAATGTTACATTTGACCCTCTAATGCGCCGTACACACGATCAAAATTTTTCCATCAGATTTTCCGATCAAGTATAGCCCCATCTGAGTTTTTTCATCGGAAATTCCGATGAATTACATCGGAAATTCCGATGAATTCCATCAGACTTTAGATATAGAACATGTTCTATATTTTTCCGATAGAATTCCGATGTGATTTGGCCGGGCAAAAGCCTGATCGTGTGTAAGTGGCATAAGGAGTTTGGTGTCTTAATTTAAAAGTGGATATTATGCATTTTTTTAGGCTGACACTGATGTCAGGGTTGCAAGAGATCTTCCTCAACAGGCCTAGACAGCAGGAAATAGACACAACAGTAGATAGACACCAGACACATTTCTTTCACAAAATAGAAATATGTTTTAGGTGGAGATGCTCTTTAACTATTCCACATAAGTAACTGCAAAGCACTTTGATACTATAGAAAAGTATTATATTGTCAGTTTTCAATAACACAGAGTGAAGTGAATTTGTATTTTTTTTCCTAATGTATGTGATAAGCTTTCTTTTACATGACTACTAAGTGAAGAAAATCGGCAAACACCAAACAGGTGAATTAATGAAGTTATCTATCTATCTGTACATGTCATCATATGGAATCTACCTTGCCAATATTATTCAGCAAGGAGCCATAATAAATATTTTTAAGGAACATGATAATGTATGAACATTTTTATTGTCATTAAAGAACACCTCAATTGTATTAAAAATGAGGAACTCGATAAATGAATGCCTACGTAGCAACTACAGAGGCAGCTTGCACAATAACAGCGCTCCAAAAATCAAGAATTTCACAAGCCTGTTTCTAGCAACCCCCATGTTGTTTTTACATTACAGACCATGCAGGTATAGAGCAGGGAAAGCTCCTGCTGCATCAAAGGAGCTCATCAATGTGTTATGCCGCGTACACACAACCGGTTTTAATGTCATGGGAAAAACAAAGTTTTTCTCGACATGATTTTTGTCAAGCCTGCCTTGCATATACACGATCGTGAAAAAAAATGCTTAAGGAAAGCGCGGTGACATACAACACGTACAACAGCACTATAAAGGGGAAGTTTCATTCGGATGGCGCCACCATTTGGGCTGCTTTTGCTGATTTTGTGTTAGTAAAAGTTTGGTGAGAGATGATTCGCGCTTTTTAGTCTTCGTGCTTTTCAGTCTGTTACAGCGTGACGAATGTGCTATCTCTATTCCAAATGCTAGTTTTACCAGAACGAGTGCTCCCATCTCATAACTTGCTTCTGAGCATGCACGTTTTTTCCTCGTCGTTAAAGCCTACACACGACGACGTGGAAAACGACACGAAAAATTAGAGCATGTTCTAAATTTTTTATGCCCATTTTTCACGTCGAGAAAAATGCTCTGGAGCCTACACATGGTCGTTTTTAATGACCATTTAAAAAATTGCATTTTTCTCATCATGAAAAATGGTCGTGTGTACGCGGCATTATACCAGATAAGTCCTAGTTAACTACAATACAACTAGTCTTACGTAGAAACAAAAGTGTAAGGTTCTATACACGTATTTGGCCATCAGAGGTCCAAAAGAACAACAAACTTATTTTCCTCCCAGGAAAAGGTTTTACTAAAACTACAAAGATATTTTGCCACTTCAAAATATAGCATTTAATGGAGTTCTTTTGTGCTGCTGGATCCTGAGGACATTTATCCAATAACTCATCACCGCCCATTATGTCTCTGATTTACCTGTGTAAGTTGACAGACAAATTACATTGACTTTCTGAGCCATATTGCAGAATAATGTGCACATAAAACCTTTCTTATCTTTAACTTACTGCTGCCAAATAACATTCTAATGGTCCACACCCACACATTCGTTATACATTCCAATCTCATTTTATTTACCATGTTTCTCTTATGACTACACAATATGAAGACTATAAAAACTATGATTTAAATTATTTTTATATGGGAAAAACACAGTAAGTACATTTATAAAAATGCACAAAGTCTAGAAACTTGGGTAATTGTTGTCTTTCTACAAAACAAACAATAAAAAGCATCAATTCATACACATACAGAAAGCTAATAAGGAGTGAAACACAGTTACTCAGAGATTATAGAGTACTGTTTAAATGTTTGTAAAATTCTGATAACTAGATTTTTTAAACAACTAATCAGAACTCAACGATAATAAAAAGTAGGCGCATTTTTACCATATTCAGATAAACTGCACATCACCAGGCTTTGTATTGGTTTTGAATATGGTTGCCAACCTAAAAATGGTATGTTGTACAAATATTCCCCGTTTTAATTTAACAAGAATATTAGCCATCATATGAAAGCTAGCTGAAGATTTACCTGTGGTCCTTAAAGTGGCACTAAACCCAATTGTTTTTTTGTTCTTGTTTATTCCTCGTTCATTCTAAAATATCAAGTATGTCATGGCTCTTTTTTTTAACTCTTACCATTGCTTTCAAGCTTCTTTTTGGTCCAGTGCATACTCCCTATCCTCCACGGATACACCTCACTGCTGCTGGCGTAGACCAAGCAGTGCTGCCATTTCTGGTCACATTCTCTGGTCTATGTGTACTACAGGTCCCATAAAGCTGAATGTATCTGCAGGTACATGTGTAGTCTATTTTGGAGGAGATCAAGAAACGGTGGAAATGTTCACATACACAAGGGGACATGGAAAACGAACGCAGCCACCCTAGAACAGAGAGTCTAGAAACAGCAGAAAAAAAGCTTGATCTGAAACAAAGGAAGAGAGAGATAGGCGGTATAGATGGGCTCGGGTGTGTTCGGGATCCTAGGCCCAACCTACCTACCCGATCTCACCATCACTGAACACCACTTATCACAGGCAGTGAGACGTTTCTCAGTCTGTGCAGCTGCGGACCAGGAAATGTCTCACTGCCTGTCTGGTGTGCAGTGTTGGCTTCCTGGTAGGATCAGGCAGGTGGGTTAGGACTAGGATCCCAAACACATCGAAGCCCATCTCTAATAGAAGGTTAATTTTAGTTATATTTAGACATATTCCTTTTTTTTTTATGTGAGTTTAGTGTTACCTTATGGGAGCTCTTTACAAAAATACTACGGTATTTCACTTGAGTGTGGACTTTGGTTGCCGAATCACATTTGGCTTCTATCTCTGGAATTCCCAGCTTTACCCTCCCTGTCACAGAGCTTTCTATTCATTTAGCAGGAGAACACGATCAACATCTGCAGCATTCTTCATAACATACAATAAATTAAGAGGCTATCAGAAAGAGATTTCCTTCACCTGGACAAAGCAGGTCAGCAGCCCTGAGATTTCTTGGGAAAAGAAGGCACAACCAAACTCCATAAGAGAACATGGTGGGTGATGGAAGTGTGCACTCAAAACACCAGCATTTTAGAAGGACTTGGCATTTAAGTGACGATTTAGAGGGAATATGTGTACAGTGAGTCAATGTTCAGAAAAATACAAGCAGCTGAGAAAGTTGCCCAACTTGCATGCTTGTTCTGTGTTACTGATTTACAAGCAAAGGCAGAAGATTTGCATGACAGACGGACTAGAATTTTCATAAAGCAGGTCAGAAATTGTAGTTTATTTTTTTTCATGGTAGGTTAACGTTAAGAAAATAATAGTTTAAAGAGTAATCATATAAAAGTGCACCAAACAAAGATTCAGGAAGCACACTATGGAAAGCAAATAACAACATTTGTAGGTGTCACAACATTTTAGCACGCTCAAAAGCAGAACGCAAGAGGAAAAATTATTTTCGAGCAAAGTCTATAAAACGTTTTCTACCTTCTAACAAGTGGTCAAAGCTTTTCACTTTCATTAATTGTACCATCTTACAAGTATGTATATCCCATACTTGTCAGTAGTGTTTTGTAGTCTGTAAACATGTTGGCAAGTTGGAAACGTAACCTTCCTCTGACATGTTTTGCATTTTTTTACGTTTGGATTTAACAAGCTGCTATATAGGTGTTCCTTGTCAAAATTAAAGCAAAATTAACCACTTTAGCCCCGGGCCTGTTTTTCAGATTCGGTGTTTACGAGACTAAAACATTTTTTTTGCTATAAAATTACTTAAAACCCCCAAACATTATATATTTTTTTTTCTAACACTCTAGAGAATAAAATGGCAGTCATTGCAATACTTTTTGTTACACCGTATTTGCGCAGCGGTCTTACAAGCGCACTTTTTTTGGAAAAAAATCACTTTTTTAAATTAAAAAATAAGACAACAATAAATTTGGCCAATTTTTTTTACATATTGTGAAAGATAATGTTACGCCGAGTAAAATGATACCCAACATGTCACGCTTAAAAATTGCGCCCGCTCGTGGCATGGCGTCAAACTTTTACCCTTAAAAATCTCGATAGGCGATGTTTAAAAAATTCTACAGGTTGCATTTTTTGAGATACAGAGGAGGTCTAGGGCTAGAATTATTGCTCTCGCTCTAACGATCGCGGCGATACCTCACTTGTGTGGTTTGAACACCGTTTTCTTTTTTTTTTTTCTTTTAAAGTGTATTTTTTGTGCGTGAACTCGAGAGAGAGGAGCCGGACTGCAGGAGTTGGGAGTAGGCAGACCCTCCCCCCAGAGGCATTCGCCATCCTTCTCCATGCCCCTGGTGGCAATGGCGGGTGTGAAGGGGGGCCTCCCACTCACCCCGCCCTACCTGCTCCTCTTGGGAGCCCAACTGAGGGAGTGAGGGGGCCTAGCCCACCCAGCCAGCCCCGTAGGTCCTTCGCCTCTCTTTATTTTAAGAGACCGCATGGCCAAAGTGCGTGTGTTTTAAACCAATTTCGTGTGCGTGCAAGTGTGGTGGTTTTTGGGGGAATGGGGGGGTGGGCGTACTAAGCACAGGCGTACCTTGCATAGCACACCCACCGGGAGCCGGGCTGAGACCACCAAACTCAATTCACATGTAGCCGAGACCGGGATCCGAACCCTTGGCTGCAGAGGTGAATGGCTTGTCAACGCAGTGCCAATCACGTTGAGCCACCACAGCTCCCCACTGAACACCGTTTTCATATGCGGGCGCTACTCGCGTATGCGTTCGCTTCTGCACGCGAGCTCGTCGTAAAGGGGCGATTTAAAAAAAAAAATTTTTTGTTTTCGTATTTATTTGTATTTATTTTACCAATTTTTAACACTAAAATAAAATAAATAAAAATTATCACTTTTATTCCTATTACAAGGAATGTAAACATCCCTTGTAATAGAAAAAAGCATGACAGGTCCTCTTAAATATTAGATCTGGGGTCAAAAAGACCTCAGATCTCATATTTAGGCTAAAATGCAAAAAAAAATAAAAAAAATTTAAATGTCATTTTTCAAATGACATTTAAAAAAAAATGTCTCTTTAAGACGCTGTTTGGAACTGACGTTTGACGTCACTTCCGCCCAGCAGAGCTACGGGGATGGACGAGGGAAATTTTTTCCCTCACTCGCATCCCCGCTGAACAGACGAGCGCACCCGATCGCCTCCGCCGCTACCGACGGCTCCGGTAAGCGGCGGAGGGCGCGGGAGCGCAGCGGGAGGGGGGGGGACGCTCGCCCGCCACCGATAACGGCGATCTCGCGGCGATTCCGCCGCGGAGACTGCCATTATCGTTTACCCGACCGCCCACAGAAGAGATGGATATCTCGGTTGTGGCAGCAGCTGCTGCCGTTACCGAGATATCCATCTTCAAAGTGCCGACGTATACCTGCGGTGGGCGGTCGGGAAGTGGTTAAAGTCCACAAACGCTCAAATCACATTTTGACTGGTTGGTGGGCGATGACATATCTCCCGCATGCGTGCAAGGTGTGCCAAGAATGTACACCAAGCTGCTCATGTAGCAGAAGTTTGTGAACAGGCCGGTATTTTAAGTGCAAGAGACATAGCATGCTTCTTCTACAATAAACAGCCTGTCTGACCACATTTTTATAGTATTTTACTTACATTCAGCTTTATGTGCCCGTTGATGGTATGGCCAAAGTTTGTGGACACCTGACCATCAATCTACTATATGACGAAAAACTTGTAACCACCCCTTTGGGTTATAAATGGAAAGTGGTGAGCGCAATTCTAAACTAAACTAAAAGGCGCAAATAGCGCCCCTGGACAAAAAAGTGTAAATAGTGCACATTCCAACCACAAAATATAATGAAAATAAATAAACAAAAGTCCAGTGATGGTGATAAATCACAACTGTGTAGGATGGACACAGTGACCAGTCCAAAAGGTGAAAAATAGAAATAATCGTGTCAAACAATTCAATAGCTTCTATCACTTTAAGCAATCGGAAAATCCAGAGACGTCTTCCAAGATATCTGTGCTCACAGAGCGCTTACCTCCCAACGGAAAGAAAAGGGCCTCAACTCAATCCTAGAAATTGTTGTTGGATTCCGTCTTGGATAGATGATGCTGTCCACATCCAGGCATAATCAGGGTCCGCTCACCGTGGGTTAGGCAAATGGAAAAAATGAAGCTCTTATCGTGAATTAAGTAAAAACTGAGAACAGTTTAATGGGTAAATTCACTTACAAAACAAAAACGGGTAAAAACGCCAACAACGGCACTTCCGGTCGGACGGTCAGGGTGTCACGTCACTTCCGGTTGACCGTACGCGTTGCGTCACGTCACGTGACTTCATCAGAGGTTACCAAGGGCCTGTCGGATACTTACTTTTATGTGTATAAAGTGGAAATAGACTTGCGGCCATTTTCGATCTTCCGTCGAAAAACCGGAAAGGACGGTCATTTTCGATCTTCCGTCGAAAAACGGAAGTGCCGCTAAAGTCAATAGAGATGATTATGTTAGCATGAGAAAGCCTCATACCAACGCAATGTAGCTGTAACCTATGTTATGTGGGACGGACGAAAAGAGCCTTAATGGTTTGAATAAAAGAACACATTGTGAATATTGAAAATGGTTTTTCGAAGCATAGTGTCAGTCGACACTTTGCTGAAAAACACAATAAGAACCCTAAACATTTGTCTTTTTGAGGTATAGACAAATTTAATAAGCCTTGGAGAGGAGCCCATCTGGTGAGAACCATCAGCCAGATGGAATCCCAGTGGATTCACTCTCTTAACACCATGGTCCCCAATGGGTTGAACGTGGAGTTCGACCTAAACTGTTTTCTCAGCAATTTTTTAAAGAAGTAATTTTTATTTTTATTATTTTTTTTATACTTTATAATGATTGTGATGAAGTTTCATATATTTATTTATATGACTAGAAGGTGTCTAAGATGATGTCGATGTAAGCGGAAGGGGTGGCACGCATTTCTGGTTGATCACCCTCTCCCAGTCTTAGCTCTTCTACACCATGATTATTTTTACATATATATTTTAGTCCAATTTATATCATTTTAACTTGTTTTTTTGGGCTAGTTATTTAAGGTTGATCAATAGCCTTAAGATTTAATAATGCGGTTTTTATTTTATTTTATATTTTGATGAATGGCAATGCAAGGTTGGAGCCTTCTCACTAGCATTTCCGTTAAGCCAGTTCTGGAAAATGTAATACAGACATTTTCGTTTTCCCTGATCCAAAATGTCCGTTTCGATACTTCCGGTTCGACGGCAGATCGAAAACGGCCGCCATTCTATGCTTTACACATGATTTGCAATATATAGTGCGTTTTTTTTTTTTTTTTCGTTACTATTTCTGTTGGTCGTTGGTATGAGGCTTTCTCATGCTAACATAATCATCTCTATTGACTTTCGTTTTTCGACGGAAGATTGAAAATGACGGTCATTTCCGTTTTTTCGACGGAAGATCGAAAATGGCCGCAAGTCTATTTCCGCTTTATACACATAAAAGTAAGTATCCGACAGGCCCTTGGTAACCTCTGATGAAGTCACGTGAAGTGACACAACGCGTAAGGTCAACCGGAAGTGATGTGACACCCTGACCGTCCGACCGGAAGTGCCGTTGTTGTCGTTTTTACCCGTTTTTGTTTTGTAAGTGAATTTACCCATTAAACTGTTCTCAGTTTTTACTTAATTCACGATGAGAGCTTCATTTTTTCCATTTTATGCATTTGCCTAACCCACAGTGAGCGAACCCTGATTACGCCTGGATGTGGACAGCATCATCTATCCAAGACGGAATCCAACAACAATTTCTAGGATTGAGTTGAGGCCCTTTTCTTTCCATTGGGAGGTAAGCGCTCTGTGAGCACAGATATCTTGGAAGACGTCTCTGGATTTTCCGATTGCTTAAAGTGATAGAAGCTATTGAATTGTTTGACACGATTATTTCTATTTTTCACCTTTTGGACTGGTCACTGTGTCCATCCTACACAGTTGTGATTTATCACCATCACTGGACTTTTGTTTATTTATGTTCATTATATTTTGTGGTTGGAATGTGCACTATCATAGGCGTGCGCAGCCTATTGCATTAGGGTGTGCACCCCAAAGCCCAAACACACTATCGAATCACTCACATTGTTCATTCAGAAAGGAAAGGGGCCAACAAATCACATATTTAGTGGCCCATTCCCCACTCCTAAAACATCCCAGCAGCAACAGCCATTAGGAGAGGAGGGAAGCTGGCAGCACTGCGGAGGCAAAGGTGGGAGCCAGCCAGGGCAGTAGGGGGGATCTGTAGTGCACAGGGTGAATAGGGTGTGCCTGGGCACACCTGGCACACCCTGTGCGCACGCCTATGTGCACTATTTACACTTTTTTGTCCAGGGGCGCTATTTGCGCCTTTTAGTTTAGTTTAGAATTGCGCTCATCACTTTCCTTTTATATTAATTTATTGTTGTTAGCACATAACAGATTTGAGCTGCATATAATTTAGTTTAGATTTCCACTGTTTACGTTTATTCACTGTTGGTCAGCGCTGTAGTTTTCCTTTTTGCACCCCTTTGGGTTACTGAGTTGAAGTGTTTCAAGTGAAAAATACTATAAACAAAAAGATACTGTAGACAACGTAGTGCTCCCTACCTTGTGGCAACAGTTTGGGGAAGCCATTATATGTTCCAGCACAAAACTAGCTCCATAAAGAAATGTCAGGAGTGGAGAAACTCGAGTCTACTGCACAGAAACCTTGCTTCAACAACTATGTCGTGAAACACTGACTGTAAGCCAGTTCCAACAATACCTTACCTTACAAACCCTCTTTTGGGTTAACTGTAAAAACGTAGTGGAATACCTTGCCCAGAAAAGTGGAGGTCCCAACACCATATTAATGCACATGGTTTCGGATGTCTAACAAGCTCATACAAATGTAATGGTCACAAACATTTGGCCACATAGTGTAAAATTATTGTCCCGATTCTAAAGTTTGTTTCTGTAAACTTTTAAGTGCCAGAAAATGACAATTAGTTGCATTCGTACCAAAGAAAGATTGCACGTTTTTCTTCTGCGTGCGGCATTTAGTGAAATACATGACAAAATACAACATTCTATATATTGGTGAAAAAAACACAACATATTTCTGGATCTAATGGGGACACTCCCAGTATTGCTAATGCATTCAGTTTTGTCCTATCAGATTCTGTTATCTACACAGCGTGGTTCCATTATTTGGTATATATGAAAACGTTTTAATCACATATATTTTACACAATTCAAAGGTGAAAAACGTAAAAATGGACATCAAAAACACACATGACCTAAGTATGTAATAACTAATAGATGTAAAAAATTTGGGCAGGTTTACAAAATGGAATATTCTGACTGGGTGCTAAATTGGTGCACTTGGCACCATTTAATAAAGATTTATGTATTTTGGTTATGCATTCCGTGATGTCTAAAAAGGGATAAATGGAACCTATAGCCCGCTGTTTCAAAGAATCCATTTAGAAATGATTGGGCCTTTAATTCCATCAACTGAATTAAATGTACAGGGAGGGAGGAGTCCAAGATGGCGCGTCCCGCACGTCAAGGAGGCTAGAGGAGCGCCCAGCCGACAGGTCTCGCCACGGGATGCAGGCTACACCATCCGACGGTTCTCCACCTGCTCGCCCGGCTTCCCCGGCTTCCCCCCTGTGAGGATCTCCTCCTCCTCCTTCTCCCGCCTCGCTGCTCGCAACGCTAGCCGAGGGTCCGAAGCGGGATCGTATCTCGGACAGCCCCGCTGCGGCGCTGCCTCGCTCCTGGTGCACCGCTCGATCTGAGAGAGACACGTTACTGTGCAAAGCGATGGCGGCTGGGACGGGATCGCGGAGATACAGGTGAGCGCGAGCTCCCCTCGGGTGTCTCCCCCTTGTTGGGATTGGGGAGGCGATTGTAGAGCCGGCGGTAAGAGACACAAGAGCTAGACGAGGAGATAAGGCAGCCCGCCCACGGCCGAAGTTTCTTGCTCTGTCTATACCCCGCTCCGCTCCGTCAGGAAAGATGGGAGACTGAGAGATTAGGAGAGACACTTAGAGTCTGGAGCCCAGCACGGGGTTGTGCCTTGCAGTGTCTATCCTTGATGAACCCCCGGGACAAGGGAAACACGGCTCCCCCCCCCCCTACCCGCAGCTCTGCACTACTAATACTGAAGGTCCCCTACAGGGCATAGCCAGCAAGGTGCTATTTAAAGGCAATAGCAATAGCAGCAAAGAGCAGCAATAGCAGCAACATAGTACAATGTAAGACATTACATAATACAAGCACAGAGATACCAGAGATACCAGAGATACTTTTTTTCTGTCCTTTTTTTTTTTTTTTTTTTCTTCCCCCTTTTTTCGCTCTCTCTCTGACTTGCGCTTGGATAAAAGCTGAACCAGGAGCTACATTCGCTACATCTATAACAACAATAGCATGTAAGTAAAGAGCGTGAAAACTAGAAGGCGACGCTGAATGAGGGCTGCCGAAGAGAACATCAGATGGTAACTGTGAGTAGAACCTTGCTGCACTACTATTGTTATGGTCTCTGGATACCTGTCATTTGAAGTGAAATGTAATAAGCCTTTGATGCACCGAAGCTTCAGGCTCGAATGCCTCGAATGCCTTAAATCACGCTCTAATCATGCTGATGGAAGAGAAATATGTAATATTTAAGAGTTGTTTAAGGGACAGGAGTCTAACTTTCCAGAGTTCCCTGGGCTGTGTCTGAGTTCCACCAGGTTCACCAGGTTGTAAAATTAAACATGGAAGTACAACAAGTGGGACCTGAATAGTAATATAAGACTGATGAATATCTGATGAATATCTGATGAATAACTGTTAATAGATGTGAATAAAACAAAATACAGTTATAGTACACCATATATCGAATATACAGAGGAATTCTCTATACCGATTGATCAAGGGATCGAGATCGGCTCGGTAAAACGGATGAGCTCCCTTGTACCCAAGTATAGCAACTGTACTTAATTGTATCTAACAGTATTCAGCCGCCCGACTGAGTACAACATAGAGTGAAATATAGAGGGAAACACACACTGTAAAACGAGATTACTGGGAAAACAACTAGGCTCAGCTGGGATATAATTATGAGCACAAGAGCAAGGGGAGCAAGAGGAGGAGGAGCAGCTTCAGCTCCACGCTTAAGCCAAAGCCCGGGCCCTGGCTCGGGCTCAGGCCCTGGTCCCATGAGTAAATACGTAACTCATGTAACTCATGGAACCCAAGGGGCCAATGGGGAAAAAACAGCAGGTGAGAAGCAGCAGGGGGGCAGAGGCCCTCAAGCGGAGAAAAAAAAGGACAAGACAAAAGCGGTATCAAACAACTCAATGGACACCGAAACTATACCCGGGATGGTGATGGTGACTGAACAGGAGATAGACCTGATACATGATAATAGAATGCCTGATGATCAGCAAGACAGACTGGCTCTTCCAACAAAAATGGAAATACAGGGAATGTTTGCGGCGTTAGAAAGATCACTAACAACACAAATGGAGAGAATGGAGAGAAATATGGGTTTTATGCTGGAAAGACTAGAGGGAGTAGAAAAGAAAGTAGACCACAATTCTAATATTATTAAGAAACTGGAGGAAGAAATCAAAGAAATTAAAAAAGAACAAAGGGAACAGGCTTACAAAGTAGAAGATCAGGAAAATAGAGACAGAAGGAAAAATATAAGAATACGTGGGGTACCAGACTCGTCTCAGTCAGAAAATCTACCAGAAATCATACGAAAAATCTGTAACCCGCTCCTAGACAGAGAAATTACCTCCCCTTTAAGTATCGAGCGGGCACACCGGATTAGGAGACCTAGAGAAATTCCCCGGGAGAGCCCCAGAGATATTATTATAAGGTTTGAAAATTGGGAGGAAAAAAATCAATTATGGAAAAATCTGAGAGGAAAGTCCCCGATTAAATTCGAGGAATATAACATCCAAATTTTCCAAGATCTATCTCAAGAGACACTCAGAAGAAGAAGAAACTTAAAACCTCTATTACAGATGTTACAAGAACGAGAAATACAATACAATTGGGGCTTCCCGGCATGCCTGATCGGTAGAAAAAATGGGGTCACCGCAAGACTAAGATTCATAGAGGAAATACCAGAATTTTGTCAAAAACTGGAGATCCCAATACCATGAAAATATGGAGTGGGGGGGAGGTTGGAGGGGGGGGGGGAGGGGAGGGGGAGGGCAGGGGGAGAGGGGGGTAGTAAAGAAGGAAATAAGCTAATTAGGTGAAAGATTATGGCGAGACCTAGGAGTGGGAGCGACCTACCACCTTGGGGCAATCCCCCTGGAAACAGGGAGAATGTGGGCGTGGCGAATGGAATTCCGCCTCAGGGAAGGGAACACAAGAGCACAAGGAGGTGCAAGGCGAGAGGTTCCCCAATACGACCATAGGGTCACGGTAACATCCAGGGTTAGAGGGGGGGAGGGGGGGGCAGGGGAGGGGAGGGGTGGGAGAGGGGAGAGGGGGGGGAGGAGGGACGGAGGTGAGGGAGTGGGGATGGGAGGGGAGGGAGGGGGGGAGGGAGGGAATGGGAGGATCGGAGGGAAGGGATGGGAAAGAGTTTTAAGATTAGCGGTCTGTCCGAAAGGTGTAACGAGAACGGTAAGGGTGGGAAAAAAAAAAAAAGAGGAAAAAAGGAATATTATGTCTAACGTAAATCTATTAACATATAACGTAAGAGGCCTTGGTTCCCCGGGGAAAAGACATATGGTGTTAAAGGAGATCGAAGGATACAACGTAGACATAGTTTTCCTTCAGGAGACACACATAACGGCTGACTCGGGAATCAGGCTCTACTCTCGAGCGATACCAACCTGGTACTATGGCGACTCTCCTCAGAAAAGATCTAGGGGAGTCGCCATAGGGATAGGGAAAAATATCAGCTTCAAAGTTGAAGATAGGAAAGTGGACCCAGAGGGCCGTTATGTGTTTCTGAGAGGGACTCTTCAGGGGGACAAACATACCTTGGTTAATGTATACTGCCCTAACAAGCATCCTCAAAAATACTTAAAGAAGATCCTAAATATACTAATGGACTTCAAACAGGGACATGTAATATTAGCAGGGGATTTTAATTTTACGCTAGAACATCAGTTAGATAGGGCATCAGGGGTTCATATAACAAATACTAAGCAACAACATTTGTTGAAAAAAAAACTTTTCAAACAACAATTAATAGACCCCTGGAGAATTGCCAATCCAAATAAAAGAGACTATACATATTACTCGACGGTGCATAATATGTACGCTAGATTAGACTACATAATGGTGGACCACGAAATACTGGAATATGTAAATAAAACTTTGATAGGACCGATTACGATATCCGACCACGCCCCCGCCCTGGTTAGAATCCATTTCCCAGACATTGAAGAGAGAAAGGGTAGCTGGAACCTAAACGAGGAACTACTAGAGGACCCAGAAATATGTAATATAATAAAAGCAGACATAGAGGAATACTTTGAAATAAACAATACACCGGGAGTGACCTCAGCAACTGTATGGGAAGCCCATAAGGCATACATTAGGGGAAAGCTCATTTCCTTGGGAGCTGGGAAGAAAAAAGCAAGAGAAGCCAAAAAGAAGCAATTAATTAGAGAACTCCAAGAATTGGAAAACAAACACAAAAATACAAAAGAAATCGAATTATATAAGGAAATAGTAATAAAAAGGGAACAATTAAGAGATTTAATGGCAACTGAAACACGGAACATATTTAAAAACGTTTCAAAAGAAAGATATGTCTGGGGGAACAAACCTGGGAAATATCTGGCCAGGATTTCAAAGGAAAAAAGGAATACAAACTATATAGAAAAAATTAAGGATCAAGCGGGACAGATGAGATATAAGACAACTGAAATCGCAGAGGCCTTTCGGACGTTTTATAGTACGTTGTATTCAATTAGGAAAAGAGAAACACAGGAACAGAAGGACATTAGGCAAAAAAAAATTAGAGAATATATCGAAGAAGCTAACCTCCCAAAATTAACGCAAGAAACTGTAGAATCTCTGGAAGAACCAATAACAGTGGGGGAAATAAGACAAGCAATCTCGGAAACACCAGGTGGAAAGAGTCCAGGACCGGACGGGTTCCCCATTAAATATTATAAAAAATTTATGGACCCGCTGGCCCTAGTGATGTGTAATTATTTCAATAAATTGGGAGAAGAAGAAGAAATTAGAAAGGAATCCCTCCTTGCCAATA
The DNA here is from genome assembly GCA_029574335.1 of Rana kukunoris. Lineage (NCBI taxonomy): Eukaryota > Metazoa > Chordata > Amphibia > Anura > Ranidae > Rana > Rana kukunoris. The sequence goes on along the minus strand of CM056054.1, from coordinate 50,336,771 downwards.
TTACAATTATTGCCAAAACAGGAAAAGACAACACCATATGTTCTAATTATCGTCCAATTGCATTATTAAATGCAGATATTAAGACCTATGCAAAAATATTGGCAACGAGGATAAAAGTCCATATGCCGAATCTAATCAATGAAGATCAGACTGGGTTCATTAAAGGGAGAGAAGGACGAGATAATAGCCTAAAAACGATTTTGTTACTGCAAGACAAGCAGAAGAAACCCCCAGTCATACTCATGTCAATTGATGCTGAAAAAGCTTTTGACAGGGTTGACTGGGGGTTTATGATGGAAGCCCTGCGAAGCGTAGGACTGGGCCCAAGATACATGAAATGGGTCGGACATCTATACAACGCCCCTACAGCAAGAGTAAAAGTAAACGGGAATATGTCATCCTCTTTAGATATGAATAATGGAACAAGACAGGGCTGCCCACTCTCACCTCTCCTGTACGTAATATCGCTCGAACCATTGTTAAACAAGATAAGAAATAACTCAGATATAGGGGGGGTGAGAGTTGGAGAAAATGAACACAAGGTGGCAGCGTATGCCGATGACATACTCTTGTACATTACTAGACCAAGACTTTCTATCCCAATAATAATAGATGAGATAAGAAAATATGGAGAACTCTCCAACTTTAAAATAAACCCAGTAAAAACAGTAATATTGAACCTGGGCATAGAGACCACAGAAGAAATAGCTTTACAGGAAGCATTCCCCTTCACATGGGAAAAAGAATCAATAACGTACCTAGGGATAAAAATTACACCAAGAGTAGATAAACTATACGAGGCCAACTATATCTCGTTAGTTAATGAGATAAAACAAGATTTAAAAAATCTTACAAAAAGACAGATCTCCTGGATAGGGCGGATTAATGTATTTAAAATGATGGTCCTCCCAAAAATAATCTATAAATTTCAAATGATCCCAGTAAATGTCCCACAAAGCTTTTTTAAGTTAGTACAAACTATAATTTCAAAATTTATCTGGCAGGGCAAAAAACCTAGGATAAGTTACTCAATCCTCTCCCGCAGTAAAAAAAAAGGAGGACTATCGCTCCCTGATATAAAAAGATATTACTATGCCGCAATAATAAATAGATTGGTGGAATGGACAAATAGCAACACGGATAAAAAATGGGCACAGATGGAGAGAGAAATAGGTTTGGCACAGTTGGACACTAACGTGTGGATCCCACCTAAATTTAGAATAGTGAACACTGACACACACAGTATAACAAAAAATGCACTTAAAATATGGGATACGTTGTATAGGCGGGAAAAATGGGAATATAATTCCCTATTAATCCCACTAGCGAACACTAAATTTTTTCCACCAGGAAACAGGACAAAATTAGGCAGGAAATTAGAAAATAAAAGAGTAGGGGAAATAGTTTCACTAGGGAGAATTAAGGAAAAAAAAGAAATATTAGTAAGAGAGGGACACCAACAGCTTAGCGACTGGGAGCACATACAATTAAAACACTTTGTGAGCACATTGTCAATAGGTAAGAATAAAGTACAGAACCCGATAGAAAATCTATGTTCCACCACAACATCATTACAACACGGCATCACTAAACTTTATAAGATATTAACAGACATAGGGTCCAAGGGAACTTTGAAAAACATCGAGAAATGGGGACAAGACATGGGGGAAAGGATTGAGGAGACCTCTATGATAGGCGCGGTGTATAAATACGCACAAGACATAACAACCATCGAAGCCAATTACAAATGCATGATGCGCTGGCATTTGACCCCTGTCAAAATGAATAAAATATGTCCAACCAACTCAGCTCTTTGCTGGAGAAATTGCAACCATACAAACTACAAAACATATTTGGTGGGAGTGTCCGAAAATTCAAGAATACTGGCAAGAGGTCCTAGAGAGTATAGAGGAAATAACAGGGATAGGGGTACCCCGTAATCCCCTATCATGTTTATTCCATGGGTCGAGAAAACAAATAGAAAATTACGGCCTGACACTGGTCCCGATCCTCCTAAACGCAGCAAAGGGAGTAATACCTAAATTGTGGCTGCAGCCAAAAAAGCCAACGTTAAATGAATGGATACAGCGGGTCAACCACGTCTCAGAGATGGAAAATCTAAGGAGGTCAGACCAGGGCGACAAAGAGACTGACAGTAGTAGACTGATCTGGGACAAATGGAGATTATTTAAAACAACAGAAAAATTCGCTCAGATTTCGATAGAAATAGATAGTGGAGACCAAGGAAACAGTATGTAGGAGGGGGAAAAAGGGGTCGGAAAGAGAGGGACAGAACCGCTAAGTATAACGAACCCAGAAAAAGGGAGGGGGGTGGAGGGGGGGCATATCAAATAATAAAAGGGAAAGGCAGAATCAAGGGAGGAAGGGGTGTAGGACGGGGACAAAGGGAAGATATAGGACAGAGGGGCGCTGAATGGGAGGGATACGCGCTTCTTCTTTGTTATTTGTTGGTATTCTTATTTTCTCTCTCTCCTCCCTACAGTGTGCTTATTTTTGTATAATCCCTGAACACACATATAACACAACAGGAGGGGGAAAAAAAAAAAAAAAAAAAAGGAAGAATAAAGCACAAATGATGCGAGACCGTGAAGGAAATGCGAAGGGCGGAAATTTTGTGAGCAACCCTCACTTCCAACCCAATCGGACACGACTGATGTGCGGGGAAAAAAAAAAAAACTGAATTAAATGTAATTACAATGTCATTAAACCTCCCTTTACAACACATGTTAGTGACATCCAATCTGTCAGCATATATGACATTACTGTGTCTGGCCTGTCAAACTGTACTACCTCAAACAACTCCCTCACAAACACTCTGGGCACATACATTACATAAAATAACTATCAATCTTTGTCAAAGACCTGTCTGCACTCTATTGGGGGGATTTACTAAAAACCGGAGAGTGCCTGTTTTCTCTTGTATATTGTGAAATACCTTAATAAAAAAAACGGAGAGTGCAAAATCTTGTGCCTCTCCGCACAGGGTCAGCTTTACGTTTTTTTTGTCATAGCTTAATTGAACAACCCAAAGCTAGAAGCTGATTGGCTACCATGCACTGTTGCACCAGGCATTCTCCAGTTTTAGTAAATCAATCCCTATATCTATTAGTATAGACCCATCACCAGTGGTTTGTAACCTTGTGGTTGTGGGCTAACTGACCTCTTTCCCTGCAGTCACTTTGACACACGAAGGAGGACCTTGTGCCAATTAACGCCAAAGTGCCCATTTGTCAGTGATGTCTTTATCTAAACCAAACTAGGTGGGTGTAGCTTATCAAAACAGGTGTGATTTTGTCTTTATTTTGGGCAAGACTTAACGGATTGAACTGGGGCTTAACGATGTCCATATTTTCTCAATATCTTGAGGTATGCCTAGATTGTGTGATTTAAAATCATCCAACCCGTAAAAAAAAAAGGCATTATAAAAGAAGTACATTATATTTTTTCATTGCTACCTGAAGGATTTATTCAGACGCAGATGTTTCTGTACAGAATGACATGCATTTACCCAAAATGCTATTGGGTGAAGGCTGATTAATGTGCAACTGTAGGGTTTAAAAAAAAGCAACAAGCAATGTGCAGTAATCTATTCTAACCAATCGCAAATCATTTCTTTCTTCACAGCTTTAAATAAAAATTTAAAAGTGATTAGCTGCGTAAACTGAGTATCACTTTGCACCATGTTATCAAAAAGCGGCTCCAGTGTTATACAGTACACAAGTGTGATAATGAAGGGCTTTTTTTCAGGGGGAACTTGGGGGAACTCCGTTCCACCACCTCTGGCTCAGACCCTTTGGTGCCTGCTCACCACAATCACTTGAAAACACATAAGTCTGGTTTGTAACCCCCTGAACTCTGCAGTCTGTATGGCAGGGGTGTCAAACTCAATTTCATCGAGGGCCGCATCAGCATTACGATTGCCCTCAAAAGGGCCGTTTGTATCTGTATGGTTAGATGTCCAGCGCATCTCCCCTTACATTGGATGTTAAGAGCCACCACACCATCAGATGTTGAGTCCCCCACTCTCCCTTACATCACAGTGCACCCCCCTTTCCTTAATCTGCTGCAGGGAAGAAGCTGGATGCATTGCTTGAAAGCAGAAAGTAAGGGTCTAGAGGAGGGCGAGGGCCACATGAAATGGCTGGGAGGGCCGGATTTGGCCCGCGGGCCTTGTGTTTGACACCTCTGCTGTATGTAATGCAATTCTGGTATTTAATGCCCCGTTAAGACCCTTCTACTGTTTGTGAAATCTGGACGGGTCGTGGTTGAGTTCCTGCACCTATTTTCTGAGAAAAAAAGCTCTGAACACACCTAATAATTTACAAACTGTGCATAGAACTTCAAAGACCTTTGTGGAAAGCTAAAATCTCCAAGTATTGTGTGTGTATCGATATATATATATATTCTATAAACAGATTTTAACAATACAGATAATCAAGTGTCCTTCGCATGTTGTTGCCATGTACTGCACATGCCTCTGGCTGCAAAAACATCAAATGAACTCGGTGTTATAAATTTCCTACATGATGTATTATGATGTCAACCCAATTAAAACAGTATTGCTGTGTCTGTTGTTACTGCATTGATTTTGTTAAAGCGGCTCCTCTCTGAATGATCAATAAATGGGACTTATAAACAATTTAACTATTGCAAAGCTCTTGCAGAAGATTCTATATCAGCCATAGAAAGAAGCTTGTTTCCGAAAGGCACTGGTTTTGGTTTGCACGCTTTTAGTTGCACATGTAAAAAAAAAACTAAAGTATCAAAAATGAGTTTGGGTCTGAATGGTCTCAATGCTACTTAATACCTGAAAGTGAACCAAGGTAGACCCTCACATTACATAACAAAGGGGACATCTCTGTAATGGCCCTGGAGATGTACAGACGTGAGAAATCAGATAAAAAGATCTTATCAACAAAAGTCTCTGAGGAATTATTATGTGGTTTAACGATCCAGAATCCAGCAAAACTGACACATACTTGGGAGTAGAATTTTAAACTAAACTCTAGGCAGGTATAAATACACAACTTATTTTGCTTTACATTCATGAATAAATCAATTCAGGTTTTTTTTTATTCACTTAATGTAAATATGTGCATTTCACTTGATATCAGGCTCATACTATTCCCTGTACAGGTGAAGCATGGCTGGTAGTCAAACAGCAACATTGCTTACAAATGTGTCAACAAAAAGAACACAAAAAACCTAGTGATAAGAGAAGAAGGCAGATGGAGCAAAGAGATGTCATAATGAGTCTTCTGCTGTTCTTTAACTGTCCAATCAATAGAATGGGGTTAAAGAGAGGATAACAATTAATTCCTTAAAGTAGATGTAAACCAGATTTATGCAGTATTTTGTTATCTCTTTTCAATGAGCCAAGTCTTATAGCTCTCTTCTGAACGATTCCTCTGTCATCAGCCTGAGAACTCCTGACATATTTTTTGACTTTTTAGACAAAAGCAGCCTGAATCTTTTGTTGGAGGAGGTTGCTAAAATAGATTAGCAGAGTGCAGCTCCTATTACAAAACATCTATGAGAGTCTCTGCCTATGATGACAGGGGGTGTGTGCCTTTCCTACAATCAGCAATGTTGGCCATCTTGGCTGCATGCCCAGACATCACACACTGTGTTAACCAGGAAGAGAAAATCTCCTAACAAAATCTGAACTTTCTAAACAGTATATAAATGTGAACACAGCAGATATACATATAAAACCTATGTAGGGAGGTTTGGTTAATCTCTGTGTATCATGGGGGGTTTACATCCACTTTAACTGTAACACAGAAATTAATGGCATTTCCTAGCTCTACTGTCTAGAACACAGGTGTCAAACACAAGGCCCGCGGGCCGAATCCGGCCCCCCAGGCCATTTCATGTGGCCCTCTCAGCCCTCCTCTGGTCCTCCTCCAGTGCCCTACATTCTGCTTTCAAGCAATGCATTTAGCTTCTTCCCAGCAGCAGCATAAGGAAAGGGGGGTGCACTGTGATGTAAGGGAGAGTGGGGGACTCAACTTCTGATGGTGGGGTGGCACTTGACATCTAATGTAAGGGGAGGGGATGCTCTGGACATCTAATCTTACAGATGTAACCGGCCCTTTTAAGGACAATCATAATGCTGATGTGGCCCTCGATGAAAAGGAGTTTGACACCCCTTGGTAGAAGAACTGTAAATTGCACAAATGGATGGACAAAAAAAAAAAACAGCTTTAGATGTTTATCCATGTAGAATAAATAGATGGCCTGTGAATTTTGGGTGCCTGTGATGTCCTGGTGCTGTGTATAGCCATCCTAAAGTCTCGTACACACAATCAGATTTTCTGACGGGAATTGTGTGATGACAGGCTGTTGGCGGAAAATCCGACCGGTTGTACGCTCCATCAAGCAATTGTCGGTTTTTCCGCGGACAAATGTTGGACAGCAGGCCTTAAAATTTTCAGTGGCTTTTCCGAGCATGTGTGGCTTTTCCAAATGTGGCATTATTTTTTATTTCCCACCTCCACTCCTTTTCTGAAGTCATGTGGTTACTTTTCTGGATTTTGACTGGATGTTAGTGATCATAGCAGAATTTAGTGTAAGGGGAGTGTAGAGGTGGGCGGGGAGTTTACTGACATCACGACTCCACCCACCGAGCTCCAGACAACAGACCCACCCACATAATCTGCATGTTTTCGGGTCTCATAACAGATAGAGGAGAGACATTTGACAGGTAAGGATATGTGCTGGAGGTATGTATATCCTTATATATCAGCACTATGGCAGTAGAAAGGATGAGAGTGGGTTTACATCCACTTTAAATTGTTCAGGAGAGGTTGTAAAAACCTCCCATGTACATGAAGCCTAACTGCATTCTACGGAAGGAAGAGGAAGACCACCGTGGTTTTTAAACCCCAGGACTATTGCACTGGGCTGTGTGGATGGTGTGACAGGAAGTCAGGTAAATCTATGTGTGTTGTCCCCGACGGAAGATACTTTTCTGCCTTGTGTAGACAATACACCAATTACTATTGGGCGTCGGCTGTAGAAATGTCCAGAGAGGTTTGGGGAGTTAGAAGCCTTCAGCTGTTCAAAATGAAGCAATTAAAGCCCCTTTAAATAAAGCCTAAGGATAACGGATGATTGCTGCATCCTGGGGGCTTTGTGAGTGAAGGAGCAGACACAAGCACTTCTGAAGAGGTGAGGTGCTGATGGATATTTCTGTGTGAGAAATATCAAAGAGACTTTTGTTGTTGTTTTCTGCTGTAGGACCAGCAGTGTCTGCCCAGCAGTAGGCTGTGCCAGACTCCATAGGTAGGTTCCTGTGTTGGGAAGGTAGACGCCCCAAGTGGCAAGGGTTTATTTTATGTTTTGTCTATGCTGTTTTGATGCTTGCACGTGTATCCCGCAAGATGGAAAAATAAACCATATCATTTCAGTCATCCTCAAGTGCCGATTTGTACAGTTCAGCGTGTAGTGAACCCAACCAGGGGGTCACACACACCCGCTACCGAGTTAATCCCTCACAATGGGGATAATGTAATACCCATGCAGGTAAGTGGGGACTGGGAGGTGGGGAGGGTGTAGAAAAGGGGTGTCCAACCTTTTGACATTCCTGGGCCACATCAGAAGAAGAGGAATGGTCTTGGGCAGATCACAAGTTAACGATCACTGATATAGATAAGGTATCTATCTGAATAATAAAACATTTTTTTGTAATATTTTTTTATGAAAAAGGTAAAATAGGACAACTTAAAACTAGTGTGATATTTGATTATCAATGAATTCTCAAGGTCCTCATCAGATATTTTGCTTTATATATTTGGCCATATATATTTACGAACTACTATCCAGTCTTATCCAGTTACTGCCTAAAAAATAAATTTACATTTTCAGAGGCCCTGCTTGTTATCTTCCCTCTGGCTCTTTAAACCCATCTGTCACTGAATGCTACACAGCACAATGATCACATGTGCACGCCACACAATCCACATACATTTTTAATGCATAATTTCTCTGGAAACTTATAGAAAAAGGTCAACAGAAATTGAGTTACTTAACCCTTGCAATTACGGGTTTGCGTGTGAGGCAGTATAATTTCGCCTTCAATAATATTTAACACCTTGTAGCCTTTATGTCTGATACACGCTCTTGTTACATTGTATCAGGAGGTGATGGAAAACAATCCCAGATGACTTAAATATGGAGAGTTAGCCCCTGTTCACACCAGTGTGATGCGTTTTGACAGTTCCAAATCACATGACAAGTCACACCCCATTGTCGGCAATAGAACTATTCAAATTGCTGTGACTCATGTTGCACTTTGTAAAAGGTTCCTGCACTACTTTTTGCCAATTTCATTGCGACTTACATAGACTTTTGTTGTATGAAGTCGCAAGCTGCAATGAAATCGGCAGTGCAAACTGCACGGATGTGTGGCTTTAAAATCACACTTAAAGGGGTTGTAAAGGTAAAAAAATCCCTAAATTGCTTCCTTTACCTAAGTGCAGTCCTCCTTCACTTACCCCATCCTTCCATTTTGCTTTTAAATGTCCTTATTTCTTCTGAGAAATCCTCACTTCCTGTTCTTCTGTCTGTAACTCCACACAGTAATGGAAGGCTTTCTCCCTGGTGTGGGGGGAGGGGGCGAGCAGGAGGGTCAGGACACTCTGTACCTTGCAGATAGAGAAAGGAGCTGTGTGTTAGTGGGTGTCCTGACACTCCTGCTCGCTCCCTCCCCCCTCAAGAGGCTTTCTCCACACCAGGGAGAAAGCCTCGCATTACTGTGTGGAGTTAGACAGAACAGGAAGTGAGTATTTCTCAGAAGAAATAAGGACATTTAAAAGCAAAATGGAAGAATGAGGTAAGTGAAGGAGGACTGCACTAAGGTAAAGGAAGCTATTTAGGGAAAAAAAAAATACTTTAACATCCCCTTTAAGTAGCTGCACCGGTATATGAATGATGGCTTTAAGTGATACTTAATCAACATTACCCATTTTAAATATTTTTGCTGATAGCATTAGTTAGGTAGGTATATTATATTTACTTGTTTTAACCTTCATTTTACATTTCTTCAGTTGCTTCCTGGTTTCTGTCCTCGGCCAAAAATTAGGCATTTATTTTTTCTTTTATCTGGAGTAGGGGCTTCCTCAGCTAAACACACCCTCCTGTCTACATGCCTAAGCTTAAGGCTAGTACACGCGATCAGAAAATCGGACCAAAAATACCACTTTCCAAGCGATCGTACGATAAGCTGATCGTTGGTACACTGCATCGTGAGCAGATTACGACTGTTCACCTGATATCATCCAAAGAGACAAATATGAATTTTTTTCTTGCACAATACCAGATACAATATATCACTTCCAAAGTGGAATCCTATCATACAAGAATTTTTGTTGAGAAGGTCTTAATTTTCTACAAGCATGCAAAAAAAAAACGGTCAATTATTCGTCTGATATTCTTATTGTGTGTATGGCTTAAGGGCAGAGGGATTCCCAGAAGTAAATTCTACATGAATCACCTTGAAACCATGAACTCATCAAGATGGCCAAGGCTAGATCTGCTAGGGAGGTGTCTTTCAATGGGATTTCTCAACAAAATAAAGCATGGAGACATGGATAGATGGGGGAGTGGTCTTTGAATATACATTTTTTTTAAAATAGTGTTTTCAGTTTGTGGTGCTCAGATACAGTTTAGTTCGCTTTAACCACTTGCCTACTGGGCATTAATACCTCCTTCCTGCCAAGGCCAATTTTCAGCTTTCAGTGCTCTCACATTCTGAATGACAATTGCATGGTCATGGTATACTGTACTTATATGAAATTTCACACAAATAGAGCTTTCTTTTGGTGGTATTTAATCACCTCGGGGTTTTTTTGTTTTTTTTTGCTAAAGAAACAAATAAGACTGAAAGTTTTGAAAAAAACAAACAAAAAAAAAGTTTTTCATTGTTATAAAATTTTGCAAACAGGTAATTTTTCTCCTTCGCTGATGAGCAGTGATGAGACAGCACTGGTGGGCACTGATGAGGCTGCACTGGTGGGCAGCACTGATAGGTGACACTGATGATGAGGTGCTAAGTGGCAGAACTGATAGGTGGCACTGATTAGCACCACTGGTAGGCACAGATTGGGACTGATGTCCCTGTAACAGAAGCAGGTAACCGGCTTTCTTCTTTTCTCCTCACGCTGATAATTAGGGGGAAAAAAAAACAATAACCGGTTTCTTTTTACTTCTGTGATCAACTGTCGTTGTCTGACAGCTAAATATGCGGTAAAAGGCTGCTGTGATTGGCCCCGTTCTGTGATCAGCAGAGTCCAAAGGACTCGACAATCACAGATCGCGCTAACTGCGTGCCACAGGGGGCGCAGGTCACAGGAGGATGTCTACTGACTTAGATAAATATGCATAGTAAGATAGGACATCATCCAGAGGTACAGGAGTATGTACAATCAGACTAAACACATCGGGTGGAGATATAGCAGTGACGTAATTATGCCCACCAGGGTGCTGACTGCACTAATTGCTATTTTTGACCTGCCTTTGTGAATAGTTTTTTTTTTATCTTAATAAATGCTGTAATTTTATATTGCTATACCTTCTTTGCATGTATTCCTTCCTCAGCCTCATTTGTGGACTGCCTTGTTTATTTTGGAAACCACCGTTCCTGAGTCCGGAAGTGTGCCATCCATCCATCTCAGTGGAATTTATTCCCAAGAACGCAGGACCTACATCTATGGGGTCCTACCTGTCAGTATGCGGCTTGCAAGTGGGTTGCGCATCTGTGTGTGAAGTGGTGCAAACCGCATCATTGGATTTGGATGCAACGCATATGTACTGTTTTGTACTGAGCATATATTGATGGACTGTTTTGCACGGTTTACTTTTTTTATATGAATTATCCTTGGATGGCTCATGCTTTTATTTCTCTTGCATGAATTTTGTCTGTTTAACCACTTGCTTACTGGGCACATAAACCCCCTTCGTGCCCAGGCGAAATTTCAGCTTCCGGCACTGCGTCGCTTTAACTGACAATTGCGCGGTCGTGCGACGTGGCACCCAAACAAAATTGGCGTCCTTTTTTTCCCCACAAATAGAGCTTTCTTTTGGTGGTATTTGATCGCCCGTGCGGTTTTTATTTTTTGCGTTATAATGAAAAAAAGAGCGACAATTTAAAAATATATATATATTTTTTACTTGTTGCTATAATAAATATCCCATTTTTTTTTTTTTTTATATATTTTTTTTTCTCAGTTAAGGTCGATACGTATTCTTCTACGTATTTTTGTAAAAAAAAAAAAAAAAAAAATCACAATAAGTGACTGCTTTGCGCAAAAGTTATAGCACCTACAAAATAGGGGACATAATTATGATTTTTTTTTTTATATATTTTTTTTACTAGTAATGGCGGCGATCTGCGATTTTTATTGGGACTGCGATATTGCGACGGACACATCGGACACTTTTGACACATTTTTGCCGCCATTCACAATTATACAGCGACCAGTGCTATAAAAATGCATCAGTCGCCTTTCACTGACAGGACGTGAAGCTCTGTGTTTACACTCAGAGCTCCACGTCCCTGCTCTCTCACCGACGATCGCGTGTACCTGACGGACATCGCGGCCGCCGGGTACACGCATCGGATCCTCGGTGATGCATCAGGACTGTTTTTCCCTGTGGCGCGCGGGGAATTACAAGTAAATCACGTCCAAAGACGTGACCCCGGCGCCTCAGGTCCGCGCTGTTGACGTATTCTGTCAATAGCGCGGACCTGAAAAGGTTAAACACTTTGGCCCGGATTCACAGAGCACTTACGCCGGCGTATAACAAGTTACGCAGATGTAAGTGCAAATGTGCGCCGTTGTATCTGTGCGCCAGACCCACAAACAGAGATACGCCTGAAACCAGGCTACACCCCGCCGATGTAACTTGCTTATGCCGGCGTAGGGTGGGCGTACATTTAGGCTGGGTGCATAGTGCCACTCCCATTGATTAGCCATTCAAACATGCAAACATGCAAATTAGGTAAATACAGCGATTCACGAACGTACGTACGTGTGGTGCGCGTAAGTTGTACGTCCGGCGTAAAGTTATTTCCCATAAAGGAGGTGTAACTCAGCAACAGACGTGCTCAGGTCTGCACCAGGGAACACAAGCCGGCGTATCTTACATTGGACGTGTGTCTGGCTGGGCGTAGGTTACGTTAACGGCATACACAGTGATCCATAATAAATAGTATGAAATATTCAGTGCTGGAAATAATAGTGGTTGTGAGCATGCGCGGCGCATGCGCAGTTCGTTACGTACTTGTCTGGCGCTTGGCCCATCATTTGCATGGGGTCACGCCTCATTTGCATGGATCACTCCCACTTCCACTTACGCTGGCCTATGCCTTCGAAAATACGATATGCTGGCGCATCTTGGTGAGCAATGGCTTGCTGAATGCAGTGCTTGCCTCTCCGCGCTGCGCCGGCGTAGTGTACTGTGTGTGCGCTACGCCGGCGTAAATGTGCGCCCACTCTCACTTTTTTTATTTGATTGTAGTATTGATGCACTAGCACTTTATCAGGATAGCACAACATGTTTTTATGTTTACTATTTGCATGCAAATAAAGAGTGAGTGCAGCTATCACAGTTTCAGTTTTTAGTCACTAAAATTATTTTCGTTTTGATACCCAATTTTTCTTTCTTGAGGATTGTGCACATACTAATAAAATCTTGCAATTTTCTTTTTTTTTCCCTCTGTTCCATTTTTTTTTAATATGCTTGACTCCAGTTAAAAATATGAAGGTGATTTTCTTTTCTTTTTTTTTTCCTAGAACTTGTGATCTTTAGAAATGTTCCTACACTTTTGGGCTCTTTCACACGTCCGTTCAGTTTTTTAGATCCGTTTTTCCGTCCGTTTTCCGTCCGTTTTCCGTCCGTTTTCCGTCCGTTTTCCGTCCGTTTTCCGTCCGTTTTCCGTCCGTTTTCCGTCCGTTTTCCGTCCGTTTTTTTCATCCGTTTTTTTTTACATATTTTGATGAAAAACTGACGTTAGCGGATCGGATGGTAAACGGATCATCCGCTAACATCCGTTTTTCGTCCGTTCCGTTTTTTTGACGGAAGAAAAATAGGGTTTTCTTCCGTCCAAAAAAACGGAGCTTCCCGCAGACGGATGTTAACGGACGTTAGCGGATGCTCATCCGCTAACGGACGCTAACCCATAGGGAAGCATTAAGGTCCGTTAATGGACGTCCAAAAAACGGACGAACTGAACGGACGTGTGAAAGGGCCCTTTCTCTGCGGAAACAAATTACCCAAGTGAGAGAAAGATGCCTGACTGCTTCTTGAGAGAAAACACAATTTTGGATTCAATGAGAAAACTGACAACACTAACATGCAATAAGGAATGTATTGTCTGGGGAGGTCATCAGGGGTATAAGGAAACCTTTAAGAAAGCCTTCAATATTTTATTAAGAAAAAACACCACAGTCCCAATTAAACACACAATAGCAGAAAAGGAGAAATTCTGACTGGCAGCCTTATTTATGGAAGTTGTCTGAAGTTCAGAAAAACAGAAACAAAATCACCTCATGAAAAAACCTTTATATGTCTCTTTCTAGTGGGAGGCAAGTTGAAACCTCTCTATGGAAGAACACTGGGTGCCTCTGCTACACTCCACTTTCAGGTATGTTGGATAGGAAGCCCCCCCCCCCTCCAGTCCTGTGGTTCCTTCCATAGACCCTATGTTGGTAAAGGACACAGTAGCAGCATAGGGGCTGGTGGGAGGAACCAAAGTGCTCAGCAGGGGATCAGGAATCCGATTCTTATAAAAATGTCAAACAGTTGTGTTGTGCCCAGAGCTCTTCAAAAGAGAAAACTTTTAACACACCGTCCATCTAACAGGTAAAGCTAGCCATAGATGGTGACATTTTCTTTCCCGCAACCATGGGTAACAGGAAAGCAGATTGTTCGATTTCACCATCAACACAGTCAGTGTTGATGAGGGATTCCCTCCCGCTATTGGGTTCTCCCAGCAGGGGGGTGCTGGGAGCAGGTCCTGCTGAGAGAACACACAGTGATTACTACTAGCGGCTATAGCTGCTGGAAATAATTGCGTTAAAAATACAACATGCTTTTCTTGTGAAAAAAAAAATGCTGGTTATACCCAAGACGATCGATGGACAATCAGCCTGTCCGTGCACGGTTTGAATTTCGGCCTTTTCAGATAGCGATTCGAACCGTCTATAGCTGGCTTTGGTATAAAGCTAACCATACACTGATACTGTTTTTTGTGTTACGATACGTTAGGACATGTACAATTCTTCAAATGACTTTATGGTGATGTTCACACGGGCATGTGTTTTTTTCAGATGTCTCTTGCTGGACATTGGGGACCGGCTCTTGCTGGACATTGGGGACCGGTTCTTGCTGGACATTGGGGACCGGCTCTTGCTGGACATTGGGGACCGGCTCTTGCTGGACATTGGGGACCGGCTCTTGCTGGACATTGGGGACCGGCTCTTGCTGGACATTGGGGACCGGCTCTTGCTGGACATTGGGGACCGGCTCTTGCTGGACATTGGGGACCGGCTCTTGCTGGACATTGGGGACCGGCTCTTGCTGGATATGGGAATACCTGAAATTGCATTTGAGCCTACTGCTAAGCACTGGATATTTCTAAGGTTTTGTACATTTTACTAAATTGCTTTTTATTAACAAATTCCATAAAAATGTCCTTGTATAATCTCCAAATTACACCTCGTTCCCTGTTCTCAAAGGGGACGGGGCTAGGAGATGTGGGACAAGGGGTGGTTCTAGGGGGTGGTAAAAGGTGTGATCTAGGGGAGGGGTTCCTATATCTTTTCTCTGAGAAATAAAGCCATGGACACAAGTACAGTGTCTCCCACTGATAGAGCTCTCCCGTGGGTCTTGGCAAAACCTTTTGGCCATAAGTGTGCGCAGCCTATTGCATTGCACATACTACCGATCACTCACGATAAAGGGGAAGGGGTCGATAAGTTACATATTTACCGGCCCCTTCCCCCACTCAACCTAAAACATCCCTGCAGCAACAGCCAGAGGGAGAGGAAAGTAGGGAAGCCGGCAGTGCTGCAAGGGGAAGGAGGGGGGGGGGCCTAGGCAGCAGGGGGAATCTGTGCTGCACAGGGTGATTAGGGTGTGCCTGGGCACACCTGGCACACCCTGTGCGCACGCCTATGCTTTTGGCCTTATGGTACCAGAAACAGCCTGATCCCAAGCTAGCAGCTTGCATCCTGGGAAAAAAAGAGAAGCAGTAGACCTACAGATATTTGTGGGATAGCAACACAAAAACCTAACTACAAGATGAGCAATAGAATCCTATCAAATTTAGGACCTTGGTCTACCTAAAAAATACAACATTGTAAGTAGCTAGTGAAATCCCTAAATGCAATCAATCATTTTCTAATACACAGCCCGGTTTCTCACACCCTCAAAAAATATTTGCAAGCACCCACTCCTTCCTCTACATGAGTGGTAATCAACCCTGCCCTTAGGACCCACTAACAGGCCAGGTTTGCAAGATAACTGAAATACATGACAGGCGATATAATTTGCTGCTCAGTGATTGCAGTATTCTAGTCTGCATCTCCCCAAGGTAATACATTAAACCTGGCCTGTTAGGCCCTGAGGACAGGATTGATGACCACTGCTCTACAGGATACTGTATAGTTGATGTTTATCAAATTAAATTGATTATGATATTTATGGTTCGCCTCAAGAACCTAGTCTGCTAAAAAAAAAAGGCAATATTTAGAAGCATTGTGCAAGACCTGCTCAGCTATAAAGAAGGTTTTTATTTATAAATATTCTATTCTTTTTTTACTGTAAACCAAGTTCTGTGCTTTTCCTCACAGCTATTACACCTAAAAAAAATTATATTTATTCCTCCTACCCACTTGTTCTGGGAATTTGTACTTTACGTTTTGAAACTCCTTAAAAAAAAAATCCTCAGCAAATGTTTCTGTTATTTCTTAGGGAAACTTTTGCCACATGTGATATTCAGCAGGTTGTTTATCTAATTTAGTGGGAGGTGGAAACCAAAAACAGAAAAACGACAAACTGACCATAAAAATTATAATAAGCTGAGAAAACAAAATAAGAAAAAAACATGTTTTCAGAGTAAACCAGGCCTCATTGCATATGTGTTGGGAAAAAAAAAAAACATTTGTCAGTTCTCCATTATACGCACACTTCCCCTTGTTACGGGCCTCCTTAAAGCAGAAGTAAATTGCAAGACGCAGGGAGTTTTTGCTATAATGTACAATTATTCACAGCATATTACACATTATGGCAGACTTATGCCCTGTACACACGATCAGACATTTGTCCGACCAAATTCACATCGAAATTCCATCGATGGAAAAGAGAACATGTTCTCTATGTAATCTCCAATTAAATTTATCAGAATTTCAGATGGAATTTCTCCGATGGGGCATACACACGGTTGGAATTTCCGATGGAAAAAGTCTGACAAGAGCTGTGCAGTCAAGTGACCACTAATAATGAGATTTAAAGTGGATGTATACCCTCTCCTCTACCCAGTGAAGTGAACAGCCTCAGATGCAACACAGGAATTGAACAAATCCTCCTACATACGTTTTACATGTATGTCTGCTGTCTTCAGCTTTCTATATTCTTTAGAAAGTGGGAATTTTTGACTTCCTCTTTCAGCAGTGGGAGGGCAGGCTGGACATTAATTGTGTGACAGTGCGACTCTGGACAGCCCCCCCTCCACATAGGCAGAGGAACAAAGATACATGCAGAGCTGTGCTGTGAAAAGACAAGCTCTCCGCTAATTTATTTATAGTAACCTCCCTGACACAAATTTTCAGTTGCTTTTATCTCCAGAGTCGGAAGAACTTGTCAGAAGTTATTCTGATAACAGAAGTACGGAGCAGAATAAAGACACAGGACTTAGGGCTTTGGAGAGCGATAAGTAAACACTACAGATATTTGTGCCCAGGTCAAATTTCATGAATCAGGTTTACATCCACTTAAAAAAAAAAAAAAGACATTTAAAATGATTAAAAAGGGTGTGCAGCATTAGAAAAGGCAGAGGGCAGGCAACATTTAAACATTTAAAGCCTACTTAGTAGATAGCCTTTCCTTCTTTAAATTGCAATTTCAGAGTGTGTGCTTGAAAAAGTAAAATCTAGAGAAAACACATAGTAAAGAGCTAATCAGCAGAAATAAACACGTAGTAAGCACTCGAATGCTAAGAAAATTATGGTTCCCAGAGGTGGACAGATTTTCTGCCTGACCACTAACAAAGTTCCTGACCTGAATCCATCATCACCACTTTCTACAGTGTATACAAAATTTCTGTCATATTCTCCTGGGGTCACTGAACGTATACATTCACCCCAATTAGATTAATACCTGTGATCACATGACTACAAATTCTGCTGCAGATATAAAAAAAAAAAAAGGAGTTTTGTTTACAAAGTTTTCGCAGCTGGAATGAAAACTTACAGAACGTCTGTGGAATGCTGAAGGTCGCTCAAAGCTCTCACTAACGTCAGCTCTGACGAGTTCCATTCCCAATTTTATAGTTAATCAAAGAAACCAACATATAAACACAGACAGAGATGAGACCCAATACGAATCTGGGGATCTATACATCGGACTGCAAATCAAGACCACCTACAGCTTTTTAAGGTCAATAAGTATTCAACATTTCTATGTTCTTCCTTGGTATGTGTGAGTCCCGGTTCACACTGATGTGGTGCAAATTCGCTGTGAATTTTGTGTGTATTCCACATCGCATACTAATCGCTTCGCGTTCAAGCACACCTCGTATGTGGATGTTAAGGTATCCCGAAATCGGTTCGCAAAACGCAGTGCGATTTCAGAATTTGATCACAAAGTGTGAAAAGTGCAATGCAATCTGATTCTGGCGTGGCCACGTATTTGGTGCGATTTGAGCCATACAGAATAATGGCTTAAATTGCACTGCTAGAAATTTAATGCGATTTAAACAGGAATGGGGTGCGATTGCTGTTCAAAATCGCATACGGTTCCCACACCACATAGTGCGTATTCATCACCACAATTTATTTCATTTACTTTGTGTATTTAAAGACATATTTAAGTATATATGTGCTTCACTTTTTTGAATGTTCAGGTATCTATTACAGGTATTTAAATAGCGCCATCAATTTATGCAGGGCTTTTTGGGTATGAGTCTATCAGCATGGCACATCTTGTTTGCCAATATTTGCCCACTCTTCTTTGCAAAAATACTCCAATTCTATCAGATTGCGAGGGCATCTTCTGTGCACAGCTCTCTTCAGATCACCCCACAGATTTTCAATGGGATTCAGGTCTGGGCTCTGGCTGGGCTTTTTGGAAAGCTGCCATTTTAACAGGGGTGTGTAGACTTTTTATATCCACTGTATAAATCACACACTCCAGGACGTTGTGGAGCCAGAGTATCACATTGTTTTCTGTTTGTATCACATTCAAGATCACACAAGATCAACGGCACATCTGCACATGGGCAGGATTAAGGAAGCGTCATTAGGGCATCGGACAAGCAAATAAGAAAGAAGTGGCCATCTCCATATTCAAGATGGCGCCACTGGGAATGGACATTCAGCACAAGACCTCTGCGGATGAGAACAGGATCATGTAGGAACCTGGTCAGTAGTCTCCACAATTTATGTTTACATTCTGATCTGCTAAATAATTTATAGAGGATACTTCCCGTTCACAGATTAAAGCAGGTGAGGTGCCCAGGCTTAGCAAGCGATCTCCATATATATCTGAAAATATATGCAGTTTGGGCTTCCGGTTTATAAATTAGAAACAGATCAGACAGGCCCTCTCTCTGGCAAGCAGGGCTAAATGTTGGAGAATCTTGCCGTGTTCTTTCCATATTATAATTAGAGTTAATTGAGCAGATTCATTTTTTTGGGGCGTTGTCAGGCAATCTAATTGCGTTCATTGTTCAAGAACAGGTAAGAAATATGAAGTAAAACTAGTTGCAGAAGCCAACATAACAGTTTTTTTACACTCTTGGCTTTCCAGCACGTGTTTAATCCCAATATGCACTGAAATACATTTTTAAATTCAAACAAAGAAGTACAAAGAGCACTGGTGAGTACAGTAACCCTTAACCGATAAGGACCACCGCACAAACGTATACGTCGATACGGCTCTATTTGTGGGGAAAAAAAGGTTGTCCATTTTGTTTGGAAACTACGTTGCACGGCCGCGGATTTGTCAGTTAAAGCGACGCAGTGCAGAATCGCAAAAAGAGGCCTGGTCTTTGGCCAGCCAAATGGCCCAGGGCTTAAGTGGTTAAAGTAAAGCTAAAGGCTGCCATAGGATAGTCTACACAAGTACCAAAGCCAATTACCATGTAATGCACAAACCTTATTAAAGGATCACTAAAGAATTTTTTTATTTTTTTTTAGCTAAATAGCTTCCTTTACATTACTGCAGTTCTGGTTTCATGTCCTCATTGTTCGTTTTTGCTTTGAAGTAGCTGTAATACTTCTCTGATCTGCACACTTCCTGCCTGTCTGGCTCCTTATGAAAAAACTCATGCTAGCTTTTCACTGTAGTCCATGATCAAAGAAGTGTGATTACTATGTGTCTAAAACTCATCAGATTCATTTTAAAAACAAACATTGCCCTGTATTTGTTTGTTTTTGTTCTGTGTGTCTCTTTACTTCACAGAAACATAAAACAAGTTTAAAAGTGAAACAAAAACCGTAGGCACATTATATGATTGATTTGTATCTATTTTTAATCATTTTTAAAAGAAATCCGTTAACTTTTATGTCTCTATATCCTGTAAACAGTAATTTCAGGATTTTTTTTTTTTCTTTTAGTGACCCTTTAAAGTCAACAAAAAATCTTCCCTTACCCCCTTTCACTAAGCCAAATATTCTTTCATTTGTATTCCACTTGCTCATCGCCTGAGCATTGCAGCTCACAATTGGATGTTTTCAGTAATCAAGGTAGGTCTGCCAATCCAGAAAGCAGTGGGCAGGACTGGGTGACAACATGCTGATAGACATGTCCTCTGCAACATCTTCTCATCCCATGGGCAGTGTAAGAAGACACAACCTACACAAGAGTGGCAACTCCGCTCTGAATTCAGGAGCAGTGAAGCATTGTTTCCACGCCAGTACTGCATTACAAAGACTGACTGACAGGATAACAAGTGTTTGTGGGACTTTGCATGGGAACTAAAAGGAGACTAAGTACAGATGTACAGTACTTGTCTTTAATGGGAGGCCATAGTTCTACTTTAACAACCAAATGGATTTCAGCTAACTGTAGTCAGGTCTGTTAAAGATGAATTCTGCCTATTAAACAAGCCTGCTTGGTTAGCTGCAAGTTCTGGGAGAAACGTCTTATGTCGGAAGGATATGAAACTCTTGTGAGCTGCTTGAGCATATTTTTAAGAACAGTCAAGGTCAAAAGTGGATTCAACTTTTTTCTTTTTTAAACAATGAAAGAGGAAATTCCTTTTTATGTCTTTTATTCTGTTCCAGTAAGTGGTACCTGATTTCTAAGAGAATATCTGCACAAGCACAATTACTGTACATACAAGAAATGCAGCTTGCAAATTATTGGGTTTAATACCGCCATCATGTGGACAAGTATTGAATTTGCCGTCGGAAACCTGTTTTAACATTTGAAGAGGACAGCAAAGAAAAATCCAAACTGCAGGATAAGAAATGTTTTGCATCGTTACAAAAATAATTTTCCGTCAGAACATTAAACACCTAAAAAAAACTCTAAAACAAACCATTACAAATTACCACCCTTAACATCTTAAAGTGGTTCTAAAGGCAGATGTTTTTTTATCGTAAAAGCGGAGTTCTACCCATAAATGGAACTTCCACTGACTCCTTCCCCTCTCCAGTGCCACATTTGGCACCTTTCAGGGGCGAGGGGAAGCAGATACCTGTAAAATCCAGGTATCTGCTTCCACCTCTGTGGAAAAATCGATGCATACTGTGCGGCGAACTACGTAATGTCCGGCACCTCCCCTCCCCCCGCCTTCTGGGAGACACACAGGTCCCAGCAGACAACAGGGACCATTCATAAAGAGCAGCGCGAATCACGCATGCAAAGTGGGAAACAGGCTGTGAAGCCATAAATGCTTCACTTCATATCTCCCTTAGTATGGATTCCGGCACCTGCACCCGGAGCTGAGAGACAGGTCAGCTTCGGGTGCTGTCATTGTGGGCTCCCAGGACAGGTAAGTGTCCTTATATTAAACATCAGCAGCTATAGGATTTGTAGCTGCTGACTTCTATTTTTTACCCAGATGGAACTCCGCTTTAATGCATTCTATGCACTAAGACAAAAACACCTTCAGTGTGCAGCAGCCCCCCTCAGCTTCCCTAATACTTACCTGAGCCCCTTCTCGATCCAGCGATGTTGCATGAGACTTGGATGTCCGGGACTCTCCCTCAAGCTTGGACCAATGTAACTGTGTATGTACCATACCTGCCCAATGCCCCTGGAAGCTGGAATTTAACAGAACAAAATAAAGGTATTTCAGTGATCTCCACTAGCTTCCGTGTCTTGTGCTGAGTGCCCAGCTTGATGCATTATTTTAATTAAATCTGGAAATGAATATATGATTTTTAATTCTGACCATAGATAAGTTTAGAGCTGCAACTAATGATTATTTTCATAATCGATTAGTTGGGCAATTATTGTTTTGATTAATTGATTAATAACGTTAATTAAAAAATAAAAAAAAAAAAATTTGCAGTGATTTGCATTTTTTTTTTTTTTGGCCAATTTGTTGTTAGGCAGATTAAAAAACACAAAATGGCACAGTTTTGCGTTAAAAAAAGTCCTTGCCCCTTCCAAATACGCAGCAGCTGAAAAAAAAATCATGTGAACTGTAGTGTGTTTCTGTAAAAAGCACCAAAAAAAAAAGATGTGACCCCGACCTGAGCTGTTTAGTAACATAATGGGGTTTAAAAAAAAACAACTAAAATAAGTACAAAAGGAGCAAATAATTGCTACTCTAAGGGGTTAATTTTTTTTATCGTTGGACAGTGAAAGTAATATTTACAGTAGCAATTTGCTCTTTTTGTACTATAAAGGGCCAATTTTTTTTTTTTTAACTCCATTATGTTACTGAGTAACCAATTAATCGATTATGAAAATGTTAATCGATTAATTTCATAATTGATTAGTTGTCAATTAATCGATTAGTTGTTTCGGCCCTAGATAAGTTTAAGCTTCTGAAAAGGGAGGATACATAAAGGTTGTGCACTACTATTTGGCCCTTGCCCAATTGTTTGGCCAGCCCCTGCGTGCGCAGTGTGTTATATTACTCAAACTTTAATAAACAGAATAAAAAAAAAAAAAAAAATGTTGTGCTCTACAAAAGTGCTTTGTATAATGCTTATCAACAAAGTTGTTGTAGAGCTGTTGCTATTGCATTTTACTAGCCTAGAGTTCTTTCCTGACCGCTAACTTTAATTTTGCATCAACAACAAAAAAGACCAATACCTCGGACCAGAACAATGTCTCACATTAATAGATAATTGGATGACCGAGAGCCACCTTAAACTCAATGGATCCAAAACAGAACTTCTTCTGCTTCACGCAAACCGAAAGACAAATTCCAGGACGACAGGACCACCCCCATTTTGGGACAAACCATCACCCCAAGCACCAAAGTCAAAAGTCTAGGAGTCACCTTTGACTCCGACATGACTATGGATGGACAAATAGGATCAGCGGATCTCACCATCTTCTCTGCCGGCTACGAAGACTCATCCCCTTCATCCCGGAAGAGGATACAGCAGTAGCGGTTGAAACAATTATCAACTCCAGGTTTAACTACGCAAACTCCCTCTACCTCGGACTCCCGAAATACCAGATTGCTCGTCTACAAGTCGTCCAGAACACGGCAGCAAGGTTGGTAATGGGAAAAAAAACATGGGAATCAATCACCTCGTCCCTGAGCACCCTCCATTGGCTGGCTGTAAAGGACTGAGTCACATTTAAAGCCCCCTGCCCGACTCACAAATGTGTACAAGGAATCACCCCCCAATATTTATGTGAGAAAATAAAATACCACAACCCCAATCGCGTTCTTCGATCAACCAACCAAAATCTAATTCAAATCCCCAAGGCCCGCTACAAGTCTAAAGGAGAACGAAGATTCGCAGTCCAAGGACCTCGACTGTGGAACGCGTTACCAACTAACATCCGAACGGAAAAAAGTCATCAGGCCTTCAGAAAAAAACTCAAGACCCACCTCTTCTGAAGGCTAAAGAAGAAAATGGATACCAAGCGCCTTGAGGCGATTCAGTTTGCATTTGTAGCACTATACAAGTTATTCACTCACTCACTAAAGCATTTAAAGGACTTTCAACTAGACATAGTGAAAACATGAATTCACTATATCAGGTGTACAATTTAAAAACCCAGCAAATCATCAAGTTTCAATGTCTAGATCTGATTTTAGACAAACATATTTGTTCATCATAAATAGTAGTTAAAAAGTGCCAAGGCTGCTCTTTAAAAAGGTCTAATCTAAATTTCTGGCAATGATGATGTACACAGCTGGCACAGTACAGGACATTCTGCTAGCAGCACTGTCTACTCTCTTGTCTGTAATGACAGGTGTGCACAGCCGCTAGTGCCTGCCACTCACGCCCTGTAGGTGGCGAGCTTGCAGTAGAAAGAATTGTTTCAGCAAGTAGTACCAATGTCATGGGTAACTACTACAACATTTGTAGTTCTGTCCCCATTAATGCAGAACAAAACTCTCTTAATCAACGTTAACTATTCCTAATCCACATGTTGCCATCATTTGTAAATAAAAAGACAAGAGTTTCATGTATATTTACTTGTTTTAAACTATATATATATATATATATATATATATATATATATATATACATATAAACACACACACACACAATTTTTCTGGCCTAGGCCAAAATGATGCCATATATCCCTGAATCTTTGATGGGTATTTTTTCTTTCATTTGGAGGAGGGGCTTTCTCAGCTAAGCACACCCTCTGGCCTGCATGCCTGAGCTAAAGGCAGTTGGATTCAAGGAAGTAACATCTCATTTAAAGGATCACTAAAGGATTTTTTTTTAGCTTCCTTTACCTAACTGCAGTCCTGGTTTCATGTCCTCATTGTTTGTTTTTGCTTTGAAGTTGCTGTAATTCTGCTCTGATCTCCACACTTCCTGCTTGTCTGGCTCCTTATGAAAAATCTCATGGCAGCTTTTCACTGTGGTCCAAGCTGTCATTACTGTGTGTCTAAAACTCCTCAGAACCAATCAGATTCATTTTAAAAACAAAACACTGCACTGTATTTGTTTGTTTTTGTTCTGTGTGTCTCTTTACATCACAGAAACATGAAACCAGTTTAAAAGTAAAACTAAACTGCAGGCACATTATATGATTGATTTTTTATCTATTTTTAATCATAAATGGAATCAGTTAACTATTATGTCTCTATAACCTGTAAACAGTCATTTCAGCAGCAAAAAAAAAATTCCTTTAGTGACCCTTTAAGATGGACGCGGCTAGAGATTCTAGGTGGGCATTTCTCAACAAAACAAAGCATGAAGATATGGATAGAAGGGTAGGTTTGCTTAGAATATGAAAAGTTAATTAAATAGTTTTTTCAGTTTGGGGTGCCCAGAAACAGGGGTGGTTCACACTACAAAAACGCACTCCAGATCGGTTCCGGATGCGTCTCTGCATGAGCGATATTTACTGCATTAACGTGTTCCAGTGAATTTTTTGCTTCTGGATGCATTCCACATGTTTTCTTTCTTATTTTTTTTTTACTGTACTTGGGTCTGGTGCTTTTCTAATGCGTTCAAATGCCTTACAGTGCGTTTTTACCGCGTTCCAGTGCAGTCCAAGAAAAATGCAGCATGTTCTACAAAAATGTATGGAACTTGTTATTGATGTAGAAAAAAAAAACGCACTGGACTGCATGTGGTGTGAACTAGCAATTAAAGTGGAACTACACTGCATCTAAGCACTAAACACCAATAAATAAATCCCAATAAGCTTATGTTGATTGGTGTGCACAAAAGTTACGTCTACAAAACTATGGGATAGATTTATGGAATTTTTTTACTAGTAATGGTGGTGATCAGCGACTTATAGCGGGACTGCGACATTGCGGCAGACAAATCGGACACTAAGTGACACTTTGTGGGAACCAGTGACACCAACACAGTGGTCAGTGCAAAAAAAATTGCACTGTCACTGTACTAATGCCTCTGGCTGGGAAGTGGTTAACATCTAGGGCGATCAAAATTTTAAATGTGTTCCTAGGGTGTGCTTGGTCACTGTGTGGGGAATGTGCTTGTACTGTGGGAAACAAGCAAAGCAGCGGCGTACTAGGCACCTTCTCATGTTACTTCCGCATTCTTTCTTCCTCTGGCCACTCCCTACGTGTTACGTCACGTGACTTCATCTGGGGCTCGTCACGTGACGCAACACGTAGGGAGTGGCCGGAGGCAGAAGGAATGCGGAAGTAACGTGAGAAGGTGCCTAGTGCACCGCTTGTTTTTACTCTATTTGTGTAAGGGTCCACCTTATATTTGTTTTAATAAACACCTGATTCTATTTACCATACTACACTATTGGAGGCCTTCTCGTGTCCCGGTTGAGTTTGACAGATTCACTTAGTGAAGAGCTATCATTTGGTAAGAAGTTTTGGTACCGAATTGGAGCAACGTCTATGGTGGTGTTTTCATTTATTAGAAGATTATTCCAGCAGTATGGATCTTTGAGGCAAATTTCTCCTGTATTTGAGGTGAGAGTCCAGTGAGCCCAGTCTCCCAGGACATCAAGATTTCCATTTTCAGTTTATGGTTATAGGACATCTTGGTCTTTCTGCTACATCGGGCACTTGAACTGTTGCTACTGTGCACCCACTTAAGACTATTATATTTACTTTACATTTATGTTTTTGCTTAGGAGAATTTATCACTATATTATATTATATTTTATGCATTTTTGAACACTTCAACACTTGTTCCCTCTAGTGGACATTTGGGATTTTGCTTTGTGTTTTATTATTTATTATCACTTTATATTGATTTTCTATTTTTGTGCATTGTAAACACTAACAGTTTTTGCTGCATCACTTATTCTAGTAACTAAGGGGTTCACATTTTTCCCTGTAGCACGAGGGATACTTTACACATATCACTATCAGCGTTATAGCTCCAATTCTCTAGTTTATGTAAATTTGTGTGGGGAATTTAACTTGACCGCACATATTTTTTTTTCACATTATTTTCCACGGCCTTTGCTTTCAAAAAATATATAATGTCTGGGGGTTCTAAGTTTCTATCAAAAAATGAATTACAAATTCTGAGTTTTACATGAAAAGAAAGAAATATCTAAACCAGCCTGGGGTAAGGTGAGAAATTGAAAAACAATTAGGCGAGTGGCAGACTGTGGTGATTAAAGCTGATGGAAAGCTCCATAATTGGAAACAATATGAAGAGCATAAAGCTAAGCATGAACCTATCTCAGCAGTCATTATGCAAAGCATACAAATCACATTCCCTGATATACAGATGACCACTAGAGGCAGCATTTATCAATAAAAATACAGAATGACCAAAAGTGTAAAAGCTACAACAAAAATATCTTTCAGCTACATGGTACAATAATAGCTCAAAATTTGTACATGCTAAAAATACATAGCATCTTCAACCATAATAAAGGAAGCAATGTTCTTTTAGGGTTTGTTTTTTCAAGTCTCACCAGTCAGGACTAGAATTACAGGCTATGATTTCCAGCCACACAGAGCTGCACAAAAATGCTGAGAACCGAACTTAAAAGAACATACAGACATTATAATTAGGGCTGAATAGAATTTATATAAAGCGGCTTCAACAAGCTATGATGAGTATGAATAGTGAAGTCTATCTTCAGCCTGAAGTTTTAGGACTACGGAGGGTAAAAATACGACTTTCTAAAACATTTCTCTGGAAAGTATGATTCAAGCACAATACCGATTTAAAAAAATAAAAATAACAATGAACCCAGGTTCACACCGGGCTGCGGGAGTAAAGCCATGCGAGTTCAGTCCCGATTTAGGCCACGATTACAGAGACATCTGTGCAGTTTCTGCAGAGATGTAAATCGCAAAAAGTAGTACAGAAACAACTTTTTGAAATTAGTGCAGTGCCGCAGATGCGACGTTGCAGAGATTAGATCGGTGCCCGTGCCGCCAAATGCCGCCGATTTGACATGTCAATTTGCACCAGTGTAAACCAGGGCTGAGGGATGTTTTTAAAGGTGAACAGATATAACAGACAAAAAATATATTAATGAATATTGATCCATATTAATCAGGTAACTGCAGCAGAATTTGAGTTGGCATCAGCAGTCTGGGAGAGGTAGGGACATGACTGGGACCAATAAGATGTGCTGCAAGTAAATGTGTTGACAAGGGAGATTAAGAGAAGAGTGAACAAATAAATTACTTCATCTGTCTGCTGCTGCCCTTTCACTATGCAGTAAGCAGGTTGGGGGTGAAAAGAATAGTCCAATGAATTCCTTAACTTTATGGGTAATTTTAAAAACATTCCCTGTGCATATGGCTCAGTATTTGTAAAGCCATTGCAAATAATCTCCATAATGTGACTAATATGATTATTTCATATGATCATCAGCTCCATCTAGTGGCTGTACTTCAGTATTATACTAAAGTGCCTTAATGTGAAAAATACCACATTACAGCCACTTGATGGAGCTAGCAATCATAAGTGGTAAACACATTTGACACATTATAGGCATTATTTGCAATACAACAGCTGTGCAAACACTGTGACATTGGCACAGGACATTCTTTATAAACAGAACCCCCACATGGCATTATCAACATGGCTTTGCTGTGTTATAGGGCAGTCTAACTCTCAGGACAGAATGGATAAAAATATAAATTCTTTGGTAGGTAAAACAGCTCCCATTATCCTGTTTTTCATACACGTATCCTCACTGCCAACAGTTCAGCTCTAGGACCTGTTCCTATGTTATTTTATTGGTGAAACTGTATTTTGCAAAGTCAGTACTACATTCAGCAAAGCATTCGCAGACAGTGCCACTACCAACCTGGGGGGAGAGATTTTTCTTCTGATTTAGTATGCCACCCAAACCCATACATAAGGTGTGATACTACAAGAAGCAATGGCACTTTTACGAGGCTCTCACATGACTGCTTATATTGCACCTCAATCTATCTATTAGCATTAAAATGAACAAGTCATAAACTAGGGTACATGAGATGAAAACATGTATGAAAAAAAATAATAATAAGGTCATACAAGACGTCACACCGATGCATAAATCATCAGCGATATTCTATGTGAGTCGCGGCGGTTTTGCATCGATATATCAGTCTGTTTGTTTGTTTTGCGTACTATGTACAGTATGCGATACTCATGCGATAAATACTAGACAGGCATTTTCGTCCGAATTTCAGGTATTTACGTTATCGGTTTAAACAAACAAAAACGAAAGCGCAGAATCCAAAACAAAAACGAAAGATCGGACATAAAAAAATTCTTTATTTTAGTTTTCGTTGCAACAACAGTTTGATAAATAGGAGATTCAACATGATGCTGACAATATCCAATCTGTGTCTATCGAACCTGTGGTAGAATGTGTCTAACCTTAACTCTATTAGTCCAAGATGATTCAACATAGAGAGAAAAGATTCGACATTATAGAGAGAAGACATTCGACATAGAGAGAAAAGATGGCTGCTGGAATTGGGTGGGGGAAGTAAAATAAAAATAATGATGATGATGATGATGATGATGAACGTTATTGGCTGATTGTAACCAAAGAGGAGGAACAGTAAAATAGCTAGAACTAATTTGACAATTCAACATGAACGACGAAGATTCGACAAAGCTTTGAAAAACATACAAACGTCAAATCTGTCATTAAAGGCTTATGGTGTTCTAAGAAGATTCGACGGAGCAGCTAAACTGTATGACGCCGCAATCGTACATTTCCCGTCAAATGCATATGCCCATAGGCTATAGAAAAATTCTAATGTTGGTTGACTAGTAATAATAATAAATATAATTATTACTAGTCATACAACATTAGAATTCTACTATAGCTAGCTTGTAGGCGGAACATTCGACCAGAAATGCACGATTGCAGCGTCGTACAGTTTTGATGCTCCATCTAATCTTCTTTGAACATTCGACAGACACTATAAGCCTTCAATGACAGATTCAATCTTAATTAACCCCTTAAGGACCGCCGCATTTACATATACGTCGGCAGAATGGCACGTACAGGCACATTGGCGTACCTGTACGTCCCCGCCTAGACGTGGGTCGGGGGTCCGATCGGAGCCCCCCCCCCCCGGTACTTGCGTCTGTCCCCGTGGCTGCAGGAGCGATCCGGGATGAGGGGGCGGCTGTTCGTTTTTGTCCGCCCCCTCCGGATCGCTCCCAGCCAATGCGCGCACTCCCCCGCCCTCTGTCTGTGTAAACACAGGAAGGGGGAAGTGATGTAATCTCTCCCCTCGGCAGTATTTTCAACCGCCGCTGAGGAGAGAAGACATCACAAGTGAGTCTGCACCAACACTACACTAACACAGTACACATAGGCACATTATTGCGATTTTTTTTTACTAAAGACATGTGGCTGAATACATTTTGGCCTAAATGTTTGACTAAAATTTAGTTTATTCGATTTTTCTTATAACAAAAAGTAAAAAATATTGATTTTTTTTTCAAAAATGTCGCTCTATTTTTGTATATAGCGCAAAAAATAAAAATCACAGAGTTAATCCAATACCATCAAAAGAAAGCTCTATTTGTGGGAAGAAAAGGATGCAAATTTTGTTTGGGAGCCACGTCGCACGACCGCACAATTGTCTGTTAAAGCGACGCAGTGCCAAATTGTAAAAATGCCTCTGGGCATTTAGCAGCATATTGGTCCGGTCCTTAAGTGGTTAATTCAGATTTTCGGACTAATGCAATTTCTAACGAAAAACAAAATAAAATAAAAAATCGGGAGTAACTAAATAAATAAAATTTTCGGACGAAAACAAAATTCTGAAACAAAATATTTCAGTGTGCACATGTCTAATAAATACTACACTATTTTTTTCTTTGCTGGTACCGGTCTGAGCTTTATTTGCTGCTGAGAATTGGAGAGAAGAGCACTATATGGATGGATGCATAGGCTACCCTAGATGGCACGCTAAGCTTGCTACACGTTTTGTAGCACATTTTCTGGTGAGTGTTCATTTCATGAGTTGGTGGCTGGTGCTAATTCACACTGAGAAGAGTCGGGAAACAATCTAGTAGTTAGTGGAGGAATTATAATACATATGACTTTTGGGACAATACAGGACTTTTTTTCCCCACTTTATTGTCACTTTGTGCACTTTTATACATGCGGTATGTACTTTATTTTTATTGTGATGTCATACTGCACTGTAGCATTGATGTATTTATATTTATGTTGATTTTTTTTATATAGATAGGTGCCTAATTGTTGCACTTTGTGATTGTTACACTCTGATTGTGTGGCGCTGTAGGTGATTATCAATATAAGGCAGTTCTTCTTAACTTCTCTGGAAACCCCTACAGGGGACCGGAGATATTTCCTCTGATTGATTCCTGTGAAAATGACCAAATCAATAATTCTGATACAATGACCACCGAAAAGAGAAGAAATCCTGAAAACATGAACATTATTTTGAGGATTGTAGTTGAGAAAAGCTGATTTATGATTCTTTACAACCAACTGCTAATAACTGAGCTTCACTAATTGTAGCTGAGACTGTGATGGTAACAAACTCGTGGTTGTTTATTAGCAGCTATGAGTTTGTTTATTTTAGCTGCACTCTGCGTTATAAAGCTTCTCAATCACTTGTATACGTTTAGGATGATGCAGGTTGTAGTAAGAGGAATCATTTTAATTCCACTATTTATGAGTGACTCTAAATTGATGAGTTTTTAGGTTTTTCACATTTTGTCAGTGTGGACTTATTATTGTATTTTTGTGCACTAAAATTTATTTTTAACTAAAAACGGTTTGATGTAAGTGGATTTTCAGGTAAACAATGTGTGCAAAAAAAATGGCTTCATACGTGAATGGGTTAAAGAAAACCTCTTCTAAGAAAATAAGAAGGTTGCAATCACTGGCCTCTCAATTTGTTAATGGAAAAGTTCACCTTAACCACTTAAACCCCCTCCTGCCCAGACCAATTTTCAGCTTTCAGCGCTGACGCACTTTGAATGACAATTGCACGGTCATACAACACTGTAATCAAATTACATTTTTTATCATTTTCCCCCCAGAAATAGAGCTTTCTTTTGATGGTATTTGATCACCTCTGTGGTTTTTATTTTTTGTTAAACAAAAAAAAAATACAGAATTAAAAAAATATATATATATATATATTTTATATTTTGTTATAAAATTTTGCAAACGGGTAATTTTTCTCCTTCATTGATGTACGCTGATGAGGCTGCACTGATGGGCAATGATGGGCACCGATAGGCACTGAGATGTAGCACTAATGGGTGGCACTGAAGGGCATTAATAGATGACTCTGGTGGGCACAGAAGTGGCACTAAAAGGTGGCACTGATGGCTGGCAGTGATGGGCACTGATGGGTGGAAGTGATGGGTGGCAGTAATGGACACTGATAGGCAGCGATGCTAGGTGGCACTGATTGGCACCACTGGTGGGCATTAATAGGTGGCACTTGTGGGCATTAATAGGTGGCACGCATGGGCACTTGCAGGTGGCACTAGCAGGGGGTACTGATGGCACAGAGGAGGCAGATGTGCCTCCTTCCTCTTGGGACCGATGTTAGCGTGAGGAGAAAGAAAAACCAATTACCGCCTTGTTTACATCACGTGATCAGCTGTTATTGGCTGCCAGCTGATCACATGGTAAGGGGCCAGGACTCGGATCTGCTATCACCTTAGTCTCTATTGACGTCCTCCTGGCATTTGGGGTCCGTGCTGTAGCCGTCATTTGGCAAGTGGTTAAGGAACATGTTATGTGTTCCACCCATTTTTTCCCAATGCTGAAGCCATTGCCCGATCTCCCCCTGTTCCCCCCACGGTCAGTTCATTCATTCACAGAGTTCTGTGAGTGAAGGAACTACAAGTACCAACTTTCTTTGCAGATGTCAGCTTGTAGTTCTTTATGAACTACCACAGCGATGTGGAGCCGTGGTAGTTCAAGGATTCTTCCTGTCAGTGTGTCTGCTTGCCCATACGAAATGTATGGGCAAACATTGTAATAAAAAATGAATATAAACTTAAATGCACCATATCTAATAAGTTTAACAAAACAAAATAAGTGAATGACCATCTGTATCTAATCAGATCGATATTTGAAACCAAAAGCAAAATTAGTGACAAATATAATAATGAAAATGTCCATAAAACAATCCCAAGTGTTTTTAGAAGTGAAGAAATGAATCCAGAAATCTTCTAAGAAGTGGGTGTTTAGGATATTCAGAATAAAAGTTTCTTCCACCAAATAGACACCCAGGTGAGAGAGATGTAGGCCCAGATTCACAGAGCAATTACGCCTGTCTAACTGGTGTTAGACAGGAGTAATTTCAAATTTTGCGCGCCGTATCACTAGTTGAATCCTCAAACCATGATACGGCGGCTTCGGGCTTCGACCCGAGAGGCTTACGTCCTCGTAAGCCTTCGGATCTACACTGCGATATTTTTGCGGCCGCTGGGAGGAGTTTGCGTCGTTTTCATGCGTCGGGATATGCAAATGAGTTTTTACGGCGATCCACGAAGGTACAAGTGTCCCTCGCAATCGCCTACGTTATTTTTTGGCTACGTAATGTTAGAGGAGCTTTTTGCTGGTCTAACAGTGCGTAACCCATGTAAAGTATGGCCGTCGTTCCCGCGTCGATTTGAAAATATATTTTTTTTTTAACGTAACTCGTTCGGGAATAGGAATGTACGTTAACGACGCTACTACGACGTGTTTTCGCGCAATGCACGGCGGGAAATTTGCGAACGGAGCATGCGCAGTTCGATCGCCGCGGGAACGCGCCTATTTTAAATGCTTCACGCCCCCTACTCGCGCAGATGGTTTGCGACGGGAGAAATACACTACGCCGCCGTCGTTTACTGGACAAAATCTACCTGGATTCCACGTAGAGCCAGGTAAAAAACGGCGGCGTAGTGTATTTCTGATACTCTACGAGAATCTAATTCTCTGTGAATCTGCCCCGTAGTCTCCTTACCAGATACTGAGACCGCACAGAATCGGTCAAGCCAGGCACAGGGTTTTAAAGTCTCCCAATAGACTATAAGCTGCGATGGGTTCCTCTGTATGTAATCAGCCATTGATAGATTCCTCAGGTAAAAATACAAAAAAGAAGCCCATAGTGTAGATTGCAATGCAGGTATTTAATGAAAAAAAGTAATGCACTTACAAGATCCGAAGTAACAATGGGCCCAATCAATAAAAATTGTGTCCGATATGCTCTAAAAGTCTCGGCGTCTCCTTTTGTTCGTTCCTTCTCCTATGTCAGTCTACTTCCGGGAAACGTGATGACGTCAGGACGCAGGCCACACCTAAGCGTTTCGTCATATGTTGACATAGTCAGGGATTGGCTGCCAATCCCAGACGACGTCAACATATGACGAAATGCGTAGGTGTGCCCTGCGTCCTGACGTCATCACGTTCATCAGTAGGAAACTGCCAGTGAAGCTTGAAGACTCCACTGCCGGTTTCCCTTAGTTAGAATGGCGGCGCCTGCACCCGATCTGATGGATGGATCGTTCTCGGGGGAGGGGGGGCGACATTACGGGTTCCCTGGACAGGTAAGTATCCTTATTAAAAGTCAACAGCTACTGTGTTTGTAGCTGCTGACTTTTTAAAAATAAATGTTTGCGGCTTGAACACTGCTTTAAGCGGTTAAGCTAGTATTCTACTTTAAGGCACTGAAGCCTGATACCATGAAACAAGCAATTACATCAAGGACTTTTATGTCCACAATATTAGATACAAACAATTGCTAATTACAATCCAATATAAGCTTAAAATCTTTCATGTTTTGAGTTCTGCCTAAACAGGCAAACGCCTTTCGTCTCTTTCCATGACTTCTTGCACTCCCTGCATGCTTTGCAGCTTCTCCTCTGCTCATTCCTTTGCTTTATCTTCGATTAACAAGGACTACATATCCCATAGTACCTTGCTGCATGCAAGCAGTGATTCCTGTACTGACTCCGCCTCCTGAAATGCCTCATTTCAGCACCTCTGTAGTTTAGAAGGCAGGCTCTGTGAAATGTGTGACACAGCAGTGCCTACTCACAGGCCATAGTGACTATATGGCACTGAATTCATGCAAGAAAATGTGTGGAGATCTTCACAAAGCAAGCTTAAAAACATCAACATCATTCAAATTAAC
Source organism: Rana kukunoris (assembly GCA_029574335.1). Classification (NCBI taxonomy): domain Eukaryota; kingdom Metazoa; phylum Chordata; class Amphibia; order Anura; family Ranidae; genus Rana; species Rana kukunoris. Next base: position 50,302,327 of record CM056054.1, on the reverse strand, counting down.
AGATGTAGGCCAGAAATAACTGAAACACAATGTAGAAATCAATATATGATTTTGCATTTTGGCCATAGCTACGCTTTAAGAAATCCTGCATTCGTGATTGATGGACCATAACAAACCTTTTAATGGCTAAATTGATAAGATGTCAGTAGGCTATTAATTATAAATACACCTAGGTACAGTAAAAGGCACTGCGAGTAAAATATACACATCTAGAGTATGAATAATTCTTTGTATACATGGCTTGAGCTCCCTTGTGGAATTCTTACTTATTACCCATTTGTAAATTCCTCTTACTGTGGGATTCCCAGGTTCTGTTAGGCCTTGGGTTTCATATTTAATTGATTCACCTCCAGTGCGAAATACATTTCCCTTTTACAAACGGGTCACAGAGCTATTGATCACAGAACACATATCTCATTCTTTATTGATTCTAGTGTGCCTCCATTTTCATACTGGCATTAATAAACGTGTTTTTGTTTAAAAATGTTCCTGCTTTTTTTTTTTATTTAATATGGAAAAAAAATACAACCCAGCTATGAATGGGTGTGAGCACAGAAAAAATGACTGTCTGCATTAGAGATACTAGTATTCACACTGGCTTTTTTTTTTTAGTTTTTTATTATTATTATTTGGATAGATTAGAAAAGGGCTAGAACCCCTGTCTGATTTTTTTTTCTGCTATCCAGGACTCTGTGAAAACATATGTTTACCTTTTGTCCAAAAAATTAAAAATGCACTTTTATTTGCAGGTAAAAAAAAGTAAATTTATTATTTTGTTGTTGCAGGGGCCTGTAAAGCAGAGGTCTCTAACTGGCGGCCCTACAAGTTCCAGCATGCTCGCAGCAGAACCTGTGAGCCACTACAAACAGGCACAGATATGATCAGGCTCAGGTAAGTTGAAGGGAGGTGAGGTAGGAAAAACACATACTAAAACATTTTTTACCTTAATGAAAGGGGTTCATTAAAGTAAAAAAAAAAAAATAGGTCCATGTTCTGAGTGAATCTAATGGGAGTGGTTTCATATCAACCAGTTGCTGCACTTGCATGACTCTAATGAGGAAAATGTCAGGGTATGCATTCATTTAGACATGATTTCCTAATTCCTAAAATGCATTTTTGTTGCAGGGGATGGCAAAAGTCTGACTTGTAACTTAGTGTAAACTTCAGGGAAAATCTGTGATGCCTCGTACATACAACCAGCTTTTGGTCTGACAGGAAAACCCCTGTTAATCCTGGCAGGAAAAATTAGAACAATGTTCTCTTTTTTCCTGCCGCAATACCCTGCGGTATTTTTCTCGGCAGTTTCCCTATGGCAAACACTGCGGTGGAGCATACACGCGGCAAGGATTCCTGGCCAAAGCTCTTACCGCAGTTTTCCCAACGGGAAAACCCAGGGCTGATCCTAGGGTCACAGGCACCTTGGTGCAGAAATGCCCCCACATGGGCGTCGTCATGTTACTAACTCCCCTTTACAAATGTTTCTCTGGCAACGACTCAACCACAGAGATGCTCCCCCACAAAGTCTTCATTAACCTGGGATCCTTACATGATCACTTAACAACAAAATACAGAAAAAGGACACAGAGAGGGCTTCTGTTAGTGAGTCTGTTAGATGTTTGGCGCCCCCACCTCTGCAGGCACCTGGGTGCAATGCACCCTGTGCACCTTGCCTAGGATCGGCCCTGGGAAAACCTCCGGTGTGTACATGGGGAAAGTTACCAAGCAGGTTCTCGGGATTCCCGGTGGAAGAGTCTCCGCCGGCTTGCACTACACTGTTAGTTATATGTTCTTAGTCCTTTCCATAGAATTATCAGAAATGTGTTGCCTACAGTTCTACTTTAAGCACACTTTTTTTCAATGAAGGGTTATAGCCACTGCCAGTTTATTTTTTACCATCCAAATCCCATTGCGGAGATTTCCCTACACTTCCTGCCCCATAGCCAAACAGGAAGTGAGAGGAAATCTATGCAAATTAGGGGAATTCATTGCTCCTCCCCCCCCCCTCCCCAGGCCCTCAGAACTAGTGTCTCCACTCGAAAATTACAAGGCGGGTATTAAACGGCAAGGAGTGTGGCCCTTGACAGAAAGGGGTGGGTCATATTTAAATTAGGGGGTGCACAAGATAAGTCAGGCCTAGGTCAGCACAAAACCTAAATACACTACCGGGTGTACAGAATATCTTCAGGTAGCCATATTGCTATGCATTTTACAGACAATTACAGCGCTGCAAATTGAAAAGGAAAGGTCATTTTTAATAACAGTCAATTACAATATAACTTGTGTCGCAATTGGTCACATTGGTCAAGGGGGAGGAACCAATAGCACTGATGGGGGACCCAAGAAAAAAGAGGCTCAGGGATGCTCTGTGCAAAACCACTACACAGAGCAGGTAAGTATAACATGTTTGTTATTTAAAAAAACATTAATAGCACTTGAAGGGGTCAGGTACATGTAACCCTTGCCACAGTTGCTTATATCAGTAAATTCACCCTTTAAATGTCAGTCTATACTTGTCAGGGAGATTCATCTCACAACCACTGCTCCTCTCCCTTTGCTAATGTAATGTGTTCATGCTTGTCATATCTAATCATTATTTTTAGACTGTTGACACAATAAATAATCAATAATCAAGCATGTTTTGTTTATTACTTATACACCTTACATTTGGAAACCTTCTATATATGAAATGGTTACTTAGACTGTTTCTTAGAATGCCAACACACCTCCTAATAGATGTAAACTGGGTATACACACATAGATTCTTTTCAATTACCCTGGAGGCTGTATGAAAAAAATCTAACAAATCTACCCATCAATGCTGAAGTGCAGATGAGGAATCTCCTGCTGTGGCTAATGTATTCTGACAGCCACAGCCAATACCTGTCAGAATAATAACGTTTTTTGCCAACACCCTAGTGCAATTCAGACATATATTTTCATGTGGTGTTTCTGTTATTTGCCAATATAGTCTGTCCATTAAAAGGAAAGTAAACAACATAAAAAGGGAAGTTAAAGCTAAATGGGTCTCACCAACCACAGTTATAAAATACAATTCGTACATCTCTTCTTTAAAAGCCCGATTACAAAAGCTAACCACAAATGCAAAGTGAAAAATTTACTGGAGCTACACAATATTTCTCAATTACAAATGACAACAGAATTGTGAAAGGAGAAGAGAGCTGGAATTTTCAATTTAGTAAGTCCTCAATTATTATAACTACAGTTGAATCTCGGATAACGAGCATAATCCGTTCCAGGAGTATGCTCGTAATCCCAAGTGCTCGCATATCAAAGTGAGTTTTCCGATTGAAGTCAATGGAAATGAAAATAGTTTGTTCTGCATTGACTTCAATGGGATGCAATACCGAATGTAGCCAGAGGTGGGAGGGGGCACCAGAGAGCGCTGAAAACGGACGAAAAAGCCAGAGGACACTTCGGCTTGTTTCCTGCGCCCCCGTACCTCAGGCCAAATGAGGTCTACTGCAGGCCTATTTTCGGCTCTGCTCGGCTTCTGCGCCCCCTGCAGGCCTATGTAGCTTGAACTCTGCTTGTCTTGCGAGTCAACACTCGCAAACCAAGTCAGAATAAAAAAAAAAAAAGTTGCTCACAAATCAAAACGCTCTCAAACCAAGTTACTCTTAAACCAAGGTTCCACTGTATTTCCAGAGTCACAATTCCATGAACTGAACAAAAACATAATATATAAACAGTATCCCTTGGTTACAAAAATGGTTATATTGAGTTGATAAACAAAAAGTGAAGATGAGCTATCTTATGAGGAATATACTGTATTATATATATATATATATATATATATATATATATATATATATATAACTCAAAGGCCACTTTATTAGGTTTACCTGTTCAGTTGCTTGTTAACACAAATTGCTAATCAGCAGCAACTCACATGGCAGCAACTCAATGCATTTAGGCTTCTAGGCGTGGTAAAGACGACTTGCTGAAGTTCAAACAGAGCATCAGAATGGGAAAGAAATGGGATTTAAAGGAGTTGTAAAGGCAGAAGTTTTTTTTATCTTAAAGGAGTTGTAAAGGAAAAATGTTTTTTTGTTGCTGAAATGACTGTTTACAGGGTATAGAGACATAATAGTTAACTGATTCCTTTTAAAAACGATTAAAAATAGATAAAAATCAATCATATAATGTACCTGTAGTTTTTTAGTTTTGTTTTTGCATGTTATCCTGTATCTGTGCTATACAGAGCCATAGAGCAGTGATGGTTTGGAAAACGAAACTAAAAGCTCCCAGTACTGTGGTCCTAAGGAAACAGACAACCGGAAAGTGTCTAAAAAAAGGAGAATTACAGCAACATCAGAGCAAAAACGAACAATGAGGAAATGAAACCAGGACTGCAGTAAGGAAAAGGAAGCTATTTAGCTAAAAAAAAATTCCTTTAGTGACCCTTTAATGTATTCTATGCATTAAGAAAAAAAAACTGTGTGTAGCAGCCTCCCCAGCACCCCTTAATATTTACCTCAGTCCCATCTGTCTCCAGTGATTTCCATGAGTGGCTCCCGTGACTGTCAAAGTCAGTCAGCCAATCAGGGGAGAGAGGGGGTGGGGCCAGGACAGGGCTCTGTGTCTGAAAGGATATCACAGAGCTCTGATTCGGCTCGGATGCCGCCATAGAAAGCTTCTGGCTGTGGGGGCACTCAATAGGAGGGAGGGGCCAGAAGCAGCAATAAGGGACCCCGAGAAGAGGATAATCCAGGCTGCTCTGTGCAAAACTAACTGCACAGAGGAGGGAAGTATAACATGTTTGTTATTTAACCACTTCAATACCCACCCATAGTCATTTGACGTCCACAGATGGGATCTCCCATCCTGGGTGGACGTCAAATGACATCCTGGGCTTTGCGGGTGAATATCTAAATGATGCCTGCAGCCAGAGGCATCATCCAGATATCTTCTTGTTCAGCCGGCGATTCTGCACAACATTAGAACGATCATAGCGGCGGTTCCGCTTCTTGATCGTTCTTACAGGCCATCCAGTGCTTCTCCAGGCTCACCCGTGCCTTCGGGAGCCCGGAGAACGAATCGTCCGGTGTAGGCAGGAAGCATAGAGATGACTGGTGACCAGATGGTCACCAGTCATCTCTATGACCGTCGGAGGACCCCGTAAGTAAATGAAGCCGCGATTGTGGCTGTAAGGAACTATTCATGAGATCGGTGAATTTTTTTTCACCGATCTCATGGTTTCCAGCCTGGAGAAGAAATGTGGGGCCCGCATCTCTCCATAAAGAGGACCTGTCACACACATTTCCTATTACAAGGGATGTTTACATTCCTTGTAATAGGAATAAAAGTGAAAAAAAAATGAAAAAAGTGTAAAAAAAGAAATAAAAAATAAGTAAAAAAAGAAATAAAAGATTTAAAAAAAAATTAAAACGCCCCTGTCCCCGGTAGCTCGCGTGCAGAAGCGAACGCACACATAAGTCCCGCCGACATATGTAAACACTGTTTAAACCACATATGTGAGGTATCGCAGTGTGCCTTAGAGTGGCAGCAACAAGTCAAGCCCTAGATCTCCTCTGTAAATCTAAACTGGTAACCTGTAAAAAAAAAATCAAGCGTTGCCTATGGAGATTTTTAAGTACCGAAGTTTGGCGCCATTCCATGAGTGTGCGCATAATTAAAGCGTGACATGTTAGGTATCTATTTACTCTGTGTAACATAATCTTTCACATAATACAAAAAAATTGGGCTAACCTTTACTGTTTTGTTATTTTTTTAATTCATGATTTTTTTTTTTGTCCAAACAAAGGGTGTTTAAAATACTGTGCAAGATAAAACGTTGCAATGACCATCGTTTTATTCCCTAGGGTGTCTGCTAAAAAAACATATATAATATTTGGGGGTTCTGCATAATTTTCTAGCAAAAGAATGATGATTTTTACATGTAGGAGAGAAGTGCCAGAATAGGCCCGGTATGGAGGTGTGTATAAAAGCCCGGTATTGAAGTGGTTAAAAAACAAAAACAAAAAAACAAGCCTTTACAATCACTTTAAGTGACTTTGAATGTGGCATGGTTGTTGGTGCCAGACGGGCTGGTCTGAGTATTTCAATAACTGCCGATCTACTTGGATTTTTGCGCACAACCATTTTTAGGGTTTACAGAGAATGGTTCAAAAAAGAAAATATCCAGTGAGTGGGCATTGTGTGGATGAAAATGTCTTGTTGAGGTCAGAGAAGAATGGGCAGACTGGTTTGAGATGATAGAAAGGCAACAGTAACTAAAATAACCAAGGTATGCAAAATACGATCTCTGCACACACAACACATTGAACCAGATGGGCTACAGTAGCAGAAGACCACACCAGGTGCCACTCCTGTCAGCTAAGAACAGGAAACTGAGGGGGCAAACTGAAGCAATCACACCTATGTGCCGTTGCTACAGTCTCTGTGTCGTTACCGGCGGCTCACACGTGCATGCGTGGGAGCGACATCATCGCGGCTCCGGCCAATCACATCGCCGGAGCTGCGGTACCCGGAACGATATGTTGGCAGCCGGAGGGGAAGACGAGGACCGCTGCAGGGGCTTTGATCGGAGGTAAGTAATACATAATGAGCTAGTATGCTATGCATACTAGCTCATTATGCCTTTGTCTTGCAGGGGATATTTTTAAGAGGGTTTACTTCCTCTATAATAGGACACTTACTGTCCTGGAGTCAGCGATGTTGGCACCGCAGCTAAGGTTTCCATCAGCTGTCGGGTGCTGCAGCCATCACCATTGTGGGTAAGGGAACACAGCAGTGTAGCCTTACATCTTCACACCGGGAACCCTACTGCACATGCCTGAGGCCCTGCTTCTCTTTCCTACTGGGCCAGTGATAAGGTGAGGAAGAGGGAGCCCAACAGTGACGTCATGGGCTGCGGCACGGTCTGCCAGAAGATGGAACAGGTGTCCTGCCCCCCCCCCCCCTCACCTCCAAAAGGTGCCAATTGTGGCACAGAAGGGGTAGAGGACACACATGAGTGGAAGTTCCACTTTTGGGTGGAACTCCGCTTTAACTACTGTTCTTTGGTCAAGGTTTTGACAGCTACATTTCTGAGATGTCTCTATATACGTGTACAAGCCCATCTATTTTAGCAATTTATTTTGTGATATGCAATAAGGCATTAATATTTTATACAGGGAGTGCAGAATTATTAGGCAAATTAGTATTTTGACCACATCATCCTCTTTATGCATGTTGTCTTACTCCAAGCTGTATAGGCTCGAAAGCCTACTACCAATTAAGCATATTAGGTGATGTGCATCTCTGTAATGAGAAGGGGTGTGGTCTAATGACATCAACACCCTATATCAGGTGTGCATAATTATTAGGCAACTTCCTTTCCTTTGGCAAAATGGGTCAAAAGAAGGACTTGACAGGCTCAGAAAAGTCAAAAATAGTGAGATATCTTGCAGAGGGATGCAGCACTCTTAAAATTGCAAAGCTTCTGAAGCGTGATCATCGAACAATCAAGCGTTTCATTCAAAATAGTCAACAGGGTCGCAAGAAGCGTGTGGAAATACCAAGCGCAAAATAACTGCCCATGAACTGAGAAAAGTCAAGCGTGCAGCTGCCAAGATGCCACTTGCCACCAGTTTGGCCATATTTCAGAGCTGCAACATCACTGGAGTGCCCAAAAGCACAAGGTGTGCAATACTCAGAGATATGGCCAAGGTAAGAAAGGCTGAAAGACGACCACCACTGAACAAGACACACAAGCTGAAACGTCAAGACTGGGCCAATAAATATCTCAAGACTGATTTTTCTAAGGTTTTATGGACTGATGAAATGAGAGTGAGTCTTGATGGGCCAGATGGATGGGCCCGTGGCTGGAATGGTAAAGGGCAGAGAGCTCCAGTCCGACTCAGACGCCAGCAAGGTGGAGGTGGAGTACTGGTTTGGGCTGGTATCATCAAAGATGAGCTTGTGGGGCCTTTTCGGGTTGAGGATGGAGTCAAGCTCAACTCCCAGTCCTACTGCCAGTTTCTGGAAGACACCTTCTTCAAGCAGTGGTACAGGAAGAAGTCTGCATCCTTCAAGAAAAACATGATTTTCATGCAGGACAATGCTCCATCACACGCGTCCAAGTACTCCACAGCGGGGCTGGCAAGAAAGGGTATAAAAGAAGAAAAACTAATGACATGGCCTCCTTGTTCACCCGATCTGAACCCCATTGAGAACCTGTGGTCCATCATCAAATGTGAGATTTACAAGGAGGGAAAACAGTACACCTCTCTGAACAGTGTCTGGGAGGCTGTGGTTGCTGCTGCACGCAATGTAGATGGTGAACAGATCAAAACACTGACAGAATCCATGGATGGCAGGCTTTTGAGTGTCCTTGCAAAGAAAGGTGGCTATATTGGTCACTGATTTGTTTTTGTTTTGTTTTTGAATGTCAGAAACGTATATTTGTGAATGTTGAGATGTTATATTGGTTTCACTGGTAAAAATAAATAATTGAAATGGGTATATATTTGTTTTTTGTTAAGTTGCCTAATAATTATGCACAGTAATAGTCACCTGCACACACAGATATCCCCCTAAAATAGCTAAAACTAAAAACAAACTAAAAACTACTTCCAAAAATATTCAGCTTTGATATTAATGAGTTTTTTGGGTTCATTGAGAACATGGTTGTTGTTCAATAATAAAATTAATCCTCAAAAATACAACTTGCCTAATAATTCTGCACTCCCTGTACTTTATGTTCTTGGAGTTTCCTCTGTAGTGCCTACAATAGTCCCACTCAATTGGAGCGTATGCTCTTTCAGTCTAGATCTAGACTTTTCTTGTCTTAGGTAACATTCAGACGGAAATGTGGGTAAAACGTGCATTTTCCCGCAATGTAAAAAAACGTGGAGTCCTTTAGCAGATTTGTGGTGGTGGTGCCATTCATTTTCTTAAATAATTATTTAATTTAATGGGCTGCCCTAAATATAACCTGGGGGAGCATGCGGAAACATGCAAAAAAAAGTGTGAGAGCTCCATTGCACCTGCATGGTATGCACAGAGCCCTTGGGTGTTTTCACGTTGGATGGATGGCTGCCATTAATTTCTTAAATAATTTCCTAATTGTATGGGCTGCCCTTGGATGTCTCACTTAAAGGGGTTGTAAAGCTTCCCGTTTTTTCACCTTAATGCATCCTATGCATTAAGGTGAAAAAACATCCGATGCTTACAAGCCCCCCAGCCCCTCCATTTACTTACATGAGCCCTCGAAAGTCTCGCGCCATAAACGCGCTGGCTTCTCGCCCCCCGTCTTCTCGGCTGTTCACGGCTCTTCATTGGAGATTGATAGCAGCGCAGCCATTAACTCTTGTTGCTGTCAATCAAATCAATGACGTGTCACACCGGGGGGTGGGGCCGAGTCCAGTAGTTGGCAGCTATGGCCGCCACTGTATCATGCGAGAATGCGCCCGCAAGATAACCCCCTGGGAGAGTGCTTCCCAGAAGGAGGTTAGCTCTTGTGGGGAGGAGCCGAGACAGCCCCCGAGGGACCCCAGAAGACGAGGATCAGGGGCTACTCTGTGCAAAACAAACTGCACAGTGGAGGCAAGTATGGTATGTTTGTTATTAAAAAAAAAAAATGGGAACCTTTACTAACCCTTTAACTACTGTTCTTTGGTCAAGGTTTTGGCAGCTACATTTCTAAACCATCTCTATATATGTAGAAGCAATCAGGGTTGCCAACCGCCAGTAAATTTACTGACAGTTTGTAAAAATCTGTGTGTTATTTTTGGGTTTTTTTACAACTGCCAGTAATAATCAGGGGGTAATAATTTCATACTGTGTTAAATTTTAAGTGTAAATCAAGCCTATGACCTTTTTATAGGTATTGCCAGTTTTTTTTTGTATATCATGTTTATACTGTTTAAATATTCACTGTGTTAGTTTTCAATAGGAGTTTTGTAATTTCTCAGGTTACCAGTAAAAAATGTGTTCCATGTTTTGTCAGTAAAAAATGCTGCGGGAGGTTGGCAACCCTGCAAGCAATGGAGACACCTTTGAATAGCAGCACTGTCAGTCCGGGGGTAGTGTAGATTTAGATGTAGTGGTAAATTTAGATGAACTTGACTAACAAATTTGAACATTTTTTTTCTCTTAAGGTATAAAGGCTTTAAAAAGAGATGATTACTGTAAGCACTCCTGTCTAAACTTGCCACTTTTGCTGGACAGCTTGATCTGTTAAAGCGGTAATAAACCCAAAACCAAAAATGAAACATATTGAGGCTTACCGATCGTTACATGTGGTGGCTGTATTACGTTACTTGATGCTTTTTTCCTCTCTGTTTAATGATCTGGCCAGTAGCACACCTCCTGTATTATACAGACACCACTCTGGATAAATGAGCACAGGGAGCAGATTTAAATAGCAGTATTGACAGTCTGGGGGGAGGGGAGTGTAAGTGTTAGAAGTTCTAGCAATATTTAATTGCTTTAACAAATTGAAGCTGAATCTCAGCTAATATTTTATAATCTGTTATAGCAAAGTTTTGGGCATAAAGGTTTTACATGAAGAAATAAAAGCTGACAATTTAAACACCCCTACCTGTAACTGCAAGACTCAAGCCTCGTACACACGACCTGTTTTCCCAGCAGGAAAACTGCCAGGAGAGCATTTGGCCGGGAATACCGACCGTGTGTATGTCCCTAGCAGTTTTCCCGGCAAGAAATCTGCCCGGGAAAAATAGAGAACCTGCTCTCTATTTTCCCGTCAGAATTCCCGGCAGAGTGTTTCCTGCAGAGAAAGCCGGTTGTCTGTATGCTTACCCACGCATGCTTGATAAGAGTTTGTCGCATGCGCGTTAGCATACAAGTTTAGTGTGGGGTGTAGCAAGATGGCAGCGACAGCATTGAATGCGATGATGTTACCACGTTCTTGCCATTCAAAAGAATGGCAGTCTGTATGCATGGCAACCAATGTTTTTTTCCTGGCCGTGTGTACAGGGCTTTACTGGTTGGATCACCAGATGAAAACAGAAGAAAGAAAGCCTAGAAAAAGAAACTAAATGCAGCCATCACATCTATGAATAAGCTGCAATACAATACATTTGCTTTTCAGTTAAATACTGCTTTAAAGGGAAATTTTAAAATAACAGACTTACTAACAATCACCAGGTGAAAATAAAGAAAGAAAACTAAAAGCAACTACCATATCTAAGAATTAGTAAACTCTAATAGAACACATTTTTGGTGGTGGGTTTAATATCACATTGCAGGAGGCTAATTTTTTGGAACTCCTGGAGTTGGGCTTTAATGCTAGTGACAGACGGTATATTTTTTATGTTGTACATTGTTATACTTTAATTCTATTCTGACTGGACATTAAAAATGGGGGAAAAGACAACCATTTATCTTCATATCTGTATGTGGTATAAAGACACATTATCCAACGCCTGAGATCAATAAAGACTTCTCAGTTTACCTAATTTACATCACAGTGTCCTTCACTGCCAGGGGCACAAATGTCACCCACCTGTGGCTGCTCCAATATCAAAGAGGATTCCATAGTCTACACAAGCAAAAACCTTCCCTAAGCAGGATGGGATCCAGATCCTACACATACACATGATATGGAGTTTACTTTTTATTTTACTAGAAACATTACGCTATTCATGTATGGAGACCAATATTGACCACGTACATGACGGTCTACCTGTGCAATCTAGTTCTACTGGCACTCCCTGTATGAACCAATTTTTATATTGGGCATCTTCGTTAACTTATTGCTTACCAAAATTTGAGCCATTTGTAAGGTATATTTATTTTAATGTTACGCGCATGTCTCTGGGTGTTTGGCCAGGTAAAACAATGCTTTATAGAATTGGGTATGTTACGTATTTTATTCTTAAATTTGTTGTCTTTGTTTTTAGATCGTGTGAACCTCCGCTTTACAGTGGTAGTATACTCTATACTAATAAAAAGTTTATGCGGGTATACAACCGCTTTAAGACAAGCACACAAGTACAAGTTTACAACCACGTTAAAGCCTAACTCCAGGTTTCTGTGACTTTAAGTAAAGCTGGCCATACACGGTTCAAATTTCGGAAGAATTTTCTTGCGAAAATCGTATCAAAGAATTTTCGTTCGTATTTCGCACCGTTAGTGGGCTGCAGCAACAGCCGATTTTCGTGTGGCAAACAAATTTGAGAAATCCGACATGTTGGAAATTTTCGGAAAAATGGCCGAACGGCTGATCAAGTATGGGAGAATCGTGTGAGAAATGTAATAGAAAAAAAAAATGTGCATGTGCAAGAAAAGAAAATCCCCGGAGAGAAACGAATATTTACAGAGAGAAAAGAATATTCCCGGAGAGAAACAAATAATCCCGGCAACATGAAAGTTTTGGTCGGCCGAATTTTGAAAATCAATGGTGGCATCATCGGATCACAAAAAAAACGAACTTTCTGATTTTGAAAAGAAAATTTGTTCGAAATTCGACCATGTATGGCCTGCATAACTCATTTGGACAAAGTCCAAACAGTTTACTTTATGAACAGATGTGCCCGCTGTCAGCACTGTATAAACTGTAAGCGTCAACTACATACAGTATACAGTGCTGTGTTCGGCTCCTCAGCGGGGATGCGAGTGAGGGAAAAATCGCCCCCACCCGTCCCCATAGCTCTGCTGGGCGGAAGTGACATTAAAACGTCAGTCCCGCCCAGCGTCTTAAAGAAACATTTTTTTTTCTGTCCTTTGAAAAAATTACAGTTTCATTTATTTTTTTATTTTTTTGCATTTAAGTCTAAATATGAGATCTGAGGTCTTTTTGACCCCAGATCTCATATTTAAGAGGACCTGTCATGCTTTTTTCTATTACAAGGGATGTTTACATTCCTTGTAATAGGAATAAAAGTGATCAATTTTTTTTTATTTATTTCAGTGTAAAAAATTATAAACTAAATTAAAATAAATAAGAAAACAAAAAAAAAAATTTAAACGCCCCGTCCCGACGAGCTCGCGCACAGAAACGAACACATACGTGAGTAGCGCCCGCATATGAAAACTGTGTTCAAACCACACAATCGCCGCGATCGTTAGAGCGAGAGCAATAATTCTAGCCCTAGACCTCCTCTGTATCTCAAAAAATGCAACCTGTAGAAGTTTTTAAACGTCGCCTATCGAGATTTTTAAGGGTAAAAGTTTGACACCATGCCACGAGCGGGCGCAATTTTTAAGTGCGACATGTTGGGTATCATTTTACTCGGCGTAACATTATCTTTCACAATATATAAAAAAATTGGGCCAAATTTGTCTTATTTTTTATTTCAAAAAAGTGAATTTTTTCCAAAAAAAGTGCACTTGTAAGACCGCTGCGCAAATACGGTGTGAGAAAAAGTACTGCAATGACTGCCGTTTAATTCTCTAGGGAGTTAGAAAAAAAAAAAAAATATATATATATATATATATATATATATATATATATATAATGTTTGGGGGTTTTAAGTAATTTTCTAGCAAAAAAAAACAGTTTTAGTCTCGTAAACACCGAATCTGAAAAACAGGCTCGGTTATCAAGTGGTTAAACTTTGGTTAAAAAAAGCCAACTTGCTTTAAAGTTTAACCGGTGGACGCCTAACCGATAGGTCAAAAACGACTGTTAGAATGCAAAACCATTGGTTAAAAATCCATGCATGCTCAGAATCAAATCGACACATACTTGGAAGCATTGAACTTCATTTTTTTCAGCACGTTGTTGTTTTTTACGTCACCGCGTTCTGATACGATCGGTTATTTAACCGATGGTGTGTAGGCACATCAGACCATCAGTCAGCTTCATTGGTTAATCGATGAGAACGGTCCTTCGGACCGTTCTCATCGGATGAACTGATCGTGTGTACGAGGCTTTAGAGCAGAACTAAACTCTATCCATCGAGTATGGTACCTTAGAAAAGTTTTGTTCCGCTTTAAGAGCTATCCTTATTTATATGAATTCTAAATGTAGCATAGACTGCGCAGGCAGTGGTAGACAGAATTTCCAAGGACAACTACCGATGCGGCTAAAGGCCGCTCGGTTGTTATCCCGGAGGAGCGGGAGGGGATATTCTCTCCCTCCCGCCACACTTACCAGGCCTCCCTTCCCACCGGGAAACTCGATCCGCAATGTGCCACTAAGGCTTACCTAATTACACGCCTTCTTTAACCAATTGACCTACTGAATGTTTAATTCCCTTCATGGCCAGGCCATTTTTGGTTATTCCGCACTCTGCTACTTTAACTAGCAATTGCGCGGTAATGCAACACTGTATTTATATAAATGTTTTCACACAAATAGAGCTTTCTTTTGGTGGTATTTGATGAATACTGGGTATTTTCTCTTTTATTATATACATGTACAAAATACCGAAAACATTAAAGAAAAAAAAAAGATATTTTCTACTTTTTGTAGTAAGACATATCCACCAAAATCCAATGTCTTCATACATTTTGCCTGTAATGTATTCTGCCATATGTCTTTGGTAAAAAAAAGAAAAAAGAAAAAACCTGCGTTTTTGAGGACACTAGCTCTGATCGTGATCCAAAAACTGATCCGTACAGACACTATACTAGTAATGACGATGATTAACGACTTAGTGTGACTGTGATAGTGTGGCGGATGATCTAGTGCTAACTGACACTGGCTGGGTAGGGATGCTAACCGATGTCACTAGTGATACTAATACAGTGACCAGTGATAATAATGCACAATGTACTAATCACACTGGCTGGGAAGGGGTAAATATCGCGGGAAAAATTAAGGGGTTAACTGTGTGCCTAAGAAGTGTAATGTGTACTGTACTGCTTTTAGATCTACTGTGAGCGGATGGCAAGCAGTTAAAGAAATTCTTTAGAATGTTTAGAGCACTGTGGTAATAATGCATCACACGCTGTATATTACATCTACTGAATAAAAAGTAGATAGCTTGATAAGAACAACATCTAAACTCTACCACCATAGAACAACCAAACTATTTACAACTCTTTCTAGGTTTTTATGACCAACGCCAACTTTCCACACCTGTCATGTCCTCTTTATTACATGGGGAAATGTATGTCATTGCAGCTACTATCTGGACAATTAAGGAGGGCAATGACGCATTCTTACATAGCCCAGGAAAACATATACATGACATAATATAACCCTACCAAGTCAAGAATATCTACCGGTATTAAATTTACCTTGATCTGACTTACTTGCAAAGGCATATTACAACCATTTCAGCCCAGCTGCTTCCTGGATAGAATAGTCTAATGTGTATGATTAGGACAGACTCAAAGGGGTTGTAAAGGTTCGTTTTTTATTTTCTAAATAGGTTCCTTTAAAGGGATGTTCCAGCCAATATTTGTTTTTATTAAAAGTCAGCAGCTACAAAAAGTATAGCTGCTGGCTTTTAATAAAAAGACACTTACCTGCTCCAGCTCTCCAGCGACGCGCCGACCGGGGCTCCGCTCCTCTCCCCCCCTCCCCGGCCGCCGTCCTCATCACAACAGTGGACACCCGGCCGTGACAGCCTTCGGCTTCACGGCCGGCCACCCACTGCGCATGCGCGAGCGGCACTGCGCATGCGCGAGCGGCGCGGCCCACCGCTGATTGGACAGGCGATCTCATGGGACCTGTGTTTAATGCGATCGCCAAGGGGAGGGGATGCAATAAGGCGATTAAGCTTAATCGCCTTACCAGCCCCTCGGCGGAAGCAGGAAGTGGGACAGGAAGTCCCACTCCTCCTGAAGCCCCCACTCCCCCCCCCCCAAAAAAAATGACATGCCAAATGTGGCATGCAAGGGGATGAGGAGTGGGATTAGCGGAAAGTTCAATTTTTGGGTGGAACTCCGCTTTAAGCTAGTGCATTGTTGGTTCACTTTTCCTTCAATTTCCCTTCTAAATGTTTTTTTCTTTGTCTGAATTTCTCACTTCCTGTTTCTCCTCAGTAAGCTTGCCCCCATCATCCGAGCCGTTCTGGCTGGGGGTCAGCGTGCTCGCCCCCTTCCTTGGGACTACATCCCTGCGGGGAGACGCTATGAACACAAGGGAGGGAGCGAGCACGCTGACTAACCCCCAGCCAGAACGGCTCGGATGATGGGGCAAGCTTACTGAGGAGAAAAAGGAAGTGAGAAGTTCAGACAAAGAAAAAAAACATTTAGAAGGAAAATCGAAGGAAAAGGTAAGTGAACCAACAATGCACTAGTTAAAAGGTACCTATTTAGAAAATAAAAAATAAACCTTTACAACCCCTTTAAGTCTTGGCTTGGACTGGACATTCAAGATCTATTAAAAAACTGGCATCACAGTTCACATGACTGGGAATGTGTGGTCTGCCCCATTTGAGAGAGGAACACAACAACCTACCTCATTCTTTTGGGCATTGTTGCTCTTTGTCTACCTCCAAGGCCAGTCTCTCTATGGAAATATTTTGCTCTTCAGAGCAGTTCCCACCAACTCTCTCTCTCTCTCTCTCTCCTAAATAGTCTCCCTAAGGTTCAGCAAGGCAGTGTCCACCATATGGTAGGTGCCACTTTCACCAAGCTGCTCTTTGCTCTAAGTATAACTGTCTATGATCTATGGAGGGTGATGGGGTGGCACCATCAAATTTTTATTTTTGGTTCCTATCATCTGTGGTTTTGCTCCAGCCCATGGGTAATGCCCTGATGCTGCAGGATCTTTGCATGTGCAGCTGGGTTGAGGCTTTTTGCTATAATTCCATATTGTGCATCTTCCTTTTTATGTGAGAGATGGTAAGGAGTACATGGAGGAAAAAGAGAAATGACACACAATCAAGGAGATGACATAAACTGCTAGCCCCAAAATTGCATTAAAGAAAAAGGTTCCCCAGTTGGGGCTTATAGGCAGCGATGATAAAATAGAATAAATGTTGATGAGCCCATGGGGCTCATCATTGCACATAATATGAAATCATGATATGTACTATGACCTATGTATACTGCATCCAGAAATGTTATAACAATCAACTTTGACTCAATTGGGTATCCGAGACTCTCGGCAATAAACACTGTTTTATATATTCAACATTTATTCAATTTTATCATCGCTGCCTATAAGCCCAACTGGGGAACCTTTTTCTTTTAGGAGTACATGGAGTGGCAGTAATGTGAATGCAGAGTTCATTTATTTTTTTACTTGGGTGAGGAAACAAAGTTTCCGATATGCCAGACTACCAACAACAAAGTGATTTTAAAGAGACTTGGTCACTTAAGCAAAACATAAGCTACTTACAGGTACTTCAATGGGTGGGCCTGCTGTATCCCCCGCCCCCAATCCTGCTTTCTGCACAGGCTGTGTGCTACACAGTGATTGTGTCCTTGCTACATTTGTAAGGTAATCACTGGGTCTGCAAAGGCATTTTGTGCACATAAAAGTGTATTTATAGAAGTTGTAGCTATTGTGGATTACATTTAAATTATAGATTTTGTGTGTGGAGTTCACCTTTAAAAACGGAACTTGGCAGTGCTACAACATCCAAGCTGATTTGTGAAACACTGGAAGCAAAAAAAAACAAAGGGTGTTGCTGCTAACAGCTAATCATATTTCAAATGTTATTTTACAGCCTTTACTGGAGAAATGTTGTTATGTGGGCACTGAATAGGTGCAAACAGCAACAGATCCAGAAAATACTTGGTGGTCTTCTTCTTTAACCACTTAAGACCCGGACCAAAATGCAGGTAAAGGACCTTGCCCCTTTTTGCGATTCGGCACTGCGTCGTTTTAACTGACAATTGCGCGGTCGTGCGACGTGGCTCCCAAACAAAATTGGCGTCCTTTTTTCCCCACAAATAGAGCTTTCTTTTGGTGGTATTTGATCACCTCTGCGGTTTTAATTTTTTGCGCTATAAACAAAAATAGAGCGACAATTTTAAAAAAAATGCAATATTTTTTACTTTTTGCTATGATATCCCCCAAAAATATATAAAAAAACATTTATTTTCCTCAGTTTAGGCCGATACGTATTATTCTACGTATTTTTGTTAAAAAAAATCGCAATAAGTGTTTATCGGTTGGTTTTCGCAAAATTTATAGCGTTTACAAAATAAGGGATAGTTTTATTGCATTTTTATTAATTTTTTTTTTTTTTACTACCAATAGCGGCGATCAGCGATTTTTTTCGTGACTGCGACAATATGGCGGACACTTCGGACAATTTTGACACATTTTTGGGACAATTGTCATTTTCACAGCAAAAAATGCATTTAAATTGCATTGTTTACTGTGGAAATGACAGTTGCAGTTTGGGAGTTAACCACAGGTGGCGCTGCAGGGGATGTGTGACCTATGTGTTGTGTTTACAACTGTAGGGGGGTGTGGCTGTAGGTGTGACGTCATCGATCGCGTCCCCTTATTACAGGGATGACGCGATCGATGCTATGGCCACAGAGAAGCACGGGGAAGCCGTGTGTACACACGGCTCTCCCCGTTCTTCCGCTCCAGGGACGGATCGCCGCACTGCAGCGGCGATCGGGTCCGGGAATCCCGCGGTCCCGGTCCTGGAGCTTCGGACCTGGTCGCGGGCGCGCGCCCGCGACCCACGGCTGGGTACTAAAATCAACGTATATATACGTTGATGTGCCCAGCCGTGCCATTCTGCCGACGTAAATGTGCAGTAGGTTAACCACTTACTGACTGCTGGCCGTCATATGACGTCCTCGGGTTTCTGGTGATTCATTTGAATGATGCTTGCAGCTACAGGCATTATTCAGATATCTGCATTTTCAGACGGCGATTCCCTACACCAGAAGGATGATCATAGGGGCTGTTCCGCCGCTTGATCGTTCTTACGGGTAGTGAAAGGGGACGTCCCCCCCTCCCGCCGCCCTCCGGTGCTTCTACCGATTCACCTGTGCCATCGGTGAGTCGTGAGAGGATCCGCCGGCCCCAGATGTTAATCATAGAGATTTCCGATGGAGTCTCTATGATTGTCGGAGGCCAGGCGTGATATTATTACGTCACGCCCAACCTTTGCATTCAAAAAAACTGCACAGCTTTGGCTGTGAAGTAGTGATCTTTTTAAATGTTTTTATTCAAAGACTTCCCTTTGTGCACCTGTCCCCGTGTGCTCGCACGCAGAAGCGAACGCATACGCAAGTCCCGCCCACATATGAAAACGATGTTCAAACCACACGTGTGAGGTGTTTATGCGAACGTTAAGAGTGAGAGCAATAATTCTATCCCTAGACCTTCTCTGTAACTCAAAACATGTAACCAGTAAAAAAAAAAAAATGGGGGATTTTTAAAGTGCCCAAGTTTGGTGCAATTCCACGAGCGTGTGCAATTTTGAAGCGTGACATGTTAGGTATCTATATACTCGGCGTATCTTCATCTTTCACATTATGCAAAAAAATTGGGCTAACTTTACTGTTTTTTTTTTTTAAAGCATGAAACACTTTATGAAAAAAAAACATGTTTGAAAAATTGCTGTGCAAATACCGTGCAATATAAAAAGTTGCAATGACTGCCGTTGTATTCTCTAGGGTCTCTGCTTAAAAAAAAAAAACATATATAATGTTTGGGGGTTCTGTGTAATTTTCTAGCAAAAAAATTATGATTTTTACATGTAGGAGAGAAGTGTCAGAATTGGCCTGGTTGTTAAGTGGTTAAGATAACTCTTCGAAAGAAGAAAAAAACACTTTAATTTTCCCTTCAAATTGAAGTTTTGCATTCTGTGAGTGTGCACAGGCAGTAACGAAAGCCACATTTTTGTCATGAAACTGTTGTCACATGGTAGAAGGGAAAAAAGCCGTCTACTAAAAATGTAACCTGAACTTCTCAAATTGCTTGCAACTTCCGTTACAGCCTCAGGACTGCAAAATCATAACACTGAATCTCTTCAATTCAGCCCAGCACGGTAGAGGATTGCAGTCTTCTCAGAACAGCGCACGGACCTCAATGACGTGGCTCGGAACCTAGATTAAGGTAGGTGCCACGAATTAGCTCAACAACCCCCCTGAAAATCTTAAATAACTGAGGTCCAGATACTTTTAGGCATTGCTGGATTGTTAATAGACCATGTTTATTTGGGTTCCTCCTCTGGAACCTTAAAATTAATCTCTACTACAAGATCCAAACCAAATCAGCATTATGACATTCACGCTGAGATCATAGTTATTGTCTTACGTAAGGAGTTTCTGGTTTTAAAATAAAACTTACTCGCTTCTGCCTACAGCACAAGCCTGTAGTAAATAGGTGCTTATGGTTACATGGTAAAGCTACAAGGCTCGAACAACAGCTGTAACCTAACAACAGCAGGGTAACCAATAAGAGTTGTATCATCAGGATGCGGTTTTACTTTGATCAGCTGTTTTGGGTCAAGAAACGTCACCTTCCAATATAAGGCGGCGTGGTGTCAGTCTAATCAGCACCAACCAAAGGTGTTTGTAGTCAGGATCTATATGGAGGAAAATACTCTGCGCGGTGGATCTTACAGTAATTATGATGAAAAGATGATGTGTGTGTATATATATATATACACTTTGTAAAAAATAGCACTATATAATTAGAGGATTTTGGTGTAACAAGCAGGCATTGTCACATAAAGCTGAACTCCATTTATTGTAGATTTTTAAAGTGACTGTAAACGATCACCTTGTAATTCAATCCATTCCGTTTAAAATAGAAATGAAAGGCAAAACATTTGTGTATAGAAATAAACCAGTTCAGTGCTGGAAGGTTTTACCCCCTTCCTGACCAGGCCATTTCCCTTCCTGACCAGGCCATTTTTTGCATTGCTTTAACTGACAATTGCGCGGTCGTGTGACGTTGTACCCAAATAAACATATGTATAAATGTACCGTATATACTTGAGTATAAGCAGAGTTTTTTAGCAATTTTTTTTGTGCTGAAAATGCCCCCTCGGCTTATACACAAGTCACCTATTTGCGTCTGATCTCCCGGACTTTGGGGACCCGGTAAGGGCCGGCCGTAGGTCCCCTGGACCCCACATGTAGCCATTTTATCCAGATCTTATGTTACCTTGTTGTAGATGTTACCTTTTCACTTTTATGTTAACGATAGGTACCGTATATATTTGAGTATAAGCCGAGTTTTCGTTGTATACTCGAGTCACCTTTTTGCGCCTGATCTCCCAGACTTTCGGGAACCGGTAAGGGTCGTAGGACCCCGTATGGCCGTAGGACCCCAAATTTGGCAAACATATAGCCCCACTCTTCCTCTACAAGTGTGCAAAGCTTGTTGTCTGGGGAACCTATGGCCAAGGAGCACCGATTTTTCAAAGTTAGGCACCCCTTCCATAGACTCCCATGTTAAACGGTCATTTCTCCGGTAATTTTGGGGACCCGTAACTGGCAGACCGTAGGTCCCCGTAAGACCCCAACCTTGGCACACATGTAGTCAATACATTTTCACATTTTTTTGTGGTAAAATTAGGCGCCTCGGCTTATATTTGGGTAGGCTTATACTCGAGTATATGCAGTATATTTCCCTGAGTGTTTGACAGGGCTCAATGGGACCAGGTGCTTTTGTCCTTTCTGTGTATCTTTAAAAAAAATTATAATTAAAGACCATTAAAAAAAAAAAGGATGACAGGCAGAAAGTGGCCACATATTTTTTTACCACACATGGAGCATTTACCTGGTAACAGTTGATGCCAGGCTTCATTATAAGCTTGATCCTTGTGCAGGTGATGCCCTCTTGGTTCTCATTACCCACCAACAATGCTCCCGAATCCCCAACAGGTCATCCACATGAACCCATCTAAATACAGGGCCCTCAATATCTCTTATGGTGCGGTTTTGCAAATTCAATTAAACTTCTTTGCGTGTGAATGGACAACCTACTCAGATTACCTATGGGTTAGACTCAACCCCGGCTATGCATCCTTGTTCTCAACAAAATGACTACCCCCTCCTACATTCCCTAAGCTACCTTATACAAAGCTGGACGTTTCCAAATCTTTCCTCGGTGGGACAGATTATTCCAATCCTGAAAACCCTATACTATTTCCTGACATTGCCGACTAGAGTTCCCTGCCTTTTTCCTCAATTGCCGGATTGTCAGTTTAGGTGGACGGCCATGTCTTAGTAGGTTTGCAGTTGTACCATACTCGTTCCATTTTCGGATGATGGATTGAACAGAGCTTTGTAAGATGTTCAAAGCTTGGGATATTTGTTTTATATATTCTAACCTTGCTTTAAACTTCTCCACAACTCTATCCCTGACCTGTCTGGTGTGTTTCTTGGCCTTCATGATGCTGTTCGTTCACTAAGGTTCTCTAACAAACCTCTGAGGGTTTTACAGAACAGCTATATTTATACTGAGATTAAATTACACACAGGTGGACTCCATTTACTGATTAGGTAAATTCTGAAGGCAATTAGTTCCACTAGATTTAAACCCTCATGATTTTTCACCTAAAGTGAAGAAAGACCTTGCACTGTAAGCCCCCCCCCCCTCGTTTTACTTACCTGACCCTCGAATTTCTGTGGGCGCAAACCTATGTCGCTCTCTCCACTGCTTCTCAGCTCTTCATTGGATAGATTGATAGCAGTGCAGCCATTGGCCCCCCTGCTGTCAATCAAATCCAATGACGCGGCTGCCGGGAAGTGGGGCCGAGTCATACACTTGGCGGCTATGGACGCAGATTGTATGACACGTGAGAGCGCCCTCAAGGTAACCCCTCGGGAGAGAGCTTCCCAGAAAGGGTTATCTATTGTGGGGAGGAGCCGCGAGAGCCGCCGTGGGACCCCAGAACTGCACAGTGGAGGCAAAAAAGCCTTTAGTGTCACTTTAAGTTGGGGGTATCAGAGTAAAGAGGGTTGAATACAAATGCACGTCACACTTTTCAGATTTTTATCTGTAAAAAAAATGGGAAATTTGAATTTATCATTTGCGTTTAACTTCACAATGATGTGCCACTTTGTGTTGGTCTATCACATAAAATTCCAATAAAATACAATTTACGTTTTTGGTTCCAACATGACAAAGACTGGAAAATTTCAAGGGGTGTGGATACTTTTTCAAGGCACTGTATGTACTGTATTTATCGGCGTATACCGCGCACTTTTTCCCCCTTAAAATAAAGGGGAAAATTGTGGGTGCGCGATATACGCCGATAGCCGCTTCCCGCGCTCAGTTTGAAATGAGCCGCCGACATATACCGAGTGCAGTACACTCGGGTACATTCGGTCAGGCTCGGCTTCGCTCGTGCTCACGCATAAACGTCACAGAGCGTGAGCACGAGCGAAGCAGAGCCTTGCCGAATGTACCCGAGTGTACTGCACTCGGTATATGTCGGCGGAGGCGTTCAAACTGAGTGCGGGAAGCGGGGATTCGACCCGCCGGAGCACTGGAGAAGCCGGGAGGACACCACAGAAGCCGAAGATGGACGCCGGACCGGACGATGGATGCCGCACAAGACACCAAAACGGTAAGTACTAAAAAAATGTTTTACAGGTCCACATCAGGGGTGCGCGCTATACGCCGGAGCCCACAATACCTCGATAAATACGGTATGTCAACTGTGTATTTAGATGTTTGCCTGAAGTCCTTAGGCTCCATGCACACTGGATGTGCAAATAACATTATAAAAACGGCATTAGCTTTGCAGTGAGTATTTCAACGTTTTTAAACTTTTTGCAATATCGTTTTTTAGCATTTTTCCATGTTAGCGTTTTTTTTTTAAGATTTTTTTTTTTCAATGGATCAAAAACGTTAAACACTGTTGAGCCACATTTTTGAGTGGTTATTGACATTTATCAGCGTTTAGTGTTTTTAAGTGTTTTTGTGGTCAGAAAAATAGCTCCTGAATGCGATTGTTCTTTTTTTATTACATAACTGCATTCACTGGTATTTTTTAATATACCTTGAGTTCATCTTTAAAACAGCCCTGCTGTATCTGCAACTACTGAGAGAACCACACAAAGAGAGGGCATTATCTTCTTAAAGATTTACACAGAGTGGGGGCAGCAAAGCACAACCATTGTACAGCACGGCAAAAAGCACCACCTGCAGAGATAATGAACAGATACCTGTGCAATGCTGTACATAAATACACACAGAATGACGTTACAACATAAAACAGACTTCCATTAATCAGATTATGATCCCATTTGTATCTAAGAAAAGTTATAAGACATTAAGGATTTCTTTTAAAGATTATTAACCACTTCAGGACCTGTGCATGACTATGTATGTCCTCTTTTTGAAGAAAGACATCTCGGTAATGGCAGCAGCTGCTGCCACAACTGAGATATCCATCTCTTCAGGCGCCGGTCCTGTAAACGGTAATGGTAGCCTCTGTGGCGAATTCGCCGTGAGATCACCGTTATTGGTGGCTGGAGAGGGGCTCCTCCTCCTGCGCCCCCCACCGCTTACCGTAGCCGTCGGCAGCGGCGGAGGCAATCGGGTCCTTCTCCCTCAGTGGCATGGATACGAGTGAGGGCAAGATGGCCCCCACCCAATTCCATAGCAAATCAGGGCAGAAGCGGTGTCAGAACATCACTTCCGCCCATAGGTCTTAAAGGGCCAATTTATTTTTGTAATTTTTTCAAATGACAAAAAATATTTTTTTATTATTGCATTTTAGCCTAAATATGAGATGTGAGGTCTTTTTGACCCTAGATCTCATATTTTATATTATAAAAGATGTTTACATTCCTTGTAATAGGAATAAAAGTGATCCAATTTTTTTTTAAACTGTATAAAAATAAATAAAATCAAGTAAAATAAATACTTTTTTTTTTTTAAGTGCACCATCCCGACGAGTGTTTTTAACGGTGTTAAAACCACAAGTGAGGTATCGCTGCGATCGTTAGAGCGAGAGCAATAATTCTACCTCTGTAACTAAAAACATGCGACCAGTAGAATTTTTTATATGTCGCCTATGGAGATTTTGAAAAGCAAAAATTTGATGCCACTCCACGAGCGGGCACAATTTTGAAGCGTGACATGTTGGGTATCAATCTACTCGACGTAGCATTATCTTTTACAATATGAAAAAAAACTGGGCCAACTTTACTGTTGTCTTATTTTTTTATTCAAAAAAGTTAATTTTTTTTGAAAAAAAGTGCAAGATCGCTGCGCAAGTATGGTGTGACAAAAAGAATTGCAATGACCGCCATTTTATTCTCTAGAGTGTGAGAATTTTTTTTATAATGTTTGGGTGTTCCAGGTAATTTTCTAGCAAAAAAAATTGTTTTTAACGTGTAAACACTGATTCTTAAAAACAGGCAAGGTCCTTAAGTGGTTAAACCTGTGGACTTATATTAAGTCATAACATCAATCATTTAAGAGTGTTACTAATGGTTTTCTTTCATCGGTTTCTGATCATAATCTATTTTATAGATTGATTTCAGACTCAAGTTTAAGCCCAGGTTCACACTGGGCTGCGGGAGTGAAGCAGTGCGAGTTCAGCTGAACTCGCACGATTTCACTCCCGCCCGGCAGTCCCGATTTCAGCCGCCGATTTCAGCCGCGATTTCAGAGACATCTGTGCAGGTTTCTGCACAGATGTCAATGTAAATCGCAGGCTGAAATCGCAAAAAGTAGTACAGAGACTACTTTTTTGAAATCGGTGCAATGCCGCAGATGCAGCCTCGCACCGATTAGGACGGTGCCATTGCCGTCAATTTGAGGCAAAATCTGCCGTTTTGACATGCGATTTGACATGCCAAATCGCATCTCAAAACGCACCAGTGTGAACCAGGGCTTAGACATATTTGTAGCGGTTTGCACTCCCTTCCCCCCAACTCTTGGATTCTGACTTCCTTGCATAGCTTAACGGCTGCTTTCTGCACTAACAGGGCTCCTTTAGTATCAAGGTGGAAAGAATAACACACAAAAAATGTGCACTAAAAACAGGTTTGACACTAGGCCCAGAACGAAAATAGAAGTTAAAGCAGCCCTAGCAAAAGACATATTTTTCAGGTCTGCTACAGACTAAGAAATGTTTAACTGCTTCAGCCCCGGAAGGATTTACCCCCTTCCTAACCAGAGCACTTTTTACAATTTGGCACTACGTTGCTTTAACTGACAATTGTGCGATCGTGCGTGTACCCAAACAAAATGTGCATCCTTTTTTCCCCACAAATAGAGCTTTCTTTTGGTGGTATTTAGTCACCTCTGCGGTTTATATTTTTTGCGCTATAAACAAAAGAACAGCGACAATTTTGAAAAAAATAAATAAATATCTTTTACTTTTTGCTATAATAAATATTCCAAAATATTTTTTTTTTTAAATAATTTTTTCCTCAGTTTAGACCGATATGTATTCTTCTACATATTTTTGGTAAAAAGAAAAAAAAAAATCCCAAAAAGTGTACATTGAATGAGGTTGCACAAAAGTTATAGCATCTACAAAATAGGGGATAGAATTATTGTATTGTTTTATAATTTTTCACTAGTAATGGCGGTGATCTGCAATTTTTAAACGGGACTGCGACATTATGGCAGACACATTGAACACTTTTGACACATTTTTGGGACCATTGCCATTTTTACAGAGATCAGTGCTATACAAATGCACCGATTTACTGTAAAAAAATTCACTGGCAGGGAAGGGGTTAACACTAGGGGACGATCAAGGGGTTAATTATGTTCCCTAAAGTGTGTTCTAACTGAAGGGTGGATGGGACTGACTTGGGGAAATGACAGATCAGTAATTTCTCCCCCTGAAAGAACCGGGAGCTGTGTGTTTACACACACAGCTCCTGGTTCTCGCTCTGTCACGAGCAATCGCGGGTGCCCGGCGATCATCGCGCCCGCGCCCGCCGGGCACATGCAACGGCACCGGGGGGCCTAGTGGCCACAGGGCGAAGTGACATTTTATAAAACCTGATTTCGCCCCAGCTGAGCAGTAAAACTGCGGCAGCTGGTCGGCAAGTGGTTAAAACATAGGGTGAAATAACTCTGTTTTATGCAGTGCAGTTTCACTGAAATGTATTTTAGACCTGTAATAGCACTAACCGCTATGAACAATGTAACTTGTGTGCACATGTGCAGAAATTACATCAAAGTGGCCACACAATGGACCAGAACCACCATCACCTCAACATTGTATACTCACCTTATGTCGGTTCCAAACCGCTCTGTTCACTCACCAGGATCAGGGAAACAAAATCCTGTGTAGGCCCCTAAAGCCAAAGTGCAGCTAAAATCAATAACAACAAAATCAGCATTAAGCACATAATTACAGTTAGAGTGATGTGTCCCTTGTGCCGATTCCCCTTCTGTTAGTAGAAATACTCCTCTGCCCTCTGTACTACAGCTTCTATGAAACAGACAGGGTCTATGGATGGAGATGGCGGAGCTATCAATCATCTGCCCGCTCTACATTCTTAAGTTGTGTTCCTTTCATAAATGCTGTAGTACAACTTCTACGAATGGAGCAGCTGGGTTGAAAAGGTGGGCATAGTCAGGATCTGTTAGTTGTATTATCCAATGCTACCGTAAACTGCCAGTGCAGCAGGAGTTAATGAAAGCCTGATGAGAGCCTGTGACAGCCCCTTAGTTGTACTACCCCCCAGCCACAGTTGAAGATTACAGCAGCAGGGGTGGAGGCACTAACAGAAGAGGAATCAGCACAAGGGACATATCCTACTGACTATAATTTTTGTCCCTTGTGCTATTTTTTCTGCTTTTGCTTTCACCTAGGTTATGTTAGAACTTACAGAAGGACAAGGACTAATTCCTCAGTATAATGTGACAGCAGTCGGGTAATAACAAGGCAAACGGCGCTGGCACATGGGACTAAGTCGCATTCTCACACATACATCAATCCCAGTGGTCAAAAGGAATGAATTGACGTGAGAAAAGGTTATATTATATGCTGTTGGGGAGAGGAAGAGTTAAAGAAGTGTTACTAAAACCCAGGACAATGCATTCACTAGATCTGGTCTCCCACTGTACATGGAAACTGAGGTATATATCTGACTGTCCTATGAGGCTGCATGACCTCTGACTTTCTGTCTGCATAGTGCTGAATGGCCCTGTGATGATTACAGATGGATTGAGGACAGTAAAAGAATGGCAGGATCAGAGAAGACAGGATCAGAGCAGACAGGATCAAACAGAATTTTTGCACATGTGGAGGATTAACCCCTTAGGTTCCACAGTGTATATAACAAGCATGTTTTACTGCATATATAGACTGATTTTACTGCTGTGGGTTTAGTAACACCTTAAGTCACTACTTTGCTTTTTGCTTGCATGGACAAAGGATAGCAACCCCTTAGCCGATTTGTGTGTTATTTACATTGCCTTTCTGCTAATAGTGATCTTTAAATGCATGGAATATTCTTAGTAGTGTCTAGCCAAATAAATATTTGCAGGGTTCCTTTTTAACATGTTCTCAAACTTTAAATTCTCAGACTTTATTTCTGCCCTATTCTATACTTTTAATATTAGGCAATGTCAAAACTTCCTTTGTTTGTTACCTTTTGGTCGGTTAAATATACCAATGAAAATGTTTTGTTATATCTGTTATCTGTTCAATAAGTACAAAATAATATCTTTGATCAACTCAGAAATTCAGAACTGTCCTGTGCACACTTTCTGCGTTATCTCAAGGAGTTTAGTTATCCTATCTTGGGACGACAGACGACAGATCGATTAGTGTCTATGCTGTCTGTTGGTCAGCGTACAATTGTGCTTAGGAGTTGTGTGCATTTCTGGCACATCATCTGGTATTTTCTGTACTTGCAAGGTGCCAACTACAGTAAATAAATTATCATCAAATAATATATTTTTTTACTGTGGGCGATTCAGGGTCAGATAAAAGTGGCCCCGCGGGATCACTTACAGAGGCGTTGGGAGAGGTGCCCTTCTCCGGCTGCTTCCTGGTAATTTCCGAGCTTACCAGAGCCCTCAGTAAATCCAATGCAGCCGATCCCTGGGCAAAAAGTCGAATGAGGGCAAGATGGCCCCCACTCGTCTCTATGCCCTTGGAGGACTGGAACAACCTCTAACGTCACTTCCGGTTCTCGGGGATAAAGCAAATGTCAATTTTTTATTTTTGTTTATTCTGCCTTTAAAGGTAAATGGGACATCTGGGGTCTTTTTGACTGCAGATCTCTCAATAAAAAGTACCCGTCATGCTTATTTCTATTACAAGGGATGCTTACATTCCTTGTAATAGGAATAAAAATTATCAGAAAATAAATAAAAAGGGATGGTGTAAAAATAAAAAATACACTGTGCTTGTGCACAGAAGTGAAAGCATAGGCCGCGCCCGCATATGTAATCAGTATTCAAACCACACGTGATGCATCATCACGATCGTTAAACCGAGAACAATAATTCTGTCACAGGACCTCCCTTGTAACCCTAAACAGGTAACCTGTAAAAAAATTTAGTGTCACCTATGGAGATTTTTAAGTACCGCAGTTTTTCGCCATTCCACGAGCATGCACAGTTTTAAAGCATGATATGTTAGGTATCCATTTACCTCAACGTAAAATCGCATTACAAAAAATTGGGGTAACTGTTATATATATATATATATATATATATATATATATATATAGATATATATATATTGATATATATATTTACAGTTGTGCTGTTAAGTTTACATACCCTGGCAGAATTAATTATTTCCTGGCCATTTTTCAGAGAATATGAATGATAGCACAAAAACATTTCTTTCACTCATGGTTGATGTTTGGCTGAAGCCATTTATTATCAAATCAACTTTGTTTATTTTTTCGAAAATTCCTAATGACAACAGAAACAACCCAAATTACCCTGAACTAAAGTTTACATACCCTGGTGATTTTGGCCTGATACATACACACAAGTTGACACAAAGGGGTTTGAATGGCTTTTAAAGGTAACCATCTTCACCTGTGATCTGTTTGTTTGTAATTGGTGTGTATTAAAGGTTAATTCATTTCTGGACTCTGACAGACCCTTGCATCTTTCATTCAGTGCTACACTGATGTTTCTGGATTCTGAGTCATGGGGAAAGCAAAAGAATTGTCAAAGGATCTGTAGGAAAAGATAGTTGAACTGTATAAAACAGAAAAGGGATATAAAAAAGATATTCAAGGAATTAAGAATGCCATTCAGCAGTGTTCCAACTCTAATTTAAGAGGTAGAAAATGATGGGTTCTGTTGAAACCAAACAACGGTCAGGGAGACCAACTAAAATTTCAGTCACAACTGACAGGAAAATTGTTTGGGATGCAAAGAAAAACCCACAAATAACTTCAGGTGAAATACAGGACTCTCTGAAAGCATGGGGTGTGGCTGTTTCAAGATGAACAATAAGGAGGCACTTGAAGAAAGATGGGCTGCATGGTCGAGTCGCCAGAAGAAAGCCATTACTACGTAAATGCCACAAAGTTTCCTGCTTACAATATGCCAAACAGCACAGAGACAAGCCTCAAACCTTCTGGCACAAAGTCATTTGGAGTGTTGAGACTAAAATTTTGCTTTTTGGTCACAACCATAAACGCTACATTAAGAGAGTAGTCAACAAGGCCTATTATGAAAGGTACATCATTCCAACTGTGAAACACGAAGGGGGATCGCTGATGTTTTGGGGATGTGTGAGCTTCAAAAGGCACAGAAAAGTTGGTCAAAATTGATGGAAAGATGAATGCAGTATGTTATCAAAAAATACTGGAGGAACATTTGAATGTATCTGCCAGGAAGCTGCACATGGGACCTACTTGGACATTCTAACATGACATTGATCCAAAACAGAAGGCCAAGACCAAGTTGTAAACTTTTGATCAGGGTCATTTGATTAGTTTCCGTTGCCATTTTGGATTTAAAAAGGGTAAACAGTTGATTGATAATAAAAGGCTTCAGCCAAACACTAACCATGAGTTAAAGAAAAGTTTTTGTGTCATCGTTCATATTCTCTGAAAAATGGCCAAGAAATCATAAATTTTGTTAGGGTATGTAAACTTATGAGCACAACTGTGTGTATGTGTGTGTGTGTGTGTGTATATCTATCTATCTATCTTTCTATATATATATATTATATGAAAGTGTATCATTTCTAAAAACAAAATGTGTTTGAAAGACCGCTGCGCAAATACAGTGTGACATAAAATATTGCAAGATCGCCATTTCATTTTCTAGGGTCTTTGCTAAAAAAATATATGATATTTGGGGTTCTATGTAATTTTCTAGCAAAAAATAAAAAAATTTAAGTTGTAAACAAAAAGTTCCAGAAAGTGGTTAATGGGATAAGGCATAAAGAAGATGTACTGCATATTTTTCATATGCTTTAAAAGACCAGGAAATATTTCTAACATTACAGAATATGATGTGATCCAGGATTTCCCCTAGTAAAGAAGTTAGAACAGATCATAATAAAAAGATATGACAAAACTATTACTGAAGTTCTAAAATGAAAACCTACTGTAGCATATTTTAATTCCAGCCCTTTTAATTGCACATAATGAGCTGCCAACAAATCTTTGGATTATATTTTTAGTTAAACTTTGACTAACTACGTTGGTTTTACAGTTGCTTTCAATTAGTACCCATAGCTAAAAATGAGAATGTAGACTCGGAACAAGAAAACAGGACTTTAACCTCAGCCTCAGGTCAGCCTGTGTTTTATCTGGAATTATTCCATAAAGCCCAATCGTGCCTAATTGGGTCCATTATTGTCCATCACACAGCCATATTATACTGATTGGTAAACAAAGTAGATGTCTAAATGTTCTATCGCAATGACAGATGAAAAGATGATGAACCATAAAAAAAACTACTTTGCTTCATGTAGACAACCAGAATACTTCTGTCTCTAGAAAGACAATGAAGAGCAGTGTGACTGAGCTGTGAATCGTGTACGTAATTAACAGATGGTCATATATGGTAGACTATCATTTAGGCCCCTTTCACTCTGGGGCGGGAGGCACGGTGGCAGTATAGCGCTGCTAAAAATAGCGGCGCCATGCCGTCCGAATTGCCGTGGGTATTAACCCCCGCTAGCAGCCGATAAAGGGTTTATAGCGCCCGCAATGTGCCTCCGCAGAGGCGCATTGCGGGCGGTATTACTGTGGTTTCACATTGTTTTAAATGGGAAGGAGTGGTATACATACCGATCCTCTCACCGCTCCAAAGATGCTGCTTGCAGGAGATTTTTTTTCTCTCCTGCCAGCGCATCGCCTCAGTGTGAAAGACCTCAGGCTTTCACATTGAGAAGGCTGGGCAGGAGTTTTTCAGGCGCTATTTAGGTGCTATTTTTAGCGATGTACCACCTGAAAAACTCCTCAGTGTGAAAGGGGTCTAAAACTAAACTCCATGAAAACCGCTAAATACACAGATAAAATAACTTTAAGGGAGGAGATTTGCCAAGAGATCTGCCAAAGAATTCATATTGCGGTCCATCAAGTCATGAGGTTTGTACATTTCTGTCACACAGCAATGTGCTGTCTGGCAGGGCAGGATATCAGATTTTTCTAAGCTATGTTTAGAGAACACTTACAGGGGAGTTCCGTGCAGCCGAGACACTCCTGCAACATCGCTGGATCTTTATGGACCTCAGGTAAGTATTAGGGGGGTTGCTGCACACAGAAGGCTTTTTATCTTAAAAGAAGAAGTCCAGCCTGAGCTTTTTAGGCTGGTCTTCTCCTCTGGGTCACAGGAGTGCAATTCATTTTGCACTTATGCGGCCCGCTCTCCACTGACCTCACTGCCATCAGCCGGGGCAGCGCGTCATGCGACTTCCAAGTCTGGATCCGCCAGCTGCCCTGATTGATGGCAGTCTCAGCTAGCTAGCTGAGACGGCCGCTCCCCGGCCCTTCACTGCTCAGCCCTCCAATGAGCGCTGAGAAGTAGAGCAAAAGCGATGCTAACTGACAGTCAACATCGCTCTGCTCGGGAAGGAGTGAGAACCGAGCCATCAGCGGTGTTCGGTGGCTCGGTTCTCAGTGCAGAGTTGCTGGGGACAGATGCAGCATCAGTCTGATGCTCCATCCACCGAGGAAACTATGAATAAGGAAAAAAAATAAGACCTTTACTTCTCTTTTAATGCATAAAATGCATTAGGATAAAAAAAAACTTCTACCTTTAAAAAAAAAATATTGTAATTGTACAGCTTTTTTATTTTTAAGGTACATTCCAGCCTAAAGTATAAACTATCTACATATATGTGAAATATCTGTGCATAATCACTTCAAATGTGTTAGCTGCAAACACCAAACTGATAGCAAATCAAAAATAGAATACATAAAATACAGTGAGGAAAAAAAGTATTTGATAAGAAGCCAGCTGGAAGCCACATTGCCCATGTACCTCAGCACCCACCGCTAGACAGTTGCAGCCGCTGCTCTCCCAGTCTTCCACTGCCCAACTCACTTCAAGGCACAAGCTTCCCTGACGCATTTCATCAAGGTGATACCTCATTAATTAAAAGGGTTAGGAGAAGCTTACAATCATGGAGCAAGTTGATCACTGGATGGCTGGGAGAGCGGCGGAATTGTGGTTTACCTTTGTAAGTGCATATGATTTATTTGGTTTTAGTAAAGCAGTGAGCTTTGGACAATTTCTCTATTTCTCTTTGAGTTACATCTCCCTGAAAATAAGATCTGTGATAAATCCTGGGCTCAGTGATCCTCCTTTTGAAAAATCTTTTGGATGAGATGGCCGTTTGTTACTTTAATTTGCCACTGTATGGGTTCTGGAACTAAGGAGCATGTTTTAATGACCTTTGTATTGGGGGTCATCCTAAGGTGAAAGCACACTTGAGTGGAGCCGGTGGAGGTGCACACTAGGAGTTATTGTATAGCATGAAGATATCGGATATGTGTCCGGGACTTTATCACATTCTTTCTTTTATCTGACTTAAGATTATATATCCTGTCTATTTTGAACACAGTTTTCTTTTTCATATATTGTCTTTCCCACTGTATTGTGTAATTGTAAAAGCAAGGCACGTATTTTTTGTATATAAAAATCTGCCCCTGAAATAGTCATGGAACACTATTTACCTTCACAGTGTTTCTTCGATTATCATCCTGGCATTAATTCTGTCTGCCAGATTGCAATGCTGAGTAAAGCTCCATGGCTGCCAGTAATGTGTTCTCCTTATTGCCAAGCATGAAATTAATGGAAGCCAGGCAGTCACAATTTCCCAGATCTGATTAACTGACATGACTGCAGTAACACATCTTAAAGAACAAGTCCAACAAACAAGGGAAACCAAATGGAGAACTGCTACTGCACCCACTATTGTATATGAAACCAACTCTGAGTTTTGTGTAATTCACTGTAGCAAGATTTCAAAGAGCACCCCACATGTAGGGTGGGTGAGGCTGCTTTTTCAAGAATGTGCTGCATTTCTCCTGATCACTTACCACCTGCTAGGTCCAGTCATATTGAGGCTTTCTATGCAGGTTTTACTGAATCTAAGGCTCAGTTCATATGAATTGGATGCATTTTATATATGTGAGATAACACTGATTTCTATTGAAGCTCGAATTTAAAAAACAGAGTCCTGCACATTTTCTGAGCACTGCAGTGTGGTTCAGTTGTGAATTCCAGGCTCATTTTTGAATCGCACGTGTTCAGTTGTGTTAAGGATTAAGTTCAGAATTTCAGTACGGATTGCTTTCAAACTACAAGAGTTTACACTCTTGGGGGTGAATTCACAAACGATTTTGCACGTTATTGAAGCTAGTTCAATTCACTAAACGATTTAACGCTTTGAAAAATCATCAAATAACGTTTCACTACACAGAACCGATATTTTAAGGTGTGGATCCTTATTTAAAGATTCGATCGTTATTTTAAAGAGTCAAATCGTTATTTTAAAGAGTCAAATCGTTAAATATGTACAGAAGTGCAATTCACAAAGATTTTTTTGACAGTTATCGATCGTTAATTTAACACCTCCCTCAGGGTGTCGTTATGACATTTCCTAGGCGATATTTTGTTGTTAGAGGAAGCTTTTGGCGATTTTTGTAGTGTAGTGAAGTTTTTAGTAGTGTTGGGCAAGATGGAACCATGCTCTATTTGAACTTAAAATTATCCAGAGGCGAAGAAGAACACGTTAGAATGTTGTTCAGATTTATAAACGTGTATTCCGTTCACGTACTATTTTGGATGACTTTTCTGAAACCCAGGTGATAGCTAAATTCCGATTATCATCTCCCATGATTTATTCTCTGTATGAGGAAATACACATGGCTTTAGAAAAACACACACAAGAAGTTTTGCACATCACATGCTCAAGCTACGAGTAAGCATCACATGATGTGAAACATGTCAGCCATTTTCTCCTTGTCCACTCACCGTTTTAGACTACATGCATTTTGGCTGTTTTTTTTTATTGAAATCTTGTTTGCTTATGCTTTAAATAAAGACATCGTTTTCCGAGGAGTGCGGCGATCCAGGATTTTTTCCTTCATCACATGCTCAATCTCCACGTGTGTATTGCTTGTGTCTCTCTCTCTCTCTCTGCATCTGCTCTTTTCCACATGCAGCTGTTCTCCTCCCCTTCTGCTCCCAGAATGCATCTCTCCAGCATTATTTAACGATCTTGGACATTATTACGATTTGGAACGTTAAAATAACTCTTGAGTAGTTAGCATAACGATTGGATAAAGAGTCAGTTGAAAACCATAACGACTATGTGCTTTCGTGAATACCATGTTTGCTAGCGTTAAATAAGGAGTGCTAATTTAACAACTGAAGAAAACCAATAACGTTTCTCTTTGTGAATTGACCCCTTGATCTACTATGTACAGGGAGTGCAGAATTATTAGGCAAATGAGTATTTTGACCACATCATCCTCTTTATGCATGTTGTCTTACTCCAAGCTGTATAGGCTTGAAAGCCTACTACCAATTAAGCATATTAGGTGATGTGCATCTCTGTAATGAGAAGGGGTGTGGTCTAATGACATCAACACCCTATATCAGGTGTGCATAAATATTGGTCAACTTCTTTTCCTTTGGCAAAATGGGTCAAAAGAAGGACTTGACAGGCTCAGAAAAGTCAAAAATAGTGAGATATCTTGCAGAGGGATGCAGCACTCTTAAAATTGCAAAGCTTCTGAAGCGTGATCATCGAACAATCAAGCGTTTCATTCCAAATAGTCAACAGGGTCGCAAGAAGCGTGTGGAAAAACCAAGGCGCAAAATAACTGCCCATGAACTGAGAAAAGTCAAGCGTGCAGCTGCCAAGATGCCACTTGCCACCAGTTTGGCCATATTTCAGAGCTGCAACATCACTGGAGTGCCCAAAAGCACAAGGTGTGCAATACTCAGATACATGGCCAAGGTAAGAAAGGCTGAAAGACGACCACCACTGAACAAGACACACAAGCTGAAACGTCAAGACTGGGCCAAGAAATAGCTCAAGACTGATTTTTCTAAGGTTTTATGGACTGATGAAATAAGAGTGAGTCTTGATGGGCCAGATGGATGGGCCCGTGGCTGGATTGGTAAAGGGCAGAGAGCTCCAGTCCGACTCAGACGCCAGCAAAATGAAGACAGTGCTTATTCATGGCCATGAATAAGCACTGATCCAGTGCGAAACGCGTCGGCTGTTCCTTGTTTCTACTGCTGTGACCCTATTTTTGTACATGCTGTCTATTGAATAAAAGACCACCCATCAGGTTTTGGAGTGCGGCTATCCATTTTTCTTTGTCTTCATTTTGCTTAGTGCACCGCCAGCACCCTCGGTATCCTGCACCACCTGTAACCATTTAGTGATCCCACCTGGAGCGGTGACTCCTTTCTCTCTATTGTTTCAGACGCCAGCAAGGTGGAGGTGGAGTACTGGTTTGGGCTGGTATCATCAAAGATGAGCTTGTGGGGCCTTTTCGAGTTGAGGATGGAGTCAAGCTCAACTCCCAGTCCTACTGCCAGTTTCTGGAAGACCCCTTCTTCAAGCAGTGGTACAGGAAGAAGTCTGCATCCTTCAAGAAAAACATGATTTTCTTGCAGGACAATGCTCGATCACACGCGTCCAAGTACTCCACAGCGTGGCTGGCAAGAAAGGGTATAAAAAAAGAAAAACTAATGACATGGCCTCCTTGTTCACCTGATCTGAATCCCATTGAGAACCTGTGGTCCATCATCAAATGTGAGATTTACAAGGAGGAAAAACAGTACACCTCTCTGAACAGTGTCTGGGAGGCTGTGGTTGCTGCTGCACGCAATGTTGATGGTGAACAGATCAAAACACTGACAGAATCCATGGATGGCAGGCTTTTGAGTGTCCTTGCAAAGAAAGGTGGCTATATTGGTCACTGATTTGTTTTTGTTTTGATTTTGAATGTGAGAAATGTATATGTGTGAATGTTGAGATGTTATATTGGTTTCACTGGTAAAAATAAATAATTGAAATGGGTATATATTTGTTTTTTGTTAAGTTGCCTAATAATTATGCACAGTAATAGTCACCTGCACACACAGATATCCCCCTAAAATAGCTAAAACTAAAAACAAACTAAAAACTACTTCCAAAAATATTCAGCTTTGATATTAATGAGTTTTTTGGGTTCATTGAGAACATGGTTGTTGTTCAATAATAAAATTCATCCTCAAAAATACAACTTGCCTAATAATTCTGCACTCCCTGTATTGGCCAGCACTGACAAAAATCCATTCCCGAGCCTTGCAAATTCACATCACAACCACATAAAAAAACGCGCCTACCGCTGAACAAATGCTTATTATATTCATAGGGAAAACAAACATACAATTTGCACCGCACATGTGAGAGTCCAGCATAAGAAAAATCTTGGCAATGACATTATGATAAAGCAGGCATCTTGCAGTAGAGGTTTGTTTGAATCAGGAAGAAATAATAACCACCATATTACATATAGCAGAAGAAATTAAACATATTTGGTTCATACTTTGTACAGTTATTCAAAGAATCTGACATATCGGTACTTAAATGCTCTCTTCATGATTAAAATACTCTTTTCTTTTTAAATGATGGCATCACATTTACATCAAATTGCACAAAAAGCTTACATTTGACTTGCATAATACAGAAATCTCATACCTTAGATATTAAAGAATCTGGGTCTTCTGAAACCTGCAGAGAAAAAAAACAAAGATGGTGAATTTTGATTACTTTAGAACAGGGCTGAACAAATGCTATGTAAAAACTTTAGCTTTTGGACTTTTATTATTTTACCATCCGGAAAATGCATCATAATTGTTGGCATTAAGCTAGCAATACACAAGTAGAATTTAAATCTTCCGATTTTCTAATGATTAATTGGGTTAACTTTTGTTTTTGACCGTAGTGAGGAGGAGGAGCCGTATGGAAAAAATTTCTCAACGCAACAAAATTCTAACAGTGAATGTGGTTTGTGTTCAAGAAAAATTGTACATATTGAATTGAAGCCTGTTTAATACGCCTGGGATTACATTCAAAAAGCTGATATGGATGATATTTTAACCACTTAACCACTTAAGACCGGGACCAAAATGCTGCTAAAGGACCTTGCCCCTTTTTGCGATTTGGCACTGCGTCGCTTTAACTGACAATTGCGCGGTCGTGCAACATGGCTCCCAAACAAAATTGGCGTCCTTTTTTCCCCAAAAATAGAGCTTTCTTTTGGTGGTATTAGATCACCTTTGCGGTTTTTCCTCAGTTTAGGCCGATACGTATTCTTCTAACTATTTTTGTTTAAAAAAAATCGCAATAAGCGTTTAGCGGTTGGTTTGCGCAAAATTTATAGCGTTTACGAAATAGGGGATAGTTTTATTGCATTTTTAATTTTTATTCATTTTTTTTTTTTTTTACTACTAATGGCGGCGATCAGCAATTTTTTTTCGTGACTGCGACATTATGGTGGACACTTCGGACAATTTTGACACATTTTTGGGACACTTGTCATTTTCACAGCAAAAAATGCATTTAAATTGCATTGTTTATTGTGAAAATGACATTTGCAGTTTGGGAGTTAACCACAAGGGGGGCGCTGAAGGGGTTATGTGTGATTTAACATGTGTTTACAACTGTAGGGGGGTGTAGCTGTAAGCGTGATGTCATTGATTGCGATTCCCTGTATAAGGGATCACGCGATCAATGACCCTGCCACAGTGAAGGACAGGGAAGCAATGTTTACACACGGCTCTCCCCGTTCTTCAGCTCCGGGGACTGATCACCGCACTTCAGCGGCAATCGGGTCCGCGAGTCCCGCGGTCCCGGAGCTTTGGACCGGGTCACGGGAGCGCGCCGCGGGCGCGTGCCCGTGACCCACGCTGGATACTAGTACAGGACGTACCTGTACGTGGATGTGCCCAGCCGTGCCATTCTGCCGACGTATATGTGCAGGAGGCGGTCCTTAAGCGGTTAAGGACAGCCTAGCACTGATATACGTCGGGAGAATGGCACGGCTGGGCACAGGCACGTACAGGTACGTCGCCTTTAGGAGCCCAGCCGTGGGTTGTGGGCACGCGCTTGTGACCCGGTCTGAAGCTCCGGTGTCCAGCGATCGGGTCACAGGAGCTGAAGAACGGGGAGAGGAGAGTTCTTCTGTGTGGCAGTGACACTGATCGTCTGTTCCCTGATATAGGGAACGACGATCAGTGATGTTACAGCTACGCCAACTACAGTAAGAATCACTCCCTTAGGGCTCACTTAACACCTTAGCGTCCCCTAGTGGTTAACCCCTTCACTGCCATTGTCATTTTTACAGTAACAGTGCATTTTTATAGCACTTTTCGCTGTGAAAATGACAATGGTCCCAAAAATGTGTCAAAAGTGTCCGATGTGTCCGCCATAACGTCGCAGTCATGAAAAAAATCATGATCGCCGCCATTACTAGTAAAAAAAAAATTATAAAATGCCATAAAACTATCCCCTATCTTGTAGACCAGGGGTGCCCAACCAGTGGCCCGCCGAGCCCTCTGATATGGCCCTCAACCTCCTGCTCTGGGATGGAATAGAATACTGTTATTGAAGGCAAGTTTATTACTAAAATCACAGTGTATATATGGGCATACTGTTCTGCAGTAAACTAATCCCATGCCTGCACTGAGCCATAGGCCCCTTTCACACGGTCAGTTCGACCCAATGGGACACTCCATTCACCTCTAAGGAGTAGCAGATGTAAATGGACTTGTGTCTGTTTACAAATGCCTACCTCCAATCAAATCCGCAAAAAGAGTAGAGTGGGCTGCCATCCACCCGCTTTGCTCATTGTGGCCCGCGACCAGTTACCAATTCGCTTAAGTGGCCCTCGAACTTCAAAAGGTTGGGCACCCCTGTTGTAGACGCTATGGGCCAGATTCAGGTACATCTGCGCAAATACATGGAAGTACTATACAGCCCATGCTCAGGTATTTTCTGCCAGGAATGTCTGATGTTCATACATTAAAACAGTGTACAAGTGTCTAAAGTTTTCCAACCAAGTTTTAGAAATTCACAGGGCAATGAAAAACATTTGGACCACTGTGAACCAAGAATGATTTCAGAGTGACAGAGAATGTCTCAAAGATGAAGCGTCAAAGATTTTCAATGGCCATATCACACTGCTATGGTTTGATATATTTTCTATGCATCAACCTGTTCAAAAGGCACTTGATTAAAAAAATATAGGTTTATGCAGAAAAGTTCAAATTGATAAATATTTATGTGTTTTATTTTTAAAATGAAGGCAGGAGTGATATTATTCCAACAACGGTCTACCTGTTCAACTTTCCCATTAAAGGTAATTCAACCATTACTTGTAACCCACTTTTAGCCTAGTATCTCACCAACACAGAAAAAGGCTACAAAGCCACATTACACATTCAACATGCCAATATCATTGCAGATATGCATATAAATACAGTATCTGTTCATGTTAAATATATATTTTCATTTCCCTGTAAATCCTTTTTTATTGGAGTACATCACATGACATGTTTAGTCTTAAACTACTGTGTTCTACTGCCACCTCAGGCGATTTGGACACTAGCAAACAAAGTTGTAAAACGGCCCAGTAAAACTCCGATAGGATTTGTCCCACAGACTTCCTAAAATAGAATTACCTAGCCATGGACATGCAGAGTATGTCTTCCAGGTGTGTGGGTAGACTTTTCAGACGTTTTCTTCCTAGCCTTCAGATGCATAGGGATAATGCCCAATAGCCCCCTGTCTCTCAGGACCTGGCTTCAACAGCCAAGCCCTAAAAGCCAGAAACCGAGAAGCAGGATGGTGGACTGGACCATGGGACAGAAGGTCTGGGTTGTCCAGAAGGGCTGTAAGAGTATGTCTGAGTATCAACTTCTCTTGGGTCAGTTCAGGGCAATAAAGAAAAACCGGATGTAATCCATCTCTAATCTATAAGTCAAAGGGAGGAAAAGCTTTTAAGAGGGAAAGGTATCGATCTCACAAAGATACCAAAGCATCCACTGCTAAAGCTGACGATCCCTCATACTGGGGACGAAAACTGTTAAGTTAGTTGAAGTTGGATGGCAGGGGGTCTATGTCTGGTGTCTCCCACCTGCAATAGAGAGCCTCAGATAGAGAGAGACCACTCTCCTAGATTTTGTCAACTGAGGAGGTCAGCCTGCCAGTTTTTCATGTCTGGGATGTGCACAGCGGTCAGAGCCAGAGTGTGGAGTTCTGCCAAATCAGAATGAGATCTCCTTTTCTTTGAGCTGCATGACTGCTGGTGCCTTGCTAATGTAAGTCACTACTGTGACATTGTCCACTGGATCCTGGTTGTAGTTGAGAGGTCCAAAGTTGAAAGGGACAACCAAATTGCCATAAGTTCCAGGATATTGATGGAAAGCCGAGTTACATCCAGCATCCAAGTCCCTTGTATTAAATGGGTATCTAGGATCAGGTTGGCAACCAATTGGAAATGTTGCATGCACACAGCAAAACTCAGGAAGAACTGATATGGTATGAACATGAGAATGCGTAAATAATATTCTTGATGTCCACTGCGGTCAGAAGATCCTCTTGTTAAAAGGTCTGCTAAAGATTATCATATAGATCTGCCTATTTAGGCAAAGAAATAAGCAAGAAGTAGATTGGAGGTAGAGATAAAAAAAACTCAAGTTTGCAGCCACAGGGTCCATGAAGATGGACCGTCAAGATTTGTTAAGGCAAGAAATGGCAGAGTCCACAACTGGAAATGTCCATTTCCCTGGGAACTCCTCCTCAAAAGGGTGTTACCATGCAAAATGTTAGTGAGGGACGAACACCTTAACAGTAAGAGGCCATAAACAAAGACTTAAAAGAAAGTGTACATGGAATATTTTTACAGTTTGTTTGCACTTTCGGAATCCCAAATGATGACTTGAAGGCCAATACAGATTGTTCCAGAACAAGACCAAAAATTGCATCCTTAACATGGGAGAATGTCAGCAGAGCGAATCTCCTCTTATGACAAGCTCTCCGAGAAAGATGAGACACCAGCCTCATTTGTCTCTGAGGGAGTGCCTAAACAATCAGAGGCAGGTCAGAATCTCAAAATACCCATAGGGAAAGAGGCACCCCCTGAAGGGGGCCTCATGAAAAGGCAGATACTTAGACTTAGGATTGTGGTCTGAATTAACAGTGTCAAAATCTTCATGGGAAAAACTGCCCTCCCAAAGCTATTAGTGGAGCATAAGCCAGCAGGGCCCACTATCTGTGCACTTCGAGGAGAGGATTTGTCCCACTAGGGGAGTTCAAAACCACCTATACTGAAGATTAGGGAAGGGTGATGTCTCCTGTGAAATCACTTCAGGCAGCTGAGAGTCCCGATGTCCAGAGTAGTGAAGAAGGAAAACTGAATCTGTGTGCTAAGTCCACACACTCCCCCACTGCAACAGAAATTGTCAAAACTTAACTGCACTCTTATTTTTTATCCCTCAAGTATCAGGGCAACAGCACACCGATAGGGCAAGTGTCCAGGCTTAACACAACTGTCTTCCCACAGATCACCCAGCAGACAAAGGATGTTATGGAGTAAGCCCCATCCAAGTCTTTGACCTCCTGGTGGGCATACCCTATAGGGGGTCTTCAGAGACAAGGCTGCACCACAGAAGGCACACGGTTCTGGACCTAAATAGCATCCTGCAGCTAACTCACTGCAAAGCATGTTGTTTGCTTTTCTCAAAGCAGAGAATAGAAGTCCACCACCTGAGGACTGAGAGACATACATCATGCATGGAATGGAAGGGGTTATACTGGGCTGTCCTTACAACTTTATTTGCTAATGTTCAAGTCACCTAAAGGTGGCAGTATAACCTGGTAGTTTAATCCTGTGTACTGTAAAGTACAAATAAAAAAAGTAATTAGCTATAAAGTCATTTTTTATTGTAGGTTTACTAGTGCAACTCCACCATTTTTGACAACACTGATACTGGTAATCAAGGAGTGTATAAGTATAAAAATGTACAAACGTTAGTTTCTTATGTTGCTTTATTGGTAGGTTATGTTTAGTAGCCAAAAACGTGGCTACATATCTAAATATGTGTATTTTGGTGCCAGAATAACACAAGTCACTACAATACATTTTTTACAACAAATTTGGCAAGAATGTACAGATTAGTGTTAAAGGACAGCAGAAATTAGGAATCAATTACCAATTATAGATGAGCTTTTTTTTTCTGATTTCCCTTCTAAATGTTTTTTTTTCTTTGTCTGAATTTCTCACTTTCTGTTCCTCCTCAGTAAGCTTGCCCCATCATCCGAGCTGTTCTGGATGGGGGTTAGTCAGTGTGCTCGCCCGCTTCCTTGGGACTACATCTCTGCGAGAAGACGATTGGGGGTTAGTCAGCGTCTCCCCGCAGGGATGTAGTCCCAAGGGAGGGGGCGAGCACGCTGACTAACCCCCAGCCAGAACGGCTCGGATGATGGGGCAAGCTTACTGAGGAGAACAGGAAGTGAGTAATTCAGACAAAGAAAAAAAACATTTAGAGGGGAAATCGAAGGAAAAGGTAAGTGAACAAATGATGCACTAGCTTAAAGGAATTTGAATAAAGTAGATCAGCGCCAAAAAATAATTAATAATAATAAACAAATACAAAAGCTGCTCCTCAAAGGCAATTAGTGATTGCAATGAATGAAGGTATGTATAGAGGGCGCTAGACTACAAGTGAATACTTCACAAAAGGAGCGTAACCCTTAAAGTTGTGCAAATAGCACGACACGCCAACTCAAAATTAGAATTAATGAACATCTAGCCAACATCAAAAAAAACTTTCCCAATCATAGTGTGTCAAGGCATTTTGCTAGTCACCATGATAGTGACCCCAGCCTATGCACATTCTACGTAATTGATAAAGTCTCCAAGCACTGGCGTGGAACACATATGACCCGGAGTGTGTCACAAAACGAAACCAAGTGGCTGCATAGATTACGCACGATGCAGCCCCTTTGCCTCAATATTGAACTGGATCTGAATTGCTTTCTGGCTAATGATTAAAGATGGAGGCTTCAGATCCAGACCACAAATGATATTCACTTATTAATATTCTACATAGGTAGGTGTGGGTGAATTAACCTATTGTGGAGTCAAGACATATTGAGTCCTAGTGGATTTAATATTCAAAAAAGGGGTGCGAGAAAGCCAGTCAGAGTATTCAATTCTCATTTGTAGACATCGCTTTGTATTTTTTATTTTATAAATTTAATTTTAATTCTAATGTATTTGCCAATTGGACACACAACAATATTACTACTCTGCTTCAGTAAATATATAGAGCTGGTAATCAAATATTTGAGAGAAGTAGAATGTCATCTTCTTCAGTTGTTTAGCAATTAAACTTGTATGTCATGATGCTCAATCCTGCTTATCCAACACGGGAGA
Organism: Rana kukunoris; assembly: GCA_029574335.1. NCBI lineage: Eukaryota > Metazoa > Chordata > Amphibia > Anura > Ranidae > Rana > Rana kukunoris. The sequence goes on along the minus strand of CM056054.1, from coordinate 50,257,642 downwards.
CTGCAGTGCACATTTAGAGGGAAGCAAGGGTGGCAATGTTTCTCTTTTTCTGATTTGCACTCCGCGAATGTGTTTATCCAAATGCAGATGTTTTAAACATTTTTTATGATTTTTAAATCAACCATCCAATTGTTTTGTATGCCTGTATGAGAAGAACGGTGCCAGGTTCTGTAATTAGCTGAACGGCACTGAGGCTGCTTTTCAATTTGGTCTTCCCCGTCTGGAACTAATGAGTAGTCTGTTGAGACTACAAATACCATGATGCTTTGTGACCAGGTACGCCCCCTGAAGACGTTAAGCAGCGAAACGTACGTCGGCGGAGGTACCTGGTCACGTGATGTGCTCCCCGACCTGTGGAGTTAGCAGCTGGGAACCCATACGCCTGCTACGGAGGTAGCAACGGATCCGGATGCCCTCAATACTAACCGCACTACTAGCGGTGACGTGTCTGCAGCCCCAGTGCCAGGAGGTACTTTTAAAGTAAGAGGCCATTTGGCTTTTGCGCATGTTAATCATTTTAATAAAACAGTATTACACTATTGCAATTTCCTTTGGCTTTTATATCCTGCCGGGAACGAGGTTATACAAGTTATTATCCTGTCAGCATGTGTGCAGGCACAATCCTGCCAAAGCTCTATTTGACTATCTTTTTCAGTAAAGTAGTCAAACACTTCTGGTAAGTGCATCCATTTTCCTCAGCACGTTTTTGGGTGGAAGAAGAAAATTATCCAAGTGTGGTGGTGGCGTTTTCACTTAAATCAAAAGTACAGCGGTTAGGAAGAGTGGATCACTAACTTTACTGTTACTCACTATTGGGACATTTTATTACCATTTCTATCATTTAAGCAATCTTAAATTTTTTGCATTATATAGTACTATTGTATTAGTACTATTGCTATTAATTTCATTCAATATTTCGCTATTTGCACAACTTTAAGGGTTACGCTCCTTTTGTGACGTATTCACTTGTAGTCTAGCGCCCTCTATACACACCTTCACTAGCTTAAAAGAAGCTATATAGAAAATAAACCTTTACAACCCCTTTAAATAAAAATAAGGTAAAACCATGTTTTAATTGTCGACTGTACAATTCCAAGTATTTAAAAAAAGCACCTTGTTTTTTCTCTTTTTTTCACAACACTCCTGGGGAAGAACAAGTTTGGTTAAAGCTGGCCATACACTAGCAAATTCTTGAACAAAATAAAAACATAAGGTGCATTGGCCTAGTGCATTATCCAACATACATATATTTAAAATTATTAAAAATAAAACTACTCACAAGTTTAGGGAATAGTAATCTCGCACATCAAGCCACTGCAAACTCCCAACTTTTCCAAAATCTCTAGCTCAATGAAGAATAGTCAGCCGGCAGGGACTCCGGTAAGGACCTCCTTGAGCTAGAGAAGTTGGGAGTTTGCAGTGGCTTGATGTGCAAGCTTGTGAGTAGTTTTATTTTAATCATTTTAAAAAAACTTATGTTGGATAATGCACTAGGTCAGTGTGCTCTCTGTTTTTATTTTCTACAGTGTTCTAAGAAAACCCCAGTCCTAGAGGGCAGCAAGGCTGTGTAGCAATATCCACTTGTGACTGTTATACTCTCTTCCGATTTGCACTATCACACCAATGTGCAGGAGAATATCGTTACTAGCAGATTTTTGTATGAACATCTGTATAAACTTTCTCACTGCATTTGACCACTCGTCGAATGCTGTTTGAAATTGCTTCAACATTTTGTTTGCATTTGATTCTGGAACAAATGGACTTTCCTGAAAACTACATACTGTATACTGTTGGAAAAAATGTGAAAAAAAAATAAGAAAAAAAACCTGCTGCTTCAAATTTTCTCATTATTGCAGTTAAAAACAAACGTAGATTTGATCGCACCAAAGATTAAAAAATCAAACTAACAAACTTAAAGGGGTTGTAAAGGTAAAAAAAATTTCCCAAATAGCTTCCTTTACCTTAGTGCAGTCCTCCTTCACTTACCTCATCCTTCAATTTTGCTTTTAAATGTCCTTATTTCTTCTGAGAAATCCTCACTTCGATTACCTTCGATTACCTCATCCTTAGATTTTGCTTTTAAATGTCCTTTTTTCTTCTGAGAAATCCTCACTTCCTGTTCTTTTGTCTGTAACTCCACATAGTAATGCAAGGCCTTCTCCCTGGTGTGGAGTGTCATGCTCGCTCCCCTCCCTTGGACAACAGGAGAGTCAGGACACCCACTAACACACAGCTCCTTTCTCTATCTGCAACGTAGAGAGCGTCCTGGCTCTCCTGTTGTCCAGGGGAGGGGGCGAGCACGACACTTCACACCAGGAAGAAAGCCTTGCATTACTGTGTGGAGTTACAGACAGAAGAACAGGAAGTGAGGATTTCTCAGAAGAAAAAAGGACATTTAAAAGCAAAATCGAAGGATGAGGTAATCGAAGGATGAGGTAAGTGAAGGAGGACTACACTAAGGTAAAATAAGCTATTTAGGAAAAAAATGTTTACCTTTATAACCCCTTTAAAATTTAACATAGCGAACAAAATTCCACTAGCGCATGGCCAGCTTTAGAAGATGTTTGCTTCCATTTTTAAATGATGGCGGGTACAATACTACCAGCTCTTGTGGGCGCTGCATACAAAATACTACATTTATCTGTAAAACAAAAACATTCTAACATGTCAATTCATATTTATTTCTCTATTTTGCAGCTATACAATTGGAGAAGATCCGACGATCGTAATTATGGGACACCCAAACATGTCTGAGTTGTATTACTCCAGCCAAACCCTTGGCAACACTTATATAGCCATAGAAGATATAATCAGTTCTCAGAACATCATCTCCAGAGTCATGCACAGCTACCTTGGCATACTAGTTCCACTTGGCTTACTCGCTGGTATCTTCAGTCTTGTCATTTTAATCAAGAACAAGATAAAGCTTCAAACAATGGAAAATCTGGACTTCTATCTTTTCTGTTTGGTAATTACAGACATCACAATTATCCTGTATTCTTTAACGTCTTCAGCAAGACCAGGCTATTTGGAAATATCAAACATGAGCTGTGGGGTTCTGTGTTTATTCTTCAACATAAGCTATTTCTTTTCTCAGTACCTGCTACTAGTGATGCTTCTCATGTTACTTGTAGACACATCTGCTGCTGGATCTCGAATGATAAAAGTCATTACTAATTGGTTGGGATGTTTATCTCTGACTTTGATATTCTCTATAACAATGTCACTAGTAACTGTGTCCCTCTTAGGAACATACAATAATCTTCAGAACATAACATACTGCCAGCTGGATCCATTAAATGCCAGTCCAAAGTATGACCTAGTTAAGTTCTCCATTGGATTCTGTGTGCCATCACTCATTGTCTTCGTTCTCTTGGTTCTACTGGTTATTCAGGTGCAAAGACAAGATCAAGTCACAGCGAAAGAAAAGCTCCATGGTTCTATGGTTGTTCTACTTGGTATAGCCATTATGTTTGCATGCCGGCTTTTCTACAATATTATGCTCCTTAGGAGAATGAGATTAAAGATTTTTGGGTTCTATTTGTCTCCCAGAGAGGAGCTAGTCATGAACATTGCAGAGCTGGTAGTATTCAGTGGTAGCTGTATAAGACTCATCTGCACAATGACCTTGCACAAACCATGTTGGGATGGAGTCAAGAAATCCTTGAAGTTCTTCAAGAAGATGTGTACAACAGAAACATCGAACAGTGTTATCTAGCTGATTTTCTTGAACAAACGACGCCACGCCAAAAGAATCACAGATTTCCATTGCTTGCACTACTCCTCAGAGAATGGGAAATTACAAATGCCTAGAGTCACCCTAAAATCAGCTGGGTCTACCTTATTCATTCTGCCATGAAGCACCTACAGTACGGAACCCATGACCATCCATTGCCTGGAAAGCACCCTCTCTGGAAGTTTTTTTTAAAACAGACTCAAGACACATCTATTCACCCAGGCTTATAGAAATACCTGACAAGCCCTTCTCTTCGATAACCCCAAAACCCATTTGAATAGTGCCGAGTTTTCTAGGGAGAAAAACGCTATAGAAATTGTATTAATATTATTATTGTTTGCAAAATACGTAGCTCTCTATCTTGTAATACACCAATGCCATGAAGCAGTAGTTCCTCACATATTTTCCACATATACCTTTGGTTAATTTTGGGGTTTTGTGTAGCAGATAAATTAAAGGGGTTGTAAAGGAAACATTTTTTTTCATAATAAGCACCCTTTACCTGCAGACATCCCTCTTTTCACTTCCTCATTGTTCGTTTTTGCTCAGAAGTTGCTCTAAAAATAGCGACGCTATACTGCCGGGATTTCCGCGGGAATCGGCCGTTAAGCGGTGCGGTATTAACCCCCGCTAGCGGCCAATAAAGGGTTAATACCGCTTACAATGCGCCACTGCAGAGGCGCATTGCGGGCAGTATTGCCGCGGTTTCCCATTGTTTTAAATGGGAAGGAGTGGTATACACGCCGCTCCTCTCACCGCTCCAAAGATGCTGCTTGCAGTAGATTTTTTTCACTCCTGCCAGCGCATCGCCTCAGTGTGAAAGCCCTCAGGCTTTCACATTGAGTATACAGAGAAGGAGTTTTTCAGGCGGTATGGCAGCGCTATTTTTAGCGATGTACCGCCTAAAAAACTTCTCAGTGTGAAAGGGGTCTAAATGTGGGAGATCTGAAATACTAGAACTATCACAAGTAACTTTGTTTAAAAAGTGCATTGGATAGCGTTGTCATTTTAGTTCATAGTGGACTGCTAACCTGTACCAAGCAAAATGCTGTTGATGTTTAATAGGTGTGAATTTGGTTCCGAAAACATAGATAGACGGTGAAGTACGGTTCAGAATGACAGCCACAGAGTCTGTCCTTTTAAAAACAATTTAGCAGTGGTAGTTTCCTTAACAATCTGCTCCAGGAAAGTTGTTTTTGCGAGAGAAACATCCTAATGAAAATTCATCCACCAATGGCACCAGTATATATATATATATATCATACAGTATTATTTAAAATGTAAGTATTAACTAACACACATTGCCTTCGGATAAATGCGTATGATTTGCATTCCTCCAGTCCTACGATTTCTAAGCAGTGATATTATACATATTTTATGATGTGACAAGCATTTATAATGTATTGATGTCTGTGTAATTTTTATTTTAGATGTATGAATGTTTCTTCCAAAAAATACACAACACTTGAAATGTTACTGTGCTAATAAAAGACAAGCATACTGAGTCAATAAGCATTGTGTGTTGTCCAAACATCCCTAGGTACTGCTGGCTGATAGCTTCAACAAATAAAATGGTGCTTTATCATTTTGGCAGGAGAAAACAGGATTTGATGTAATGGAACAGAGCAAAAGAAGGTCATAATCTAGAAATGATTTAGGCTCTAGGTTTGTTCAAGTGTATATAACCAGTATGTACATATATAGCTGGGTGGTAATATGCCATTGTCTACCCTGTTACTAAATTTTTTAACATGATAATACCAAACGCAAACAGATATTGTAAGCACAGCTGATCTAAAGACAAACATTGTCTTTAGAAGAGGTGCAGAAAGATAAAGCAGCTAATCTTAAGAGACACAATAGAGTGCTAAAATACTTACCTGTGAGGAGGTGTGCCACCTGCCCAAACACAATTGGCATATGCCCTCACTTCCACTTCACCATCAGTGCCTCTGCAATACACAGCTGCACTGAAGATAGTGGCCAATGAGAGTAAGAAAGACAATTTTGGGGGCATAACAAAAATTGTATTTACAGCGGAACCTTGGATTACACGCATAATCCGTTCCAGAATGCTTGTAATCCAAAGCACTCGTATATCAAAGCAAGTTTCCCCATAGAAGTCTTGACTTCTATGGCATGCAATACCGCATGTGGCCAGAGGTGGGGGGGCACTGGAGAGCTGCGGAAATATTCGGGGACCGCTCAGCTGATCTCGCAAACTGAGTACTTCCGAACGACTCTGAACCGTTCTGTCACTGGCGTCCCTGCACCTCTGGCCAAATACAGTACTGCACACCCCATTAGCTTGAATTCTGCTCGTTTTACGAGACAACACTCACAAACCGAGTCAGGATTTTAATAAAAATGTTGCTCGCCTTTCAAAATGCTTTTTAACCACTTGCTTACTGGGCACATATACCCCCCTCCTGCCCAGGTGAAATTTCAGCTTCCGGCACTGCGTCGTTTAACTGACAATTGCGCGACGTGGCTGCCAAACAAAATTGACGTCCTTTTTTCCCCACAAGTAGAGCTTTCTTTTGGTGGTATTTGATCACCTCTGCGGGTTTTTTTTTTGCGCTATATGAACATTTTGAAAAAAAATACAATATTTTTTACTTGTTGCCATAATAAATAGCCCAATTAAATAAAAAAAAAAAGTTTTTTTCTCAGTTTAGGCCGATACGTATTCTACATATTTTTGGTAAAAAAAAAAAAAACGCAATAAGCAACTGGTTTGCGCAAAAGTTATAGTGCCTACAAAATAGGGGACAGAATTATTATTTTTTATTATTATTTATGGCGGACACATCGGACACTTTTGACACATTTTTGGTGCCATTCACATTTATACTGCGATCAGTGCTATAAATATGCACTAATTGCTGAATAATTTGTGACTGGCATTAAAGGGGTTAACACTAGGGGGGTGAGGAAGGGGTTAAGTGTATTTCCTGCATTGTGTTTTAACTGTGGGGGGAGGGGGTGACTGATCTGTGTCCCTATGTACAAAGGACACAGATCGGACACAGATCGGTCTCCTCTCCAGAGACAGGACGCTGTCTCTGTGTAAAACGGTAATGAGAGATGATCTCATATGTGCCATTCGCCACAATCTGTGATTGGCTGTGTCCAAAGGAACACGACCAACACAGAATTTCCCCGCTGCCCGCGTTGTAAGGCCGCAGTGTGGATCTTAATTGCTGGGAGGTCATCTATATACGGCCTCCAGCCACTGGGGGGCGCGTGCGCCACATCACTGAGATGCCGATGCGCTTGCCTGGCAGCCGCGATGTCCACCAGGCACCCGCGATCGCATATTTATAGCACTGATCGCAGTATAAATGTCAATGGTGCCAAAAATGTGTCAAAAGTGTCCGATGTGTCCGCCATAATGTCGCAGTCCCAATAAAAAAATCGCAGATCGCCGCCATTACTAGTAAAAAACAAAAATTATAAAAAATAATAATAATTCTGTCCCCTATTTTGTAGGCGCTAACTTTTGCGCAAACCAGTCGTTTATTGCAAAAAATAAATTCTTTTTTTACCAAAAATATGTAGAAGAATTCGTATCGGCCTAGACTGAGAAAAAAAATGTTTTTTTAAAAAAAATTGGGCTATTATAGCAACAAGTAAAAAATATTTTTTTTTCCAAAATTGTCGCTCTGTTTTTGTTTATAGCGCAAAAAATAAAAACCGAAGAGGTAATCAAATACCACCAAAAGAAAGCTCTACTTCTGGGGGGAAAAAAGGACGTCAATTTAGTTTGGGAGCCACATCGCATGACTGCGCAATTGTCAGTTAAAGAGACGCAGTGCCGGAAGATGAAATTTCACCTGGGCAGGAGGGGGGTATATGTGCCCAGTAAGCAAGTGGTTGACTGCCAATTGTATGGTCATGCGATGCTGTACCAAAACAAAATGTATACAATTTTTTTCACACAAATAGAGCTTTTTTTGAGGTATTTGATCACCACTTGGTTATTTTTTTCTTGCAATATAAATGCAAGCCAAGGTAATTTCTTACTTTCTTTTTTTACGTTTACATATGTGTGGGCAACCTACATATGCATGCTTCTCTTTGCATGTGCAGGGAAGGCACACTTTAAAAAAAATATATATATTTTATTAAAACTTTTTTTTTACACTGTTACTTTATTTATGTAATGACTCTTATAGCCGTCACAAAAAAATAAAACATCCCCTGTGTGGTAATAAAGCATGACAGATCCTCTTTAGGAATACATCTAGGGTCAAGAAGATCTCAGATCTATCCTCTACCCTTGAAAGCTTTCCAGAATAAATGGCTTTGTTTACATTGTCCCTAACTAGAAGTGATTAAATACTTGTTGCTTCTGGTCTCTATATAGACATTTTCTCCCATTTTGTATAGCATAAAGGAGGGTTAGAGCCTGCCTAGTTTGTTCCTACCATTCGTGTCCCATTGGGGAGATTGCCTTTCACTTCCTGTGCCTTTCACTTCCTGTCCCATAGCCAAACAGGAAATCCCTGAAAATAAAGATAATTCCTTGGGGACCCCCAGGTCACCAGAACTAGTGTCCCCATCGGGGACATTTCTATTACTTTTTTGGGGACAACCCAAAATGTATGATTTTCTTTTTACTTTCACTTTCAATGATAATGGTAAACATGACAAATAGAAAGGGTACACAGAGAGCAATAAAAAAAGTTTTGCCTTTAGTTATACTTTAATACCAGGGGTATGGCTGACAGCTGCAGCCATGGCCCCAGTATAACCGCTTGAACACAATGACCTACATGTAATTAATTGTGCGTCAAGTGGTTAATGGCCTGCTTCCACTCAACAGTATTTAGGTTGGGTAATGGGTTGGTCAATCCCAAGTATTATTTCTTGGGAGACAGTCATATGCTCCCTAATACCCAAAAGCACCGGGGATTTCTGAGGGCTCCAACGATGGAACAGAGCGCAGAGATTACAGCAAATGTGAATACGAGATAGGGCATTTTTTTTAAAAGGACACATCTGCAGGAGGGCCTACTGAAAGGCTAGATTGTGTCTAATTACCGGAAAAAAATTCTAAAACAAATTTCTAGTGATTGTTTGAAAAATGACATGCATTCCAAAAATGAAAAAAAAAAATATTAAAAGCACATGAAATTTTGAAATATGTTTTGTGTATGCTCAGATCAATTATGTTTCTGGGGGCATTCTGTGTACAGAACGCCTCCAGGTAGCCATATTGCATTGTATTTTACAGAAAACTACAGAGCTTCAGATTGAAAAGCAAAGGTAATTTTTAATAACATTCAATTACAATATGACTTGTGTCAAACTTGAATATGCTAAATTTTTTTTTTTGTTTTTTGCGATACGGCACTGTGTCGCTTTAACTGACAATTGCGCGGCCGAGCGATGTTGTACCCAAACAAAATTGATGTCCTTTCTTTTCCCCACAAATAGAGCTTTCTTTTAGTGGTATTTGATCACCTCTGCGTTTTGCTCTATAAATAAAAAAAAGAGTGATAATTTTGAAAAAAAAAAAAACACAATATTTTGTACTTTATGCTATAATAAATATCTCAAAAATAAATAAAAAATAAACAATTTCTTTCTCAGCTTAGGCCGATATGTACTCTTCTACATATCGGCCTAAATAAAAATCTATTCGTAATGGCAGCGATCGACGATTTTTATCGTAGCTGCGCCATTGTGCCGACGTACATCGTCGTGCGCTAGTCGGCAAGCGGTTAAAGAGCCGACGTACAGCTACGACGGCTCGCCCAGGGGAGCCAACCTGCCGCAGTATAACTAAGGCAGCTGGTCGGAAAGCAGTTTAAGAGTTCCTGTATTAAACACATAACCCAGTCAACCTTTTAGCTGTTACAAACGCTCAAGTTAGTTGCTATGGGAAACCATCAACAGTGCTGCCTGGTCTTTGAATCCTGATTTTTCTGCCGTTTTCCTCCACGTTGTATCCCTAAATTTTTATTCCCAGTATCAAAGCTTATGTAAGACCTAACTCAAAAAAACTTCACATTTGCATTAATGCAGACAATGAACATACAGATAGGAAAAGAGGGAGGGCAGAATGAGAAAACAGATGATCCCATCAGTCTACTGTTCATTTTTTAATTTTCAGCTTGGGGGTGGTGGAAGGTCGCCATTATAACCCCTTACATTCTATAGAAGTAACAGGGAAAGTGGTGTCATTTGCCTTGCTGCGCTGCCTGGCAGGCCTTTGTAAAATCTCAATACTTAAAGGGTCACTAAAGGAAAAAAATAATTTTGCTGAAATGACTGTTTACATGGTATAGAGACATAAAAGTTAACTGATTCCTTTTCAAAATGATTAAAAATAGATAAAAATCAATTATATAATGTGCCTGCAGGTTAGTTTCACTTTTGAACTGGCTTCATGTTTCTGTGAAGTAGAAATAGACACACAGAACAAAAACAAACAAATCCAGGGCAGTGTTTTGTTTTTAAAATGAATCTGATTGGTTCTGGGAAGTTTTAGACACACAGTAATGACAGCTTAGAACACCGTGAGAAAGCTCCCAGCACTGTGGTTATAAGGAAACAGACAAGCAGGAAGTGTGGAGAACAGAGCTGGATTACAGCAACTTCAAAGCAAAAACGAACAATAAGGACATGAAACCAGTACTGCAGTAAGGTAAAGGAAACTATTTAGCTAAAAAATGTTTTTCCTTTAGTGATCCTTTAATGGACAGAAATACAGATTTGTCTGGAAGGTAAAAAAAAGTTCCTTTAATTTTATTTGTATTATTCATGCAGCTTTTATTGCTGTTTGCCCGCAGTTCAGCTCTATTACGCTGAATAGGTACATCATGGTTCTACTGGTAATTCAGAAAGTCAAGGAATATAAATATTAGTGATAACATTTACTTCCTAAATATAGAGCTGCTGAAGATTACATATAAAGCTCTCCAGATGGTGTACACTCTCTCCATCTGCACCCCATGATTTGTGGTGTTTGCATACGCTTGTAATGGGAACCAGACAGTTTCTGATACTAATCAAACTCAACCCTCCTAAATGAGCCTGAGAAGCAGATTTCTGAACAGCACCAAATGACCTTACATGAATGGCATTATTCCATTTAATGCAGCTGATGTTAATCTCTATTAAACTTTAGCTAATCACCCTCTGGTGGATTCTTACAGGAACCATCAATGCGCGCTTCTTGGCTGGGCAGCTGGATGATGACAGAAAAGTTAACACAGCGCTTTAGAGCATTGGTGTGAAAAAAAAACGACAGGAATATCTTTAGAGTCTGTAATCTATAAAAGACCAACACTGTTTATTTTTGGATGGAGTAAGGAAGGGTTAAAGTCCATGTCAAGTTTTTACTGCCACCTCTGTCCTTAGCAGGATAATGTCCAATCTCTTCTTGTCCTTTCCAAAAAAGGAACGCAGACAAAAGCACATTTTTCATAAAGTAAGGAGGAGTTTAAATTTGCGTGTTTTTATTGTTTGTGCCTTCCCGTCAATGTAATTTTTTTGTACTAGAGTCAAAAGAACAAAAAGTATGGAAATATCTTTTAATGCGAGACAGAAATGAAGTCACATTCATAAACTACTTGTATCACGTTTAAGTGAGATATAAAGTACAGTGTGTTGTTTTTTTTAATTATAATGCTAAATACCTTCAGCACTGCTGTGCTGTCATGTGACCTCATTTGCCGCTCTAAGAAACTACAGTGGAAGGAGCGGAGATTCCCCTCTGATATATGCAAGCTAGCAGAGGGAGGATACGTGACTGCACAGCGGTAGAAGGTAGTGCTGGGCTTAAAGGGGGTTGTAAAGGATTTTTTTTTTTTTTTTACCTTTACAACTCCTTTAAACTCTTTTCAGGGCAATTATTATGTTGATGTTGAGACATAGTGCCTTTATAAGGTCAGGGGGCTTACATTAATTTCTGCTGGCAAATACAGCTATGTCATTGACAAAGATAATACATTTTGAGCCTGGCACTGGAATCTGTTCTATTTTAAGAGATTACCCAAACTGATATTTCAGTTTTGGGGTGGTTTGGGATACTCCAAAATGCTTAGACACAATGCTACTGTGGACAACTTTCTAGGCAGCAGAAAAACTATCTCAGCTGGGAACCTTGAGATATTTTACAGATTAGGTGCCGCAAGACTGGAAAGATCTATAGGTTCATGGCTGGAGACCATGAAGTAGCTTGCAGAACATATATAAAGGCTCTACTGACAGGATCCTAGAACAGGATCTGTTCATAGGCGTAGCCTCTTGTAAGTAGCTCAGCATTCATTCCTTGGGGCAAGTGGCCCTATCTACCACCTTTCAGCTCACTGATCCATCCCCTAAGGAGGAAGGAAAAGGAGGAAAAATAATCTCCACAGGGCTTCAAACTATTTAACATCTTAACCAGCCAACCAACTGGCCACACCTCCCCAGGGATTGGCTGCACCATGGTCAATATTCAGGCTGGTCATTTAAATTCTCCCTATGTAAACTCCAGAAACTTCTTCAAGAGGCAAATTGAAGCAATAAAACTCCTGGCCTGTGCAGACCAGAATAACCAATCACTGCTCCCCTGGCTACAGCAAGAGCCAAAAACAGAATTTGCCTAACTAGGAGGGTGCTACATATACAGTATATATAAAAACATATACACATGCTGGGGAAAAAAAATCTGAAAGCCTCAACAATGCTCTTCAAACTGCACTGCAAGTATAAAACCTAGATTTTATGGATTGGAAATTGCACTGAACTGATTCAATCAGTACCTGGTCATGGGTGCACGATGACCTGAGCGGGTAAGAAGAATTCCCTTTCAATTATTTCTGCCCAACATAAAAAGAAGGTGGCGGTGAGCACTTTTTGAGCCCTTTTGCTGCCTCTGGATACGGCCTTAAGCTTGTTTCCACATGTAAACTTGGAAAGGTAGGCAAAAAGAGTGGAGTGGAAAAGAGTGTCCGATCAATGTAAATTGCAATCAATACACGTGAGTTTGTAATGGTTTATTGATAATACCAACAAGTAATCAAGCCAACCCCCCCTTCCTCAGGGAAATTGCTGCATGCTAATAAATGGGAAAGGATCCCAAACAGGTGTGTATGTAACAAAAATATCAGACGGATTCATGTCTGAGTGCTGGCCGTGTTTGCAGAGGCAGATTTGAAAAGCATTTTCCCACCTGGTTTGCCCGTCAATTAAAATATGCATTTTTTTTGTGCCATTATGGTGATTTTTTACTTTAATGCATTCTATGCATTAAAATAAAATAACAACTCCCCACTACTTGCCCTCCCAATCCCTAAACACTTGTGAGTCTTCTTTAGGATCGAATGCTGTACTGTCTGCAGTGCCACTCTCCCCTCTTGTTCATCTTACAGGAGACAGTGGGGGGGCAAAGGCTCCTGCTGCCGTCAGTCAAATCTAACGAGGAGGGAGTGGGGGTACAGCCAAGCTTTGCTGTGTGTGTGTCTATGTGCGCACACAGCCCGGTTTGGAAGTATGTCCACACAGGTACCCCTCACCATACGGTTTGCTGAGGGGGCACCCACGGGAAAGGAAGGAGCAGACAGCACTGTCTCCACTATCATAGCATAATGCAGGTAAGTATAACCTCTTTTTTATTTTATTAAAAACGAATTGTGCCTTTACAATCACTTTAAAGAAAGCAAGAAGAAACTGCTACTTCTTGAAGAAGAGAAAGGTAACCAGCAGAAAAGTATTTAAACTCTCATCAATACTAACAAAGTTTACTCTGTTGTTCACATTGATTGTAGATAGGGACAGTCCGTTCCACTGAGAGGCCAGATGGATATGGGCTGTTGATAAAATTATGTGCCTTTGTTCTAAAACTATACTTGCACATATTGAGAATGGCATATACCAAAAAAAAAATGTGTAACGTTTTCCTTATCCAATAAGAGATATCTTCTCAACACTTGTATGCCTCTGGACATGACTACCACGTGCCAAGAGGGTAATCATTTCACGACAAATTACATTACCAGATGGTTTTGTAAAGTATCACAGTTTTGCTGACTCAGAATACCATGTAATTAACAGAGCTAGAGTTTTCTAAATATTACTAATTATTGCTAAATACTGCTACAACCTATGATTTGATTGAGAGAAAACACTCAAAATACTTACTTGGTCTGGGGACATAATATAGAAATCCTCCATGAATGAATTCAGCAAGTGGCTATATGCAGCCCAATATTTGTAAGTGTAGTGTCTAATATGAGAGTCACGTACGGTTTTTGAGCCGTGTGGTGGTTACTGATCAAAGTACTTTTACAAAAAATGCTCAAGAAACCAACAGAGATTTTTATATACACTGGAAAAGGGCATGAGCTCATTTAGTGATTGTTCCCTTTTATTCATAGAAAAATAAATAAGCATTTGACTCCACAGACAAGGAAATGTGCCATAAAGTGAGATGAGAAAAAATTACAGAAGATCTCTGTGTTCTTTTTTAGTGTGTTTGTATAGATGGTGAAATTAGCTTGAATTTGACGTTTGTTTGCAAAGCTTAAAGTGGATGTAAACCCCAATTTTTTTTTTTTTTTTGCTGGCACAATTTAGAGTATAAGACTTCCTATCATCTGTGCCCAATCTTGCCACACAGAGTTAATCCAGCAATCCTCTTTTATTGTTCAGTGAGATAAATCTTGACAAACAGAGAAAAACTTTGTCAAATCCTCCACCTTGCTTTGAGTGACAAGTTATTTACATATCTCATGCACTAGCCTAAGACAGGCATTATTTTTTAATTCCCACCCCCCACTCCTTTTCTGAAGTCATGTGGTGACTTTTTAGAATTTTAGTGATCATAGCCGAATTTAGTGTGAGGAATACACAAGAGAAAATGCATGTTGACAAGGGGAGTGTAGAGGTGGGCGGGGAGTCTACTGACATCACAACTCCACCCACGAGCTCCAAACAGACCCACCCACAGAATCTGCAGTTTTTCAGTTCTTAGACCGAGGGGAGACATTTGACAGGTAAGGATACATGCAGGAGGCATGTATATGCTTATAGATCAGCACTATGGCAGTAGTTTAGAAAGAATGAGAGTGGGTTTACATCCACTTTAAGCGTCCCATCTGGGTTCCTTCACAGGTGCGGTTGACCTCATTCTAACCAGCATCTGACCTACTAAGCTGTAACAAGCTGCCTTAGGTTGCTCTTATATTCCAACTGACTAAAGCCCGTTTCACATGGGCCAGATCTGTTTTTGCTCAGCTGAGGATTCTGAGGCTGAGGATTCTCCCACTGATTCCTTTTTGAGTTAAGCGGAGTGGGCCCATGCCCGCTCCACTTCTGCAAAAAGGACACAACCCGCTCTGCTCTATGGCTAGCTTGCTGTCAACGGACTGGCTGTCCATTTACACCCGACTGCCCCCTGACCCAGCCAAAAGTGGCAAATCGATGGAGAAGTCCCACAAACTCCCAAGGCAGCCAAGGTGATGGGTCATGTCATGTGTGGTGCATTAACCAGATGGAAATCTTTCCTGAACCTGTTGAGGACTATACAGAACACTTTGCTGCCAAAGCATGAGATGCAGGCCTCGCCAGACATGAAGCCTGGCTCTCCCACAGAACTCGAATATACACAGGATCAGGGGACAGAGCCAGAACTGCATATATTCACATTCAAGAAGCCATCAAAGCTGATGATGAAAATCTACCATTAAGCTTCAGAGTGCAGTCTCATCAGGAATGGCCTGGATAAGATACTGGGCTGGTTCTCCAAGGGTGACACCCGCATTTCTGAGGTGGAAGATGCAATGGCTTCACAGGCGGGTTCTCTATCTAAATTACAACACATGGTTGCGACTAAATCTGAGGACACTGAAAAAAATCCAGCTGTATGGCCCTGTGTACACTAGGGTCGGGATTCAGAAAGACTGGCGTATTTTTAGGCGGGCGTAACGCATCTCATATGCCGTGACCCCATGCAAATGAGGGTCCGAACGAACGGCATATGCGGCGTCCGTGGACGTATCCCAGTGCACATGCTCAAAAAATTCACGTTGGATAGAATGCCTAAGATATGTCGAACACTGCATACGACGTGAACGTAACTTACGCCCAGCCCCATTCACGTACGACTTACGTAAACGACGTAAACAACGTAAAATTCTACAGGCTCTTCCGACGTCCATACTTAACATTGGCTGCGCCTCATATAGCAGGGGTAACTTTAGGCCGGTCGTACGCCTTACGTAAACGGCGTATAGTAATACGCCGGGCGCAAGTACGTTCCTAAATCGGAGTATCTAGGTCATTTGCATATTCAACGCAAAAACTACGAAAGCGCCCCTAGCGGCCAGCGTAAATTTACACACAAGATACGACGACGTAAGAGGCTTATGTCGGACGTATCTTGGAAAAATTCAGGCGCAACTGCCTTTCTGAATGGCCGTAAAGATGCGATGGCGCAGATTTGAAATTACGGCAGCATAATGATTTGAGGGTCACACTTGATTCACTAATCTGAATCAATTAAGTACCCATTTATTTTAATTATTGGAGGAAAAAACAGCTAGGAGGAGAAAGAAATACATCACATGACTTAAGCCCCTTTCACAATGGGCGCAAGAGGTGCGCTGGCGGTATAGTGGTGCTATTTTTAGTGCCGCTATACCGTCCTTTTTACCGCGATATTCGGCTGCTAGCGGTGCGGTTTTAACCCCCGCTAGCATCCGAAAAGGGGTTAATACTGCCCGCAATGCGCCTCTGCAGAGGTGCATTGCCGGCAGTATTTCTATGGTTTTCCATTGCTTTCAATGGGAAGGAGCGGTAAATACACCGCTCCAAAGATGCGGCTAGCAGGACTTTTGGAGCAGTCCTGCTAGTGCACCGCTTCAGTGTGAAAGACTGCAGGGTAGGATTTCTTCAGGCGGTATTTAGGCGCTATTCTTAGCGCTAAACCGCCTGAAAAATGTGTCAGTGTGAAAGGGGCCTTAGACAGGTCATGTGGCTAGGTTCTCCACATATCATGGAACACTCATGATACAAAGAACACTCTGAAGGACCTTGTAGGCTCCACACCATGCACTGCATTTACCAAAAGAAACATACTATTGGGCACAGCATACATTTACTGCAGTTTTCTGTGGAGGGCAGCATTTTAAAATGGCCCTTTAGTGTTTAGTGAAGATCTAAAAAAAAATTGCCAGCAAATTTGGCAGATTTCAGCAGAATCACCCAGCGACCTTTATATCTGTGAGTTTTAAAAGGCACGGTCAGCCTATCATTCTCAACGTAATAAAGGCTGTTTATCATATCACTGGAGTTCCATATGTCTTAAATTAAGGCAGAATTTTCCTCTCAGCTCTGTGCCTGTAAATATCCACCGATCAGACATAAATTTTTCATGCTATTTCCTACAATCCCTAGAGAATTGTTGCAGCAGATACAGAGAATGGACTTTGCCAGCTCACAGGAGTCTAAGCTACTATTTTAAATCCATGGGTTGATTTAATAAAGGTTTTGAGTTTCTGATAAAAATTGTACAACTAGACATTGAATTTCAACAGGCCAACCTGTATTAGAACACAGCTAACAAGATTTGATGCAGTTGAATATGTTGAATCTGAGCAGCCAAAAAAGTAAGTTTTAGGATGTGGGACTGCAAGGCAGTTGAATATGTAAACATGTTCAAATCCTATTGCGTATGTGGGACATTATATACACTGCTCAAAAAAAATTCAAGCAACACTTTGAAAACACATCACATCTCAAGAAAAAAAAACATCATGCTGGGTATCTATACTGATATGCACTATATAATGTGTTAGGAACGAATGAATGCCACAATGTTTAATGGAAATGAAAATGATCAACCTACAGGGGGCTGAATTCAAAGATCCCCTGAAAAACAAAGTGAAAAAGCGAAGCAGCAAGCTGAAATTTCATTGCAGCAACTCAAAATGGTCCCCCATGTGCTTGTATGCATGTCTGACAACATCGGGGCATGCTCCTAACGAGACGATTACTGTATGTGTAGTGCCTGTGTACTTTCAGGTACAGGTGCTATTCTAAATTTAGGGGGGATGAGAGAGTTAGTTGTCTCTCACCCAGTAATTGGTCTAAATTGGGTCTCTGTTTCTTCTGGACTTTGTTGTGGGCTGTCCTGTTGTTCTCGGGGTGCTATACCACCCCGAGGCGATGGGTGGCACAGGTGAAGTTCAGGTTGGGGTGTCTCTTGCCAGCAGCCAATCATGGGAGAGTTTCTTTTGCGAGGCATGTTGGGGAGAGTACTTCAGGGCCAGACGCCATTGTGGCGGGGTTCTTGTTCCTGGTGTGGCGCCCACCTTCAGGGTGTCCACACATCACGGCCCCCAGCCAGGGTGCGCGTGCCACGCGGTGTGCTTGGTTCTGGGACCATGATGGCCCGGAACATCTAATGCTGTGGCGGGGCCCCAGTGATCGACTGGGTCCCCAAGTTCTGAGTGAGGATCCCAAGCGAGATAGCTGTTCGGTGGGGAGTAAGCCTGAGGAGAGCCAAGAGAGGCAGGCAATCCAACAGGGCCTCGACGATCCATCGGGGATCAAGGTGACCGGACACAGAGGTTGGATGTCAGCAACCTGTCAGTTGGTGACCCAATAGAGAACTACCTGAGGGAGATTCAGGCATCAATATTGCTGAGGAAGATTTCTATTTGATCTACGTTCTAGGGAAGGGTCTGTGGCAGAGACCTGTTGCCCTTAAGGTTCCGAGTGATACCCTGGCTGCCAGGTCGGTGTGAGAGGCCTGTCCAGGTGCGCTGTGCCCACTCCGGCTGGAGTGGCGACGAACGTGAAGTGTTGTTGGAAGCAGGACTGCTGTGTAACCAGGCCTGAATCTGCTGTTTCTCCTCCTCATACATCCCTCCTATCTATCTCAAGTTTGTCGTTTACCATGTTGGTAAAATAAAAGCACAAGAAAGACACCTGCCGTCTGGACATTCCATTACTGCTGCTCTCTTCAACTACCCTAGACATTGGAGCTATAGAGGTAACAGGCCGACCCAAATCTATCCAGCGGCTCCTGCGGGGGTAGCGCTACATATAAATGTGACTGGCAGGGAAGGGGTAAACCAGTAGGGGGCGGGGAAGGGGTTAAGTGTGTCCTAGGGAGTGATTCTAACTGTTAGGGGGAGTGGCTTACTGTAACACGTTACTGATCGCTGCTCAGACGATCAGTGTTGTTTACAAAGGCACCCCCCTGTTCTGCCGTTCCGTGACCCGATCACGGGACATCGGCCGAACAGCGACGGAGATCATTGCGTGCGCCCGCTAGGTGGCAGATTCAAAGCAGCGTATATGTAAGTTGTTTTGCCTGCCCGTGCCATTCTGACAATATAAGTGCGCGAGGCAGTCGGCAAGCGGTTAACTGACTAGATCAATATCCCAGGAGTTTAATTGACTTGATGCTATACTCTGATTAAAAAGTGTTCCTTTCATTTTTTTGAGCAGTATATAAATCTGTAGTTCTGATACATTTAAACATGTTATTCAGAGTAAAAGGATACTTTAAAATGTGTAGCTCTAATAAAAAAAAAAAAAAAAAAAACACAACCCTGGGAGAGATATGTACACTGCAAGGATATTAACAAACATTAATGCCGCGTACACACGATCATTTTTTGCGATGAAAAAAAACGACGTTTTCAATCATGAAAAAAAACTACGTTTTTCAATCTTCATTTTCCAAAACGACGTTGCGTACACACCATCGTTTTCTACAAAGCTCTAGCTTTTCCATTGAAGCTCCGTCTCATAACTTGCTTCTGAGCATGCGCGGGTTTAAAAACATAGTTTTCTACATCGTTTTGCCCACACACCATCACTTTTTATGAAACAAAAAACGATGTTTTGAAAAACGACACAAAAAATTCAAGCATGTTGGAATTTTTTTTTGGTCGTTTTTTTGAAGACATAAAACGACGTTTTGCCCACACACAGTGATTTTAAAATACGTTTTTAAAAACGTCGTTTTTTTTCATCGCAAAAAGTGATCGTGTGTACGCGGCATGAGTCCTACCCTTTTCTGTTCTGTAGAAAAAAAAGCTTTTTGTTCCACTTTGTCCTTGCAAGACTGATTCTTAAATAGGAGGGTCTGGTTCATTATAACCACTTGGTGCACTCTTGGTGTTCTAACGAGCAAGGTTACAGTGTCTGCACCCCTTTAGAAGCAATAAACCCTTAAAGGAGTATCTCACCAAAAATTAAACGTATACTGCAGAGGATGCCTACAATTTTACTTTAACTTCTGAAATCACTGGTAGTATATCTGCCATGCCCTTTTAATTCTATGTGCTTACTTTGGTCAAAAACAGAAAGTAGAATACAGAATGTAACTAGAATTACCACAGCAGAGCAGTCTGTTTTTTGAGTACCCCTGTTCCATAGTTTATAACCTGGTGTGGTGATCGGGACAGTCTTTCTTTTCCAGACCAAGATGACTTGCAAATGTAACAGGTAAAGGATTGAGACAAACCAAACATTTACCACTGACTAGAGTGCTTACGATGGTCACCTTTTATTCATTTATTTATAACTTTTATCCCAAAAGGAAGAAGAAAAAAAAATATTGCTGACACTGCTTAATTAGCTGGAATTCTGTTTTAAATTGTTAGCACATTCACCAGACAGCTGAGCAATGCAATTAAAGTGATATTAATTATTGATGGAAACGTTATGAGGTGTGATGTGTTGTACAATGGAAAAAAAATCATAAAAAAGTGATTAAAAAAATAAGTGATATTAAACCCAAAAGCAAACATTATATTGCAGTTTACCAATTCAGATGCCTAGTACACACGATCGGTTTTCCCATTGGGAAAATTGCTGTGTGTATGCGCCTTAGCAGTTTTCCCCGACATGTTCTCTTTTTTCTCACCGCGAATCATGGCAGGAAAAACTGCGATGGAGCATACACACGGCCCGTTTTCCTGACGGGTAAAACCAACGTCTGGTAATTGATTGCAAAGGATTTGCAACCAAGTATTAAAAAGTGAAAGTTTGATTTATGATTGTTAATCTGTCCCAATATGTTTGGCCCCTTAAAAAGTGGGAGGCACATATACAAGCTGTTGTAATTCCTACACTTTTCACCTGATTTGGATGTAAATACCCTCAAATTAAAGCTGACAGTCTGCAGTTAAAGCACACCTTGTCGGTTTCAGTTTAAATCCATTGTGGTTATGTATATAGCCAAAAAGATTCGAATTGTGTTGATGTCCCAATATTTATGGACCTGACTGTATTATATTTTTGTTTTTGGGTTTAATACCCCTGTAATGTTCACTAATTGATCTCTATCCATTCTGACTACTGGCTAATATTATCCTCATTATAAATAGTAAATCCTGCACTATGGCAAGTATCAGAAGATGATCGTGGCTGCTGCCTACCCCAAAAACTCGTTGGAGATATTATATAGGTAAGGATAGGGGAAGGGTAAAATGGTGCTGCCAAAACTGTAAATAAAAATATAAATATATAAAAGTGTATTACATCATGACATGCTCTGTATGTTCAGTAAAAGTGATGATCCATGTACACTAATAAACATTATATGTGCAAATCAAACCACATTGCTAAAAGATGTAAAAAATATTAAAAAAAATTATAAAATGTATATACAGTATAAGTATAAAATACAATATCACAATTCATTAATTGGAATGGATTTTCATAAATCTAAAAAAAACACAGTCCAGCAAAGTAAATTAAATCTGCATTCTTAAAGTTGTGATTTCCAAAGTGACTTGCGCATAAATCTGATGCAATTTCTAGTGTAAATACGGCAAGTCTTCCGTACTCGCCTCCTGGTTCCACACTCACCAAAAATATTTAATGCGCTTTCAAGCAGAGTTTTCTGTGATCTCAGTGCCAGTGCCAGTCTTCCCCGATAATCCCAGTCGTGTGATAGGTTCACATATGGAAAGGATTATCACTCATAGCGCAAGTCCATAAAAAGTTATGAGTTTATTTAATCAAAGCAATTATAACTAATAAAAGCCTCACTAGCACTAGTGCAGGACAATCCGTGCAATCATATTATCCCAGAGTCTGGGATGCCGTGTAAAACACTTCACCTCTGGTAAAAAAACAGAGCTGCCGTGATTTTGCATCAAGCTCCGCCTACGCGTTTCGTTATCTGAAGTGTTTCAGAGTGAATTGCTGTTTTTACACTGGAAATTGCATTAGATTTATGCACAAATCAAGTTGGAAATCATAACTTTAAGAATCCAGATTTATTTACTTTTGGAAATCCATTCCAATTGTGATAACTACATTTTTGTTTTGAACTTTTAGCATTTTACACATTATATATATATATATATATATATATATATATATATATATATATATATATACACACACATACACATTTTATAATGAATTTTTAAAAATGTTCACATCTTTTAACAATATGGTTTGATTTGCACATATAATGTTCATTAGTGTACATGGATCATCACTTTCACTGAACACGCAGAGAATGTCATGATGTAAAACATTATATACACTTATATATTTACAGTTTTGGCAGTGCCATTTTACCCTTCCCCTATCTTTACCTAATGTTTTCCTCGTATTAGACTTTCCTGAAAAGCTTCCTCTAAGCACCTCTGTAGTTCAGAAGGCAGGCTCTGTGTAATGTGTGACACAGCAGTGCCTACTCATAGGGCATAGTGAATACATCTCACAGAATTCAAGCAAGTAAACGTGTGGGGATCTTCATAAAGTAAATTTACAAACTTCAAGATTGTTCAGATTAGGAGTAGGCTTGACGTGAATAAAATACAATGTGGATATAAATATATGATCTTACATTTTAATCACAGATGCATTTTAACTAAAACGGGCTCTCAGGTAGTGTAAAATAAAAAGCAGCGCACACTAAAATACAGTATCTGTTTTGTTATCACAAGATGTGCTTAGTTTTCTGGGAGCCCAGCATTATTATACAGTTCTTAGAAGACTGAGGACATACTAAGAATGCATCATGTGTTATGGCACCATGGCGACGTTCATTCATAGGATTGCTGATGCAGAGCTGTCACTGACGTTAACAAGTCATTGCTGATCTTTACATCAGGGGGTTGCACCCCAGGACAAAGCACACCAGCAAGTCACCCAAGCGGCCTAACAACATTTGAAAAAGGCAATAAAAAAAAATGAGTACGATACTAAACACACGCTGTTTAACCGCTTGCCGACCAGCCACCGTACTTTTACGGTGACAGGTCGGCTCGGCTGCGCAAAATCACGTAATATTACGTGATTTTGCATTTCAGCCACTAGGGGCGCGTGTTTTACTTCCTGGTGCGGTGACGTGGCGGCGTCAACGTCAGCGCCACGTCACCGCGCTGTCTGCCGGCGGGGATTTTGGTTTGATCGTGTGTACAGCGATCAAACCAAAACAGCCAGCAGACAAATCTGATCAAATCGGTCTGTCCGACCGATTTGAGCAGATTTATTTGGTTGTGTGTACGCGGCCTAACAGGGAGATGAAGCTTCCATCAATCAACATGTAAAATCACACCCCCATTGTGTTTAACTGGTTAGTGGACATGGAGGAGGAGGAAGGGAGTGGGCTATCTTTTACCACTGTGTATACACCCACATGTGTGACTCTATAGTCAGATAGGCAGTTCAGATGTGATAGGGAGGGAAATACTCAGCATAGAAACACATTGAAAATTGAGCATGTGCAATAGCTGTCAACACTACTCCTCAAAAACCCTAACTGCAGTGGGTCATGGACAGAAGAGGGTGATAGAAAACAGCAGCATCATTTTTTTTGCATAATACAGAAAATAAATCTTATAGCGACCGAGTATGAACAGCGTGTACTACAGTATTTATTGATCGTTTTTAATGATGTGGGTTTAATGACATCAATAACTCTTTTTATTTGTGATATTTGTGGGAAAGAACATTTTGGTCTGTGTTTATTTTCTGCCTACAACCACAGTTAGGATATTTTAGCCAGCTTCAGCACCTTAGTCCAAAGTACATGGTTCTCCTGCATCTGACCAATCCAAACAGTAAAATGGGACCTCTATTTGGTGTGTTGCATCTTGCAATACTCTCTTTAGATGTGCATCATTTAAAAAATGAGCATATGCGACTAACTACAACTCAAAAATATGCATTCACTGTAAGAGATAATGTTAGAAACACCAACACACATTATCAAGTTTTCTCAATGACTTTCCACAACTGTCTACTTTCTAAATGCACATAAATTCTGTACTGTAATTGCCAGACTCTGTTTACATGGGGCATCTGGTGTGCACAAGTTACATTTCAGTTACTAAGCCAGTGGAAAGAGTTTATTAAAACATGCAGATTTAAGAATAATCTGCACAGCTGTTCCTGCCAACCTGGGAATGATCAACAAAATGAGCTTTTAATGTTTATGGGTATCCTATGGCATAATACAATCAATAATATTCTTGGAAGTACAGTCCTTTTTGTTTATACAATATTTGTGTTGCAGGCAGGGAACCGGCACACTGCTCTAAAATTTCTGCTTGCCAGGTCATAGTAGCCACTGACTATAGCTCTCCTTTGGTCCACCTCCAGACTAAGGATGAGCTCCTGTGGAAGTCGGTACAGTGCTGCGCTAATCACAGGCAGTGAGACAATTCCCGATCTATGCAGCTGTGCCTCCCTGCTTGTGATTAGCGCAGCACCGTGCCGGCTTCCTGGCGGGCTCTGCACATGGACATGGAAAAAAAATATATATTTTTGGGGGATATTTATTATTACAAAAAGTAAAAAATATAGCATTTTTTTCAAAATTGTCGCTCTATTTTTGTATATAGCGCAAAAAATAAAAACCGCAGAGGTGATCAAATACCACCAAAAAGAAAGCTCTATTTGTGGGGAAAAAAAAAGGACGCCAATTTTGTTTGGGAGCCACGTCGCACCACCGTGCAATTGTCAGTTAAAGCGATGCAGTGCCGAAACGCAAAAACTGGCCAGGTCCTTTAGCTGCATAAAGGTCCGGGTCTTAAGTGGTTGAAAAAAATTACTTTACATACCCTTTAATTCTTAACTGTGTACCCCTAGGGGGTCAACTTGACATCTTACTGATACTGCTCAGTGTTTTCCCTGCTTCCTTCCTTCCCCCTTCTCTCCCTTTCCTTTTACCCCTCTTCTCCCCTTTGTATCTTGTATATTCCATCCTTAGAACTATTTCGGCTGGGTGTGCGTGAGCTAGGTCATTTATAGTAGGTCAAATGTTGGTTGTGGGCCTTTCCTATTACTGTGTGAGGAAAGGAAAGCCGATAACCAGCTATCCTGTGACAGAGGACATTTCCACTGATAACCAGGGCACTGATCATCAATCTTTTGATGTTCAGTGCAGCCCACTAAGTGGCAATCAGTGCCCATCATTGCAGAATATCAGTGCACATCACTGTGGCATATCAGTGCAGCATATCAATGCCCATCAGTGCTGCCTCATCAGTGCACTCAATGAAAGAAAAAATACTTATTTGCAAAATTGTATAACAGAAATTAAGAAAACTTTTTTTTTTATCCAAAATTTGGGGATTTTTTGTTTGTCTAGCAAAAAATGAAAAACCCAATGGTGAATAAATACTACCAAAGGAAAGGTGCAGCTGTCTCATAAAATGATAAAAATGCCACATGGGTACAGTGTTGCATGATCGCACAATTGTCATTGAAAGTGTGACAGCACTGAAAGCTGAAAATTGGCCAGGGCAGGAAGGGGGGTAAAAGTGCCCAGTAGGCAAGTTGTTAAACTCACACTGTACCTTGTAGCTACCCTGTGTTTTAAATGGGTTCAATTTAAAGGAAATCTATCATAAGAACAATATAGAGGTTGTGACTGCTGATTTTCTGAAGTTGCTAGTGGGCTAGCTGCCATGCTGACCCAATGGCTTCAATACTTTCTAAGTGAGTGACCCAGAACAACTATACAGATGAGGTCTTTGCTGAACACAGCTATTTAAATACATTTATAATATTTACCATTACTGCACAGACAGCAATACAAACCTGACAGGTGTTCTAATCTATTTGCACCCCATCCAAAAAAAAAAAAAAAACTAAGAACATTTATTAGAAAACTGACAGTTTTAATCAGTTCCGAAACAGTCAGAACCTTCACCTTAAAAATGCCCTACAAAATATTTTGTATGCCTCACTCTTTTTGACTTGCCAACAAAATGACAACAGAGACTTGTTCTGTATCACATGAGTGGCTGCAGCAGCTCCTGTGTAAAATGTTAATCTGTTTGCAATGTCTGGAAGTGTCACTGAGAAATATGATGTAATAATATTAGTGTCGCATCTTATTTACCTGACATCATTTACACCAACTCTACAAGTAAAAAAATAAAATTAGTTTCTTTCACTTTTCTCATCACAGATATTATTTTCCTGCTGATATTTTTTCTTTACTCTACGTTTAATATTTAAGTTTTCAATTTCATTTGTTTTGTTCATTTTCAGTGTCCACATTTGAACATAAAACATCTTTATTTCATTTGTAATAATAATAAATAAAAAAAACTCTGAGGTGCTTAGTACCAGAAACAGTTGGTATCAATATATTCTATTTTGCATAACGAAAAAAACATATGATTGCAAGACAATATCAATATAAGATAATGTAGTACTTTGCAATCTTAAATAACAACAAAAAAAGTAAATAGAAGAAAAATAATTGTTTAATCAATAGGTCTATAGTTGTAATATAGAAAATTGCTCTGGTCCATAAGGGGTGCGCAAGCTAAAGTGGTTAAACTACAGTTTTTGCGTGATTAGTCCTGTTTTTGAGTCCCAATGTTTTTTTGCATTCCTCCTGTCCCATAAGTTAGGGTAGCACAAGCTAAAGTGAAATTTCCAAATCTTTAAGGAGAACCTACTATGAACCACAGGCAGGGCCGCCACTCCCACTAGGCAGCCGACTAGAGCGCATTGCTGCCTAGGGGGTGCAGCCACAGCCTGCTGACTTCCCCCTTGGCCTGGCGGAGGAGGCAGACACAGCTGGGAGGCGGGCATGAGGTCAGTGGAGAACGCGGGCACAGCTTGGGAGGCGGAGGAGGCAAGCATGAGCTCAGCAGAGGAGGAAGGGCAGCTGAGGAGGTGGGCATGAGTTCAGCGAAGGAGGCGGGCAGGAGGTTAGCAGAGGAGGTGACCATGAGGACAGTGGAGGCAGACATGAGGTCGGCAGAGGAAACGGGCACAGCTGGAGAGGCAGAGGAGGCGAGCATGATATCAGAGAAGGAGGCAGGCATGAGGTCGGCAGAGGAGGGCACAGCTAGGAAGGAGCTGGGCATAAGGTTGGCGGAAGAGGCGGGACTCTGAAAGTAGCTGCCGGGCCGCTCTTTTTTTATTTTTTATCAGAAAACGTTTATTAAGCATAAAAATAAAAGGATACATACACAAGTTCCAAGTGCAACAGGCACTAAACAACTCACAGTCCGCTCTTTGATTCTGTCCCCTGCGCAGCACCTTGGCAAGACTAACGACAACTCTGCCGCACCCCGCAACACCTCCCCCCCCCCCCCCCAGTGCTAGTCTTGTCTAGGGTGCAAGATAGTTGGGCACCGGCCCTGACCACAGGACAAGCTAAGTAAGTCCCTCTTCACAATACCCCCACCCCCATCGTCCAGTGAATAACCTAAACAAAGAAAAGTAGTAAACTGAGGTGAATTTTTTTTTTAGGTTAACAAAAACTGAAAAATAATATACATTTCAGAGCTATACAAAAAGGCCATTTCCAGAGAAGTAGTAATGGGTTAACAACTCTATAAATAAAGCCTTGAAAGTTTATGCTAACAATTCCTACAGGTCCCAACTTTTGTTGATTACTTCCAAGCTCTCCGTCTGTATAAAAGCAGCGTTGAAAGACTGTGTTAGTACATCCTCTCAAGCAATATTTGGCTAGTATTGTACTGCAGGAAGTACTATATTGCTCTCAAAACAGCAAAAAAAGACAGACAGTCAACAATAGAAGACACAGACCATTATAACCCTTAGACCCCGTACACACAAAGGTGCTAAAAAACTGACATTAAAACGGCGAACGCTAATACGGTGCTTTTCAAGCGCTTTTGAGGAGTTAGCGGTGCTCTTTTTTTGAAAGTCACGACTCAAAAAAACTGCTGCAAGAACCATTTTGAGGCGCTTTTGAAGTGCTTTTCAGGTACTTCATATTAATTTAAATGGAGAGGGTACGCTTTTTTTTAGCTCTCCAAACATGCCCCAAAGATGCCGCTTACAGTTTTTTCACCTCCCCGACAGTACACCACCCCAATGTGAAAGCATTCATTGATATCAATGAGAAGCAGTTTTCGTGGAATGCCTTGTTTACAAAGGCATTCCCCTGTTCTGCTCTTGCCGTCCGCAATCACGGGACTCGGGGAACATTGAGTTCCTGGCACTCGCGGCCGCACTGGCGAGGCATGCGGCGATCGCGTGCGTGCCCGCTGGGCGGCAGAATTAAAGGGACATACCTGTATCCAATCTGCCTGCCCGTGCCGTACTGTCAACATAAATAATCGTGCGGCTGTCGGGAAGTGGTTGATGGCTGTGACTCAAATCACAAAAAAAAAAATGAATAGATCCTGCACTACTTTTCCTTTCTGTGTCTTCCTTGCAACATGAGTGCCATAGGCTGCAATGTTAAAATCAAAAAGGTTGCAAGGACGTTTCTTCTTATATTTGCGACTTTGGCTGCAACTTCAGAGGGTTTTGTATGTTCAAATAAATATGTGTCACACTCTGTATTGTTATGCTCTATTAAAGTCACATTAAAGTTAAATAAAGTTACAAGCAAATCACAATACAAAGTTGCACTGGAAGTCGCACGACCTTGAGGTCACAGCAGTGTGAACAGAGTCTTAAAGTGTAGGCCTTTACTTTAGAGAAATTGTAAAGAAAGCCAAGCTATCAGTGAGTACAGTTTCCTACACCATCAAAAGTCAAGGGGAAACTTTGACAGGAGGAAGGGTTGGCAGACTCAAAGCCACAAAAGAATCAAAAGAAAAGTTTCTGAGAGTCAACAGCTTGCGTGACAGGTAGCTCACAGGACTAGAGCTTCAAGCTTTACACGGATTGAAGTAAGCCAGTCTCTGTTATAACTGTTAAGAGAAGACTTCGAGCTGAAGGTTTAAGGTCAAGTGGCTCTAAGAAAGCCACAACCAAGATGGCAAAATAAGAAAAAAAAACTTGTCTGGGCCATGATGCACAGCCAGTGGACTACTGAAGACTGGGAAAAAGTCTTATGGACCAATGAATCAAAATTTGGTAGGTGAAAGGATGTTTCCTTGTGATACCAACTGTCAAACATGGAGGAGGAAGTGTGACGGCCTGGGGCTCTTTTGCTGGATCCAAAGTCGGCAGCTTTTACATTTTGCTAAAGAAACCAATTCCATGATTTATTTTACATGTCAAATTGTTTGTTTGTTTTATTTTTAGAGTACACGGAGACATTAATCCTTTTGCTGCCAGATTCATACGTTGTACAAATCTAATGGCTGAGGGTGTCGCACACAATCTGTTGGCTACAGCTACTGGGATTGTGTATGAAACCGACAGGCAGACTCCTGCCTATCAGACGAGAGCATTCATGTGGCTTTGCTGCAGCCCGATTTCTCTCACACACTCCCGGTACTGGCGCTCCCCCACCACACCCCACCATGCTTATTTTGCTCTGCTTGCCCATCAACGGGCCCGGAATCACCATGTTGGGTGCAGGCGGGTAAAGGGGAAGGAGAAGAGCAGACACACGTCCGCTCTCCTCTCCTTCTTGTGACCCGAAAAGCTACATCACTTCCGGGTCAAGCTCTCTGTGTCCCCGGCTTGCTTTGCCGGGAAAGGACTGTTTGTCCCCTATGTGATAAAAAAAGTTAAAGGGGTTGTAAAGGTTCATTTTTTATTTTCTAAATATGTTCCTTTAACCTAGTGCATTGTTGGTTCACTAAAATTTTCCTTCGATTTTCCTTCTAAATTTTTTTTCTTTGTCTGAATTTCTCACTTTTTGTTTCTCCTCAGTAAGCTTTCCACCATCATCTGAGTGGTGGATAGTCAGCCAGAACAGTTTCCTGAACAGCTTACTGAGGAGGAACAGGAAGTGAAAAATTCAGACAAAGAAAAAAAACATTTAGAAGGGAAGTCAAAGGAATAGGTAAGTGAACCAACAATGCACTAGCTTAAAGGAACCTATTTAGAAAATAAAAACAAACCTTTACAACCCCTTTAAGTAAAACAGTTACACCTAAGCACATGCGTCAGGGCACCTTCGCATGAAAACATTGATTGCCATATACATGTCTACATATTGCTGCATACGCCGGAACGAGAGCAATATTTCTAACAACTATGTAACACTAAACTGATTCCTATAGCGGACTTTTGAAGCGTCGCCATAAAAATTTTTAGGGTACTGAAGTTTGTCGCCATTTCTCGGGCGCACATAAATTTAAGGTTGGGCATTTTAGGTATCTATTTACTCGGTACAACCTTGTCTTTAATATTTTGTCAAAATTGGGGGAAATTTATTGCCCTAAAAATCACGTTAGTGTGGTTTTTACTGACATTTTTTTATTTATTTTTACTGAAAATATGTGTACCTACCACAATTTTATTCTCTAGGGTGTCCGCCTTCAGAAAATATATAATATTTATGGGTTTTGTGTAATCTTCAGGCCTAAAATTATTTTTTAAATAAGTGTGCAAAGAAATACAAAAACGGTTCTGGCAGCGAAAGGGTTAAACTGTGTAAATTTCAATAAAAACTGTTTTCTAAAACTTTTGACTGGTAGTGTATATCTAAATGCGTACTATTTTTTACAGTACATATAATAAAATAAGCTTTTAATTTGATGCCTTGCTTTCTAGATATTAATAGACCAAATAACACATAAGATAAATTGTGTACCATGTAAAAATATATATATTGCAACTGCATTCATTTATTACTAAAGCAAATAACAAATTAGTGTCAAATAACCAGACTGGAACAAATCTTCATTTGCATGTGGGAAGCAAAGAAACCAAAAAGTAGTTGCATCTTGTAAAACAAATTGTAATTTGACAATTTACTTAAAAAGATCAATGCTATTAACTTGACATTTCTGTGGTGGGGGAGGGGTTCCTTTTGCAAACAGAAATGCTGATAAATGATCTCAAGTAGAGACACTGTCAAAGCTGCAGCAAATAAATGTGACGCATAGGGCATACGTGCAGAATTGGAAAATGATAATTGCTAATTATCGGACCAATGGCTACCCGACATTTAGCATTTAGTTACCCAAGATGAAACGGATGGCTTTCCTGCTTTCTAATTATAGGCTCATCATAATCAATTTGGGAAGGTAGAAAAAAAAAATGAAAGCTTGAGTTATGGGATTTAACCAGAGCTAATGAGAAATCAATTTGAACTTCTTCAGCATAACAAACAAATACATAAACTAGAGAAAGATATGTATGCAAACCAACGCTGCACATACTAAAATATACAAAATGCATGTAAACAAACAGGAGACACTCAATAACCATCAGTCAGAAATACCACTTTTTACTAGCCCCTTGACGACTGCAGTAAGTATATATAGGTTGTGGATTGCAAGTGGTTTACTGGCATTATGGCTGAAGATATCAGCCGAATACCCATCATCGTTTTTTGAGCAGCGGCCGGCTCTTTCACTGTTCCGAACAGCTCGTGTCCCGTCCTGCCGCTCGCCAGTGTTTCTCAGGCTGTTTCCGCCGATCCGCCCGAGAAACCATCCGACTGCTGCTTCCATAGGCAAAGAGTCGATACTCTGTGATCGACTCTATAGACTTGGAGAACCGGAACAACGTCATGATGTCACTTCTGGTCTAAGGCTGGAAGTAAATCATTTTTATTTTATTTTTTTCTCTCTAACCACTTTAAGATCGGGCCTATTTTTCAAACTTGTTGTTTACAAGTTAAAATCATTTAGATCTACAAAATTACTTAGAAAAATACATATATATATATAATGTTTTGTAGGTTTCTAACACCCTAGAGCAGGGGTGTCAGCAGGGGTGTCAAACTCCATTTCATCGCGGGCCACATCAGCATTATGATGGCCCTCAAAAGGCCCGATTGTATCTGTAAGATTAGCTGTCCAGCATATCCCCTCCCCTTACATTAGATGTCAAGAGCCACCCCACCATCAGAAGTTGAGTCCCCCACTTTCCCTTACATCACAGTGCATCCCCTCTTTCCTTATGCTGCTGCTGGAAAGAAGCTGGATGCATTGAATGTATGAATGAAAACTTATATAGCGCGGCACATGCGAACCAAAATCGCCTCTGGGCGCTTGCTTCAAAGCAAAAAGTAAGGGTTTTGAAGGAGGATCAGAAGAGCGCTGGAGCTCTCTTGCAGTTGCAGGAGAGGTGTGAGGGCCACATGAAATGGCCTGGAGGGCCAGATTCAACCCGCAGGCCTTGTGTTTGATAACTGTGCCCTAGAGAATAAAATGGCGATTGTGTGAAGGAATTGGAGGAGAGGGTTGGCAGACACTGAGCGGTTGGTAAGGTGGTTAAGCCTGGCAGCAGCATTCATAATAGACTGAACAGGGGATAACTATGGAGTGGCAGGCCAATGGGAAGGGAATTGCAATAGTCAAGGCAAGAGACAACAAGGGAGTGAATGAGGAGCTTTGTGGTTTCATTTGTTAAAAAGGGGCGAATTTTTGAGATGTTACGGAGGTGAATTCTACAAACTTTTGACTATGATTGGATTTGAGGCTGAAAGGATAAATCGGAGTGTAGGATTACACCTAGACTAATGGTTGCATTGTTGATTTTAATGGAAAAGTCATGGAGGGAACACAGGGGATATTATCAGCTCAGTTTTAGAGTATATGTCGTATAAGGAAGTGGTGCGAGATCCATGCTGATATATCAGTTAGTAATGCAAGAGGAGACTGAAGGGGCGAGGAGTAAATATCCTTTGTACTCCACCACATCTCAGCAATCTATTTTAAGAAGAGCTTCGGTCACCCCCTCTCCCCCCCCCCCCAAGGTGGCGGAACGCCAGGGCCTAGTCACAAGTGCGACCTTTGCGACACTGGTAGTTCCACCACATATTCACAGCATGCCTTAAATGTAACTGTTTCATGATACAGTTTAGTACCGCTTTAAAGGTTTGGTAAACTGCAATATATTACATTTTTGTTTTTGGCTTTAATACCACCTTTTTCAAAACAGCAGTTATACTTAAAGAGTTCTAGTTCTACTTGTAGTGTAGTATTTCTAGAATTTCTAAGGGTAAAAGTGCCCTGATCGCTAAATATAACCAGCCAAAAATTCTGTCTCAGTTTCTGAAACTGGCAGAGTATCTGGTATGCAAATGAACTGAGCTCACAACTAGAGTAAACAATGTCTGTCTACCCTATGCTGAGAGTGATAGCATTCGTTGGGGAGCGTGCTGAGCCTGTGCCCACTGACTATGGCAGACTATGAAATAGTATGAAGGAGGAGTAGTAGCTACAAAAAACACTTTTTTTTCCTTTCTCTTTTTTATTACTAATTCACGTCTTCAAGTTGTGAAAGAGGACTCGATATAATGGTACTTTTTTTTATTTTTTATTTAAACAGACTATTTTTTGTTTTGTTTCTCAAAAACCTTATTGGGATTATGTTATTAGACCAGTTTAGATGTTAAGCATGCTTCAGGAGCTCTTCCTAACATTAAAACTTAATCAGACCAATAAAAGGTTGCTCAGTAAATAGGTACTGCAGACAGATACTTTTTGTTACCCATACCTAGTAAGTATCACTATCACTACTAAGATCCTACTTTTTGTCGAGTAGTATATTGCATCACTGTTTACATGAACTTAAAGGCCTTAAGCCGTACACGCAGCCCAATTGTCGGGGGAGATGGCGGCCGGTCAAAAAAAATGGTGGTTTGGCCGGCTTCTGTCAGACACGCATGCTGGAAAACCAGCAGCCAATGGACTCCCGATCAGCACTCTTAGCCAAAGGCAGAGAGCGCTGATTGGAGTGTTCTGGTTGGCCACCCCTCTGTCAAAACACAACAGCTCACAGGGGGAGAACGCTGGACTAACCCTGCATGGTTAGCACAGTGTCTCTAACCGGAGCCGACAGTTCCTGGCTTTATGCACACTGGATGTTATACAAACACCCATAGCTTTAGCCGTAGAATACTCTGTTAAAAAGGCGAGTGTCCCATGGTTTTGCACTGGCGTTTGCGTTTTTTTTTTTGCAAAACTATACTTTCACAGTAGCTTATGGCTCAAAAATCACTGAATACCCATGTTTTTCAGCTTTTTTCAGAGTTAGAGCGTACAACTGAAAAACACTAGTTCTGTTTTTTTTTCCCCAGCCAGAAAACGCTCTTGCAAAAAAAACGCTGATAAATGCCTAGATGTGCATGGAAACATAGGATGACATGTTGGAGAGTTTACTGGGTGCAGAAAAAAATGCCTGAAGCCAAAAACAGCAGCTGTAAAAACATCCAGTGTGCATGAGGCGTAAAGTAAAAAAAAAAAAAGGCAGCTAAATATTGTTAAAAAAGCCCCCTAGGAACTGACCTCTTCCATGCTTACCATTCTGCATGCTTGGAGGGTGGGACTAGCTAGTGAGGGCTACCAAAAAACTGATATTTCCCCATACATAACAATTTGGCTTAATCACGACCCGTTGCATATTTACAAGATATTGGATCCCTATGGTTGGACCAAGTCTGGTATGATTTCGCAAATAGTGTCACATCAGTCATTAATCCCCTTATCTCAACTCTCCTTCATGTACGATATTCTCACCCACTACCATTTTCATCATCTACAACTTTCCCATGCCTTTGCTGCACAATTTCCACGGTCCTCCTGCATGGTTGTCCAATCGGAGCTGGAACAAGTACTCTGAATGGATTGAGGAGAAGCCCGCTTTACACATATATTATCATCTAATATTTGTGTCCCTATCTCATTTTGAGGGACTCCGGACTTCCTGGCAATGTGTCAATCCTGCATTGGACAACAATGACTGGACAGTGTTTGGGATTTTCCTTTCCAAAGCCTTGGTCTCAATAAGTGCCATTTAAAATAGTACACAGAGCATACTTTACTCCTCATAGGCTCCATATGATGAATGCAGATATCTCACCGGAATGCTGGTGGTGTGGTACCTCACCGGGAGATTTCTCACACATCATTTGGCACTGACCCAAGGTCAGGAAACATTGGGAGGAGATTCCGGCTCTGATTGATCTGGTCGCCTCCAATTTAATTCGGCCCTCCGTGGAAGTTCGTCTATTGGGACTAGTGGAAACTATAGTACCGACTGTTACTAAGAGAACCCTTATGGGGTTACTTCTTTTCTACGCCAGAAAAATATTGCCATGCAGTGTAAGAACCCCCCGCCTCTGTCCCAGTGGAAACAACTAAACAACTAGTAAATAATAGTCCTCCCCTGTACAAAGATACTTACTTGAACAGGGGCTGTATATGACAAGGTTTGGCGTACATGGCTAGCAGAATCCTCAACAGCTTAAGAAATGAAGTGAGTCATTACCATTCTCTGTGGAGCTTACGTCCCGAGCGAATACAAGGTTTATCTGTGGTCATAATCTTCACTATATCTAATATATGATTGTTGGACGATATTCTGAGCTATTGATATAAGTGACACCACTTTGCTATAAGGTTTCTTCCTGCCCTCACCCTGGTGTATGTTTATTCACGACTATAGGTTGCACCTTCAAGTCGTCTGTTATGCTATTTTCTTTGTTAACTTACTTTGTATTGTTTTATTTATTGTCTGTGCTATTTATAAGAATGCAATAAACAGAATTTTCAAAAACAAAATATTGTTAAAAATGTTCCCTCCTATCTTTTCTTACCTATCCTGCATACTAGGGGTGCACCGAATAGAAATTTTGGTGCCAAAATCAAAACCGAAAATTAAGGATACACAAGGCCGAAAAACTGAAACCGATACCGAAAATTACAGTTTTTAAAAAAAAATTATATTTTTAATATATAGTTTTATTATATTCAACTTTTTTTATTAACATCATAATTTTAAATTAATATGGACTTATTGTTGCCCATTATAGTCACCTTTAGTGCAAGAAAGGTCAAGAAAAATGCAGTCCTCAGTCTCTGACCATCTCTTGTAGCATGTCTTGTAGCATGTCTTCAGTCTCTAACCATCTGCTGTATCATGTCTGCAATCTCTTGCTTAAACTTAAACACACTGCTAATAGTATTAGCAAAATTTTCATTCGGTGCACCTCTAGCAGACATGATACAGAAGATCAATGCAGCCTCTTCAGTGCTCGTCATATGTAGCCTAGCAGTGCCCAGCAGCCTTACCAGTTCCCGTCATATGCAGCTTGTCAGTGCCCAGCAGCCCCACCAGTGCCTGTCATATGGAGCTTGCTAGTGCCCATCATTCGCAGCTTGCCAGTGCCAATCATTTGAAGCTTGCCAGTGCCCAGCAGTCCCACCAGTGCCCATCATATGCAGCATGCCAGTGCCCATCAGCTTTACCAGTGTCCATCATATGCAGCCTGCCTGTGCCTGTGTTAGCACCGATCTCTGTGTGTCACGGAGTTGGATTTGAATTGCCCGAACCACAGTAACAATGTAACGCCTCCTGTAATCACGTCACGCTGATTCAATAATCAGTGTGCCGTCTATCACACTGTTTCTGCGGCTGAGCTATTCACCTCAGTGAAACACGGAGATTGTGGTGAGGAGAGGAGTGTGAGGTGGAGGAGGGAGTGGAGGATTGGGCAACTCCAATGAACGGTACCCAGGGCGGACCATGCCACTTTTCGTTATTGGCTGTTTTTTTTTCATTCATCGGACACAATTTCAGTGCACCTCTACTGCATACCCTGTATTAAAATAATCTGTGTACTTACCTAGTTTAA
This sequence comes from Rana kukunoris, assembly GCA_029574335.1. Taxonomy (NCBI): domain Eukaryota; kingdom Metazoa; phylum Chordata; class Amphibia; order Anura; family Ranidae; genus Rana; species Rana kukunoris. The sequence goes on along the minus strand of CM056054.1, from coordinate 50,220,995 downwards.
ATCCAGTTTGGTCCTATGATCCAGCAGCTCTTGCTTCCCTGTGTCAGTGAGCAGTTGCTGCAGGGGAAAGCAGGGAGCGCCAAGTACTAGGCCACGGAAAGCTATTGTTCACGTCACGGCTCACATGTGTTGTCAAGAGTTCCCTTACACATGGGAGCTGGAGCTGCTGAATTACGCTCAACAAGCAAAAACCTATTGTTTTCAGTAGCCCTTGCTCACATCTGAGCGTCCTGTCACTAAAAAGTCTCCAAAAAGTACGGTACATGAGCTAATTTTCAAGCAGGATTGGGCACTTTTGTCTCCACAGACTTGAATGGAAACACCTGAAAATCAAAACATTAGATTTTTTCAAGCTTTTTTCAAGTTTGTTGTTTGTTTTTCTGCTCAAGCAGCAGCTCTTCACCCCCTTTTAAGAGCATGCTACACCTTTTAGTTGAAAAACACCTAAATAAAGTGACAAAAGCTGCAAAAATAAATAAATCGCAATTCTGCTCCAAAAATGCTTGAACGCTTGAAAACATGACGCTTAGATGTAAATGTAGCCTTAAAGGATAAGTCCAGCATGAGCTTTTTAGGCTGGGCTTCTCCTATGGGTCACAGGAGTGCAATTAGTTTTACACTCCTGTGACCTGTTTTCAGCGGAGAGCGGTCTGAAGTCCACTCTCCGCTGACATCACTGCCATCAGTCGGGGCAGCACGTCATCCTGACTAAGAAGTCTGGATCCACCAGCGGCCTTGACTGATGGCAGTCTCAGCGAGCTGCCGAGACAGCAACTCCCTGCTCCTTCACATCTCACCGCTCTAATGAGTGTGAAGGAGCAGAGCAGGAGAGCAGTGAGAACCGAGCCATCTGCAGTGTTCGGTGGCTCACTTCTCAGTGCAGAGATGCCGGGGGACAGCTGCAGCATCGGTCTGATGCTACATCCACCTAGGTAAGTATGAATCTGGGAAAAACTGGATTGCCATACTTCTCTTTTAATGCTGACATGCTTTAAATACAGCAGTTCTTTGGCTGTTCCTGGTTTTAATACTTTCTAAGCTACTAACCCTGAACAGGTATGCAATAAGCAAAGTCGGCACTCCTAATGTGTAGATTTGTTCTGAGTCAGCAACACAAACATAATAGAAAATTAGTATGGCAGGCAACTAGCAATTCCACAAGGTAGTAAACAATCACCGTCAGCATGTTTTTTTGATTAAAGGTTTTTAACACTGTTTAAGCTGGTATTTATGGAATTCAAGCACTACCCTTACGCCAAGGCTGACTAAAAATTGCATGACAAAAGCAAACCATGCTCTTGAATTTTAGCATTATAGCATTTAGCATTTTAGCAAATTTAGCATTTTAGCATTAGATCACTGAAATGTTTCTGAAATAGATGGTGATAATGAGCGCCTCATTATTTAAAAGGTACTCATTATTCAGCAAGATCTTGCTTCACGTTTGAAAAATTGATCTGTGCGCAAATCCTGATCATTTACACCTATCAAAAATACAGTGCGTCCACCACTCTCATTGCTGGGTGAGGATCACAGTACATCCTGGCCTTATGCACGTATGATCAAATACTTTCCAATGTGTCGTTCGTGAGAAAGTATGTGCCTTTCTATGTTCAGCCTAAAGATATATTGAGAGTACACACTTAATTTAGAACTATTGGCAAAACTTTTTTTTTTTTTTTTTCATTTTGGATAGAGCAGAAAAGGGTTATAACCCCTGCCAGATTTTATTTGTCATCTGTGTCCCATTGTGGAGATTTCCCTTCACTTCCTGTCCCATAGCCAAACAGGAAGCAAGAAGATTCCTTAGGGACCCCGGGTCACCAGAATTAGTGTCCCCACTGGAAGATTTCCCCTCTATTACTTTTTATCACTTTTAATGACAATGATAAACAGGACAAATAGAGAGGGTGAATCTCCGTAACGGGGGAACAGAAAACGGACAGGTGTTGTTATCCCTCTGCACTCTACCCAAAACTAAAAATAATGAATAATAAAACTATGTAGTGCAAGGGCCTGCCTGATTACATACAATTTGAAACTATTTGACCTCATATTACATGGTTTGGGTAAATCTTAAAGAGGAGTTCCACCCAAATTTGGAACTTCCTCTTATCCCACTCCTTACCCCCTTACATGCCACATTTAGCATGTAATTTTTTTGGGGGGGGAGTGGGGGCTTCAGTAGGAGTGGGACTTCCTGTCCCACTTCCTGCTTCCGCCGAGGGGCTGGTTAGGCGATTAAGCCTTAATCGCCTACACCAGCCCCTCCCTGTAGGCGATCACATGGGACACTGACAGGTCCCATGCGATCGCCTCTCCAATCAGAGGCGAGCCGAGCCGCGCGCGCATGCGCAGTGCGGCTCGCGCATGCGCAGTGGGTGCCCGGCCGTGAAGCCGAAGGCTGTCACGGCTGGGTGCCCACAGTCAGGATGGAGACGCCGGCCGGGGAGGGGGGGGAGAGGAGCGGAGCCCCGGTCGGCGCGTCGCTGGAATGCAGGAGCAGGTAAGTGAGTGTTTATTAAAAGCCAGCAGCTACACTTTTTGTAGCTGCTGACTTTTAATAAACACATTTTTGGGCTGGAACACACCTTTAAAGAAAAATTCTATGAGAAAATTGTATAATATATGGCCAGCCTCAGATAATGGCTTATAACTTTTTGCACAGATATACGTGATGCTTATTTGTCTAAACTACCAACAAAACTACCTATGCATTTTCTCATTCTCAGCCAAGCACCCCTCAACCACCAGGTTCAGGTTCAAGAGGTTGTATTGGCCTTAAAGGGGTGGTTCCCCTAAAAAGAAACTTTTAACATTGCCTGTCTCTTCTTAATAACATGTAGAATCGGCTGGTAGTTTAAAAAAAAAAAGTCCGTACATACCATTTTCGGCATGTAGTCTCACCGCCGCTTCCGGGTATGATGTGTGGGGACAGGCATCCGATCGACGCATACAGCGCGTCACAAGATGCCGAAAGAAGCCGAACGTTGGTGCGGCTCTATACGGCGCATGCGCACCAACGTTCGGCTTCTTTCGGCATCTCGTGACGCGCTGTATGCGTCGATCGGATGCCTGTCATTTAAGTAGGCACGCCCATCCCCGGCCGCCAGACCCGGAAGCGACGGTGAGACTACATGCCGAAAATGGTATGTACGGACGTTTTTTTTTTAAACTACCAGCCGATTCTACATGTTATTAAGAAGAGACAGGCAATGTTAAAAGTTTCTTTTTAGGGGAACCTCCCCTTTAACTGTGGGTCAGCAATCAGGAGATCGCAGACAGGTGACTTTTAGACCGCGGTCTGGGCTTGCTGACCCACCATTCCAGAGTATCAAAACCGAGTGCAATGCAGAGGGACTACTTGTAAAGTTGGAGCTAAAGTAGGGAGCAGGAGCCACATAACCTGATGACTCCTCTGTAGTGCTGGCCCCTGTGCGGAGTGATACCATCTCCACCTCTTATCCTACCTAATGGTCTCCAATGTGGTGCCAGCAGCATGAAAGAAGAGATTTTCAAGACAGTGTAAAGCAATACACTGGGCACTGCGGTTTACCCACACCTGTAGCGTACCTGCAGCTTTCATGTACTTAGCCATAGATTTCTATTATATTATGTTGAGCAAAAAAAAAACTGATAGGACTACTCAGGTAGTCTTTTGTCAGGAGGTTGTTCTTGGTAGAAGAGAAAGTCAAGTGGGGCATTGCTAAAACATTCAAGAAAAACAAACATGGATATAGACAGATATTTTTTCAATAGTGAATATTGAATTTGCAAAAGGAAAGGCATTTTTGGAAGCATCTATACATCCAAAAAAAGGGGGATTGAAAGAGGTAAATTGCCCATCACATAAACAACTTGTCAAATAAAAGTAGAATTTGGGGGTCTTTTCCACCCAATTGTTACACCTATGGATTTTACAATATGACAGCACAAACAATAATGGTGCGAGGGGACGCAAAGCAACCAATAAGATTTTGTCTGATCAACACTACAAACATTAAAGGAGTTGTAAAGGTACAATTTATTTTTCTTAAATAGCTTCCTTTACCTTAGTGTAGTCCTCCTTTACTTAACTGATACTTCGATTTTGCTTTTAAATGTCCTTATTTCTTATATTCGTCTGTCTGTAACTCCACACAGTAATTTGAAGCTTCCTCCCTGGTGTGGAGTGTCGTGCTCGCCCCCTCCCTTGGACTACGGGAGAGTCAGGACGCCCACTAACACACAGCTCCTTTCTCTATCTGCAATGTAGAGAGCGATCTGACTCTCCTGTAGTCCAAGGGAGGGGGCGAGCACGACACTCCACACCAGGGAGGAAGCTTCAAATTACTGTGTGGAGTTACAGACAGAAGAACAGACATTTAAAAGCAAAATCGAAGGATCAGGTAAGTGAAGGAGGCATTTACAACCCCTTTAAGACAGTAAAAGAAAAGTATATCGCTCTGAAAAACTATTAATCCCTGTTGCTTCCGTCCCAACGAACCAAGAGGGTGCTGGCTGTGAACAATTGCATGAGATGAAAGAAAAATCCTGGACCGCCGCGCTCCTCAAAAAACAATGGGCCAGATTAACAGAGCGATTACGCCGGCGTTACAGGAGATGCGCGGCGTAAGTCTAATTGTGCGCGTGCGTTTCGATGCACGGTACTCCCAAAACGAGATACCCAAGAAATCTATTTTTTTTTGTCCAGCGTAATTTCGTTAGACAGGCGCATCCGTCCGCGCAAAACTGCGCTAAACACACCATTGATTTGCTATTCAAATATGCTAATGAGGGAGTTACGGGGATCCACAAAAGAACGTTGGTGCAGCGCAGGCTACGCGCTGTGCGCAACAGCTAAATGCCCTGTCTAAAATTAGACCATATAAAAGCTGGTATAAAATTAGACAATTCGTCTACATGTCAGAGAAAGCAACACTGTTAGTGAGGAGCTGAGCAGTCACACATGTTGCCCAACAAACTGTATGCCAACATGCCAGTGGCATCCATGCTCATAGCTATACTACTGACTTTAGATGAGCAAAGAAGGAGGAGGGCATGGGATTTTTTTTTTTTTACTTTTTTTTTGCTTATATAAACTTTACAATTTAATCTAATCTAATACAATATTCTTATCTGATACAAGCCCCTCACTCTTCACGGGAGAGGATATATCACACACGCATAGACATCTATGGCATGAGTGATTCTGAGGTGTCTCGCATCTTCAGATTCACCCCTCATGCCATCAGGGAATTAACCACAACCCTGCAGGAGGACATCACCAGCCCAACACATGACACTACCCATGACACCCATGACAGCTACATATACAATCAGAGCCCCATCCCCACAGATTTCGAACAGAACATGTATGGGGACAGCTGGCTGGTTGGTGAGTGACATGGTGGCAGGCATGACTGTCCCCCCCATGATGCTGAAATCACAAGGGGCACATGCACTACTAACATCCTCCTGTCTTATCCCTTCAGGGTAACTCTGCATATGCACTGGGACCCCATCTCATGACTCCTATACGAAACCCCCCTAACCGAGGCTACCCCGTCTTCTGAGGGAAGAGCAGTCAGGAGAAAGCTCACATTAGGCATCTTTGCACGTTAAACACACACATTAATCGTGGCACAATGAGAATGCATGCATGCACACCACTGTGGTCCCTAGCACAGACACATCACATCCTCATCACATTGGATTGGCACAAGCCCACCATGCAGGACTTGTGAGCTGCAACGCCACGGCTCCAATTATGTCACTGTACATTCATACACCATTCACACGGACCTGGGGATCACTTCTCCACCACAAAGGAGGGTGACACCCCTTTTCCGGCAGGAATGTCACCCCCACATTCCCAAATCATAGACAAACAGAACCAAAAAAAATAAAAAATTGACCAGCAAAAATAAAAAATGCCCAGCAAAAATATAATTTAAACAAAATATCAACAAAGAAAACACATAAAAGACAAAAATCACTCTCAAAGACACGTCACAAACAAACAAACAAACGCTAATAAACAACAGAACAAAAGCACCTTGCTGTATAGGGAGGGATACAAAGGGATGTACTTTTGCAAAGGAAGTGTGTTTGTGTCTGTCTATTCATGCTGTTTGCGTAGTTCACTAATTTGCCCTAGTCCACTTCCAATTTCACTGATTGCGCCGTTCCCGAGTTGTGAACATGCGCACAGAGGTGCTGACCATGGTCTGCTTCAAGCGCGCATGCGCGAGCCGGCCAGCCCTTCATTTGCATGGGGTCACGGCTCATTTCAATGTAACACGCCCACGTCCTTCCCAATTTGTATTACTCCGCCTTGCGCCTCTGAAATAACGTTGCCCAGGCGCAAATTTCTGCGTAAAACCGACAAAAATAGGGTGATTGCGCCGCTACATTATGCCGGTCTAACGTAAAGGCGGTGCGCTACGCCGGTCCAATAATGCGCAGATGTACCTGAATCTGGCCCAATGTCTTTATTCAGAGCATAAAAAACAAAAAAATCTAATGGAAAAACAACCAAAGTTGATGCAGTCAAAGAAAAAGAAGTGGGCAAAAGGAAAAGGCTGACATGTTTTTAATCGTGCGATGCTTACTCTTTAAGACAATAAAGATAAAGTACAATAGCGCAGCATACTTGTTTCATTTATCAGTTTAGGTGTTTATTCACTTTTAGCTTGCAGCTTATTAATGGGTTGTGTGCAAGGTCTTTTCAATATTGGTCAAAGACAGAAAAGATACCTTTAGACATTAGATGAAATTTGTCTAATTTGTGCTGACGATCCCTATGTCTATGAGCTATCTGCAAATGAAACCAGCCAAAACTTCTCAGAGCCAAGATTCGACAGACATTAAAGTGGATGTAAACCCTCCATACACCCAGTGAAGTGAACCGATGATACACAGGGATGAACCAAATCACCCTACATAGGTTTTACATTTATATACTGTTTAGAAAGTTTAGATCCTGTTAGGAGATTTTCTCGTCCAGTTTAACACAGAGTGTGATGTCTGGGCATACAGCCAAGATAGCTAAAATTGCTGATTGGAGGAAAGACACACACCCCCTCTCATCATAGGCAGACTCTCTCAGAGGTGTTTTTTTAACAGGGCCAGCTCCCTGCTAATCTATTTTAGGAACCTCCCATAACAGAAATGTCAGGCTGTTTTTATCTGATGTGTCATAGAATTTGTCAGGAGTTATCAGGCTGATAACAGAGAAACAGTTCAGGAGAGAGCTACGGGACATAGTGCTTTAAAGAGAGATAACAAAATTCTGCAGATATATGTGCCCAGCTCAAATTTCATTAATCAGGTTTACATCCACTTTAAGCTTGCAGATCATGCCTGAAGGTTCAACTGCCCTCTAGTGTCCAGGGACATATTAATGACAAGCTATACCCAAAATAAACAATCTTTAATCTAATCTGAATTAATTTAGGACTTAATTGGTGGCAATGAGTTAATACACCATTGCTGATTTTAACACTGCCTTGTTAATTAAACCTTTAAACAAAATTAATGATTTATCTAAAAACTCTAATTATTTAACATCACTTGCTTAAGGCATCACTTTCAAAAATGCTTTTAGTTTGACATAACCATGACATTACGCACTCCCCTTTCAAAGACAGCCTAAATACAATAAAACCTTCAGGCAAACAAATAAAATTACAGTTATTAAAAAAAAAAAAAAACTCAAACTTGGATGTGCAAAGGCTGACGAGAAAGAAAAACCTGATTACAGTGGAACAGAATCTTTGAAATGCTTTGGTAGTCTCTCCGACAGAAGTAGAAGAAGAGGAAGGGTTAATAATAGCCTTTAAAGGAAGCCTGTTCGGCAGCACTTCCACTAAACACAAATTGGAACAACCCTGGGAATCTATGAAGCACCAGTCTGTTGCCAAGGACAGAAGGAATGAGCTCTTGCACAGCACTGCTGCAATCACAGTCATTTAGGAGATGTCTCAATTCTAGCCGACTGTCCCATCAAGTTTTTTTTCTCTACTACTAAATCATACAAATAGGTGACAACTCTGTGACGCTCAGTATAAGCACACGGCAGCTAACAAGAGGAAAGGTGTTTGCTAGTTGTCGGTGATGTCTGGCAGTGCTGCACTACCACACTGCCGAGGAGCATTTTCTGTACAAGAAGGGGGATGCAAAGCTGCAAGGTAACATTTTGCTTTATTACATATCCAAAGGTTTCATTGCAGAGCCATGTAAGGGAAGGAATGCTGAATTTGGGAAGAGGACCACTCTTGTGTAGAGATTAAATAACAAAATTATCAGCAACCTGTCAGACGGAGGAGAAAAATGACTTTTGTTTGGTTTCATGACGATGTAATCCATAGATTGGACAGTCGAGGATTTGTCAAAAGATGTGTGGTGCCTACCTGGCTCCTGGGCATTGTTCTACCATGGTGTGCATAGCAAGGTGTTTGAGTCGTTTTGCTCTGATACATACTGTAGTTATGGGAAAACAGGCATCTAATATTGTTGGGCATGGCTGGTCATATACAAGACATATCTGCATGTTATACAACTGATCCGAGCAGGGAACATGTGGCAAGGTAAATGCAGCAATGCAGAAATCTGGGAGGAAAATCAGACACTCCAAAGCAGAACTCTTAACTGCTGTAGAACCTTGCTGAATCCTTGCAAACACACATTTTTTAGACTGCAATAGGCAAAGGATACGTGCTTGCATGCCTGTGTAAATGTAAAGATGGGGAGATCGTAAGAGAGAGATGGTGCATGATGTGACTTATTCCAAACCACCTGTGCAATAGATTACTGGATACCTGTGTTTGAATCATTTAACCTACACAACAATTGGATTATAAATAGACAGAAATGGTCATAATAGATTATCAGAGATTGCCGGAGCACTGACTGGGAAAATTGTCCAATCTTCTGGCTATCTTTCTACTTCAGTTAGATAGACAGCGATGTCATGCTGCCCTGTGTACAGCTTTATTATGGGAGAGACTTGGCTACATTTAGTTAATTAGAAAGATTAAAAATGTTATGGATCGCACCACATCCCAAATTGCACTTATAAACACCAAATAGGCGAAAAGGTAAAAGGAAATTTTACAGTGCCATAATTCACAGGAGTAAAGTCACAAAACAAAAATCTTAAAAAGTACATTTTTTTATTTTGTACTTAAATTATAACATTTTAAAAAATCAAGCAGCTAAGTACGGTATATGTTCACAGTTTCCGCTAAGCTAAGCCACAGACTGGACATCTGCATCCCCTTGCTAGTAGACCAGACCTCCATCAGTACATCTTATTGAGATCATATTTTTCGATCACAACAAAAAAAAATATCAAATTTTCAATGGCAGGAGGTTCTGCATCTGTAAAATATACAGGAAGCTCTCAAAGTTCCCAATGCATTTTCCGGTGTGTGACTTTCTCAGGAGACCCTAGGATAATATCATATACAATAGAGTGTGTCTAAAGATGATTCTGCAATAGATCGATAAGTATAAACTACTATACTTATCAATCTATTGTTGATTTTAAAACAATTAAAGAAACTAGTACCAGCTGGCTCATTAATAGTGAGAAGACTTTTGGTGCAGGCCCCTTAAGCACAGTGCTGGGGGGGCAACCTTTGGGACACCACTTTCCATATCTGGCATTCACTAATGAATATTTTGTCTCTCTCTCATATATGGGTGACCCCTGGTTTTGAGCTCCTTGCTACCCACTCCATTCCTTTTTGATCTTTGAACTATAGCCTCTGAGGTGTTCTTGCCACTCCTGATCAATATGCAACATCATTTTTAGACACACTCTATTGTCTCCTGAGGAAGTGACACACCACGAAACAAATGCAGAACCTCCTGCCTTTGAACATTGTCATATTTTAATGTGACCCACCAATTATATGATATCAATATGATGTACTGGGAGATGGTGGTCTCGTCTACTAGCAGCGATACATAGGATTCAAACCTGTGGCTAAGCCTAGGGGCCCTTTTAAACATATATATATATTTTTTTAATCCTTTGTACACAATAAAAATATACATTTTTAAGTTGTGTGCAAGTAGTATATCCCATCCTTTTTGGTGTTTATATTTAGTTTATTGTTTAAGGCTTTTACTAAAATCAGCCCTCCCATGACCTAGAAAAATCAATAAGAAGTAGCCACCTACAAATTAGAGGTTAATGAGGGGATTTATTAGAAAAGTTACTCTGCGTTCCACCTGTTCAAGGAAAACAAACAGTAATACAGCTATTATTGGAGGGGCAGACACAGTTAAAAGGACTTCAACAATATAGATTTATAGAAGAAATTTTTATCGGTGTCTGTATAACCCCTGCCCAAATGAGCCATTTATTACGGACAATTTAAAACTGCAAACAAGACTCCCCAATCCAAGAGAATGATTTCATTTTAATCCTATCAAAACTGCTCTTATTCCAATATATTCACACCTTGGCTGCTTATTATTCAGCTTATAACCTAACCTCTCCAGCCTTGTCCCTGTGGAGTTAAGTCGGCAATTAACTATGCAATCCAAAAGAGCAGAGACAATGATTGCATGTAGTCAATGACCCACTCACCCCAAAGGACATGGTTTGTGGCATATGTTGTATTCACCATGTAGATAGTAAACATCTATAGAAGAGAACAAAGCTCTTTAATCTTGTTTTGTACGGCTGGTGCAAGAATTTAAAAAGTGGCAATGAGGTTGACTTGACAAGTAAACAATGCAAGCAAGGCAGTTGTATAGCAAACAGAGTTGACGTCTCCTTCTCAATTAACTTCCCACTTTGTGATTTCATTTACAATTTCCTCTACTGCTGCTGCAAGTAAAAAGATAATATATACTGACTGACAAACATGTCTTGACTATAGCCGGCAACTGGTGAACCTTGTAATTACAACAGTATAGGCTCAGGAAAAATGCACAATATGAGTATTTTGCATAATAATGCCAATCTAGATAAAATTATAATTTCAGTTAGGTGCATGTGGGTTTGGCTTAATCACCAGCTGAGTTATTAGACCTCTTTAAAACTAGCTACACGTGGCTAGATTTTCATTCAAACCCTTGTACCAAATTATTTATCAGAGCAACCAAGAAAACAAATATTGTTTGAAGGCACTTAAAAAAAAATTAAGACATGCTTCTTGAATAAATTCCCAGATGTATTAAACTGGTTTATTTTATTACTTATGAATTAAACAACAGATAAGTATAGAAATATATTTATAAATACAGTAAAACCTTGGTTTGAAGGCGTTTTGCAAGACAAGCAACATTTTTTTCAATAAATTTGTATTCGATTTTATAAACTTTAACAAATATGTTTGTTGCATTCAATATAAAAAAAATTAGTACACAAATACTGTAAAGGCACACATTGGAAAGTGTATATAGGTCTTGGTGACCTAGGCTAGCATACCCCTAATGGGTACATACTGTAGGACTGGAAGGTCGCCAAGTTACTCTTTGGTACAGCCTAAAAAACTAGTAGGAAGTAGAAGTGACAAGCCAAAAATTTTAATACATTTTGACTTGATATACAAGTGATGTCTTGATATAAGAGTAGCGTTACAAATGAGTATAAAAGAGAAGAGAGGAGCCTCTAAGTGTAGCAATATGGTTACATTTAATGAAGGTACAACATTTAACAACATATTGCTACACTTACAGGCGCCTCTCTTCTCTTTTATACTCTGTAGCTCCTGCTGGATTTTGCTTCCAATCCCCTTGTGGATAGACATTTTATGATCACATAACCTAGAATCTTGCTAGAATATTTTTACATGGACTATAAACTGAAGGACTTTGGAATAAATGGTTGCAAAATAAATCATCTGAGTTTCCTTTATTTCTTATAGGGAAATTCACTTTGCTATACAAGTGCTTTGTTTGGATCACAAGCATGTTTCCGGAACAAATTATGCTTTCAATCCAAGGTTTTACTGTATATGATAAGTTCATCAACCTACCAACTAATAATTATATATAAATATATATAAACACAGGAATTATATAATAACAGATTAATTGGACACCGTTACATGTGGATGATACTTTTGTAGGCATTTTTCAAGTTTAAGTCTAAGTCACTCCAACTGAAGCATATATTATATTATATATACATACACACACACTATCATCTATTTTGAAATCCAATTTTGCATACTTTACAGAAACTTTTGTATTGTTCTTTCATACAATCGAACAACATACATGATCACTTAAACCAACAAATGTTCGTGAACACAAACGTTTTTATTCTGGAGAAATCTTTACCCAGCATGATTTACAATAAGTACGCATGATTTACAATAAGTACGATTTTTCCAAATAAAAAAAACAGATTATAAGTTACAGTTTATTCAGTTCAGATAAGAAACAAGCAAAATGTTCTATCCTTTACTGTCAATTTCAATTACAGTCCAATACGATCGTGGAATTGTCCCCATTAGCCATTAGAATAAGCATTTTCAAACTAAAGGGGCCAACAACAACAAAATGCTAATGCAGTGGAGCCCCCCGCACTGCAAGAGTTGAATGCTTGGTAGGTCTAGGGGTGCCAAAATATCGAGAAATGCTTACTTTATCTCAAACATTAGGTGTTGCCAAAAGACAACAACTGAAAGCTCAAAAAAATGATGGGTACATTTACGTTAAAGTGCATGCTAATGGACACGTTTTGTTGTGCCCAACAGAGTGCCCCATAACATAAATGGTGCCCATCAGAGTGAACCTTAACACAAAATAAGGGGCATGCTGATGGGCAAATTTTATGGTAAGTGGCACACTGATAGGCACATTTTGTTGTACCCATCAATGTGAACCTTACATGAAATGATTTTTACTGGATAAGTTTTTATTCTCAATATGATTTTCCATACTTTCCAATTGAATAGAAAAGTGTACAAATTTCATTCATCACTTATGCAGGCTCCTTTTAGACTTGTGCAATGTGTTACTGAAAGGGCAATAATATGTGGTATTTTGCATGTTCCATTAGACCAGCCTTTTTCAACCAGGGTCCCCTGAGGTTTCTTCAGGGGTGCCTACAAATTGATCAAGAATTGTATACAAGCCAGCAGGTGGAACAAGCCTGCCCTTTAGTTACATAAAGCCACAGGTTTTCATTATACACCATTACAACTTTCCAGACACTGTTATCCTAACAACCAATGACATAATCAGTTAATAAGGAGGATGTCTGTTGCCTCCACAGCATCCTTGTCTGGCGCTCCTGAGCTCTTCTCCCTCAGCACTGGTGTGACATTAGTTGATTAATGCAGAGAAATTGAGGGATAAGAGAACATTTGGAAAAATAGTCAGTTCCAGTGTGCAAAAGTGCTTTGGAAGAATAAATCACCCAACGTTGGGTGACCTACTTGTGGATGTTGCTGCCTTATGCATTATCTAAAGCTATTAGAATTGTTTTTTTACATTTTAGAATGGGGTGCCTTGAGACTGTTCATAATTTTAAAGGGTGCCTTTGGCCCAAAAGAGGTTAAGGAACATTGCATTAGACAACCCTTGTTTTGTGCACAGATTTCATGAGCATTATGGTGTGCTGCAGAACAGGTGTTATATAATGGATTGCATTACAGTGCCTTGAAATAGTATTCATACCCCTTGAAATATTCCACATCTTGTCATGTTACAACCAAAAACGTAAATGTATTTTACTTGTTTTTTTCTTGGGGGGGGGGGGTAGACACAAAGTGGCACATAATTGTAACGTGAAAGGCAAATGATAAATGGTTTTCCAAATTTTTAACAAATAAATGTGAAAAGTGTGGCGTACATTTGTATTCAGCCCCTGAGTCAATACTTTGTAGAATGACCTTTCGCTGCAATTACAGTTGATGTCTCTACCAGCTTTGCACATCTAGAGAGTGACTTTTTTGCCCATTCTTTTTTGCAAAATAGCTCAAGCTCTGTCAGATTGGATGGCGAGCGTCTGAACTGTAATTTTCAAGTCTTGCCACAGATTCTCAATTGGATTTAGTTCTGGACTTTTACTGAGCCATTCTAACACATGAATATGCTTTGATCTAAACCATTCCATTGTAGTTCTGGCTGTATGTTTAGGGTCATTGTCCTGCTGGAAGGTGAACCTCCGCCCCAGTCTCAAGCCTTTTGCAGACGCTAACAGGTTTTCTTCTAAAATTGCCCTGTATTTGGTTCCATCCATCTTCCCATCAACTCTGACCAGCTTCCCTGTCCCCGCTGAAGAAAGGCATCAACGCAACAAGATGCTGCCACCACCATGTTTCACGGTGAGGATGGTGTGTTCAGGGTGATGTGCAGTGTTGTTTTTCCACCACACAGCGTTGTGCTTTGAGGCCAAAAAGTTCAATTTTGGTGTAATCTGATCAGAGAACCCTTTTCGACATTTGCTGTGTCCCCCACATGGCTTCTCCACTAGATTTTAGTTAAGGGTATCAGAGTAAAGGGGGCTTTAGTTAAGGGTATCCGAGTAAAGGGGGCTGAACACAAATGCACACAACATTTTTCACATATTTGTAAAAAAAAAAAATTAAAATCATTTAATCATTTTCCTCCCACTTCACAATTATGCGCCACTTTGTGTTGGTCTATCACATAAAATCCTAATAAAATACATTTACGTTTTTGGTTGTAATATGACAAAATGTGGAAAATTTCAAGGGGTGTGAATACTTTTTTAAGGCACTGTATGCTGGTGTGCAATGCATGGATCTAAAAAGGCATCAATGCATGTGCTGTACCTATTTTGCAGTTCTGTTTTCATACGTACCGGTGCATCAGTTCATGTGTCTGTTAACCCAACTATGTGTGTATTTCATATTTTACTAGGACAAGCGTGTCCATTCACTCGAAAGGATGCAATTTCAGATTAATAAAAAAAAAAAGTGGTAGTGAATTTAACAGTACAGCATAAAGAGATCTGTGGTCTGAGGAATGTAGTGCACAAAGCAAAGTATACACATAGTACAGTAATTACAGCAGTTTAAAATAGGTAGTGTATACCACAGCATAAAGTTTGGAGTGATCCAAAACATGTTATATACAGCAAAGCATGAATAACACATCAGTTCAACTATGTAACTATGCAAAAGGTTGTCCACTGTATATAAAATACATGTATGTACACCGTGCAGCAGTCTGATACAGGGTATAGTGTTTCAGATTATGTAATATGCAGGAGTCAGGGGTATGCAATATACAGAATGTACAGAGTGTAGCAGTTTGGAAAGTGTAAAATGCAGCACATGGTACAATGGACAGCGGTTCAGAATGTGTAACATAAAGCATACAGGGGTCCAGAGTATGTTAATGTACAGGTATGTGTTCAAAATGCTGCCTTACATTAATGGCGCTGATACTAGGTCAGGGTACTTACACTGCTTACATAAAAAAAGTACAATTAATAATGGCCAGAAATTATAACTAAGCTGCATTAATGTTATATTCCCTTTATAATGTATCTGCCCAGAGTTCAGTGTTAACTCATATTAATTAAGCCCCGGGCCATTATGCAGCTAAAGGATCTGACCCCTTTTTTGTGATTCGGCACTGCATTACTTTAACTGACAATTGCGCGGTCGTGCGACATGGCTCCCATACAAAATTGGCGTCCTTTTTTTTCCCACTAATAGAGCTTTCTTTTGGTGGCATTTGATCATGTCTGCGGTTTTAATTTTTTGCGCTATAAACAAAAATAGAGCGACAATTTAAAAAAAAATGCAATATTTTTAACTTTTTGCTGTAATAAAAATCCCCCAAAAATATATTAAAAAACTATGTTTTTCTCATTTTAGGCTGATACATATTCTTCCATATATTTTTGGTAAAAAAAAAAAAAAAAATCGCAATAAGCATTTATTGATTGGTTTGCGCAAAAGTTATAGCATCTACAAAATAGGGGATAGTTTTATGGCATTTTTATTAATATTTTTTTTTTTACTAGTAATGGCGGCGATTAGCGATTTTTATCGTGACTGCGACATTATGGCGGACACATCAGACACCGTTTTCTGTAATTTTTACAGCAAGCGGTGCTATAAAAATTACACTGGCAGTGAAGGGATTAACCTGTAGGGGGCGCTAAAGGGGTTAAAACCAGGCATCGATGATTGACGTACGCGTACAGCGCGTCACGCCTTTCGAAAACACCCAAAGTGGGACTCTGCTTTTTACGGCGCCTGCGCAGTCAGTTCTACACTGCAGCCGCTGTATAGCGCCGTAAACAGCCAAGTCTCATGTCGGCTATTTTCGGAAGGCGTGACGCGCTGTACGCGCACGTCAATCATCTATGCCTGGTTTTAGGAACGCCTATACCCCGCGGGGAATCTTCTCGGAGCTGGATTAGAAATACAGGTAACTCAGTAAGTACAGCAAAAAAAAAAAAAAAAAAAATCGCATACTGCACATGTCAGCAGTATGCTGGATCTAATGGTAAAAAGTTCATTTTCAGGGTGAACCTCCGCTTTAACTGGTTAAGGACTTACTATGGCCATTTCTTTTATGAAGTTTTAGCCGCGTTTGTTCAAGTTACTTAGATGACACTTGTGCACAAAATGTATTAAGTGCCAAGGTGGCAACTAAACTTAGGGAACTCATTAAAATGTCCAAGTGTATAATTTAGGAAAATGGTACAATGTTCAAACATTTTCCTATCCTACTGGAAACTCTTGGTTAAATATACCAAAACACGTAGCGGTCACCAGCTACTGCTGTAAAAGCCAATGCTACACACATTTTAAGTTTTGAGATTTTATATATATATATATATATATATATATATATGCAACCGGCATATATTTCGTGTTTTTATTTTTCTGCCCTTCACAGTATGGTAAAACGCAACAAAAAAAGTGTTAGTGCTTGACAAAAAAACATCACAGTAACATGTTGGCATAAGATTACAGCGTTTCCCCCTACACCTCCATAAGTCTTAGCCTCTACAATTTGAGATTGTAGGTAGAAATATGTTTATATATTTATGTATACTGTATACATAGTATTAACCACTTCAGCCCGGGAAGGATTTACCCCCTTAATGACCAGGTAATTTTTTGCGATAATTCACTGCGTTGCTTTAACTGAAGGTTGTGCGACGCTGTACCCAAACAAAATTAACGTCCTTTTTCTCCCACAAATAGAGCTTTCTTTTGGTGGTATTTGCTTACCTCTGCGGTTTTAATTTTTTGCGCTATAAACAAAAAAGGCCGACAATTTAAATATTTTTTTTGCTTTAATACATATCCCCCCCTCCCAAATTGTTTTAGTTACTGTATAAATGACACTGGCAGGGAAGGGGTTTACACTAAGGGATGATGACGGGGTTAAATGTGTTCCCTGGGAGGTGTTTCTAACTGTGAGGAAAGTGGACTGACAGGGAGTAGAGAGAGAGAGATCGGTGTCCTAATTACTAGCAACAGACGATCACTCTGTACTCCCTGTCAGAATGGGGATCTGGTTGTTTACATTGACAGATCGGCGTTCTGGCTCTCTGTGGTGTGATCACGTGTGGACATCGCGTGCGCGCAACCACTGTATCTATTGCACAAATTGACGTACACCTACGGCAATTCGTGCAATAGAGCCGACCTGCCGCTGTATAACTATGGCGGCTGGTCAGCAAGTGGTTTTATATTTTATATATTTATTATCTCCCACCCATAAATAAACAAATGGATGCAGAGACTGTAAAACCCCTGTTCTGCTTGTTTATTTTTGATACCATGCATTAGTGTAGCTTACTGCAACGCAGGTGTATTTAACGTAATGTGCTGCATTAGGCAGCCTATTCATTTTTAATCAGATGCCAACACATATTAAACCAGAAATAAAGATGGGTTACATTGTGGTTCACTGCCGAGATGCATTTATGTACTGCCAAGCATTGCAAGAACGCAGGTTTGTAGGTTCTCTGTAATGCATAATGTTAAAGCGACCCAGAAAATAAAACGCCCCTGGGCTTTCAGAAGATCGTGTTTTTCTTAAACATTAAGGCCTCATGGTGTTTGTATTTGTAGTTGTATTTTTAGATTTATCAGAGTTTTTCTGAGTTTATTTCATTGGCCAGAATTGTAATTTATGGTGTCCATTGACATAAACAAACGCTGAACTGCTAAATGTGCCTAGAGTTTATGCGCGTTATTGCACATTTATGAGCGTTTAGCGGTTTATGTGGTCAGAAGTCCTGCTCCTGTTTAAAAAAACAGCCTATAAACTCCTTGGCGGGGACGCCAAAATACAAAAATGTGAGTTTAATAGTAGCAGTGTACATGAGGCTTAAATGGTCTACACACTTCATCCTCATTTTTCTTTGAAAATGTTCATTTCAAGAACACACATTTGATTTTCTAATCATTAGTAAAGTTAAATCGTTTTTTTCACCATAGTAACCAAAAAATACAAATTGTCATGATTAAAAATCTTAAAGAAATGTATTTTTAACAGTGAATGTGGTTTTTGTTCAAGAAAATCTATTCACTTCAAAATTGAACGTTAAAAGAAAACTTTTTTTCATTGTGTCGATTGATTGAACCAATGAGATTTCTCATCGGAATATTTGTATAAACGTTTATTTAAAAAAAAACTATTAGTGTATGGTCAGCATATCTCAAACAGTACACTAGGGACCAGACTAATGTGTTATGATGCAAAAGGGTGATGTGGGGTCAGTATAGGTAGGGGTCTTCTAAAATGACTTTGCATGTTGCGATTAGTAAAACATATAAATACATTTATAGTGCACAGCTTAGAAGTCTTCTAAAATTACTTTCCATGTTAAAATTGGTGAAACATATATTTACGACTATATATAATTCAAAAAAGATAAATCAAAGGTTCAGTTAAATTCTTTATTTTTTAAAGTGTTCATCTAATAGTTGCATAAAGCTGATATTATGAAGAATGCACAAAACATATCAGCCCATAATAAGTCAACACCTAACCTGATGAGATGTACATGTTTTGCCGTGTACACACAGACCCATTCAAACAGTTCTAGCAACAATGCAACACCTGGAACCCCTCATTCACCCAGACGATCTTACTGAAGACCTGGGATAAACAAAGCAGAGCAATAATGAGCTTCAGAAAAATCAATGAGATGAAACATAGGTGAAGAGGCTCCTGCTGGCAAACCATTAAATACTGTATGTTCAAAACATTCTTATTAAAGCTAAGGTTCACCCAAATTACTGACTTAATGCTATTTCCTTCCGAGCATTGCATAGATGCCCAAACGAACAAAAATATTTTTTTTAAGTGCTGTATTTACCTTCTAATTTGTCTTTGTAACGGGAGGGTCATGGGACCCAGAAGCTCTTAGAAAGCCTGAGCCAAAAAATAATGGACAGTCAGAATATATCTTGGACTATCTGAGATGGGACTATTATGTAATTATTATCAACAATATATTCCAGGATATCTGTTGAAAACTGGATGCTGTTTGTTCATTCTGGACTCAACAGGTTAATTGAAAGAGTGACTCATTCATAATGTGGGGACACATACTGTTAGGTGTTAATGTCATCAACTCCAGCCACCTGTCTGTCTGGTGTGATGTAAATGAATCTAGGGTAGCTTCTGAGGATCTTTCATTGTGGATTGTGCTAATTGACCCTGTATTGTGTGAAGGTCTATTGATGATAAATGTGTATTGTGAGTTAGCAGACAGCCTAAAGGTCTGGTGTATGAATTATTAGTTGTAGTTAATTAGCTCATGTAATATATGTCAGAGCTGGAGCCAGAATGTCTAATAAAAGATGCGTATTGGGGAACCATTGTGTGATGATATGGGTGGTGTTGGGTCATTGTTCATTATGATTACTGCAGTATTCTTTTTGTGTATATAAGAGCTGTATTTGTCAATAAAGATGGTCATACCTGCTTAAACTTCATAGAGAGCTGTGTGTGTCTCGTTAATGGGGGAATTCATACGGGTCGTGTTCGCTGGATTGTGGAGTGTTAATAGCTGCCTTGTGTGCGGGAAAGGAATATCCTAAACGGCTTTAACCCCTGTCCCATTTGGGGTTCCGTTATAGTCTTCATTGTGGAACTTCCTGTCTGTTACTCCCGCGGGAGTAGGCATGTACATTCCTTTTCCCCCCCGATGGTGCACTCCTGGGAGCCAAGTGTCAGCATTCCCAGGAGTCAGTGGGGATCGCCGCTGCGAAAACTCGCAAGATCATCTGCTCTCTCTTCCTGTACTGACCTGTGTAAATTTTTGGTTGCCATCACAACTTCTGACGCCGCCGCCTGTTGTGATGGCAACCTGCTCAGTTTATGGCGCTCCCCGCCGCTACAACTGAGCATGCGCAGGATCGAGCAGTGGAACCAGGAAGTTAATGCTTGTGGGCTTCACATGCGCATCCACAAGCAAGATGAAACAGGCGGTACCCTTTTTATTATAACTTTGTTTTTTATGGAAACCTGACATCGGGGGAGATAAATAACCAGAACAGTAAGTGTAACATGGCGATTATTTTATTGTGTGCATGGTTGTAATAAAAAAAAAAAAAAAAAGAACGGCTGCTGAACCTCCTCTTTAAGGCCCCTTTCACACTGGGGCGGGAGGCACGGTGGCGGTATAAAAATAGCGGCGCTATACCGTCGGAATTGCCGCAAGATTCGGCAGCTAGCCGTGCGGGATTAATCCCCCGCTAGCGGCCGATCAAGGGTTAATACCGCCTGCAATGCGCCGCTGCAGAGGTGCATTACGGGCGGTATTACTGCGGTTTCCCATTGTTTTAAATGGGAAGGAGCGGCATAAATACTGCTCCTTTCACCGCTCCAAAGATGCTGCTTGCAGGAGATTTTTTTTCTCTCCTGCCAGCGCATCACCTTAGTGTGAAAGCCCTCACATTAAGAAGGCTGGGCGGGAGTTTTTCAGGCGGTATTTAGGCGCTATTTTTAGCGCTGTCCTGCCTGAAAAACTGCTCAGTGTGAAAGGGGCCTAAGAGGTAGTCTGTGGAAAAAATGTGTCTGGCTTGGTGTCTAACTCAACAGATGGAATTATTCGTTCTTCATTGAGACAAGCATGCGTGTCTAAAGGCGCTCCGCCTCCCATATATGTAATGATCATCTGATGCACTAGATAAGTCTTATGTCTACTGGAAACAGAGGACTGCTATAGACCTACTTTTTACCCCAGAGAAACCCCTAAAATAATTTTTAGATCTCAGTGAACCCTTAAAGGGGTTGTATAGGTTTGTTTTTTATTGTCTAAATAGGTTCCTTTAAGCTAGTACATTGTTGTTCCACTTACCTTTTCCTTCAATTTGCCTTCTAAATGTTTTTTTTCTTTGTCTGAAATTCTCACTTCCAGTTTCTCCTCAGTAAGCTTTCCACCATCATCCGAGCGGTGGATAGTCAGCCAGAACAGCTTACTGAGGAGACAAAGAAAAAACATTTTTAGAAGGGAAATCGAAGGAAAAGGTAATTGAACCAACGATGCACTAGCTTAAAGGAACTTTTTTAGAAAATAAAAAAACGAACCTTTACAACCCCTTTAAAAGGGGTTGTAAACCCTCCTGTTTTTTCACCTTAATGCATCCTATGCTTGTAATAACAGCCAAGCGCCTGCTGAGTCGCATCGGTTGTTACAAGAAGGCCGTCTGTCTGCTCTAAAGAACGGTACTGGGTTGCTGCCTGCAATAGCAGTAACATAAGTTTGAAGTTTGTAACCGATACTTCAAAAAAAGTGAAAATCGGCCGCACCTATAATCGGTTAACCCCTTATGTGGACTGTAGCCCCTAATATACTGTATATGTGAGACTCACAGGGGGAGAGCACTCGGGTGGTTATTGTGGAGTGGGGCATTCACAACATCTTTTCTGCCTGATTGGATCACTGCTACTTCATTTGGTTATACTACTTTTGGTACTTTGCATGATCTTTTCTATGAATTTTAGTTTGAGTTTTGAATTGTGATATTTAATATATCCATTAAGACTATTGTGATTTCTTGAGCGATATACATCATTGGTATCATGTTGCTGGTTTTGTTCCTGGAACTATCCAGGCACAATAAGATGGTAAGTAGCAACCTCTGGAAGAAACCCTAGTTAAGAATGGCTGCTCTAAGCTATCCAATCTTGAGTAATAACAGTATTCAGCCATGTTAATAATTCCAAACTAAGGCAGGCCATAGACGGTGTAAATTTATTTCCAAAAGAAATTAGCATAATTCTCCCACCAACACAGGTAGGGGAATCCCTTCAGCCAAAACATTGTATACTCTCAGTGGGGGGGCGGCAGAGAAAGCTGAATATTGCTAGCCACTGTAGCAGCCGCTAGTGATAATCGTACATAAAATCCAGCAGGCTGGTTGTACCCAAGATGATCGATCAATCAACTTAGTACATTCAGCCTGCCCATACATGGCTCGAATGTCTGAACCACCCGAGATTCGAACCGTCTATGGCCGGGCCAACTGATACCGTTTTAAAGCAGTGCCAGGATATCGGCTTGTGCTGCTCCTCACACCTGCACTGATAAATACATGCTTGGTCAATCGCAGCATGCCTTAATTACGTCAAATAAATACAAAAAAAAATCTACAGACAGTTGTGCAGCATTTACATGTCTGAAGTCTATGGTCAGGTTAAACAAACCATGATTCGGTTCTTTGGGGACATCCAGGCTAAAGATTAAACAAAAAGTTTGTTTTTCTGGTCTTTAGGAATGCATAAAACATAGGGGATGAAGCCTATCTTGTCCAATGTAAATAAACAGAGATTTGATTTTACATTAAACAAAAATGAGTTCCAGTTCTCAAGGCAATCTCAGCTGGAGCAACGAAACAGAATGGAATCATTACAAGAGAGGTGAAATCAACCACACATAACTACAGGAAAAATTGTAATATGACATTTATTTTGACTACATGCTGTATAAAGATACAGAAAATATACTCGACCACCACAAGGCAGTGCATTTACACACATTATAGTAAATTGTGCCTTTCCTTGGTATCCTCCTGCATACATTTCAATAAGCAAGCAGATGGTTTCTGTACACATCTCTATACTTCATTGCCTGACAATGAACAAATTAAAATTCTCAATAATTTGATTGGTCTTTATCCGAATATGTTGAGTTGAAAGAGCCGCAGCAATCAGAATTTTCCATTTTTGTTTTATTCTTTACCAACAAAAATGTGCCCGTTTCAAAACAAAAAAAGGTTTGGGCGCTTTGAGCATGGTAGAAGGGTTGGGCTGCAGGTTCATTGGTGAGAGTTGGGAGAGGGACACAAACCTTTTCCATTTTTTTTTATTTACCTATTTTTTTATATTTGGTCCTACCATCTCTTGCACGTCATATGCCTAGGCAAATGATGTGCACTGTGGTCACTTTGCCTCCTGGGATATGCACATAACATATCCCAGGAGGTGTAGCCTTCCGCAGAGGAAAGGAGGAGGGGATGGGCCTATCCGCGCATCATTGATAGGCACCAGCTGTTCTTGGTTTAGGCGGCTTGCCTATCAATGATGTGTGGATAGGCCCACCCCTTCTTTTTTCCCTATCAGTGACATCACAGGAAAACATGGCAGCGTGGGACTGAGCATTGGCAGAAGGGAAAAGGATCTCAACTGGAGACTGCTGGGTGGGCGAGTATCTAAATGTGTTGAATTTACCACCAGGTAAGCAGGGGTTATATTTTATTTTTTTATATGGGGTGAGAGGGTGAAAATCTGCTTTAAGCACATAAATGATGAAAGAAGACTGGCATGTGAAAGGATTCTTAAATTAGATAAGGTGCATCCGCGAATGGATGTTTAATCAACTAAATTCCAGCATTTTCCACCCTGTCACCACAGTTTTAAGTGCTGTGATGGTTTAACAATTACTCGATCATGCAACACTGTATACAAAATCTTTTTATATATATATATATTTTTTTTTTGAAGATTTGGTGGGATTAGATATAAAGAATAAGACCAAAAAGTTTGAAAATAAATGTATCAATCTTTCTGCAGGAAAATGTATTGAGCTTTGGAGAAAAGAAAAAACAAATAAGTGCAAATTATTTACTACGTGTGAAATATATAGAGTCTACAGTATTGCATTATCGAGTAATTGGTAAACCACCACAGTACTGAAAACTGTCAAACACAAGGCTCACGGGCCGAATCTGTCCAGCTAGGCCTGGTCATGTGGTTCACGCACCCAGTAAGCGCACTGCTAAATCCTACACCCTGTAAATAGTGCACTGCACTCGATGTAGCGCAGTCCTGAACTTTGCACTCGGTGCATAGTGCTCCCCTAGAACTGCAGTCTGGCTGCAATTGGCACTGTGATCAAGTGGTAGATTCACTTGAACTGGAGCGCTGTACTGTAAATTGAATTGGAACACTGGTTACTATGAGCAGCCAGCTCTCCCCCTCACAATTGAATTGTGCATTTGACAGGAAGGAGAGTGCTGGCTGCTCATTACAGCCAGTGTTTACACTTTTGAACACTGTGGCTGATCACAGCTATCTTAAGGTATGGAGCTGCTCATGTACTTTCAGCCCATGATAGAGCAAAGAGCACCATCCTATTCCAGAAGGCCGCACTTCTACTCTCTCTCCTGTCAGCTTAGATCAGCTCTAAGGTTGTAACATGTGAGTGATAGAGACTGCACTACGCATGCGCAGCCCTCTGGAAAAGGGCAGCGCTCCTTCCTGTAGCACTAGGGAGTGCCGGCCCTAAACGCTGCTCTGTCCTAGTAAGAAGACTTGAGGAAGATGTGATCACAGGTATGTTAGAAAAGAGGCATAATGTTAAAACCTGAGCCGCTTAGGGTGATGCAGTGGTGTATAGTGACTGCACAAAATGTTTTTTGAGGTGAACTAAAGGGGTTGGAAAGGTTTGTTTTTGTTTTTAGGGTGAAAAATCTTAAGAATTTACAATCACTTCACTTTTTTGAACTGCATTTATATGTCATAAACTCCAGCAAAAAGACCCAAAAGAGGAGGTATACTCTTGATTTGGGGATAGTGGTAAAGCACCATGTTGTAAAACTAACGTGTATTAGGAGCACCAGATTTACCATTAAAGTGATCCTGTCACTTGGATCTAAAATAAACCTAACCTGTAAGACTAAATGCTATCTACTTCACTTTCCAGGGGGGAAATACCCGGTATATGACTACCTGCTACTGCCACCGTACGTTGTGGTTTATCCCAACAGCTGATATGTTACTACGGGTTAGGGGTGCAACGGATCAAAAAACTCATGGATCGGATCAATCCTTGGATCAGGAGTCACAGATCGGATCATTTTCGGATCAGCAAAAAAAAAAAAAAAGACAAATCTTGTTACACCCACCAGAGTTTTAGATTTCACAGTTATTCTCAACACAAAACTGAGCTTATGTGCTTAAATACAGTGTTTGGAAATCCGACGGACTGTTTATTGCTAATGTGACAGAACACCTCTGATTTTCACATTAAATTTAACATTTAAACAGTCCGTCGGATTTACAAATTCTGTATTTAAGTGTATAAGCTCCGTTTTGCGATGAAAATAACTGAATCTAAAACTCTGTTGGGTGTAATAAAAGTTGTCCACTTGCCCCCTAATCACTATCATTACTCTGGTGTCACCCCCCCCCCTCCACTCTTGTGTCACCCCCTCCTCTGGTGTACAGACAGCCATGCTCCCTGGGTGATAGTGTCTCTCCTACCTGCAGGTGCAGAGCTCACAGATGCTGTCTCCACATGTCTGCAGTCCCGGGTCTGTGTGAGCGCGCTGAGACAGGGAGGCGTGTCACGCTGTGCACTGGGCTCTGGAAAGCACACGGGGGTGAAGCAAGATGGCCGTCGCTCCACAGCTAGGCCGAAGCCGGGGACTTTCCTACGGCCGAGGCTCCGGAGCGCACCGCGGATCGCGTGGTGTGCCGATCCGAATGGGGTGGCCCGTTCGGATCACGGATCGGTGACGATCCGTTGCTTCCCTACTACGGGTCGTACAAGCCCTGCGGGCATAAATGGAGCACTCAGCGAGACGTATTCAAACATCTGGATTTGTCAAATATCTGCAGCGGCTCAGAATTGGCAACACAGCAGAAATTTAAAGCAGGACTAAAAACTTTTAGATGAGAAAACTGTAAGAATTCAGGCTTTTTGTTGCAGACAACACATTTCTTCTGCAATAAAATAAACTTTTTTAGCATGTACAATGAGCTGCATATGAGCAGATCAGTTTACATGTTTTACAGGCTGGGTTTATTTTGGTTTTGACTCGGCAGTGAAAAGCTAACTTTGAGAACTATGTATATAGCTGGCAGAGGAAAATGCCACACGTTTTTATCCCAATTATCGGCATGGGAGAGACATATTCAAAACGCTTTTAGGAGGTGGGAGCACAAGCAGCATCAGTGTGTGTCAAATGAGAAGAATGGATCTTGTATAATGACAGAAAAGGATAGGCACAACATCAGACAGTGGTGTTACTCCTTGGTTATACAATGTGTTATGTTATATAGTGTGAAAATGGGCGAATTACAGGAGCAGATGAACAGAAATACAAATGTTGGCAGGTAGAAAAAAAAATGCATATGTATTAAAATGGTGTCGCTGCTTCAGTTCCGTCTTAAACCTTTCCTGACCAGGGATCATTGATAACTAGATTCCCATATCAAATTAATAGCATCAGCATAAGTCAGTGAAGTTGAAAGAAACTCAGATTAATTTGCATACTACATTTTTTTAACCACTTTACTATTGCTGTTACAGCTTTAAATAACAAAGGGGTGGATGCTCATTTCTGTAATGCAGTTTAAGCACCTGGACCCAGGGCCAATTCTGACACTCCTCACACATGTAAAAAAAATAAAAAATTGCTAGAAAATTAAGTAGAAACCCCAAACACTGCAGCGGGAGCCAATGCCTGCGCTATCAATCTATCCAATGAAAGCCGAGAACCCCGGGCAAAGGAAGAGCGTGCTCTCGACACAGGACTTTCCAGGGCTCAGGTGAATAAAACAGGGGGCTGTGGGGGGAGCTTAACTATCAGATTCTTTTTTCATCTTAATGCATAGGATGCATTAAGATGAAAAAACATGAGGGTTTACAACCCCTTTAACAGGTTGCCAGTTTTGAGTTAAACAGGAGATCTGGTGCTAGAATTATTGCTCTCACTGAAGTTCAGCATTCGTTCACGTGATGTGACAAATAGCATGTCAAATTGGAGCCGATTGCCGGCAATAGGAGCTTTCCAATCGGTACGATGTGGAATTTGCAGTACCGATTTACAAAAGAAGTTCCTGCACTACTCTTGGTGACTTTGGAGGCGAAGTCAGACTGAAATCTGGCTTTAAAATCGTGCGGGTTATAATGAGCTTGCACGATTTCAAAGCCCTTTTCACTGTAAATGAGGACTCACAGTGATAATGTGGTGCAATCACCATTTACATATGTGGGCAGGACTTGTGTATGTGTTCACATGTCCACGTTAGCCTAGGAACACGGGGGAACTTAAAATTTAACAAATAATGGTTATTTATTTTACTTAAAAACTATTTTTTTTACACTGTTCCTTTAAAAAAAAAAAATGGATCACGTTTATTTCTAAAACAAGGGATGAAAAAACATCCCTTGTGATACCATGGGCAGTGACAAGTACTAAGAGATCTGGGGTATATAAGAATATATATATATGTTGAAATAGTTAAAAAAAAAAAACCTCAGTTCATGGACACTGAGTACAGAGCTTATCCAAGCAGCTCTGTACCTTGGTATCGCTGTGATTAGTCTAAAAGATGTAAACATTATAGAAGAAATAATAAATTAGTCATTAATTCGTTCCTGAGCACTGATCAAGACAAAAGCAGATGAAAAGTATCTTTTTAACTCCTCACTCCACCCCAACACATCTGACCTCCAGCCTCATAAGTGACCTGTATATTAACCCTTCACCTCCCTTATCCTGTACATTAACCATCTCCATGATTTCACTGTATGTGACCTATAAATTAACCTCTTTACCAACTCCGGTGTATGATCTGTATCTAGTGCACCATCACCCCCTTTACACCGGCATGTTTCTTAATTTCTCAAAAATATTGTGGGAAATATTGGATGCCACTGGGGGGTCTACTTTCCACAAAGGAGGTCATTTAGGGCGGGTTGGCAAAGTCCTGTAATTTTTATTATAACAGGAAGTAGGAAAATTATTCTTTTTAAAATTATTCTTTTTAACATATTGGTCTTTTTTCTATGTACTGTAGAATAACAAAAGAAAAAGGAAAAAATGTATTGATGCCTAATAAATACTATTAAAAAAAGCTTCATCTGTCTAGAAAATATAAAATTCAATTGGGTAGTGTTGCATGACGAAATTATTGTCAAAGAATTGCAGCCATGGAAATGAAAAACTGCTTGATAATGAAGGGGTAATGCAGTCTGGTACTTAAGTGGTTAAGGCTTTTATTTGGTACACTTCCAACTTGATAAAATGCCGACACCTAAAGGCTGCAGAGCCAACTGTTCCTGATAATCAGTGGGGGCCCAGAGCCGTTAGTGACAAAATTGAGAGCCACCCGCTATACAAAGCTTGTGAAATTCAAAAGGAGGACATTTTTTTTTAATGTTAACAAATGTGTGTAAAACCATCTAATCTATGTAGCCTGCTGTGCTCTAGACTTGAACTGGACGCTGTAAATTGGGCACAAGGAAACAGCGGTCGCATATGACTAACCAGAATAGCTGCCCACATCCCAATAAATGAAATAACAATGTACTAGGATTGAAAAATGTATCGCTGGGCTCTAAAGCTCTAAGGACGCATCAAAGGTGGCAACACAATGATTCAAGGCTTTGCTCACCCAAATAATATTTCCCATCTCTAGATTCACAATCTCATAAAATTAAAAGGTCAAAGGGTAAGCCATTAAAGCAAAAATATGTTTAGGTTTTTGGAAAAAATTTAAACTAAAAATACATTTGTCTTTTTCAGCAGACCAACTCGCAGGAAAAACACACAGCCTTTTGAAGAACAGAACATGCAATTCTAAAAACATACTCTTTATATTATTTATACAAAAGTCTCTTAAGTTGTACATTGGTCAATTTATGAAAATGCAGCTAACCAGAAGACTTAAGGGGAGTTCTGTGGCTTGCAGTGGTCTCATGCTTTTATGTACACACCGAGCTTCAGATGTGGTCCAGGGAGGAGGCAGCAGCCGTGAAATGATCTACTGTAATTGACTGCTGCCAGAAGGCCATGGCTATACAGTAAGGCAGTATTCTGTGCCGACCACACTATGGATAATAACACAGCTTTCATTTTATTTTATGGCACATATTTTCCGTTAATTAAAGTCCCATGATGGATGAGTATGGCACCGAAGTACCATCAGTCACTTGGAACTTCTCGTTAATGGAGTTGAACATATCACATTATAGCAACGGAAGCCTGGCTGCAAATGGACTATTGGATATGAACAAGCACTATATTATTGGGCTCATCTTATCCTGTCTTTACACTATTCTGCTTTTCCCAATTGGATTCATTGGAAATATTATGATTCTGGTGGTAAACATACGATTTCGAGAAAAGATGACCATCCCAGACTTGTATTTCATCAACTTGGCAGTGGCTGATCTCATCCTTGTGGCAGACTCTCTCATTGAAGTATTCAACCTCAGCGAGAAATATTATGATATTACAATCTTGTGCACTTTCATGTCCCTTTTCCTTCAAATCAATATGTACAGCAGCATCTTCTTCCTCACATGGATGAGCTTTGACAGATATATTGCACTGACAAAAGTCATGAAATCCAGTATCTTTAGGACTAAAGAGCATGCCAGGATAAGTTGTGGACTCATCTGGATGGTCTCCATCTCTGCCACTTTGTTGCCATTCACAGCGGTTCAAGTGCAGCACACCGACGACAGGCATTTCTGCTTTGCAGACGTTAAGGCAATTCAGTGGTTGGAAATTACACTTGGTTTTATTATTCCCTTTGTAATCATTGGCCTGTGCTATTCATTAATCATTCGCGTTTTGGTAAGGGCTCACAAACAGCGAAACCTAAGACCAAGGAGGCAGAAGGCCATGAGGATGATTGTAGTTGTTGTCTTGGTGTTCTTTATCTGCTGGCTGCCAGAGAACGTATTTATTAGTATCGGACTTCTCCAAAATGATGATAACCAGCAGAACAATCAGTCTTTCAGGCATAACCACCCGCTCACAGGTCACATTGTAAATCTGGCAGCATTCTCCAACAGTTGCTTAAACCCATTAATTTACAGCTTTCTAGGAGAAACCTTTAGAGTTAAGCTGCGCTTATATATTAGGGATAAGAGAAGCATGTCTTCTTTCAATCGATTCTGCCAAGTTTCTCTTAAATCTGTCATTCCTGACAGCATGGAACAATCGGAAGTCAAATATAACAGCGGTGTGTAAATAAAGGTGCAGTGTTAAATGTGTTGTCTTTAATGTGGTTTCCATTGATATTTAGGCATCTATGTGTTTCTTGCTTCTGGAAATCGGCATAAGTGTTTGGGGTGCATAATGTCCCAACCACTATCACACCCAAAAGCAATAGATAATAACCTCAACCTATCCCAAAAACCATTAACCAAAACCAACTTAACCCCCTAATAACACTAAATGCACAACAATAAATGGTAAACACACGGAAACTGTAATGTGCCAAAACAAATCTATGCAACTCATTTAAATTTCTCTCAGTCCTCGGGATGTATAAGACTCACAGAGAAAAAAAAAAAAAAAAGAAGAGATGGAAAAAAAAAAACCCCAGAGAACATGGTATCTAATAAAGTCAATCTTTTAATGATGGTGATTACCTAATGAGAAACATCTTTTTTTGTGACCCAGGTTACTTGATGAGCGTTTTCTTCTTGCTGCTATTACTACGCAACGCAAATTGAATACTTATATACAGACAATATGCAAAATTACTGGCAATGATAAACCTGCACGATAATGTCCATACCAAAATGAAATCATTTCTAGGCTTAGAATATGGAACTCATAAAATGCAATTAACAATTTGTCTTGTCACTTTACAAGGATAAATTAATATGGTTAGCTTTAAAGTGATACTAAACCCACAACAGTAAAATCAGTCTGTATATGCAGCATAGCATGATTGTTATACAAACTGTGGAACTTAAGGGGCTAATCCTCTGCATTGTGTAAAAAGGCTGCTTTATCCTGTATGCACAGACCCCCCCCCCCCCCTGCACTGTCTATCTGGGGAAAGCCAGCTAACACAGGCAGAGTACCTGACCGACACATGCTCAGTTGTGTCTTTAATGCTGGAGAGAACATTTATCTGTTCTCAGAGCTAGCCAGGTCACATAATTTTGACAATGCACATGTGGGCGTGTATACAGGCTGTAGTGGAAATCTCCTCCTGCCTGAACTCTCAGCAACGGAGAAACTGTGCAGTTTATCATGAAATCGTGGTATATAGATCATCCAAGAAGGTTTATAGTGGCAGTATTTTTATGTAAAAAGAAGATTTATAAGCTGTGGATACTGTGGGAGGGTGGATGAACTATTTTCATATTACTGGGTTTAGTAACAATTTTAATAAAACTTGTAAAAAAAAAAAAGACACATAAGAGGGCAGCCATTGCCCTTCCGACTGCCTATGCTGCCCAAAACCACTAAATTCTCAAAAAAAAAACAATTGTCCCCTGAATTATGAGAAGATTACATTTCTGAAAGTATCAATCTCCTGGGTCCCCAGCAGCTCTCACTGCTTCATACTGGTGACCTCTAAGACACATAGGAGTCCTGTAGGTCAACATGGACCCAGATGAACACCAGACATTGGGGGACAATCAGGATCAAGGCAGTGTTTACAGGTGCATTCAACATGAAAGTTACATAGTTTACAAGTTTGCTTCCTGAGGAAGACGTCTAGAAGTTATCAAACCCTCTCAGCTAGTACAACTTCCTGAGAAAGAGAGTTACACATTTTAACTACTCTCACAGTAAAGATCCCTTTTTGTAATCTACAGTTAGACCCCCTTTCCTCTAACCTCAATACATGACTGTACTGTCCTCTTTGGGGAGCCTAAACAGTTTACTACATTTAACAAAGTCATTTTTGATATAGTTGTACATATACAGTCTTATCATTGTAATCATTTCCCCCTTCTAAAGTAGTTGTAAACCTCAGATATGAAATATAAACAAAGCATATCCCTCTATAGTGTGTAATTGTCTCAATCCAGAACTAAGTGTCATATCTGTCTGCTGCCCTGTTCCCCTGCTATCTGCATGAGTCACTTCTGACTAGTTTTCCTGACACCAAAAAGAAAAAAGTTGACAGAGGAGTGATCTCCAGCACACAGCCTGTGACTCACAACCTCAGCTCTGTTCCTGTGTACCCCCTCCAATCAGCTCTCAGGGCTTTCCTCACTGAGATCTGCAATGTGTAATTTCAGTTTCATCTCTGTACATCACAGTCACTTTACTATGTAAATGTAAGGGTTACAACCACTTTAAGTGTCTTTTGACACATTTTCCCAGTATGTTTTATGTTTTCACATGCGTTTTTGCTGTTTTGCATTTTTTGGGCGGTTTCTGTTATGTTGCGGGAGAATAAGCATAACAGAGTGTTCCATGTGTTGGGAACCTCTAGTTCTCATAATTTATCAATGTATGTTTAGACAACTCTAGGTACTTGCAAACACCTTTTGGTTTAGGTTATTTAGGTTTAGCACAGATTTGCTTCCATATATCCAGAGCTGTATTCTTAAAGGCAATGGGTTTGTGCATAAATGGACTATTACTTCAAAATTCTAAAATCGACTGATATGAAGTGTAGGTATCCAAAGGTGTCTGCACATACTTGCAGCGACTAAGTATTCCCTGCTTGGCTGAGGTTGGTCTGATCAGGCAATGCTTTAGCACTTCCTGAAGTTGAAATTTGCATAAAAGAGTGACCCAGGTATCAGGACCCTCCAGGGAACGCTAAAGACTTATTAAGGACTTCCATAACTAACGCTGAGGTATAAATCTCACTAACAATTCTAAGCATGGGCCACATGGTCTCTTCTGAAGGGGAGAAGCAATGTTTGGCAAAGCTGCTGACTGACCTAAGCTCATCCAGCAGAGACCAATGCTGGGCTAAATGCTGATCAAGTAGCTTCTGCCCGGGGGTGGCACACCCCCCCCCCCCTAAAAATGCTCACCCCATGGCCATTGCCTTGTGGTCGTTACGCCCCTGATCACCACCAACAAATGGAAACAACTTTTTATTTTAAAAGGGTAAATGCTTCAAAGCTGAGATACTCATTTGTATGTTTAACACCTTCCTGATCAGCCGCCGCAATTTCACTGCGGAAGATCGGCTCCCCTGGGGGAACCAACGTCACTTTACGTTGGTTCGCCTTTTCATCACTAAGGGGCATGCGCCTGTGGCACCGGAGCCAATGCCGTGCTTGGTGGTCGCGATGACCACCGTGCACCCATGATCGATCCACACAGAGACAGAACAGAGATCTGTCAATGTAAACAGACAGCTCTCCATGCTGTCAGGGGTGAGGAGAGCAGTCTGTTTTTCATACTAAGTATGAACAACAATCACTCTCCTCACTCAGGCAGTGCCATGCCCCCACAGTTAAAATCACTCCCTAGGACACACAATTAACCCCGTTGATTGCCCCCTAGTAAGATCCCCTTTCCTGCCAGTGACATTTACACAGTAATCAGTGCATTTTTATAGCACGGATTGCTGTATAAATGTCAATGGTCCCAAAAATGTGCCAAGTGTCCGATCTGTCTACCATAATGTCTCAGTCCCGATAAAAAAATCGCTGATCGCCGCCATTTCTAGTAAAAAAAATAATAATAATAAAACATGCCATACATTTTTCCCCTATTTTGTAGACGCTATAAAACTTTTGCTCAAACCAATATAATAAAAATTAGCTTTTTTAAAAGAAATTTGGGATATATCAAAAATTACAAAATACTGTGTTCTCACAATTGTCGCTCTTTTTTTGTTTATAGAGCAAAAAATAAACCTAGAGATGATCAGATACCACCAAAAGAAAGCTCTATTTGTTTGGTACAATGTCGCACAACCGCGCAAATGTTAGTTAAAGCGACGCAGTGACGTATCATAAAAAAATGGCCTGGTCATTAAAGGGGTGTTCCACCCAAAAAAACTACCTTTTTTCAATCCACTCCTCACCCCCATACATGCCACATTTGGCATGTAATTTTTTTGGGGGGGGAGTGGGGGCTTCAGTAGGAGTGGGACTTCCTGTCCCACTTCCTGCTTCCGCCGAGGGGCTGGTTAGGCGATTAAGCTTAATCGCCTACACCAGCCCCCTCCCTGTAGGCGATCACATGGGACACTGACAGGTCCCATGCGATCGCCTCTCCAATCAGCGGCGAGCCGCGCCGCGCACGCATGCGCAGTACGGCTCGCACATGCGCAGTGGGTGCCCGGCCGTGAAGCCGAAGGCTGTCACGGCTGGGTGCCCACAGTGGAGATGGAGACGCCGGCTGGGGAGGGGGGGAGAGGAGCGGAGCCCCGGTCGGCGCGTCGCTGGAACGCAGGACCAGGTAAGTGAGTGTTTATTAAAAGCCAGCAGCTACACTTTTTGTAGCTGCTGACTTTTAATAAACAAAATTTTGGCTGGAACACCCCTTTAAGCAGCCAAATCTTCCAGGGCTTAAGTGATTAACAAAGCACTAATATTAATATAGTTTTGTTTGTGTTTAGAACACAAGCCAGTTTTGAATAACTGAACCACACTCAAGTGGCATGATATTATTTTCAAGCCCAAATGGCATCTCATACCTATTTATTTCTTCATAGTTCAACGTGTTACAATTTGTGACTGACTTTTGTTTTTAAATGCTTTAAAATATATTTTTCTCTTCAGTAAAATATGGCTTCCTACCTTCATAATCTAGGATGGTGTAACTGTTTAAAAGCAACAAGTTTACAAGTGTCCTCACACAGCCTTGTATTGTTGACAAGGAACAGGAGCATGCCAACCCAGTTCTGTTATTAAAAGCTAATTACAGAGGCCACTAACTCTGGTGCCTATTGGGCTGCAATCATAATAGACACCCTGCAGAAACAGGAAAGTGGAGGTATGCCTAGAGGTTTTTAGCACAATGTCTGTCTGATTGCATATCTATTTCTGTTACTTTAACTTGCATCTTGATAAAACCTGAACTTTTAATCAAGGTTCAAGATTGAAAATTGTTGCAGGTCTTAAACGGCCAGCCTGTATTTATCTCCAATACACACAAGCCAGCTCTTGAAGATTGCTCTGATTGGCATATACAGTAAGCTATTACTTTACAATTACAGCTCTGCCAATATAGCATATATAACTGCTGTGCTGATATCTTTATTAAAAAAAGTCAGCTTGTCCTTTTTGGTCACAATTAGGGTTGTCCCGATACCACTTTTTTAGGACCGAGTACCGATACTTTTTTTCAAGTAGTCGCCGATACCGAATACCGATACTTTTTTTAAACGTGTCCCCAAATGCAGCCATGTCCCCTACATATTGCAGCCATGTCCCCCACATATTGCAGCCATGTCCCCTACATATTGCAGCCATGTCCCCCACATTGCAGCCATGTCCCCCACATACAGCAATGTCCCCCACATTGCAGCCATGTCCCCCACATTGCAGCCATGTCCCCCCATATACAGCCATGTCCCCCACATATTGCCATGTCCCCCACATATTGCAGCCATGCCCCCCATATTGCAGCCATGTCCCCCCCATATTGCAGCCATGCCCCCCCGCCGCCGTATATACAAAGCCGCCACCGCCGCCGCGAACATTATAGGCAGTGCCTTTCAATAGCTATTTTCCCTGCCGTGCGCCATGTTAAGGACACTCCCTCTTGCTCGGGATTGGACAGATCCGAGCAAGGGGGAGTGTCTATACACGCGCAGCGGGAAAACAGCTATTCAAAGGTGCCTATAATGTTCGCGGCGGCGGCGGCTTCGTATATACGGCGGCGGGTCGGATTTGCTTATGCGACGTTGCCGGCGGCGGGGGGGGGGGGGGAGTATTCTATTTGGGTATCGGGGGTATTTGCCGCAAATACTCGGTATCGGTCCCGATACCGATACTAGTATCGGTATCGGGACAACCCTAATCACAATATAATATAGAGATAAACAGGCAAATCTACACACAGGACCAGTTCTTTAAGTTCAATAGAACATTTCAAGAATAGAACTTTGAGGTACAATCCATGTAGGGATCAATACATATTTAACAGAGCAGTGATTTTTTTTTCTACAGGTTAGATCCTTCTTACATACTCCAGTTTCAGTGTCGGATAACTGAAGAGAAATACAATTAGAAATAGATATGATTTATGGAAGATCTCCAGGTTTTATAGATCAGGGTAAGGTAAGTTAATATGTATCACTTCCACTGCTATACTAAAGATCCAGAGATCTTGGGGTGTAACCAGGGGCGGACTGACCATTCGGGCACTGCCTGAGGGCCCAATGCCACTAGGGGGCCCCATCCGGGTTGCCAGGCTCAGTAAAACCAGGGACAGTATGTAAAAATCTGTGTTTTTTTACATCTGTCCTTTATATGTCCAATACCGACATGCTTTTGATGTGAAAATCCTGAGATTTTAGCTGCCGCGCCTCTGCACTTTCCTGGCATGGTGGCCATCTGTAAGGCCAGGGGCCCCATGAGTTGTCAGTCTGTCCCTGGGTGTAACGTTTTCCTGCTGGTTCACTTCTGCATTCAATGTACCCTTTTGCAAGCAAACAGTTTTCAGCAAAAACCCATATAAACTCTTATGTGGAGTATAACAAATTCTGGTTGAAGGGAAATCAGAACACTACAGGCTGGTTTACACGGGAACGCAGATCAGGAATCTGCTTCCCGTACCATGTTCAAAACAAACTCCAGTTGTGACCTGCAGTAGTTGTCACAATATTAACCACTTAAGAACCAAGCCTATTGTTCACACTTGAAAACTTTTCAGTTTTTTTAATTTTTTTGCTAGAAAAGTACTTAGAACCCCCAAACATTATATATTTTTTATTTCAAACACCCTAGCACGTCATCTCGCCAGGGGACTTGAGGGTGGATTCTAAACGGCCATATCGCTCTCCACTACACTGGGACCAGCTGATGGCCATGGCAATCCACGATTGCAAATGCCTTGAGACATGCCATTTTTATACCGGCCCTCCCTAGATATGCTGAGGAAGTGCATGGGGAAAAGCACCACAATTTCAGACACCTAGTACCAAAAGGTATGCTGACTATTTATTTATAATTTTGGACATATAATTGTTAAATGGAGCCATACTGATGCTTAGTCCATATGTTTGCCTCACTTGAGGCACTTAGACCACATATATTGACTCTTTGTAATCTTCCACATGTTTTGATACAGTGATACTGGCCCAGTACAAGCAGGCACCACACGCGCCACAGCTTTGAATCCTTGTGTCATGAATATGCAGTAATGTCAGTAATGTTTGTCTGTTAGCTTACCTCCTCCATGTGTTCATCTTAGAGGCCAGCCACTCTTACCTGGCTGCATAAGTAATCTCTCTAGCATGGATCAATCCCAGGCCCCATCGGGGAACTCTAGATGGCCTGTGCACTGAAGCCAGCCATGCTGATCAACAGTGTTTGTTAAGATATTGTGCGTTTAAGTTCCTGCTTGGTGTGTGCCTCTGTCTCTGTTTTACCGATCTTGGCTTGTTTTCGACTATCCCTGTCTGCTTGAGACCTTGACCTTTGGTGTGTCCTTTGTTTATCCTTGTCTGCTGGTCGCCCAGACCTTTGGCTTATCCCCTCAACTTCTCTTGTATCCTGAGCTGCTGCTTTCCCTCTATCCGCTATAGCCTACTGTGAGCGTGAGCTGGGGGACTCTGGGGGCTGCGACCTGGATCCAGTTGCAGCCCAGTCCATCCTCATCACTAGAGGCTCTGGTGAACACCTGCTGGATCTTAGACTCTGCACCATGGGGAATCTTAGGCTCTAGCTCCCTGTGGGATTCCCGTTAGTGCTCTAGTGGACCTGCCTTTTTTAGCCACCCAGTGTTCCATCCGTAGCAGTCAGCCATAGGGTCCACTACCTTAGCAGTGCACTCCTGACCCCAACGGTGTGTATCTGTCCCCTGACCGCAGGTGACCTGACACCTTGCAGTGCAGCATTGGTTGCCCACAGTTTCCTGATCTCTTGAAACCCCAGAGTATATTGTCCTGTGCCCTCCCTGGATGGACTGACCACCAATCTCCATCTCCCTTCTCAGACTCGCCTTATCTGGATGTTTTTACCTTGCAAGTAGTCTCCACAATTGGCTCAATACACATGATTTATTCTGTTTTTTAATGAATTTTTAGTAATTGTTGATAAGTTTGTCTTTATTATTTGCTCTATACTAAATTTAACTATTTGCTTGCATTGTAGAAAACCTGTACCCATCTGACTTAATTAACCTCTGAAGAAGGACTGCCTAGTCCATAATATGTACTCCTCTATGAATCATCACTAGTGTGTAATGCATATAAGACATTCTCTTCACTACTTACAAATTTCAAAGCCAATATGATTTGGAAGACCCCAGAAAATCCATGTGTGCTGTGGAAAAACACATTCAGAACTTGGAAGTGAAAGCTTCTAGCCTCCAAAAGGTAGTGGCCATTCTCCAATGCCCACTGCCATTCTAGGGTAATAAAGTATGCAACTATCAGAGGATAGATGGTGTTTCTAAGCCTATGCAAACATATGTGATGGTGTAAAAGACATTTCTTACAAATCATCCTTTCACAAACATACACAACTGGTTTGGGGAAACGTTTATGAATCCAGAACAACTTCCTGGTACCAGACTTTTCCCAATGAAACCAAAATGATTGTTCAGGAAAACAAATTATAAACAATCTGCATCTTAACCACTTCCTTACTGGCCACTTAAACCCCCCTCCTGCCCAGACCAATTTTCAGCTTTCAGCGCTGATGCATTTTGAATGACAATTGTGCGGCCATAAAACACTGTACCCAAATGAAATTTTTATCATTTTTTTCCCTAACATAGAGCTTTATTTTGGTGGTATTTGATCACCTCTGCAGCTTTTATTTTTTGGTCAAAAAAATGAAAAATACTGAATTAAAAAAAAAAAAATAATAATATTGTTTTACATTTTGTTATAAAATTTTGTAAACAGGTCATTTTTCTCCTTCATTGATGTACGCTGATGAGGCTGCACTGATAGGCACTGATAGGCACTGATAGAAATTGATAGGTGGCATTGGTGGGCACTGAGAAGTGACACTAATAGGTGGCACTAATAGCTGGCAGTGATGGGCACTGATGGGTGGCAGTGATAGCCACTGATGGGTGGCAATAATGGGCACTGATAGGCAGCACTGCTAGGTGGCACTGATTGGCACCAATGGTGGTTGGCATTGATAGGTGGCACTGGTGGGCACTGTGGACACTGGAGGATGCATTGGCAGGTGGTACTGGCAGGGGGTTTAGATTGGCACATAGAGACAGATGTACCTCCTACCTGTAAGGGACCAATGTCCCTTGCAAACTAAGCCGGTGATCTTTTTTTTTTTCTCCTCACGCTGTCGGCGTGAGAAAAAAAAAAGGATTACCGAGCTTTGTAACCACGTCATTGGCTGACAGCTGATCACATGGTAAGGGGCTGGGACTCAGGTGATCACAGGGCACGCGAGGAGCGAGCGAAGGGGAGGACATCTATTGACATCCTCCCGGCAATTGGGGTCCACTCTGTAGCCGTCATTTGGCTATAGCGTGGACAAGAGGTGGTTAAAGAACCAACCAATTTGTCCATGCACACTATGGCTTTTTCAGGGGTTTACAGGCATATGCTCTTACAGGCTGAACAACCCCCCCCCCCCTTCCCCAACGCACATTTTTTGAGAGAAGCTTTCAAACAGAAAAGATGCCTACGTGCCCAAAAACGTGTGAAAAAGCATGTAAAGGCGCAAAAAAGGAAAAAATAAGCTGAGAGGAGGGTTTTTGGGAAAAAAAACACCCGTGCTTCAAAAAAAAATCAATAAAAACGTTCAAAAGAGCACAAAAAAAAACACAAGCTTCTTAAAGCTTTTAGGCAGAGAAATAAAAGCTCAAATGCCTGTAAAAGCTGTTTTTGTTTTTAGTTTTTGAGCTGCAGTGTGCACGAGCCCTAACACATGCAGCAGCAATAAGATACTCCCTTTAATCCACTAAAGTAATCTTGATGTATGGCATCATTAACAAATGGTGCAGAGCGATAAAAACTGGGTCATCCTTAAGGGCTGGCACTGGATCACGGTCCACTGTGTGCAGTAGAAGGAGCCAGAGTGAGTACTGCAGCGAAACAGCCTTTTTTTATTGTAATTTTAAATACTGCAGGGAAGTAAGAAATAAGTAAGACATGGACTTTAATGTAAAAGCAAGATCCATTAAAAGTGACTTTTTAGTATCCATTTGTACTGACATTAAAAACCATACATATTTCAAGACATCAAGGCTCTGCCACCCTGAGAAAATAAGATATGGGTCACACTCGTCACCTCTGCTCCTAGAGTCCACCAATGTTATATACAGTGGTCCTGAACATACAGAAGCAATGGCAACACATACAAGAATCACTTCCATGTGTGTGAGAGAAATGCATCATACAAGACTATATTTTTAGCTTACAAGTAATAACATAATAAAATAAGAAGATCCATGACAGAACCTATTTATAGGGAACATATATCTGTTCGACAACATACGCCACAATTCCCAAATGTTTTGCCCAATTTAGAAAATGTAATTTTAGCGAGTACACAATTTGATTAATTATTGAGGATACATGGAAGGATGGAACAGTTGCATTTTTACAAGCTTTCTGTTCCGTATTTTTTATTCATATGATTCGATTTAGCAAATATATGTCTAGATTATAAATCTGTATATCACCTACACATTCAGCCTACCTACCGCCATTTGTATTGAAGCTTAATCAGATTACGCCGACTTCTTATGTCCATTGTGTACTTTCTGAATGCAGAGTGGGATGGTTTTCCTAGTTACATAATCAATCCCATTGGTCAAATAAGAGGTAAAATTCTGCAGTGTTGAGCTCTTCCATACAAATACATGTAATTCCTAGTACACACGATCAGAAAATAGGACGGAAAATACAGATTTCGAAGTGTTCGTATGATAATCCGATTGTTAGTACACAGCTTTTCAAGAGCTGATCATGACAGTTCATGAGAAATTATTCGAAGGGACAAACACGAAAACGTACATTACCAAAACGAATGATTTTCGTTTAATCATACTGTATTTACCCAAAATAAATCAGAAGATCAAGACCACATATGCGCAGAGATTAAAGAATACATTACAATACAACACATTACATAATTTTATTGGTCCGATTTCCTCATCGTGTGTACAAAGCTTAAGTATGCAGTCAGTGATGTCAGAACTCCTAGTCTACACACTCCTACTCTGAATCAGTGACTGAAAACAATAAAAAAAAAAAAAAAGACCTTGCAGTAAAATGCCAGGTTCAATGATACTTTCTTGTTTCCTCCCTTGTAAAAAATCAGCTAGTGTTAGTATGACCTCAGAGCTGCATAATTATGGCTAAAAAGAGAATCACATTTTTTTTTTGCCTAGAATAAAAATAAGGATTCTCGTGGTGCAACATCATCTTTCACATTATACAAAAAGATTGGGCTAACTTTACTGTTTAGTTGTTGT
This sequence comes from Rana kukunoris, assembly GCA_029574335.1. Lineage (NCBI taxonomy): Eukaryota > Metazoa > Chordata > Amphibia > Anura > Ranidae > Rana > Rana kukunoris. The sequence goes on along the minus strand of CM056054.1, from coordinate 50,179,278 downwards.
TTTTTATTCATTGAAGTGTATTGTTCCCAAAAAATTGCAACTGCGCAAATACAGTGTGACCTAAAATATTGCAAGAAGGAAGACTGGAAGATTGGGGTGCTGATCTCTAGACTCTTTCTAGCTTACAAATTGCTGTTAAGTGGATCTCCCTAAACATATGGTAACGCTACCCTTCTAAAAGAGAGTGCAATTTTCCAATGAAGAGGTGCACAAATTCAATAAGCTATGGAACCCATGGATATCTGTTCTTGCGGTTGGAATTTTTGACTATGCATATCTTACTCCAACACTGAGAATAAGGTGCTCTGTCATTGTGCTCTGACTGACAAAATATAGGGAATAATGACGACACAGATAAAGTTGCTGAAAAAAGACTTTAGTTCTAAAAGGGTCATGTAAATTCTAATTACTCTGTTCAAAGTTTGTGCAATGTTTTAGATGTACACTTGTAATTTTTCTACTATGAAATTAGGAAGAGACCTCCAGTTTGCTAACTGGTGTTATCATACAAGTTAATTATACATGTGCTCTTTTGGACAATGGATCTATTTGGTCTACTGTTTACATGTGATCTTCACCCATTACAACTGTAACCTTTGGCTGTAGAGGCCTCAGTTATGCTGCATTGTACAATAGTACACCTTTCTAGAATTTGACTTCCTAGCCTTTAAATGGTAGGTATGACATATATATATATATATATATATATATATATATAGATATCAAAGGCCTCTGTGACTGAATTCTGTGGATTTAATAGACACACTGTCAAAGTAAGCAACCTTGATGAAGGATGGAACTCTGGCCTTGGGACAGGACAGCTAAACCATCCAGAGGTAGATAAGGAAGAATCTGGTGGTCCGGAAACACAGATCAGGTTCAACTGATGCCGCAGAATCAATAGAGCTTCCACTATGAATGCACAATAGTCCATATAACTGACCTCAAACCTGTCCAGTTTGTTGTTGAATCTGGATGCCAATAGATCCAGGTCAGTATCCCCTACCTGTGAGCTCTGAAATACTTCCCAATGTAGAGCTCAGTCCCGATACTGACAAAGTCTGCCTGCCAGTTTATCACATCTGAGATGTGAATGGAGGACAGGACCGAAATGGGAGGATTAAGTCCACTTCCTTTTGAACCGTTAGGCTCCCTGTAACCCTTAATATTTTATAAAAGCCACGTCCAACTGGATTCGTGTTGGATGTCCTCTAAGTAAAGAAGTCCATTATTGAAAGGACAACCAAAACATCTTGAGTTCTAGAATGTTTATGAAAAAGGCCAGTTGCCTCTGGCGACCACGGTTATTGCACAGAAAGGGTGTCCAGAACTGTACCCCAGCCCGACGTGCTAGCATCCATTGTGGGAACTTTCCACAAATGAGAGTGGAAGGACTTTCTTAAATCCAGTGTAGGGTTGCAAATCCACTATACACAAAGGAGAGCTTGGCTCTGGGATTCGGAACTATAGGATAGTCCAATGACCAGTTAATTTCGTCAACGAAAACGTTTTCATCATAATTTTCGACAGTGACTTTTTTACAGTGACAAAAACCAAACTAAAAGTACAGCACATTTTTGTCAACTGACGAAAACTATGACAAAAATCAAACCCTTCTCCTACACCGCTCCTCCTCCTGTGTCACTCATTGTAAGCTGAAGCTTCTAAATACCTCAATAGCTTTGTTCTCGTTAGACGCTCTCCTCCTCTGAGTGTTGCTCTTAGAATGGAGGAGGAGAGAAGTCACATGCCCATCCATGAAACATCAATAGAGCAGTCATGTGACTGGGTACATACAAGAATGAAGCTATTGAGGTATATTTAGAGACTTTGATTTAAAATGAGAGTAACACATGAGGAGCTGTGTATGAGAAAAGGCTGGTAGTGATTTATTCTTAACTTTAGAGTACGCTGACAGTGCTGTCCCAGGAGACTGGCAGGCTCCTGGGAGTGCAGGGGGGCTGTGTATTGTGCAGAGGGTGGGGGGCTTTGTGCTGTGTACTCTAGGGGGCCGTGTGCTGTGTACTGTGGGGGGCAGTGTATTGTGCAGAGGGTGGGGGACTGTGTGCTGTGGTGGGCTGTATACTGTGTTGGGCTGTGTACTATGTGAGGCTGTGTACTGTGTTGGGCTGTGAAATGTGCGGAGGGTGGGGGCTGTGTATTGTGCAGAGGGTGGGGGGCTGTGAATTGTGCAGAGGGTGGTGGCCTGTGTATTGTGCAGATTGTAGGGGGCTGTGTACTGTGCACATTCGATTTCAGTTGACTAAAATTATTTTATTCAACCAATGAATGAATGAAAAATTTATATAGCGCAGCACATGCGAAGTAAATCGCCTCTGGGCGCTTGTTGTTCCTGTCTCCTTTGAGATCAAAAGAGATGAGTCTTAATCTTTCTCCTGAAGACTAAGTAGTTCTCCTCCAGCCGAATGCTGGCTGGTAAGGCGTTCCATAGTCTGGGACCTTGGACAGCGAATCTCCTGTCTCCTTTAGACTTGTATCTGGCTTTCGGTATCTGAAGCCGATTTTGATTGGTGGATCGTAGAATACGATTGGGATTGTGAACTTTTAATTTTTCGCATAGATAATGGGGAGCATTCCCATGGATACATCTATGCGTTAGACAGAGAGCTTTAACTGTTAGCCAGTGAAGGGATCTCAGTGAAGGTGAGATTGATTCCCAGGGTTTTTTCCCAGTCACAAGTCTGGCGGCCGTATTTTGAACGACTTGAAGACGAGCGATTTGGTACTTGGGGAGTCCGAGGTAAAGGGCATTTGCATAGTCCAGTCTGGAGTTTACAATCGCTCCCACCACGACCGCTATGTCTTTCTTGGGAATAAAAGGCGAGCGTCTGCGTAGTAGGCGCAGCAGATGGTGAGATCCGCTGACTACTGACCCTATTTGTGCGTTCATTGTCATGTCGGAGTCAAAGATGACCCCAAGACTTTTGACTTTGGCGCTAGGGGTGATGATTTTGCCCAGAATGGGCGGGGGGATCCAGGTTGTTGCCGATTGATTCCTACGCTTGGCATGAAACAGAAGAAGTTCTGTTTTCGCTCCGTTGAGTTTGAGATAACTCTTTGTCATCCAGTCCTCTATCAAAGAGAGACAAGTCTCTAGATTGAGGTGGCGATCCTTTTTATTGCAAATGCGGAAGTACAGTTGCGTGTCGTCTGCATATGAATGATAAAGCAGTTTTTGACTGCTGATGATTTCGAAAAGAGGACGCACATAGATGTTGAATAACATTGGCGATAGGGGAGATCCTTGAGGGACCCCGCACGATAATGTGCGTTGTTCAGAAGTGAAGGGTCCTAGCCTCACTATTTGCGATCGGTTTTCCAAAAAAGAGGAGAACCAAGATAGATCGCTTTCTGCGACTTTGGCTATTTTGGCCAGTCGAGTCAATAACAGCTTGTGATCTACTGTATCAAAGGCTGCACTTAGGTCCAGCAGAACCAGAAGAGAAGATTCTCCTTCGTCTGCGGCCTCGAGAACGTCGTCCCATATTTTCAGCAATGCTGTTTCCGTCCCGTGTCCGGGACGGAATCCTGATTGAAATGGGTTGAGTAAGTTGTGGGTATCTAGATGCTGTTGCAGCTGCTGTACCACTGCTTTCTCCATTACCTTGGAGAGAACATTTAGGCCTGTTATGGGGCGCCAGTTGAGTGGATCCTTAGGATCCAGGGTGGCTTTCTTCAAGATGGGTTGAATGAAGCCCTCCTTCAGCTGGGAGGGCATTATGCCCTCCCTGAAGGATTGGTTGATAAGCTGCGTGAGCGGAGGTGCCAGGATATCGGCGCATTCCTTCAGCAGTTTGGTGGGGATAATATCATTTGGCGCAGTGCTGTTGCGCAGAGCGCCGATGATATTTTTTGTGGTCTGAATGGAGATGGGTTCCAGTGTGAACTCACCTAACTGTGGTGAATTACTGCCGGTGCTGTGTAAATAACTACGGGGGGGGCTGGGAGAGCAATTGTTTTGCTGAATGCTTTGCCGGATTGCCTCAATTTTGTTAATGAAGCATTCCGCTAACTCATCGCAAAATTCTTGTGTATCCAAGTTGGGGGCTTCAAGACATCCTGGATTCATGATCTGAGTGACCAGCTTGTACCAGAGATTTTAGTAAACTAAATTACAATGACTAAAATGGGGCTAAAATGGCATTTTAATCAAAAACTATAATTAAAACACTTGCAAAAGAATAAAATGGGACTAAAGCCAAATCAAAATTTCAGTCAGTTTGTCCCACGCTGCCAGAATGTTAAGTTGAAATGCTTTGAAATGTTTTGGAGTTTTAAACACGGGACTATCCTCCATTAGAGCTGTGAAAATGGCAGGATATACCACAGCATATCATCTATCACTAGCACAATAGGATATTGCTGGGTAAAATGCCCAGGAGCGAAGTACATCTACTCCGGGTGAGACAAGTTCCCGTATAGGAGAGGTTCAGAGAGGCGTTAGCTGGTTTAGGGAACTTTAAAGATCCAATACTCGACACCTTGGGGTGAGCAGACTCTGGCTGCCCCAAGGCTAAACACATAAATATAAATAAAAATAAAGGAATATCAAGTAATAGAAACAGAATATGGAACAAATGAATTAGGAGAGAAGACAATGGTGGAAGGAGTAGGGTTCTTGTTCCCCCTGGCCTCAACAAAGCTTGAACTCCTACCAAATGACTCTGACCTTGTAGCAGAAAATTCCTCCCTGGAAAGGAAAGATGAGGCTGAAGAAATGTTCTTATCCATTTTTCCCAGGAATTTTATAGAATACATGCAAGTGATTTACTTTAATATTAGCCAGCTACAGTATATGTGTTCAACTCCAATAGACTAACACAGAGATATATTTACACTGACTGTAAGCAGTAATTAGTGTGATGAAAACTGAGGGTGTGTCCTGTTTATTCCAATCCTTCCTTCCCGGCCTGACAATAGTTCAACATTCCCAGTGCCAGACTGGCATAATCAGCAGCTACAAGCTTAAGAGCCTATGTATTCAAATTACATAACCAGGAATTCCGAGAGCTTCCTATCTTGGCCACTCCAATATCCGGAGAATGGCTCACATAAGCAAGATCACTTAAGCCTCTGGGGGAAAGATAAGAAAAAAGCGTTTTATACCTAGATTTAAAAAAATGCTAATTTCAGATCTAGTAACGATTATAAAAATACTAAATCTTCTGGAAATTATAGAACATTGTGCTGACTGAAAATAGCAATGTGTGGACAGATTTCATTTTCCCCAAATAGCCCGGATTTGTTTCTGAAGGACGTTCCAATTACAAAAGCACAATTACATCATTTAGAAAGGTAAATCATTAACCACTTAAGCTCCGGACCATTATGCAGGTAAAGGACCTTGCCCCTTTTTGCGATTCGGCACTGCGTCGCTTTAACTGCCAATTGCGCGGTCGTGCGACGTGGCTTCCAAACAAAATTGGCGTCCTTTTTTTCGCACAAATAGAGCTTTCTTTTTGTAGTATTTGATCACATCTGCGGTTTTTATTTTTTGCGCTATAAACAAAAATAGAGCGACAATTTTGAAAAAAATTCAATATTTTTTACTTTTTGCTATAATAAATATCCCCCAAAAATATATAAAAAAAAAATGTTTTTTTCCTCAGTTTAGGCCGATACATATTCTTCTACCTATTTTTGATTAAAAGAAAAAAAAACGCAATAAGCGTTTATCGATTGGTTTGCGCAAAATTTATAGCGTTTACAAAATAGGGGATAGTTTTATTGCCTTTTTTAAAAAAAATATGTTTTTACTACTAATGGCGGCAATCAGCAAATTTTTTTCGTGACTGCGACATTATGGTGGACACATCGGACAATTTTGAAAAATTTTGTAATTTCACAGCAAAAATTGCTATAAAAATGCATTGTTTACTGTGAAAATGACAATTGCAATTTGGGAGTTAACCACTAGGGGCACTGTAGAAGTTAAGTGTGACCTCATACGTGTTTCTAACTGTAGGGGGGCGGGGCTGGACGTGTGACGTCATTGATTGTCTTTCCCTATATCAGGGAACAGACGATCAATGACACTGCCACAATGAAAAACAGGGAAGGTGTGTTTACACGGGGCACCACGGCTGGGCTTAACCACTTAAGGACCGCCTACTGCACATTTAGGTCGGCAGAATGGCACGGCTGGGCACATCAACGTATATATACGTTGATTTTAGTACCCAGCCGTGGGTCGCGGGCGCGCGTCCGAAGCTCCGGGACCGCGGGATTCGCGGACCCGATCGCCGCTGCAGTGCGGCGATCCGTCCCTGGAGCGGAAGAACGGGGAGAGCCGTGTGTACACACGGCTTCCCCGTGCTTCTCTGTGGCCGTAGCATCGATCGCGTCATCCCTGTAATAGGGGGACGCAATCGATGACGTCACACCTACAGCCACACCCCCCTACAGTTGTAAACAAAACACATAGGCACACATCCCCTACAGCGCCACCTGTGGTTAACTCCCAAACTGCAACTGTCATTTCCACAGTAAACAATGCAAATTTAAATGCATTTTTTGCTGTGAAAATGACAATTGTCCCAAAAATGTGTCAAAATTGTCCGAAGTGTCCGCCATATTGTCGCAGTCACGAAAAAAATCGCTGATCGCCGCTATTAGTAGTAAAAAAAAAAATAATTAATAAAAATGCAATAAAACTATTCCTTATTTTGTAAACGCTATAAATTTTGCGAAAACCAACCGATAAACACTTATTGCGGATTTTTTTACCAAAAATAGGTAGAAGAATACGTATCGGCCTAAACTGAGGAAAAAAAATGTTTTTTTATATATTTTTGGGGGATTTTTATTATAGCAAAAAGTAACAAATATTGCATTTTTTTTTAAATTGTCGCTCTATTTTTGTTTATAGCGCAAAAAATAAAAACCGCAGATGTGATCAAATACTACAAAAAGAAAGCTCTATTTGTGGGGAAAAAAGGACGCCAATTTTGTTTGGGAGCCACGTCGCACGACCGCGCAATTGTCAGTTAAAGCGACGCAGTGCCGAATCGCAAAAAGGGGCAAGGTCCTTTACCTGCATTTTGGTCCGGGTCTTAAGTGGTTAAAGAGTCGCGTACAGGTACGTGATTGTGTCCAGCTGTGCTATTCTGCCGACGTATATCGGCGTGCAGGGGTCCTTAAGTGGTTAAAGTGGTATTAAACCCAAAAGGAGACATTAAGACCCCATTCACACTGAAGCGTTTTTACAGCGTTTTAGCGTTAAAAATAGTGATATTAAAACGCTCATAAAACGCTCTCCATGCATCTCAATGGACCCTTTCACACCGAGTCCTGCAAGCAGCATCTTTGGAGCAACTTTTGGGCGCTGAAAAAAACGCTCCGAAAACGCCCCTCTCCATTAAAATGAATTGAAAGCGCTGTAAAAACGCCTTACCCTTTCACACTGAGGCACTGCCAAAAACGCCCTAAAACATTAGGGTCTTAGCGGTGCTTTACCAGCACAATGGGATTGCAGATGAGGCTTCCCTCGAAAAACGCCCCAGTGTGAAAAGGGGCCTTATTATATTGCAGCTTACCAATTTTTGGATGTGGTGGCTGCATTCGTTTTCTATTTTAGGCTTTCTCTCCTATTTTTCCCAGTTAGTCAGTTTGAAAAAAAACTGTCCTGCAGATGTAGCAGTTACATGGATGAGACAAACCATTTAACACTGACAGGGGTGCTTACAATGATCCATTTTATTTATGTAAAATCTTTATCCCAAAGGAAAAGAAAATGTTTGCTTTAACTACTTATAAAAATGTGAGCTGGAGTTTGGCTTAAATGTGTTAGTGTATCTAAATCTGCTAGTACATTCTACACTCCCATCCCCCCAATTTGACAATGCTGCTGTCCAAAAGGTGCTCCCTGTACTCCTTTATCCAACTGGGGGCACTCCAATATAGAAGGTGTGCTATCGGACAGATCACCAGGTGAAAACAGAGGGGAAAAGCCAATAAAATTTGTTATAATAAGACAGCCACCACATCTAATGATTGCTAAGATGCAATATATGATTTTTTGGTGTTTGGGTTCAATAATCATTTCAGCGCTCACATCTATATGCCCCTTATGAATCAAATATTTTTTACATTTTAGCTATGGGTCTGTTTATTGGGCAATAATGTTGTCATTACCCAAGATATAAAAAAGGAATACATATAATTTTTAATGACAAGCAAAGCATTTTTCAATATTTTTGCAAAAATATTTTAAATGTTCTATGCCAGGGGTCTCCAAACTGTAGCCCGAGTTCCGGATTTTGGCCCTTTGCCAGCCTTCATCTGGCCCTTGGGACACTATTCCTCCAATGATATGAGGCACTATTCCTACCATCATCACCAACATTGTCTATATATCTACGAGGAGTACCTGCCTCACCCCTACTAGTGCCCATACTTGTGTATCTTGTGTCTCCTATTCTAGTTACTCTTCTTCCGTGTCTGAATTATTAGACAGCTTTCTATCCACAGCACTATATATTCTATTTTACATCATATATAACTTTCTTTTGTAACTTAAGTTATATTGTTTTCTTTATGTCTTCGATTTACTTTGCTCCTTTGAGCTCTCTTGAGAACCAATTTCCCGTTTGTTCATTATAAGGTCTGACAGATAAAAGCACTCCCACAGACCTAAATGGAGATATATACAGTAATTTTGCTAAAAGTTATAATGAGAGATATTGTATTCTACCTTTCAGATGTTGCACCTCATTTTAGCAAAATAGATGTTGTATGTGTTAATTTGCAGTGTGTTTGCTTTACATTGGGATTGATGGCGGAGTCTTAAGTTAGAACTTACATAGGAAACATCCAGTCTATCCATCAGGACTCCTATTAACAATTCTTACAATAATGAGGGATGTCCGTGCGCCGATAGCACATAAAGGAGTGACGTACGGTCCTCCCTCCACATCCAGACGAAGCTTACGCACTAACGTTGCGAAACGCGTTGACGTAATACGGCGCCGGACGCCACGCCACCCCCACAATCCCCAGCGGGATCGGAACGTCTCGGAAGGGACTGAAAAAAGGACTCAACGCCAAAGCGGCTGCACAGCTTCACTGAAAACTCGGATATGTACTGTCACTCATCAGGACTTAGTACCTCATTGGAGACTTTCAAATAAAATTGAGCTCCACGAATGTGTATCCGGCTAGACTACTCGCCGCACACGCTGTCTGATCCTGACAGATCTGATGACATCAGTAGCGACCAGCAGCACTCTCATTACTAATGAGCTCGGAACTAACCATTGCCGTCCACTATTTGACCTCCCTCTCTGGAGCCTGGTAAGACTGTTCTTTTTATCGCACTGATAGCTGCTGAGGGTGGTTGATACCCAAACGTTTGTGGGACACCCTAAATTAATCATCTTACCTACATGATAGTGTCGATCAGACTGTGCACCAATACGGCTGTTGGTGAAGTACATCAATGTTATAGCCAGTGACATTCACCCTGGAACCACAGAAAAATACTCAAAGACGTGCAGTTCCCTCTCATGCGTTTGCAACTCACATAGAATTGCTTATACAGTGTTCCTATTGACCAGCATCAACCTATGAATATATTAATGATTTATTACGATCACCCAACTGGATATAGACACACTCATATTATTTAATATCTTTGGTTGCAACCACATTCTTCCCCCGCAGGGGTATTTCTGCTGGACATTCCACACACTATATACATTCAATTTTGAAAGCTATATCCACGGTAATTACCGTACGGAATTTCCAGCAGTAGTGATTCATTTGGCGTCCGGATCGCCCTAGTTATATGTGTTTTTATGTTTGTCACATGTTAGTGTCCTATACGTGTTATTCTGTTGCATGTTACATGAACCAGGTTCATGCGTGCAGCATCGGCCGGCTGCTGTAAGTAGGCATACGTGTTAGCCCCTATTATATACATCTTGTATCTTCAATTTTTTGAAAAAATTTCTTATCCCGAATTCTTTGTAGATTTTGTATCTTTATATGATCAAATAAATAATTTTATCTATATTATTGCCCATCTCTGCCTTGGTAGCCCCTTGGTTGTCCATTGGGGACACCCGGTCTCAGTTTCCCCATAGCACAACATCTCCTTTTTCCTTATATGCATTGTTGTGGCTACGGCATTTGACCCCTAAATAAGGGGAGTGACAGTTTATAGAGCATTTGGGATAGATGCATGCATGTTAGCGGAGGTAGTAAGTTCATCTTTAGTTTTTGTTTACTCCCACTAATACCAATGATGGGGCACTACTCCTCCTACTAACCGCCAACACCGAGGCCATGTTAACTCTCACTGATACTGGGCTCAGGACATTTTCTAAACTAAAATAATTTGTTCCGCATTGACTTCTGTGGCATGCAATAGCACATATGGCCAGAAGTGGGGGGGTGCCGGAGAGCCTCAGGAACCCCCACACCTCTGGCCAAATGCGGTACTGCACACCGCTTTAGCTTGAATTCTGCTAGTTTTGTGTGACAACACTCGCAAACCGAGTCAAGATTTTTTTTTTTTTCACATGCCCCTATTGCAAAACGCTTGTTAACCACGGTACTCACAATCCAAGGTTTCACTGTTTGATATTATTAATGAAACAGTAAATACAAAAGTAACACGTTACATTTATCTTCGAATCACACTTCTGAACAGTGTTTAAAAAGGCCGTTCATATGCTCCATATTTGACAGCAGCCATTGCATAAGAGAGAGGGTAGGATTATGCATCAGCGGAGGTCCATTTGCATTAAAGCAAAACTACACTGCATTTGTGCACCACAAACCAAAAATGTATATTAATTAATTTTTAATATTAAAAGCAAACTCCCCCATCCATCTATGTCTCTGCTTTATTTTGATGGGAAATCACTTTGAAAAAAACCTTCCAGCATTTCTGGCTGTGGCCACCTCGAGAAAGGCTAGACGATTCATATAGTATTTACTTCCTGGAATCTATCTGCCCTTAGTCCAGGCATGCAGATAGGTGGGTGTACTTAGCTAAGAAAACCCCTCCTCTCCTCCTGAAGACTCCTGGGAATGTACATTGTATGAAATCATTTGCCTAGGCATGGAAACCAGAAAGTAACTAAAGAAATGTAAACAAACAAAGTTTAAAACAAGTAAAAATATATATATACCTTCCTATTTACTAATGCTAGACCCCATAAGGATTACAAATAGTCAATGTTAATTGACAGAGTGAAGTTCCACTTTTACCACTTGATGCCCACACTATAGCCGAAAGATGGCTACAGATTGCCTGGAAGGCGTACATGGATGCCCTCCCATGCTTGTGCTGCCTGTGCGCCCACTGCAGCGTGTGACCAGCGTGCGACCGACATGCTCTGTGATCACAGAGTCCTTGGGACTCGGCTAACCACAGAACGGAGTAAGGGTCCGATCCTGGCCCTTTATCACGTGATCAGCCAATGACAACTGATCACATGATGTAAATGGAAGCCGGAAATAGGCCGATTACCGGCTTGTGTAAACGGGACAACTTTCCCACAAAGTGACAGTGAGTGCTGCTAACCAGTGCCACCTAACAGTGCCCATCCTATTCATATGGATACCATTTTTATACATGTGTCCATGGTTAATTACCCCTCTGGTTACACGGTCTTTTAGATTCTAATTTATATATCTAGCCCCAAGAGGTTGTTGGTCACTTGTTGTTCACCTGTATACAATATTTGTTACATTGAGGGGGACTTTAACATCCCTCTTTTTCATATATTTACTTCTTTATTTTACTTTAATTTAATCTAATTTAATCTAAAATTAGGCTAATCTGGTTTAATGGGTTTAATTGAATTGTATTCGTTTATTTAATCTATTTGGTTTATTTTGGTTTGAATGGAATTGAATTCATGTGATTTATTCCTTCATCTACATTGCTTCTATGTTGCCTTTCAGTTGCCGGCGATCTAGCCTTCTATCTGAGGGTTCTCCCTTTATGCTTTATATGTCTAAACCTTTTTTAAGGTTGAGTGCAGTTGCTGGGATGATAAAATTATCCCACAATTCCGTATGTGGTATGTATCTTTTTGACCTCCTTTTCCTTCCCTTTCCCCGTTTCCCTTTTGTGGGGTGGTATTAGGTGGCGATAGTAAATGGCATGATTTTTATGGTGTTACAGAGGGTGGTGATTCACTCAAATGATACAATATAAAAAATATTTGCTTGCTATTTCTTATCCGTATTAGTTTATTGCTCATATGTATACATTTTTTTCTAGTTTATTGACCTATATATGATGTATTGGGTACTATTTTAATTAGGTTTTACATATGTTCAGGGCTTTTTTTTCTCAGAGAATAGGTGCAGGAATCCCCCCCCCCTTCGGATTCCATTCCCCCTACCCATCTCTAAGCACTGAGCCAAGTATCATTTTGTGGTGTTAAGTAATTTGTATGGAATCTGTTAATGATAACAAGAAAAGCAGTGAAATGGATCCCCTGCAGCCAGCAACAATAGCCCCCCCCCAACAGAGGACCTCCCAGCAGCAACAACGGATCTCCTAGCAGCCACAATCACGCCCCTCCCTCAACAGTAGATCCCTTCCAGTCACAATTGACGCCCCCCAGCAACATAAGACCACCCAGCAACAATAAATCCCCTACCAGCAACAACAGACCTCCCCAGAAACAATAGACCAACACGCAAAAATAGACTCCCTCCAACAATAATATATCCCCCGGCAGTCAGCATCAATAGACCCTCCAGCACACCCCAGCACCCCTTGCCATTACAAATAGTACATTTAGTGCTGAAGGTGCCGGATCTGCACTCCCCCACGTTCCCGCTGAAAAAAGCCCTGCATATGTTGCAATATAGTTTTTATGTTCCGATATGCTATGTTGATTTATAATGTAGATTGGATCTGGTTATGTCACACTACTGTTTTAATTAAGGACCATTGGTCCAGTTATGTCCCCCTGTTTCATAGTGTCTCGATAGATATATATATATATATATATATATATATATAGATAGAGATGGAGATGAGATGAAGATGTTCATATATCTGTTTATATATGACCAGTGTTTTGTATTTATACCAGTGTCGCCTTCTGTAGGAGGTCTAGACATAGAGATGTTAATTCTCGTCGTTTTATATTTACACACGTATATGTATGGGTTTTTATTTCACATTTTATTTTTATTTTGTTACATAATGGAGCGACAGAGTACATCAATTTTCAACAGATCAGACCAAAGAAAACCTCAAAGGAGTTTAAGGCCCAGAATCTCGTCAGGAAAAAAAACTTGTTTTTCCTGACGAGATCCTTGGCAAGAATCTCTTGCCGGCCGAGTATACACACACTCCATTCAAAAGAACCATCGTTCTTTTGAATGGCACGAACGCTGTGATGTCATCGACTACGATGAGCATGCGCTCCTCACATCCGATGCCGTCGCCACCATCTTGCTACACCCTACCTATGCCTTGGAAGCTACCGCGCATGCGTCAAATTTCGAGCATGCACAGGTTTCCACGGCGACCGGTAAGTATACAGACGCTCGGGTTTCTCGGCAGGAAAACACTGCCGAGAATCACAACGAGAAAATAGAGAGCAGATTCTCTATTATTCTCATCTAGATTCTGGGCAGTTTTCTTCATGAGAAACCTCAAAGCCTCGTACACAGGCTCGGTTTACTCGGCAAGAAATCTCTGCCAGCAGTTTTCTTGCCGAGAAAACCGTGCGTGTGTACGAGGCTTAAGACTCTGCTGCCACCAAGCAAACCATAATTAAAGTGACACTAAAGGTTTGAATATTTTTTTTTAAATAACAAACATGTCATACTTAACTCTACTGTGCAGCTTGTTTTGTACGGAGTGGCTCAAACGGTGTCTTCTGGGGTCCCTCGGTGGCTGTCTTGGCTCCTCCCCACTTCTGATAACCCCCTCTGGAAAACGCTCTCCCAAGGGGGTTACCTTGTGTGCGCGCTCCCGAGTCCTGTATTTGGTGTCCATAGCCACCAACTACAGGACTCGTCCAGGCCCCCCAGCGTCAATGGAGTTGATTGACAGCAGTGAGAGCCAATGGCTGCGCTGCTCTCAATCTATCCAATGAAGAGTCGAGAAGACCGAGCAAAGGAAGAGTACGTTCGCGTCGCAGGACTTTCCAGGGCTCAGGTAAGTAAAACCAGGGGGGGGGGCTGGGGGGCCAGTGATCGCAAGATTTTTTTTCACCTTAATGCATAGGATGCATTAAGGTGAAAAGACATGAACCTTTACAACCCCTTTAATCTACGCAGGGTCACTTTCTGAGATCCTATAGCCTTTCCGGTGCCTCTATGCAAACAAAAAGAAGATCATCCCTAGAGGTTTCTTGCTGATTTTATTTTATTTTTTTTATCAAATACTGGCAAATACAACAGCAGAATGATAGCTAATATCTGGATGTGTAATGCACTGAAAGGTGCTCACACACAAAGGTGTTTTTCAGTCAGATGAAGACTTGAATTTGAGAGAGGAACTGTAATGTCACACTAGTGTCTTTGTAGCAGCGATGTATAGCAGCTACAGAAACTAATTAAAGATCTGTGTTGCAGAAATTCTGAGTGATTTTTAGCTCAGTCAATTATTTTTTTTTTCATTTGGAGCTAGCCACAAACGTGATGGCTTCAGTAATTGCTTATCTAAATCACCAAAAGGTGTATGGCGAACCCGAAATATGTACATGTCTAGAAAAGTACTGTAGCCAGCTACAAATCACCACGATCACAAGAATGTAAGCAGAGCAATCTGTAGCCGATACAAATCTATGCTACAAATTTCTATTATAACTTGACCCTAAAGGAACAACTGCAATGTGAACTAAACAGGAAGCAAAGCCTGCAGGTGTCATGAGCAGATATGGCTGCTCCCATGAAAATATGTGACTTTAATGGGTATTTATTGTTTACAAAATTAACGCACATTGATATGACTTACAATATGTCAATTACTTATATTTACACCTATAAAAAAATAAAAAACAATTATTTTTCTTTAAATGAACCCGAATGACAAAAGCAAAGACCAGTGGCTTAGACAAAGCATGCTACAGCAATACAAATTCCATTATTTATCATAAAAATTATGCTTTTTATTATAACATTTCAAAGCATACAATATTTACAGACATTATTAAATCGCACATCACATGTAGAAGATGTGAAATAAACCACAGATCACTCTTAAAGGGTTTGTAAAAGGAAAAAAATTTTTATCCTAATAGCTTCCTTTACCTTAATGCAGTGCTGTTTTCATGTCCTCATTGTTTGTTTTTGCTCTCAAGTTGCTGTAATCCTTCTCTGATCTCCACACTTCCTGGTTGTCTGTTTCCTGATGACCACAGTACTGGAAGCTTTCTCTCTGTGGTCACTAACTTCAAGGAGGTGTGACTACTGTGTGTCTAAAACCCCTCAGCACCAATCAGTTTAGTTTTACAAACCATCACTGCCCTGTATTGGCTCTGTGGCTCTGTACATCAGAGAGACAGGAAACAGCATGCAAAAACGAAACTAGAAACTGCAGGTACATTATATGATTGTCTATTTTTTATTGTTTTTAAAAGGAATTAGTTAACTACTATGTCTCTATACCCTGTAAACAGTCATTTCAGCAAAAAAATGTTTTTCCTTTACAACTCCTTTAAGAAAATAACGTAAATGTGATAGGCGGAACACTCAATCTGTTTTCTTATCTTTCCACAATGTTGTCCATTCTTTCTATTTTTTCAGATTGCATTAAAAGACTGATAAGAATAAGTGGTTCAGTAATGCTACCACAATGATATACTCTATGGTAGCTGCTGTTACAATTGCCACTCCAAAGCGCAAACCAACTATGCTGTCATGCAATTTTTATTGTAAGTTACAATACAGACTAAATAGAAAAATAAGGGCAGACTGTATAAATGAAAATGAACAAAAGCCATGCACAATATAACCTGGTCCGATCACACACACCAATCACACTTGAAATCAACCAAGGGCTATCTTGCTCTAATAGCTACATATGGAGGAATAACGCCTATATTCTTTCGCAGGAGAATCACGTGATGGCTCTGAAAAAAAACTTGGAAGATTTTTTTGCAATTAATGATAAAGAACCGATAAACAGCACAACCCTATGGTGTACACATAAAGCCTATGTTAGAGGCCTCCTTATACAGACAGCAACAAGGAAAAAAAAACAATATGATAAATATTATCTTAAAAGAAATAACCAAATTAGGAGAAGAATTACATAAAAAACAATGCCAAGATATTAATCTAGATCGCCGACTTTCTCAACTAAGATCTGATTTGAGAGCCATTCTGATATCAGATCAAGATAAAATTTTAAAAAGAATGAAAATTAACTATTACTCCCAGAACAACAAAGCAGGGAAACTACTAGCCTCCCAACTCCGCCAACGCAACATAAAGAATAAAATCCATAAACTAGCACACCACACCTCCGGTAAAGTAGTAATCAACCCTCAATAAATAGCAGATACATTTGCACAATATTATGAGTCACTATACAATCTAAAAGAGGAAAGCAATACTCCCCAACCTAACCTAGAAAATATAGCAAAATTCCTAGATAATATAAAACTACCCAATATTGATCCTATAGACTTAGAACAATTGAATAAACCAATATCACCTGAAGAAACCCTTAAAGTAATCAAAGAATTGCCCAAAAACAAAACACCAGGAGCTGACGGCCTATCAGCGGAATATTACATAGCCTTTAAAGAAACTCTAGTTCCATATCTAACTAACATGTTTAACCATCTAGCTAACTCTAAATTTTTCCCCAAAGAACTATTGGAAGCAATAATAATAACAATTCCGAAACAAGGCAAAGACCCCTCATCCCCTCTCAATTATAGACCAATTTCATAATTAAATTCTGACCTAAAAATGTATGCAAAAATCCTGGCCAACAGATTGATAAACATAACCCCCTACCTAATAGGACCAGACCAAGTAGGCTTTACTAAGGGGAGACAAGCACCAGACAGCACTAGAAGAATCCTTAACTTAATTGACCAAATTCACACTGACCGAACTCCCTTTAGCATTAGATGCTGAAAAGGCATTCGACAGAATGCATTGGGCCTACATCTCCAAAACTCTAGCCAAATTCGCATTTCATGGATTTATCCATTCGGCAATTATGGCGCTATACTCTCAACCTACGGCCAAAGTATTCAAATCAGGTATAATCTCTAAAACTTTCTCCCTTACTAACGGAACCAGACAAGGTTGCCCATTATCCCCATTAATTTTCTCACTAGCAATAGGACCACTTGCGGAATATATAAGATCAACCCCTGACAAAGGTATAACTATAGGACAATATGAACATAAAGTAGGGCTATTCACAGACGACATTATACTTACATTATCTAATCCTACTTCTTCCCTGCCAGAAGTTTACAAATTATTAGAAAGATTTGGTGAGGGGACAACTCCACAATAAGCTATCTGGGAATACAACTCTCCTACCCACCAACCAAAATATAATAATAATAATAATATAATAATACATTTTCCCAACCTTTTAGAAGTAGTCAACAAAGACCTACAAAATATACAAAAAACACAACTTCCCTGGGTAGGGAAAATAGCCGCATTTAAAATGCAAACCCTCCCTAAAAAAGGGATTTTTAATAACAGCTTACCTGTAAAATCCTTTTCTTGGAGTACATCACGGGACACAGAGCGCATAGTCATTACATATGGGTTATATGGGTACCTTCAGGTGTGGACACTGGTGTAATCAACTTCACAGGAAGTTCCTCCCTATATAACCCCCTCCCACTGAGAGTGCTTTAGTTTTGTAGCAAGCAATTTCTCTGAGGTTACACAATGTTCCCCAAAAAGAGGGGTGGGAGCTCTGTGTCCCGTGATGTACTCCAAGAAAAGGATTTTACAGGTAAGCTGTTATTAAAAATCCCTTTTTCTTGATCGTACATCACGGGACACAGAGCGCATAGTCATTACATATGGGATGTCCCAAAGCAATGCTCCATGAAGGGAGGGAGACCGTAAGGCCAAAATAGCCAAACAGAAAATATATCAGGAGGTAAAATAGCTCCACCAACAGAAAAAAGGGGGCGTGAACCGGGCCAGAGGATTCTATACTGCTGCCCGTAGGACCGCCTGCCCAAAGGCTGCGTCCGCAGCCTTTGTGACGTCCAACTTATAACATTTAGTAAACGTATGTACGGAAGACCAGGTTGCCGCTTTGCAAACCTGTGCCATAGAGATCTGATGGTGTGCCGCCCAAGAGGCACTCATGGCCCTCGTAGAATGGGCCTTAACTGATAAGGGCGGTGGAACGCGCTTCAGACCTTAGGCCTGAAAAATCAGCTGCTTAATCCACCTAGCCAAGGAAGACTTGGCAGCCGGCTGACCCTTCTTGGGGCCATCCGGAAGAATGAAAAGCACATCTGTTTTCCGAATCTTTTCTGTAGCCTTGAGATAAACCCTCATGGCTCGGACCACATCCAAAGTATGAAGCAATCTTTCCTCTCTGGACTGGGGAGTAGGAAAGAAGGATGGTAGGACTAGGTCCTGATTCAAGTGAAAACTGGATATGACCTTAGGAAGGAAAGAAGGCTGAGGCCGCAGAACCACTCTGTCCTTATGCAGAATAAGGTACGGTTCCCTGCAAGACAAGGCTGCCAGCTCGGAGACCCTTCTGGCCGAAGCCATAGCCACCAAGAAAAACCAACTTTCGGGTTAGCAGCACAAGAGGGATTTCTGTCAGAGGTTCAAACGGCTGCTTTTGTAAAGCTGACAAGACCAGATTTAAATTCCAGGGGCAGAGGGGAGCTCTAATAGGGGGATTTACATGCAAGACCCCCTGCAAAAAGGTTTTCACAAGCGAATGTGTGGCCAAAGGCCTTTGAAACCATATCGATAAGGCAGACACCTGCCCCTTTAGAGTACTAAGAGCCAACCCCTTGTCAACGCCAACCTGGAGGAATCGCAAGATCCTGTCAATAAAAAACTTGCGAGGATGCCCTCCTTGAGACTCGCACCACTCCACATAGGTTCTCCAGACTCTGTAATAGATATTTCTAGAGACTGGCTTTCTAGCTTGAATTAACGTAGATATGACTTGGGCAGAGAGGCCTCTGCCCTTAAGAATTAGAGATTCAGCCGCCAAGCCATCAAATTTAGCTGCTGTGAAGCAGGGTGGTAGATCGGGCCCTGAGACAGCAGATCTGGGCGCAGGGGGAGTGGCCACGGTGCCCTTACTGACATCCTCACGATGAGTGCGTACCAAGCCCTTCTGGGCCAGGCTGGGGCCACCAGGATCACCGGCCTGCGCTCCACCCTGATCCTTCGTAGAAGGTGGGGAATTATCTGTAGTGGAGGGAACGTATACAGGAGAGAAAACTGGTGCCAGGGGCAAACCAACGCATCGGTCCCGTAGGCCGAGGGGTCCCTGGCTCGGGATACGAATTTGTCCAATTTCTTGTTGAATCTTGTTGCCATGATGTCCACATCGGGAACTCCGAATCTTTGGCAAATCTCTTGGAATACCTGGGGGTGAAGAGACCACTCTCCCGGGAGTAACTGTTGACAACTCAAAAAATCTGCTTGAGAATTGTCTATCCCTGGGATGAACACTGCTGAGATGCAAGGTACATGGGCTTCGGCCCATGAAAAAATCAGGTTTACTTCCCTTTGAGCCGCTAGGCTCCTTGTGCCCCCCTGGTGGTTTATGTATGCCACCGCCGTGGCATTGTCGGACTGTATCCTTACTGGCAGACCCTGCAGGGGGAGAGTCCAGGCGACCAGGGCCAACCGAGCAGCTCTGATCTCTAGGACATTGATGGGAAGCAGACTTTCTGCCTCTGACCACTGTCCCTGCTGGGTCCGTTTTCCTAAGAACCTGTTAGGCTGGCATCTGTGGTTACTATTTTCCACGAGATGGGGCAAAAGGTTTTCCCTTTTGATAATTTTTGAGGGATCAGCCACCAGTACAGGCTGCGCCTGACTCCTGGGGAAAGAACTAATGGACGGTCTAATGCCTGTATGGACTTGTTCCAAGCAGAGAGAATAGCTGCCTGCAGAATTCTGGTATGGATCTGGGCATAGGGCGCTGCTTCGAAGACGGCCACCATCTTTCCCAGCAGTCGCATGCATAGGCGAATAGTCGGCTTCTTTTTGCCTAAGACTATATGAATCGTTTGAATCAACGACCTGATCTTCTCTTGAGGTAAAAATACCCTCTGGCATTCTGTATCTAACCGAAAGCCTAGATATTCCAACTGTCTTGTGGGTTGTAACCTTGATTTTTCTTGGTTCACAATCCACCCGAACTCTTCTAGATGCCGCACTGTGCGGACTACTGCATGATTGAGGTTGGAAGCTGATCTGTCGATAACCAGGAGATCGTCCAGGTATGCCAGGACCAAGATGCCTTCTGTCCTTAGGACGGCTAGCACCGGGGCTAACACCTTTGTGAATACCCGTGGAGCTGTTGCCAACCCGAAAGGGAGGGCTACGAACTGGTAATGACTTTGATTTATCGTAAAACGAAGAAACTTGTGATGTGCTGGGTAAAATCGGCACATGCAGATATGCATCCTTTATGTCTATAGATGCTAGAAAGTCGCCCTGATGCAGGCTGGCTGTCACTGAACGTATGGAGTCCATACGAAAGGTCTGAATCCTTAGAAAGCGATTTAGGCGTTTGAGGTCTAATATAGGCCTGACGTCGCCATTGGGTTTTGGTATAACAAAAAGGTTGGAGTAGAATCCCAGACCCCTTTCTTGGGTTGGTACTTCTACAATTACTCCTTGGAGCAAGAGGCGATCCAACGCCTTTACGAGAGAGGCCCTCTTTAACGGGTCGCTTGGAAGACTTGACCCCTGAAAATGAGGAGGGGGGATTTCTCGAAGCTCTAGTTTGTAGCCTGAGGCTACTACGGACCGAACCCAAGAGTCGGGAATTCTGGCCTTCCAGACTTCGGAGAAAAACTGAAGCCTCCCCCCCACCCAAGAGAGTGGGGGCGCCCCTTCATGAATCTGACTTGATGACTGGTTTAGCCGGCTTGCGAGACCAGGGTCTCTTGTTTGCCGCGGTTTGTCCCTGTGGGCGGCTATTAACTGCTGAACGCCCAGGAGGCCGTCGATACTGACGAGAAGTCGAAGGGGCCGAGCCTACAATGGCCTGTCGTTTAAACGTGGGCCCACGCGGTCTTTTCTTGACCGGTAAGGAAGTACTTTTTCCACTTGATATGGTGTGGATATATTTATCTAGGTCTTCCCCGAATAGTCTTCCCCCATGAAAGGGAAACCCTGCTAAAAGCTTTTTGCAGGGTGCCTCTGCTGACCAGTTCTTTAGCCACAAAAGACGACGCATGTGAACCATCAGTAGAGATGAACAGTATGCCTGTTGGATGGAGTCCTTAATAGCATCTATTACAAAGCAGAGAGCCCTAGGGAATTCTGCTAATTCATGAGTATGCTGAGCCGGCATGTCCTTTAATATATGTTTTGCCTGATCCTTCAAGGCCTGACAAACACCAATGGCTGCTACTGCTGGCTGAACCATGGCACCTACTGAGGTGAAAGCTGCTTTCAGTAGGGTCTCGAATTTTTTGTCGACCGGATCCTTGAACATATGGACATTTTCAACCGGACAAGTCAGGGAATTTTTTCACACAGGAAATGGCCGCGTCCACTGTAGGGAGAGCCCATTTCTTTACATATTCCTCTTCCATAGGGTAGAGAATAGAGAATCTTTTAGGAGGGACAAAGATTCTATCAGGTCGAGCCCAATCCTGGTAAATCACGTTCCGCAGAAGGGGGTGCATTGGAAAAGATGCACAAGTTAATGGAGCCTTTAAAGAACCCAATGAGGATACCTCCGGGGCTACTAGTTCTGGCACTGGAAGTTTAAAGGCAGTGCGAACCATATCTGTCAAAGACTGGATCCACAGGCCCTCCGCTTGAGAGGCCGAAAAATATTCATCTATAGTGGAATTTTCCATGTCTGAACCGTCGGGACTTGGGTCTGCCTGATCCCCTTGTGGGTCCCGTTCCTCTGAAGAGGAGACCTCCGCATCTGAAAACCCCACACTGGGTGAGGGGGATCTAGCCCGCTTGCTACTTGGGCAAGGACGGGAAAGCAACGCAGTTAACCTTTTCTCTAGCCCACACATGGTGGCTGCTAGCATTTCTTCCGTCACGTAAACGGGAATGGGTGGATCGGGGGCCGCCTCTGCCCCCAGCACCCCCAATGGCTCTTGTACTATGCCACTCGGTGTCCTGACTGGCGAGGGTGGGGCCGTAGAAGCCTGGCCCAAATCCTCTGACCCCGATGGAGACCCCTTTTGCTTTTTGGCACCTTTAGCAGCCTTGGCTGGTCCAGATCCCTTTGGGGCCATTGTACAACCTTGGGTCACCCCTATAGCCAACACCTGACTGTTGCAGCTAGGAGTAACCAATATGAGGGCAGGTATGAGGAAAATGAAAAATAACTAATTTCTCTCTTTTTCTTTTTTTTTTTTTTTTTTTCAAAAATTTTTTTTTTTTTCCCGCCTGGGAGGTGGCAATACTGAGGAAACCTGTGAGTATTGACCCACCAATGCCCGTTAGCCGGAGTCCAAGGTAGACTCAGATACTGCTGGATCTAAGGCTGAGTCCCTTTAAGCAAAAAAAATTTTTTTTTTTTTATTTTTTTCTGGTCAATAGTGGACCTAAGTCCTAGACCTGAAGATCCACAAAACCGCCACTAGGTGTCCCTGTGTGGCCAAAAGACCCAGCTGCACGCTCTGTATCCTTTCTTCCTCTGCCTCCAGGAGGAAAGACCAGCCAGAGAAAAGTTTTTTCTTTATACCGACCCTGACGCTGCTGGCCCGCCCCCCCGACGCACGCCGACTCTATAAAAGGCGGCGTGCACGCGCGCGCGTATGCGCGCGCACAATCGCGCGCACCACGCTGAAACCACATGGAGGAAGCAGAGCAGAGGAACAACATGGACCAGCGTTATGCAGCACCAACAGACACCAGGTAAGCACTAATCTTATTGTAGTGCACACACAGCGAGGAAGCTGTCCCCTTGGGCTTCCTAAGAAACAGGAGTTTTTACCAGCAATTTCCTCTTTAAACATGTGGGGTTGCAGTATCAGTGTTAACAGGCAGACCTGGGGTGAGTAGCAAATATATAACTTACACAAGTATACATATATCTACATGTTATCTGGGTAAACATTAGAATCCCATCCTGCCTCAACAGACATAGTGGAGATAGTGGCTGATGCACAAGCATACTGTTAGCCAACCCAGAACCCCCAGGGGGATACCTACTGTCGAACCAAGTCCCGCAGGTTCCCTCTTACCTGCTCCACGCCGCAGGGTATTGCAAACTGCAAGAGGCCCAGCCTTCCCCCATCTCCGTGGGTATTGTCTTGGACCTTCAGGGACCGGGGTCCTGTGTTAAGGAACCCACACCCCTGGACCTATATAGCATCCTGGCATCAGTAGCGTTTAGTTCTTGGAAGAGACTAAGGCACTGGAGCCCAGAATCCAGCCCTCCAAGGAGAGGCATTATAGGCAAAACCCCACTCCAGCAGGGCCCGGGTACCGTACATCTTGGCTCTGAAGCACTTCGGACGGATCCGGCTAGCTATCCTGGGTCCCGAGACCTCCGAGGGACAGCTAGACGTGACCAACACCTAAGACACTGGCGAAAAAACTAAAGCACTCTCAGTGGGAGGGGGTTATATAGGGAGGAACTTCCTGTGAAGTTGATTACACCAGTGTCCACACCTGAAGGTACCCATATAACCCATATGTAATGACTATGCGCTCTGTGTCCCGTGATGTACGATCAAGAAATATAATTTTTTAGATGCTTTCCCATCCCAATCCCTGCCAAATTTTCCATGCAACTGAATACAAAACTTAAAAAATGCATATGGAATGGGAAAAAACCCAGAGTGGCATTCTCCATTTTAACTACCAGAAAATCTTTAGGAGGAATGAACCTACCTGACATCAAAAACTACTACTACTACGCAACCCTATCAGATCAGATGAGATGAGATACTGGTTCAACAATAGGGAAGATAAACTATGGCTAAACATAGAAAAACAAGTCACAAAAAGACATAACCTGTATGCCCTAGCAATAGCTTACGCTATACTTCCAAAGATTAACATTCCCAAATTACTTAGCATTGGATCCACATTAATAGCTTTGAAAAATATACTTTATAAAACTAAAAATATTCAAAATAAAATAAAATTGATGATACCGACAGGAGCACTAAACTATTGTAGAATACGTCTAATTGTAGATGAATGGGCTAAGGAAGGTTTTCATCTTTACGGAAATCTACCCTTGCAAGAGATCACTCTAACCAAACTGAGGAAACATGCCAGAGGAAAAGAGTTCAATTCGACTGACCCTGTAGAAATCCCCTTAATTATATGGCAATTTTTCACCCGCCAAAATCAACAAATGATAAAAGGAATTTCTCTCTTTTACGACATACTATCTACCCACCCATTTGACAACAAAAACGCACACATGATTAAATGGGAGAAAGATTTAGAACAAGAATTTACCTGGGACCAATGGAAAAAAGTAATCCATATAGCTAGCAAGTCATCAGCATGTATTGAACACTGGGACAATGCACAAAAAATAATAAATAGATGGTACCTGACCCCATATAAATTAGCGAAAATATATCCCTCGACGTCCAATGAATGTTGGAGATGCAACGATCAGATAGGAAACCTTTTACACATATTATGAAGCTGTAAAAATCTGCATTCTAGCTTCTGAAATTCAATTACTTCCTTTATAGCAGATCTCACAGGCATCCTAAATAAACTAAACCCTGCCACAGCTTTACTAGGTATCAATTTGGATATCTATCCTAAAGAATATAGAACAATTGTATTCCACACACTAGTTGCAGCAAGACTCACTATAACCAGCCTGTGGAAATCCAAGGACGCGCCCAACTTATCGACAGTTATAGCTAGAATCAATATACAGGCCCAATACGAATTAATGCTGGCTTATAAAAACTATTCCATTACTACATTCAGAAAGAAATGGTTAGCTTGGACCATCCATCCCAGAGCATCCAAATACTTAAAAGTGTAATATTTAATTTATTGTCAAGTTTGAAATACGTCAAAGTCAGATATATGCTTACCCCAGTTGTAATGTACTATCCTGGACCTACTTTATTGATCTGTGTAGCAAGTTCATTTAATTTCTGTATGTATGTATGTATGTATGTATGTATGTATGTATATATACATTTTCTGTTTCTTTATGATTTTTTATATACAAATAGTATAATAACTCAATTGGAGCCCTAGCCATGCCTACAGATTGAACCCGGTAGGGGTAGGCCGGTACAGGCTACCAAGTACTGTATTGTTATAAGAACAATCTTATCAACCAAGGTAACTTGTATGGTTAACTAAGGATTAATGTGACAATTTTAATCTGTACTGTTAAGTAAATACTTTCAATAAAAATCTATTGCTAAAAAAAAAAAAAAAAAGAAAAAAAGCCATGCCAAAAGCTGAATGCTGTTAAATGTTCAATATATAGCTATATGGCATTTTAATTCTAGTTTTCAATCATTTACAAACGACAAAATAAGCCATAAAAAAGAAAAACAACAAACAATATAACATTCTAATAACAATAGAAGCACTATAGAACGAGAAGGTCAACCTTACTTGGGAGAATGGAGAAAAGAAGAAAAAATAAAAAAGACCTTATTGGTTGCCACCTACTAGGACAAACTATTTTTAATTATTTTTTTATGCATAACACTTTTAGTTCTTTTCACCTTTTTTAAATAAGAACTCAACCTCTATCACTTTTAGAGTGATATAGTATCAAGTTTTGACAGTATATATGATTATAATTTGGTAGGCTACACGTTGCCTTAAAGAGCTCCTCTTTCAGATGTAGTGGCACCAATGTGAAGCTTCCATACTTTTGGGTTGGTCTGGAACGCTCTACTTTTTGGACTAAGCACTTTAAGGTTCTGGCTCTGGTTCTATGTATGTAAGTACATATTGATTATATTTTTTTAAAAATTGCTTATACTTTGTGCACTTCTGTATTTCATTTATTAGTTTAACAGGCTGTCCTGAAGAAGCCATTGCTGATAAAAACACACAGACATCAATTCAGCCAACTACTGTTTATTCCTGTATTTGACCCAACACTTTAAGTGCCAGTTCACACAGGGGCAACCCGACTTTCAGCACGACTTTAGTGTGACTTTTGGCAACTTACAACACAACTTGAAGTTGCCTCCAGGACAGGCGACTGTGGATGTGGCCAATCGCAGAATAATCAGCTCTGTGGGAGGGAGGGGTTTGCCTGGGTAAACTATTTTCTTTTCCTGTAAAGTTGCTTGAGTTAAGATGGAGATCCGACTTTGAAGGCAAATGCCTTTGAAATCTATGGGTACAAGTTGCCTAGAAGTCACCTTGAAGTAGTACAGGAACCTTTTCTGAAGTCGGAGCAAATTCTGTAGTGTACATTAAGACGGCTCTCATTCACTTCAATGGAATTTCTTATGTCCAGCGACTTGGGGCAACTTGAGGTATGACAAGTCGGATCCCAAGTCGCTGTAGTGGGAACCGGCACTAAAGGGGTTTCTGGCAATTGTATCTATTTGCATATGTTATATACTCACAAATGGACCAAGTGATTACAGGCTTTAGTATATTTACCTATGCTTGTACCCATATTGGGAATGTCTTCTTTTGGACACGTTTTTATGTAAATTTTAACTGAATTGATGTTGTTAATAAACTTTAGTATTTTTATATTTTGGAATACTTGCTACCTTTTCCTGGGATTATAGGTTGCAACCAAAAAAGTCCTTATTTTTTCTTCTTTTCTCCATTTTTACATTTTTGGATGTGGCGCCACGTCAAACAAGTTGTGTCTCATTTTGTGTTATTACTTGGGAGAATGGGTGATTGCCATAGGTTCCATGTCACTAGGCATAGGAGCATGGGTAATAGTTGTAGGATCCATGTCACTAAACACTGGAGCATCTTGATAGCCATAGTTTCCATGTCAATAGGCACAGGAGCATGTGTAATGTAACTAGACTTAAGCCTGAGCTCATTCGGCTGAGCTTCTCCTATGGGTCACAGGAGTGCAATTTGTTTTGCACTCCTGTGACCCGTTTTCTGCAGAGAATCGTCTAAATTCTTCTCTCTTTTGATGTCACCAAGATCAGTCCAGGCACTGCATCATCCCTACCCTGGAAGTCTGGATCTGCCAGATGCCTGGACGGATAACCGTCTCAGCATCTTAACGAGCCGCTAAGATGGTCGCTCCCCACCCCTCCACAGCTAATCACTCCAATGAGCGTGGAGGAGCAGAGCAGGAGAGCTGCCGACTCGCAGCTCGGGGAGCTGTGAGAACTGAGCCATTGGCGGTGTTTGGTGGCTTGGTTCTCAGTGAAAAGGCGGCGGGGGACCGATGCTGCATCTGCCTAGGTAAGTATGATTATGGGATAAAATAAATCCCTTACTTTGTTTTAAAAACAAGGATAATAGCTGTAGGGACCATGTCACTAGGTACAAGACCATGGGTGTCTGCCATAGGTTGCATGTCACCAGGCACTTATTCAGAGAGGTGGTCGCGTAGTAAAGACATTAGAAGTACCCAAGGGTTTATGCACGCATATATTCTTAGGAGTTTCAAGTGTTTAGTGTAAATTCCCTGGGGCTTTTCCACAAACTGGGACCCACCATACAAATAAAAGGCTGTGCTCTTGTAAATGCAGAGGTTTTATTGTGGAAGTTACTGGTTCAAAAAATAAGTGACATGAATGCCCAGGTAAAAGATGCTGCAAAGCATTTCCAAGAGCACGGCCGAATACAGCTATTTAGTTGTAAGGAAGGTTGTAACATGGCACATTTGTCTCCCCAGACACAGGAAAGCTCTGTAAAATTCACGCTAGGTGCATAAAATGCCTGTAAATATCAGTGTTCATGAACCCTAAGGCTGCATTAACACTACACAGTTTTGAATCGTTGACAGACATGCTTCCCGCAATACAGACTGCAGCAATTGTAGCGCAAATTTCACACGCAAAAATCACGGCAGACCCGCACCGCGATTTAAGGTGTCATTCAAATGCATGGCATCTCAAATGCGAGTCATTCACACATCAGCGCTGTCAAATCGATTCAAAACACTGTAGTGTGAATGCAGCTTAAATGTTCCCAAAGCCAGAAAATAATCACAAATCAATTATAAAAATCATAGCAAAGGACATTTGACCACTGGGGGGCGCGCGCAACCCAGAGATGCCGATGCGCGTGCCTGGCGGCCGCAATGTCCGCCAGGTCCCCGCGATTGGCAATGTCAGAGCAGGGACGTGGAGCTCTGTGTGTAATGGTCCCAAAAATGTGTCAAAAGTGTCCGATGTGTCTGCCGAAATAGGGCAGTCCAGAACAAAATTTGCAGATCAGCGTATTACTAGTAAAAAAATAAAATAAAAATAAAAAGTCAGAATTCTATCCCCTATTTTGTAGTCACTATAACTTTTGCACAAACCAATCACTATACACTTATTGCGATTTTTTACCAAAAATATGTAGAATACATATCGGCCTAAACTTAGAATTTTTTTTTCAAAATTGTCGCACTTATTTTGTTTATAGCGAAAAAAACAAAAACAGCGGAGGTGATCAAATACCACCAAAAGAAAGCTCTATTTGTGGGGAAAAAAAGGACGTCAATTTTGTTTTGGAGCCACGTCGCACGACCGCGCAATTTTAATTTAAAGCATCGCAGTGCTGAAAGCTGAAATTTCGCCTGGGCAGGAAGGGGGTATATGTGCCCAGTAAGCAAGTGGTTAAAAAGGCTGTAATACAAAGTGCATTGCAAAGCAAAGGAACGCACACCAATGCATGTTAAAACCCATTCTTGTGTGCATCCATTCTCTCACTTTATTTTTCATCAATTTACAAAATGCAAACAAAACATATTTTTAAAAGCATTCTTACTTTAAAGCATTTCTTCACACCAACCTAAGACTTTTGCACAGTACTCTATAAGAAATAGATAGATCGATAGACAGCTACAGTATCTCACAAAAGTGAGTACACCCCTTACATTATTGTAAATATTTTATTATATCTTTTCATGTGACAACACTGAAGAAATAACACTTTTCTTCAATGTAAAGTAGTGAGTGTACAGCTTGTATAACAGTGTAAATTCGCTGTTTCCTCAAAATAACTCAACACACAGCCATTAATGTCTAAACTGGTGGCAACAAAAGTGAGCACACACCCCCCCCCCCCCCCCAAGTGAAAATGTCTAATAGGGCTCAAAGTGTCAATATTTTGTGTGGCCACCATTATTTTCCAGCACTGCCCTAACCCTCTTGGGCATGGAGTTCACCAGAGCTACACAGGTTGCCACTGAAGTCCTCTTCCACTCCTCCATGATGACATCACGGAGCTGATGGATGTTAGAGACCTTGCGCTTCTTCATCTTTTGAGGATGCCCCAAAACAGCTCAATAGGGTTTAGGTCTGGAGAGATGCTTGGCCAGTCCATCATCTTTACCCTCAGCTTCTTTAGCAGGGCAGTGGTCGTCTTGGAGGTGTGTTTGGCGTCGTTATGTTGGAATACTGCCCTGCGGCCCAGACTCCGAGAGGAGGGGATCATGTGTATCTTGCCTACAGTCAAGCATGGTGGTGGGAGTGTCATGGTCTGGGGCTGCATTAGAGCTGCCGGAACTGGGGACCTTCAGTTCATTGAGGGAACCATGAATGCCAACATGTACTGCAAAATACTGAAGCAGAGCATTAATGGCTGTTTTGAGCTATTTTGAGGGGGCAGAAAATGTACACGGTTATACAAGCTGTACACTCACTACTTTACATTGTAGCAAAGTGTAATTTCTTCAGTGTTGTCTCATGAAAAATATAATAAAATATTTACAAAAATGTGAGGGGTGCACTCACTTTTGTGAGATACTGTAGATAGATATACACAAACACAGTATATTTTTAGACCTGTGAACATTGACGTAGCTGACCTTCTATAGGGAAAAAACAAATATTTAAATGCATGGGAAAATATTATCCCTCCCAAATAAACATACTTTATTAACAGAAGAAAGTTTCCAAGTTTGTCAGTGCTTTTAATTTTCCTGTTGTCCTAAGCAATTAGGTATCATACTGAATATTTTATCAGTAAGTGATAAAAAAGAAGATGTTTCAGATATAGGTGAAGTAATCCCAAAAGAACATAACTCATGTACTGCTTCTGTCATTTTAAAGTGGAACTATAGGCAAAACTATAGTAAAGGCGGCCATACACGGTTCAAATCCGAAATACGAAAATCGCATCAAAGAATTAGTGGGGTGCAGCAACAGACGATTTTCGTGCGGTAAACAAATTTGAGAAATCCGACATGTTGGAAATTGATGGGAGACATGTTGGAAATTGATGGGAGAATCGTATGAGAAATGTAATAGAAAAAAAAATACGCATGTGCAAGAAAAGAATATTCCCGGAGAGAAACGAAGATTCCCGGCAAGATGAAGGTTTTGTCGGCCGAATTTCGAAAAAGCAATGGTGGCATCATCGGATCACAAAAAAAAAACGAACTTTCTGATTTCGAAAAAAACAAAATTTGTTAAAAATTCGACCATGTATGGCCTGCTTAAGGGAGATTTATAACCAGGGATGCACCGTGACCAATACCATTTTTGTTTACAAGTACCAATACTTTTATTTTTTTTATTTTTTTTTAGTACTCGTCGATACCAATTACTGTATTTATTGGCGTATAACACTCACTTTTTTACCCTGAAAATAGAGGGTAAACTGTGCCTGCGTGTTATACGCAGGGGGCTGTGGAAAGTTTTTTACTGAAACTTTCCTCTTAAAGTTAGGGTGCGTGTTATATGCCGATAAATACGGTACCTATACCTACCGCAACGGTTTTGTCTACACTTCAGCTGTCAGCAATAATACAAGTGCCCCTACAGCAAGCTGCTTGCTGTGGGGGCACTTGACAGGAGGGAGGGGCCAGGATTACAGAAGAGGAACCCACTGCAACAGAGCAGGTAAATATGATATGAAAAAAAATATGAGAAAAAAAACGAGACTTTACAAATCACTTTAAAACTTACTGGACCTCGGATTGCTCACCACCTGCTGGGGCAATCCTAAGGACCGTGAACTAGCCCTAGCACACATCCACCATCAGGTCTCTGATGAAGACCAGTTAGGCGAGTCTGTGTATTTTAATAGATTTTAATGTTGCAATAGAGGCAGTAACTGCTAAAGGGATTCTAAGTAGCTAGGAGGAAAAGAGGGAAAATCTGTGTGAAAACTGCAGAGAAGCATGAAACCTGTGGTTTAATTTATTACGTATACTTTTTGGGAGTCTGCTGCAGATAAAGTTCAGGCATCTCTACCTCCAGCATTTAACCCTCCTCCCCCTTTTATACACACACAACTGGCAGAGTCTTTCCAATATAGGGTACTTTGTGTGTACAGGTCCCCTAGTTACAAACATACGACTTACAAATGGAGGGAGATAACAGGAAGTGAGAGGAAATCTACCCCTAAGAAGGGGTAGTAAGAGTTATTATATGAAAAAGGTACCTCCTCTTTCCACATCAACCCAAAATTTTCAAACTCCAATTGTCATTGGCACAGAAAGTGAGGGGAAATCTTCTGAACAGGGGCACAGACGGCAAAAAAAAATTACAGGGGTGTTGACTAGGGTTGTCCCGATACCGAGCATTTGGACAGAGAACGGGGCGGAGAGCCACCTAATACTATC
Organism: Rana kukunoris; assembly: GCA_029574335.1. Classification (NCBI taxonomy): domain Eukaryota; kingdom Metazoa; phylum Chordata; class Amphibia; order Anura; family Ranidae; genus Rana; species Rana kukunoris. The sequence goes on along the minus strand of CM056054.1, from coordinate 50,147,426 downwards.
AGTGCCCAACGGTGCTGCATATTAGGGCCTCCTCGTCAGTGCTGCCTCATCAGTGCCACCTATCAGTGCTCATCACTCAGTGCCAGCCAGTCAGTGCCACCTATCAGTAATGCTTATTCAGTGCCAAAAAAGTTTTGGTAAATGGTATCGGCGAGTACTTGAAAACAAAAATATCAGTACTTGTACTCTGACTTAAAAAAGTAGTATCGGGACAACCCTAGGGTTAACCCTTCCCTATGCTATCCAAAAAGCTTAAAAATATATATATTTTTTGGGCTGGAGCTAAACCTTTACCTGTTCCAACTTACAGATTTAACTTAAAAGGGTTGTAAAGGAAAAACATTTTTTTTCATAATAATCATCCTTTACCTGCAGACATTCCTCTTTTCACTTCCTCCTTGTTCGTTTTTGCTCAGAAGTTGCTCTATTTCTTCTCTGTTCTGTTCACTTCCTGCTTGTCTGATTGTTACTCACCACAGTGAAGGGAGACTTTACTGCGGTGGTCAGCGGCAACTACATCTGTGTGGCAGGACACTCTCTACGTGTTAGAGACTTTAAGGGGGTGTGAATTACTGGGCGTGTCGCAATGCATACTGGGAAATGTAGTTCTTACATGAACGAGCGCCGCAAACCAGGAAGTGAATGAGAGAACAGAAACTAGAACACCAGAGGTGATATAGATGAAGGAATTTAATAGGTATTTACTCGTTTAACAGAATCATTACACTATTCTGTCTGTCTACCTTGCAGACATTAATTTTAGGCAAAACATTTTTTTCCTTTACAACTCCTTTAAGAACAAACCTTCAGACCCTATCTTGTTTGTAACCGGGGACCTCCTGTATATAAAACATGCTGGGCTGTCTCATTGGAAAGTCCAGCGCCATCTCTGAATTTGTTTGAGGCTCCTGCAATGTATGTCATCTTATATGTGACAGCTAACCAAATCATTCAGCTAAATGTGTGAAAATGTGTGTCAAAATCCTGCTATTCAAGTATGTAATCTGAAAACACTCAAATACCAAACTCACACTTGCCATCTACTGGCCAAAGGAGGACAATATAATGTTATATTTCATGGTTACCTGACATGCAATCCAGTGTATTTGTAATATGCACACTAGAAGAGGGGAAGAACTTGAACAGTACATGCTTGAGACCGGGTTCACACAATCGCCGCATCCGCCCCACAGCAGGGGTCCGATGCATCATGGTTCACTGTTTCAGGTCCGATTTCAGTCCGAATTTGGACCTGAAACAGACCAAGAGACGCACAGCGTTTTTGTGCAAAACGCACCAGACCTGCTGCAGAGAAATGTGAACCAGCTCCATAGAGACACGGTCACAATCTCCTGCTATTGCAAATTGGATGCTGGGAACCCTGGCAATCATTATTATACCTGCTCTGTCACATAGGGGGAATTAATTGTCCAGCCTACGCAAGGACTACAGTGCCTCCTCTGAGTCTACACAGTGTGGCTTCTCCTGCTCCCATAAGCGGAAAAAAAATCGGGGTGGGGGGGGGTTTGTTGAAGGAAATATGAGTATGTGATCCTGGAGGTGGGGGGAATTCATGTGACTTTTTTTTGTTTTATTGCCCTTTCTGGTCAAAGCAAAGGTTCACTTTAAAAAGTAAAATCACTTTCTATAATGACACTGCCATCCAATTCATACATGGTGGATCCACTTTAACCACTTCAGCCCCGGGGCCATTTGGCTGGCCAAAGACCGGAGCAATTTTTACGATTTGGCACTACGTCGCTTTAACTAACAATTGCGCGGTCGTGCGACGTGGCTCCCAAACAAACTTAGAGTCCCTTTTTCCCCACAAATAGAGCTTTCTTTTGGTGGTATCTGAACACCTCTGTGGTTTTTATTTTTTGCACTATAAACAAAAAAACGAGCAACAATTTTGAAAAAAATAAATATTTTTAACTTTTTGCTATAATAAATATGCCCAAAAATATATAAAAAAAATGTTCCCTCAGTTTAGGCCGATGTGTATTCTTCTACATATTTTTGCAAAAAAAATGCAATCAGCATTTATTGATTGGTTTGTGCAAAAGTTGTAGCATCTACAAAATATTTTTTTTTTTACTAGTTTACTAGTGATGGAAGTGATCAGCGATTTTTATCGTGACTGCGACATTATGTCAGACACATCAGACACTTTTGGCGCCATTTTGGGACCATTCACATTTACACAGCGATCAGTGCTATAAATATGCACTTATTACTGTCTAAATGTGACTGGCAATGAAGGGGTTAACTAGGGGGCGCTGAAGGGGTTAAGTGTGTCCTAGGGATGTGTTCTAACTGTGTGGGGGCAGGGCTACGTGTGTCACGACACTGATCACAGCTCCCGATTACAGGGAGCTGTGATCAGTGTCTTGTCACTAGGAAGAATAGGGAAATGCTTGTTTTTACATCAGAATTTCCCCAGTCTTCCTCTCCTCTGTGATATTGAGTCACACTCACAGAGCTCGGTCGGCGGCACGCGCGGCCACAATGCTGCGTCTTAAAGTCGACGTACAGGTACGTTGATATGCCTGTACGTGCCATTCTGCCGATGTATATTTGTGTGAGCCGGTCGGCAAGGGGTTAAAGTATAATTATTTTACAAGTGCTGTTATTTGATGTATAAAACGATCTATAGGTTTCCTTTTCATTAAAATAATCTGTGTAAAGAAAAAAAAGGAATATTATTTACCACTCTGCTCTTCTAAGGTCCACGGCACAGTAAGTCAGTGCAAGAGAACTACTAACTACTTCAGGAGCAGAAAGAGGAAGATTAATTTAAAGCTGATAAAACCTCACACTTCCATTACTTACTATAAAATACGTTAATTATCCCACTGTTTGTTTCAGAGGATTGATTTTTTTTCCAAGATGAAGCTCACACCGTAGGGAGTAACTAATGACATCCATACCACAATCTATATGTCATTATTGATGATTAGCTGTTCAGCATCTCGTGAGGATTCTCACTTATTCCAGACATATTTAGGCTATGTTTGTAAAATAATATATTATTATTTTCAAATACTACATTTATTTATATTTGTTGGGTTGGATTGATCGAAGAAATAAAATTATTGCACAGATAAACGGCAAGTCCGCCAAAAACTAAACATGAATCTCTGAAGACTCCTTATGGGCGAGGAATGGGGCATAGATTGACCATTTTGCTATATTTTCCACTTGAAATACTAATGAACTTCAAGAGTCTCAATCTCCAACAGCTTTCCAAACCATTTAATGTCACTCAATATTGCAATCCCACTCTCTGCCATTTCAACAGTCGAGACACCCCCATTGTAAGCTTGAACTGAAATTTCAGCTGGTGCACAAGGATGACAGGAATTTTGTATAAGCAATGAGAGACTTAGGCCCCTTTCACACGGACGGACCGTATGTCCGCTTTTTCATCCATCCGTGTACGGATGAAAAAAGAACGCCAACAACCAACTATTATATACAGCAGGGGTCTCAAACTGGCGGCCCTCCAGCTGTTGCAAAACTACAAGTCCCACCATGCCTCATCCTGTGGGAGTCATGCTTGTAACCATCAGCCTTGCAATGCCTCATGGGACTTGTAGTTCTGCAACAGCTGAAGGGCTACCAGTTTGAGACCCCTGATATACAGTATCTCACAAAAGTGAGTACACCCCTCACATTTTTGAAGAAATTCCACTGTGTACACCAGTCAAGCATGGTGTAAATGTCCAAATTGGGCCCAAAGTGTCAATATTTTGTGTGGCCACTTAGGGGTGTACTCACTTTTGTTGCCAGAGGTTTCAGACATTGAAGACTGTGTGTTGAGTTATTTTGAGCAGAACATTTACACTGTTATACAAGCTGTACACTCACTACTCTACATTGCAGGAAAGTGTCATTTCTTCAGTGTTGTCATATGAAAAGCTATAATAAAATATTTACAAAAATGTGAGGGGTGTGCTCACTTTTGTGAGATACTGTGTTAATACGAGAAAAAAATAATAATGAAAAATAAGAAATGATAGTCTACAAGTCCAATGATCCAATCCCACTCTGTAATAAGTGCTATGAATCAGTAGTGCGATAATAACTTCCAAAAGAAAGGTGCGCCGTGTCCAGACCTCCACCCAGTGATCAGGCTTACCAGATAATATTGACAATCCACTACAGAGGGTCAATAATCATGGAATGCGACACTCTCCTTAGAGCCTCAGTGTTCATGACCCATCACAGGCAAATCCGCTGCACTCCTTGATGTCTGGATACTCCTTGCTGAAGTGCTTTTCCTACCCTGATCCTACCCGGATTCCTTTCACTTGTGTGGTTTGGCTGTGCTCTCCTAGATGACCTTCTGATCCCTTCTACTGTTCTTGTCCACCCTTTTCCTCTTGTCTTGTCTGTTGTAGTAGATTTGCACAGAGCAGCCCAGATCCTTCTCTTCTCGGGGTCCCTCTTTGGTGCTCTGCTATGGGGGCACCAGAGTTGAGCTTCAGCTCCGTGTGTCCATTCAGACATGGAGCTGTAGTTCGGCCCCGCTCCCTCTCTCCTGATTGGCTAACAGACTTTGAGGCCGGATTCACACCTATGCGAATTGAGTGCGGCTTGAACCGCGTCCAATTCGCAGAACATTTCTAAATACATTGGGCCAGATCCACAAAGATCTCTTAGTTACACTACGCCGCTGTAAGTTACAGTGGTGTATCCTTATCCACAAACAATTACCGCTGTAACTTACGGCGGCGTAGTGTAAGTGGACCGGCGTTCGCAGGTGTAATTCAAATGAACAAGAGGTGGGCGTGTTTTATTAAAATTATCAATGACCCAACGCAAACGACATATTTTTTGAACTGTGCATGCGCCGGCCGTGGACGTACCCCAGTGCTCATGCGTGAAATCACGCCAATAGTCAATGAAAACGATATGTACGTAACTTACGCAATTCCCTATTTGCGAACGGGTTACGCAAACGACGTGAACGACGGAAAATTTGACGCTGGCCCGACGTCCATACTTAACATTGCGTATGCCTCTATACAGCAGGGGTAACTTTACGCCAGACATACGCTTACGCAAACGACGTAAAAGGAATGCGCCGGGCGCTCGTACGTTCGTGAATTGCCGTAACTCGCTAATTTGCATATTGAACGTGGAAAAACCACGGAAGCGCCCCTAGCGTCCAGCGTAAGTATGCAACTAAGATACGACGGTGTAATAACGTTACGCCAGGCGTATCTTAGCGTAATTCCGGCGTATCTTGTTTTGTGGATACAAAACAAAGATACGTCGGCGGGAGTTTGAAATTACGGCGGCGTATCTGGAGATACGCCGCCATAATTCTTTGTGAATCTGGCCCATTGTTTTCAATGAGGCTGGTTCACATATGTGCGATGCATTCGCACTGCGCATTGCCGAAAAAAACGTGTGCGTTTCTAGGCATTGCGGTGCGGCTCAGGTGCGAATTCAGTCCCATTATCTTCTATGGGCACGCATCTGATTCGCAGATGTGTTCATTTCTCTTCAGGATTTGTCTCATTCAGCTCAATACACTTCCCCCCCTCCCCTATCCCAGGTCTCCAAATTGGCAGCTAAAACTGAGATGATCTGCTGAACAGTTCTCTTATCTCTCTGCAGAGATAAGAGAGCTGAAATTCGCACCGCACAAGTGTGAATCCAGCCTGATTGACAGCAGCAGGAGCCATCAACTGGCCAGCAACTGGAGTTATCCTTTAGGTACACACGGCTGCCCAGCTGAAGTGCATCCCTTCCAGCATTTTAGCACCCGTGAGGGGTAGGTGCAACGTCCACCCTTGTCAGATGTTGGAAGCATGCTCTAAAACCAAGAACTGAGCAATCACATGTTTTCTGATCACTCTGCTATCGGCATGCTGGAAGCGGGGAGCAGTGGCTTTCAGCAGAAAGTGGAGCTAGCTGCCAATTTAGAAAAACAGGAGGATTGCAACAATATTGTCAGGTTTCTTCCAAAGCTTGGTATAGCTCTGGGCAATAGCCCTCTATCAACTGACTCTGGGTCACAGGAAAGCAAAATGTATTCCTGTGACCCCCCAAGGGAAGTACAGCCAACAAAAAGTTTTAGTCATACTTCTCTTTTTAATACAAACTATAAAAATAAAAAAACTACACAATTTGTTACTTAGCTTTTTGATCTGATATCCTTATATCAGGTGCCATCTTCCATAATTCTGTGGTTATTAACTAACCTGTAAAAAAAAAAATTCACTCCACAAAATGGCATTTTAGGACAGGCAGTTTCTTTGAGAAAAATTAAAGAGTGCTCCCGCTGCGTAATTTACATACTCCGCTATTCTGGTTGCCAGAAAAATGTGGTGGCTTTGAAAGCAGCTGAACAAATATTAAATAATTATTGAGCAATAAACCTCAGGAGAATTTTCAACGGAAATTCCTTGATGTCTGATAAACCAGTGCATTAAACCTCATAGCTGTGGTGTCTTCTGTCCAAAGCCCAAATTCTTGGTGGCACAAGCCAGTACATCCTAAACCATGCAAGAAATAGCCAGACTTAAAAGTGCATTCTAGGGAAGTATAAAAACTAAAACAGGGGGCACTGCCTACCTCAGGGGTGTCCAAACTTTTTTCAAAGGGGGCCAGATTTGATCAAGTGAACATGCTCGAGTGCCGACCATTTTGCCTGACATTCTTTGAACCATTAAAATTCGGTCCAAGTGTGTTCGTTCGAGCACTAATACACTGCCCAACAAGAATTCTCTTGCCTTTGTGGCTGTGTGTGAGTAAAGAGAAGAGCTCAGGCGTATTGTTTGGATATACCATATTTATTGGCTATAACACACACCTTCACTTTAAGAGGGAAGTTTCAAGAAAAAAAACTTTACATTTTAAATAAAGAATTGTGAAGCAAAATAAGGGTCAGTGCCCACCTGCAGACCTCCAATTGCCAGGAATGCAGCGCCCACCATTGCCAGGAATGCAGCACCCACCATTGCCAGGAATGCAGCACTCATCATTGCTGGGAATGCAGCCCCCCACCATTGCCAGGAATGCAGCACCCATCATTGCCAGGAATGCAGCACCCACCATTGCCAGGAATGCAGCACCCATCATTGCCAGGAATGCACTCACCATTGCCAGGAATGATAAGCTAAAGCCCATGTGCTGCCAGCGTGCCCAAGTGTCCATGTGCAGCCAGCGTGCCCAAGTGTCCATGTGCAGCCAGCGTGCCCAAGTGTCCATGTGCAGCCAGCGTGCCCAAGTGTCCATGTGCAGCCAGCATGCCCAAAAATGAAGCTTTTACATTTTGCCGCCTAGATAGGGCCGGATGTCCTGTGTATTCGGCTGTACTCGGCTCCTCTTGCAGTCCCGCCCCTTGGCCCGGCCCCTATGAGGGGCATAACACACGTCCAATGGCGGGACTGTGAGCAGAGCGGAGCCTAGCTGAGTGCACAGTACACTTGGTTCGGCCTATTTCGGCGGCGCTCGGTCCTCTTCAACCACAGGCAGCAAGGATCGGCGTATAACACGCACAAAAGTGTGTGTTATACGCCAATAAATATGGTATATCTTTTGTGGCCCCCGGCGCTGGGAGATCATCGGGGGCCAAAAAAGATATATATGTGTAGATAACCAGGCGGGCCTTTTAAAACCGGGCCGCGATTGGCCCGCGGACCGGACTTTGGACATGCCTGGCCTACCTGATGAGAAAAATACATTTCAATCTGACATTCTTCTGTTCCAGGCTACCTGAATAGCTAAACTTCCACAGCTGCTAATAACCCTAACCCGTTCCTGCCAACAGCCTCCTATCCCTTTAACCCTTCCGATTATGGGCCCTGGATTTTAAAGGGAACAATACTCTTTGCACGGTGTATGCCTGGGGACCTTGAGCAAGCTAGGAACTGAAAGATCATGCCTCCGAGTCACCTAGGCTGTCTAAAGGATTAGATAATTAGTTCATGTTAATTAGGATTCTGGTTACAGTTTGTACTGTCATCCTTGTGTATATATTTGTGTAAGATCTCAAATAAAGAGGCTATTCCTGATGTACTCCAAGACTGGTGTTGTCCGGTGGTTTTTACCTTCCACTGAAGTACAGCTGGTGACGACGGGTGGGGGGGGGGGGGGGGGCCGTGGCTAAAGAGACTTGGATAGTGCTGGTTCTGGACAGAGGAAGCATTGACGGAGGACAAATGGCATTCTGGTCATGCAGCTGTTATAGTAGTCACATGATCCGAAAGCTCCCAATCGCAAACAGACATCAGGAGCTTTCCGATCCCCTGCTGGTAACTGTGCTGGGAGCATTTATGACGCATGCTCTCAGCACAGAATTGTTTACAATTGGGCTGCATATATGTGGCCTCTCAGCGTAAAGGACGAGTTGTTGCAAAAAATACGTATGGCCGGCGGGAACAGGTAAAAGCAGTTTTATTTATTTTTTTCAAACAATTTTTTATTGAGATGTTTTAAGACAACAAAACAGAAATGCATATAGTGTGTACAGAAGATGGTACAAAAGAGGAATTACAGTTGGGAACAGGCGACCAGGTACGTTATGCAGAACAAAGGAACATCAATATCACAGTAATTAGCATTACGTTAAAGATTTAATCCATAAAACATAACATCTGTGGCCCATTACGGGGAGTAGTAGGTGTATGATGGCATGTAGTAAGGGTAGGGCCCTATATCCAATGCCACCAGGGGAGGTGGAGACACAGAGACCTTCTGGAGTCCCTATGAATTGACCTCCTTCCCCCCCACCCCTATCGGGATCTATCTGTGGGCGGGGGAGGAGGCCCATGAAGATTGACGACAAGGGGTTATACGCAGGGCTCCCGTATCAGGACTAACGAAACCTCTAGGGAGTGCGGGAGGTCCAACCCGTATGAGATGGAGGGATACTGGGACCTGTAACAGTACCTGAGGTCATGGTATATCAAAAAGAGGATCGCTCAACATTAACCATCATGTGGTGGTGCATTGGCAGGGGGAACATCCTTCCCCAAAGAGTCCCTGTAGTGGATCCAGCAAGCCCATGTTTGATAAAATTTGTCGTGTGTGTCATGTGCCTGGTGTATAAGTTGTTCCATTTCTTCGATCTTGCACACTCTAGCGTGCCAGTCATCGAGTGTTGGGGGTGAAGTGGTTTTCCAACGTAATGGAATGCATTGAGTAGCCGCATTTATGAGGTGCATGGCGAGAGATTTGTGGTATTGGGCTCTCGACAGGGGGGTGTGGTGCAATAAGTATTGGGCCGGGGTGAATTCCACCGCTAGTGTCGTGATATTGACTATGCGATCGTGTATGTCTCTCCAAAACGGTTGCAAGCGGGAGCATTCCCACCATATGTGGAGGAGTGTACCTGTGGCTGAGCCACATCTCCAGCAATCTGGGGGAACGGCTGGATAGATCCTGTGTAGTTTATCGGGGGTCCGATACCAACGGGTACAGAGCTTATATCTGTTCTCTTGAGCAGAAACGTTGACGGACCGTAAAAGCAGTTTTAAACCAAAACTTTAATATAATGCAGCTTACCAACCATTAGATGTGGTAGCTGCATTTGTTTCGCCTCTGTTTTCACCTAGTAATAAGGTCTTACATGAATAAATAAAAGCTGATCATTAAAAGCACCCCTTGTCAGTGTCAAATGGTTTGTTTAACCCCTGTAAACAGATACATCTGGAGGAGAGTTTGTTCTTTTGAAGAACGACAAACTTACTGAGTGAATCACTGGATGGAAATAGAACAAAAAAAAAAAGAATAAACAAGAAATCTAATGCAGACATCACATCTAAGAATTGGTAAACTGCAATACAATAAATGTTTGCTTTTGAGTTTAATACTGCTTTAAAGTGGATGTAAACCCGAAATTTAGTTTTTTGTCACAATGTAGAGTGTAAGATTTCCTATCATTTGTGCCCAGTCTTGCCATAAAGAGTTAATCCAGCTCTGAGCAATCGTCTTTTATTGTTCAGTGAAATAAAACTGACTTACAGAGAAAAACCTTAGTCCGTTCCGCTCCCCCATGCTTTAAGTGACGGGTTATTTTCATATCTCATGCACTAGCTTCAAGCATTATTTTTTAATTCCCACCCCCACTCCTTTTCTGAAGTCATGTGGTTACTTTTATGGATTTTGACTGGATATTAGTGATCATAGCAGAAGTTCAGTGTAAGGAATACATAGGAAAAAATGCATGTTGACAAGAGGAGTGTAGAGGTGGGCGGAGAGTCCACTAACATCACGACTCCACCCACTGAGCTCCAGACAACAGACCCACCCACAGAATCTGCAGTTTTTCAGGTCTCATAACAGACAGAGGGGAGACATTTGACAGGTAAGGATACATGCAGGAGGCATGTATATCCTTATAGATAACCATTATGGCAGTAGTTTAGAAAAGGATGAGAGTGGGTTTACATATATTTTAAGTCTTTTGTATGGTCTTCTAACCGAAAAAATGCAGGCAAGTGTGTTCCATGGTTTCTGCACTACAACCAACACACACAAGAATGATGGTGTGTGTCAATTACTTACACGATAGAGGAGCTTCAAGTTTACACAGGCTTCTGTGTCCATTGGAAAAATTTGTTTAGACTGCAACTAGGGTTGTCCCGATACCACTTTTTTAGGACTGAGTACAAGTACCGATACTTTTTTTCATGTACTCGCCGATACCGAATACCGATACTTTTTTTAAATGTCATGTGACTGTTTTCAAACCACAATACAGACTAATGCAGTAGTAAAAAACTCAAAGAATTTTCACAGAACATGTTGATAAATACAAAAAAAGTATTCTATTCAGGCATCGGGAGCATTTGTGCGAGTACAAGTACTCCCGCAAATACTCGGTATCGGTCCCGATACTGATACTAGTATCGGTATCTGGACAACCCTAACTGCAACTCCATCCACCTTATTCACCAAGCATACAAACTCCAGGCTGTGAATTACTTCAAATGTGTGATAAAGAAAAAATTTACACAGCAGTTCTTATATATTCCTAACTATAGCTGCATGCACCTCAGATCAGGTAAAGATTTAAGAATGTGTATAAATGTGCTGAAAAATACATAAAGATATATTCTATACAAATGTCATATAAAGCATTGAAATAAAAAATCTCTATCTGTTTACACCCGGCTGCCCTCCGATCCCATCCCGCTATCCAGAGGGGAACGAACCCCCTTCCGATTTCTTTCTTTACCGGATCAGACACAGAGGTACCTGGATGTAAACAGATACAAGTTTGTTTACATCCGCTGCTCCATAGAGAAGAATGGAGGGTCTGATCAAGTTTGGCTGAAAACTGGACAGCTGGACTTGACTGGATCTCTCGTGTAAAAGGAGTCCAACTGTATTGTCCCAATGAATGATCCAGAAATAATATGGTTAGAGCAAAGTTGGAATTCTATGTAACAACCTCCACATGCACAATTTGGTTTGTTTAATGTATCCCTTACCCTCTCAGTACATGAAAAACGTTTAAAGCAACCAGACAGAATCAAACAGATCTCTACTAATTATGTGGCAGTGGCACTTATTGGTGTTTCTTACTCAAAATAAAAGAGTCAAAGACAGGTATCATAATTACATTTTACAACTCTCAGATGAAAGGAGTCTGGAGATACATATTGAGGGGGGGGGGGGGTCAATAATATCAGACAGAGAAAAAAGATGTAAATCTCTTCCATAAGATTTATTATACTCGGCTTAAGTGCTACTAAACCCAGGACCCTGCATTCACTATATCTGATCTCCCACAGTACACAGAACATGGAAATGCAATTATCTTAGTAAATATAAACTGCTAAATACCTTTACTCTTCATCAGCTAAAGCTTGTAAAATGTGTTTTCATTCTCCCCTGATTGCCCTATCAGGCTGCATGGCCCCCTGACCCTCTGTCTGGACAGTACTGATTGGCCATGTGCTAATCACATGCACCCTCCCAGGTAAATAAAAACTATCAAGCAATACACACCAAACTGAGCATGTGCAGCTTACCCCCACAGGTTCGGTTTTATCAGCAGATAGATTGGAGACTGTGGAAGAAGGGGAGGTTCCGAGAAAACATCAAACAGACTTTCTTACACAATGCAGAGGTTTCACAGCGAGTATAACAAGCATGTTTTACTGCATATTCAGACTGATTTTACTCTTGTGGGTTTACGAAGACTTTAAAATTATATAAATTGGGCCTACGCTCCTCTGAACTGCTTTTCTGTTGCTGCAGAGACATTGCAGACTTTTTTCATACATTTTAGGCTTGTCCACTAGTTCAGACATGCTGGATCAAATTAGACAATTTCATTTGAAACGCCTTAGGGCTGCTTAATAATCGTAATAATCGTAATCCAAAAACATGCCTCCTTAACTACTTCCCGACCGCCCGCCGTCATATTACTGTGGCTCTGTCTCGCGGGAGCACGTAGCTCTACATCCTCTCTTTTTCGGCCACTAGGGGGCGCGTGCGCGCCACTGGCGGCCCGCGCGTGCATCCCGCCGGGCACACGCGATCGCTCGGTACAGAGCGGGGAACGAGAGCTATGTGTGTAAACACAAAGCTCTCGTTCCTGTCAGGGGGGGGAAACGCTGATTTTCTGTTGACACAATGTATGAACAGAAGATCAGTGATTTCCCCTAGTGAGTCCACCCCCTCATTCAGTTAGAACACAAACAGGAACACACTTAACCCCTTCCCCGCCCCCTAGTGTTAACCCCTTCACTGCCAATGGCATTTTTATAGTAATACAATGCATTTTTATAGCATTGATCGCTATAAAAATGCCAATGGTCCCAAAAATGTGTCAAAAGTGTCCGATGTGCCCGCCATAATAACGCAGTACTGAAAAAAAATGCTGATCGCCGCCATTACTAGTAAAAAAAAAAAAAAATATTAATAAAAATGCCATAAAAACGACCCCCTTTTTTGTAAACGCTATAAATTTTGCGCAAACCAATCAATAAACGCTAATTGCGATTTTTTTATACGAAAAATATGTAGAAGAACACGTATTGGCCTAAACTGAGGAAAAAAAATGTTTTATATCTTTTTTTGGGGATATTTATTATAGCAAAATGTAAAAAATATTGCATTTTTTTCAAAATAGTCGCTCTATTTTTGTTTATAGCGCAAAAAAAAAAAAGAGATGATCAAATACCACCAAAAGAAAGCTCTATTTGTGGGAAAAAAAAAAGGATGGCAATTTTGTTTGGGAGCCACGTCGCACGATCGTGCAATTGTCAGTTAAAGCGACGCAGTGCCGAATCACAAAAAGTGCTCTGGTCTTTGGACAGCAATATGGTCCGGGGCTAAAGTGGTTAATTAATATCTGTAAAAATGCTAAAACTCTACTGGGCAGGATAGTGTGTGTGTGTGTGCGTGCGCACGCACATGTTTTTTATTAAAAAGGCCCATGGTACCCCCTCTTTATCAGAATAGAAACAACTGGTAATTTCCAAACTCTCTTTTGCCTCTCCTTTGTATAACCTTACATACAAGATTGAAGATAAGCCACAAAAATTCAAGCTCATCTGTATGTATGAAATCCACTCTTGCGCTTCCTACAGCAGACTCCGATGATTCATAATTTCATGTATTTCTATAGATTCCATGTATAGTTTATTTTTTATTTTTCATGTAACAATATAGCACTACTACATCTTTGTCTGACAGCCACTTGAAGAACACCACAGAGAAGATCGTTTTTTGTACGTTGTTTGAGCTGATTCTTGTTTCTATTGCATGAAAAGCAATAAAATAATCTATACAAAATAAGGACATTTGTACTAAACAGTGCTAGTCCACCTGATCCACAGTACGGCATGAAAGCCATCATGCATCTAACACGATCTAAATGTAATCAGTTCTCAAGATGAAAAGAAAAAAGTAACATCAAGTGCAAGGTATCCAAGTATCTTAGCAGCTGGTCCTACTTGAAAATTCTTCCTACCTCTAAAAAGGTACCAGCGGCTTGAAATAAAGCTCAGATATTCTCCTATTATTAAGAACTTTTTTAACTCCTATCCTACCTTAAATATCTAATTTCAGGGTATGACAAATTTGCTCGGAAATCTAGGAGCCAGCTAAAAAAGTTAGGAGCCAGGAATGCGCCCTGTCCAGCCGAGCTCGCGTGCAGAATCGAAAGGATACGTGAGTAGCGCCCGCATATGAAAGCAGTGTTCAAACCACACGTGAGGTATCGCCACATTAGGTAGAGCGAGAGCAATAATTCTAGCCCGAGACCTCCTCTGTAACTCAAAACATGCAACCTGTAGAATTGTTTTAAACGTTGCCTATGGAGATTTTAAAGGGTAAAAGTTTGTTGCCAATCCACGAGCGGGTGCAATTTTGAAGCGTCACATGTTGGGTATCAATTTACTCGGCATAACATTATCTTTTACAATATAAAGAAAATTGGGCTAACTTTACTGGTGTCATATTTTTTAATTGAAAGTTTTGTCAACGTGTGATTTTGCTCCGGGACAAAATGAACAGCTAACAATCTAAGAGAAACTCAAGACAAATATAACTAGGAACCAATGTAGACAAATCTAAGGCCGCGTACACACGATCAGTTCAAACCGATGAGAATAGTCCGATGGACCGTTTTCATCGGTTCACCGCTGAAGTGGCCTGATGGCTGATGTGCGTACACACCATCAGTCCAAAATTCGATCGGGTCAGAACGCGGTGACGTAAAACACAACGGCGTGCTGAAAAAACAAAGTTCAATGCTTCCAAGCATGCGTCGACTTGATTCTGAGCATGCGCAGGTTTGTGGACCGATGCATTTGCGTACTAACCATCGGTTTGGACGGTTTCCAAAATGGACACAGTACTCCAGTCCTTGAAGTGTTAAAAAAAAAAAAAAAAATTGAGGGGAAAAAACTGAGCGGGTATTAGCCAACTCAGAATAAATAGGACCTTATTGGAGATAGTGTCTATTAAGGTGAGCATAGATAACACCAAGGTTTTATACAAAAATACAAATTTATTGAATACATTTAAAAATGATAATAAAATCTATTTTGCCCTGATAGAATATTAATGACAGAATTATTAGATGGAGATAGTGCTGGTCGCCAACATGTTTCAAAATTAAGCGTCGTCAGGGCGACCAGCACTATCTCCGTCTAATAATTCTGTCATTAATATTCTATCAGGGCAAAATAGATTTTATTATCATTTTTAAATGTATTCAATAAATTTGTATTTTTGTATAAAACCTTGGTGTTATCTATGCTCACCTATAATAGACACTATCTCCAATAAGCTTCTATTTATTCTGAGTTGGCTAATACCCGCTCAGTTTTTTCCCCCTCAATTTTTTTTAAAAAAATAAACAAAACAAATTAACCACTTCTCTACCGAGGACGTCATATGACGTCCTCCACTTTGTGCGGGGATATCTGAATGATGCCTGCAGCCACAGGCATCATTCAGATATCGCCGTCTTCAGATGGCGATTCTGTGCACCATAAGCACGATCAAAGCGGCGGAACCACCGCTTTGTCATTCTCATAGGCAACGGGAGGGGACTTCCCCCCCCTCCCGCCGACATCCGGTGCTTCTCCGGGCTCTCCCGTGCCATCGGGGGCCCAGAGAGCGAATCCATCGGCGCTCGCTGCAGATCCATTGAGATGACTGGTGACCAGATGGTCACAATCATCTCTATGACCGTCGGAGGACCGGGCGCGACGTCACGCCCGGTACCCGGAAGTAAACAAAGCCGCACTGTCGGCATGTGATCGGTGACTTTTTTTTCACCGATTTCATGCTTGTAAGCCTGGAGGAGAGATGTGGGGTCTTATTGACCCCACATCTCTCCATAAAGAGGAACTGTCACACTGATTCCTATTACAAGGGATGTTTACATTCCTTGTAATAGGAATAAAAGTGATCAAAAAAAAAATGTAAAAAAAAAAAATACAAAAAAAAAAATGTTTTAAAAGACCCTGTCCCTGTTATCTCGCGAGCAGAAGCGAACACGCATACAAGTATACATATGTAAACGCTGTTCAAACCCCACAAATACCGTGGGAGAAAAAAAGTTGCAATGACCGCCATTTTATTCCTTAGGGTGTCTGCTAAAAAAAAATATAAAATGTTTGGGGGTTCTCATAAATTTTCTAGCAAATAAAATTTAGATTTTTACATGAAGGAAAGAAGTGACAAAATAGGCCCGGTGGACAAGTGGTTAAACAATTTTCAAGGCTGCCGGTTTTACACAACGCAGTGCCGATTGGGCTCAGGTTAACAACAGAAGAGGGAAAAACCTCACATTCACTGGAAAAACAAATTGCATCAATGATGCAAAGGGTTTAAACCACAGCCTGCTAAACAAACACATGTCAGAGGTGCCTAAAAAAGGGGAGGGGGTGATGGGTGGAGGGAAGAGTGAGCAAAACTAGAAAAAAAGGGAATGAGAGGAGAAGGATTACACATCCACTCTGCCCTTCGTCAGACGCACGGGGCAGAAACAGGTCATCTGAATCCACGACTCCTGTGTACATTTTTTATCAGTGTTGACAACATACATCGTCCCTGTGGACATCTATGGCTCGTAGCATAATAGAAAAGTTGTGGTAGATCTGTCAACCTGCGAGTATTTGTAGAAATTCAGTGGTAAAGGAATATAAGCAGTGCAGTGAGACCCTATTTTACAAACGTTTTCTCCTCTGTCCCCTTCAATACACTAGTCAGACTCTCCATGATCCTTATGTCCTCAATCTTATGAAACCAGAGAGATAGGGAGGGAGGCGTGGGCGAGAGTGTAGGGATGGAGAAACAGGCCACATTGACTAAATGCCTCACAACAGATTTTTTTTATACAGCTTCAGCGGAATAATATAATAAAATAAATGGAAGAATTCCGGGTAAATGGCACGTTTCAGTCAGTGAATTTCTGACTTATGCTATAGACCCGTTTCCAAAATGCCTGTAGTATTGGGCATGACCAAAAATACTCTTCCTGTACCACAGAGCCAACAAGTGTCAGGTAATGAAGGATAAATACGGTGAAGTGCAGTTGGGGTGCGATACCATCTTGTAACACTGGTGCAAACACAGACATTTCATGTGATTCGCACCGCATAGCTGTGCAGATCACCTGCGATATCTGTGCAATGCAAATTCAGCCAGTTTGTATAGCTGAATTAGCATCGCATTTGGACCAAAATGGTGCAGGATCCTTTTTTTGGCCTCCACTGGAATGTGAACGACCATGTGATCCGATTCCTGTACCATTTCACAGTTCGCATTGAGATCTGAAAACCGATCTGTGGGTGTCATTAACTTTACAGTTGTTTGCAGAGGGCAGTGTGAGCTGCCTGCGAGTGACATGCGATGCGGGAACCCGCACTGGAATCGCGCTGGTTCCTGCATCGCACAAGTGTAAACCAAGCCTTACTTGGCAGGTTGCTTTAAACCAGTGTTTCTCAATTCCAGTCCCCACGCCCCCCCAACAGGTCATGTTTTCAGGATTTCCCTCAGATGAAAAGGCTGTGGGAATTACTAAGGCAGTGAAACTGAAAACTGGAAATCCTGAAAACCTGACCTGTTGGGGGGGCGTGAGGACTGGAATTGAGAAACACTGCTTTAAACAGACTTCATCAGCAGATAGAAGTTCATCCTTTAGTGTAAATTCACACTTAGAAACCGTGCAAATTCAGTTAAACTTGCACGATTTCAAACCGGCAATGTAGTCCGAATTTATTTAGATAGACAAAGGGTCCAAAGAGGAGCTTTTCTTTAAGACATAAGAACGTGTGGGACAGCAGTCGCTTACTAGAGCTAACATGTAAAATTCTTTGTCGCCAGTAATATGATGTATGATGTGTGAGAGACATCAATCATTCTCTTCAGCCAAAACACAATTTAACTACAGAGATTAAACCCTGTACCTTTGGTAACAAATTATTACAAAAACTAAACTTAGCTCTTGTCTGCAAAAGCATTGTCCATGGTTTTACATCCATTTTAAGCATTAGTCATAACAAAGCACATTACATGCATACACAAGACTGCAGAAAGGACAGATAATGAAGGATGGGCATCTTAAGAACCTGGGCACTAAATAGGATTCTAGGTTATATGGTGTCATTTTCAATCCATATAAATAAATACAGTCATGTAAATTGAAGTGCACCTATGCCCAAACTGCGCACATTAAAAGTCCATATTTGTAACAAGCTATGTAAGAGCTTTTAAACAATCCCTCCCTAGATGCATCTACTGAGAACTTGTTCATTGTCAAAAGATGCTCAAAGATCACAATAAAGACTCTAAAGGCCCATTCACACAATTACCGTATTTATCGGTGTATAACATGCACAGGCGTATAACACGCACCCTAACTTTAAGAGGGAAGTTTCAGGAAAAAAACGTTCCACGGCCCCCTGCGTATAGCACGCAGGCACAGTTTACCCTCTATTTTCAGGGTAAAAAAGTGAGTGTTATACACTAATAAATACAGTATTTGTAACACACGGACGCATTACTGCAACACATTAGGGGTGGTGCTGTGCCATTTATTCAGGATAAAAACTCAATGCTCCCTTTTACTAGACATGCACTGCAATGCACTGTCAAAACATGGTTAAGGCACATTAATGGGTTGCCTTGCCTATCAGCAGGTGCATTGGGGTTCCTTTCAAAAATAATTGCACCACATCACACCAAACCATCAATTTATTGCCACAAGTTCCTGTAAAATAAAAAAAATTGTAAACAGACCATAAAAGTCGGGTTTTCTTTGGCATTTTTTAAATCTCCCACCCCCCCCCCTCCTCCGGTGTCACATTTGGCACCTTTCAGGGGGGGGGAGGTGTGTAATCCAGGTATTTGCTCCCACTTCCAGGCATAGGTCGCCATGGCAACCTACGCTACATCCCGTGACTCCTCCGCAACCCCACCAGCTGTCTTCTGGGAGACACACGGGTCCCAGAAGACAGCAGGGACCATTGTGATCGTGCATGCGCAGTAGGGAACCACAAGGCTTCACTTCCTGATCCCCTTACCAAAGATGGCGGCACCTCCACCCAAGAGCCGAGGGACACATCGGCTTAGGGTGCCGACAAAGTGGAAATACTTTGGGAAGAAGATCTAAAAACAAAAGCATCTCACTTGAGGACTGTATGCAAGATTTGGTCCTCAACAGCGAGGAGCTCAATATTTTAGAAAGAAAGAAAATTCCCATAAAGTTTTGCATTATTGGTATCTAACTCAATTCAACACAACTCAATCTAACTCAATAAGTATTGAAAACATCACCACTTTTCTAGATAAATATATTTCTAAAAGGTGCCATTTACATAAAATGTTCATTACATGTCGGTAACAACCCATGAAATCCATACATACAAAGAAACAACATACTTAATTTATCCGCTGTATATGCCCAACTACTCACTCCTCTATTTCCAAGGCTGTGAAACCGATGCTACATATTTGATGGTCATGCCCTAAAGTTCAACAACTCCAGATTAGGGTTTATTCATTAATACACACAGTAATGAATGCTACCCTGTGTAAAGACCCTACCAAAGCCCACTTGGTCTATATACCTTCATCCTTGACCCAGGGATCTACACTTTGTGGCCCTGTACAGATGCCCTGCAGCCTTCCTTCTAAAAATATTTTCACTGGGTCCACTTAAGCCTGCACATGCACAAAGGGTTCTATTCATTTTATAGGTAGAGATGTACTCTGCAGAACCACTGAAACTCCCTGCCGATCGCTGACATCTTCACCAGCCAAGGTACCGATCTAAGGTCATTTTTATTGACAGAATTAAAATGACATCACTCCTACACATGCTCAAGAGTTCATATATCTCAGCATTGCAGAAATTGTACACTATGTTCCATGCTTTAATTTGCTGTGAAATTATTTTAAGAAAAAAAAAAACACCCCCTAGCCCTTCTAGTAAGGGAAGACGATTCATGTAGCATTTACTTCCTGAAATCCATCTACCAATGTATCATGCATGCAGGCAGGAGGGTGTACCTAATAGGGCTGTGCTTAACAAAAACCTTGAGCAAACAAAATATTAGAGTGACATTACAAAAATGAATATGATGTGATGTATTAATATGTATTAAATATGATGTGATACATTAATTCATATGGCATTTACCACATCTAATAGTGTTCATAAAAATTAAATCTAGAAATAGGTAGTCCCCTGAAGACGTGTATGGGCACAAAACGTGTAGGGAAGAGCTCCACACGCTGACGTCACGCCGCCACAATTTAAGTTCTGGAGCGGCGGGCATCTTGGTATGTTTGGTTGCTGTGTTTGATATTGTTTCCACATGGATTTTAGATGTTTTACATTTTATCATAAATTTTACACATCATACTACTTTTGGGCTCCATGTGGTGAGCTTGTCTCCATATTTTTAATTGGCTAAGCCACAACAGGCAAAAATTATTGATTGTTCTGGTGAGTGCATACTAATGGTGAATTTCAGCATGGTGTGGAAGCACCTCAAGTTATCTGTTTGGCACTGTATTGTACTTTATAGTCTGGAAGTGGACATCACGGTGATCCAGCTGTGGACTTACATCAGTGATTGGATCTTGGACCTTAGCATATGACATTGTTGCACTACTTATATGAAATTGTTGATTTTTATCTATATATTTTTTTCTACATTTATTTATTTTTGTTGTCAGAATATTTGTGTGAATTGAGGATTCAGTCAAATGTATTATTAGGACGCACGGACAGCGTCTGATAAGCAGTATAACACAAAAATAGTGAAAATTACAGCATTTTGGCCTAAACCAGAAACCAGGAGGCAACTGAATGTAAAGGATAGCAGCATAAGGATTAAAAATAGCAAATGTTGATTGAGAAAATTAAGTTGCGTTTTAAGCCTGCACATGACTATTCATTCCTATGGGGACTGGCACACTCTGCGGGACCACTGAAGGTCACATTGAGTACAGCTCCCCATATGAATAAATAGGGCCATGGTGCACATGCACAGGCTGAAGAGAACCTGGTGCAGGTCTTTAGGAGCAAAGATGTGTGCAGCGCGGATTTAGCACCTGGTCTATTATCACCGTGTGTGTCCCCACTAGGAAAGCTCTTTATCTGTCCTGGTAACCACCATCAGTGGGACTGAAAGTAATGTCCCTTTCACACTGGGGCGGGAGCAGCGTCGGGGATACAGCGTCGCTATTTTTAGCATCGCTTTACCACCAATTTTACGGCGCTATTCGTCACTAGCGGGGCGGTTTTTACCTACTGCTATTGGCCGAGAAAGGGTTGAAACCTCCCGCAATGCGCCTCTGCAAAGGCGCATTGCTGGCGATATAGCCACGGTGTCCCATTGATTTCACTGGGCAGGAGCGGTGGAGGGGCGGTATACACACCGCTCTGAAGATGCGGCTTGCTGGACTTTTTTTTACTGTCCTGCTAGCGTACCGCTTCAGTGTGATAGCCCTCGGCTTTCACACTGGAGAGACAGCAGCGGCTGTTTAGGGTCGGTTTGCAGGCGCTATTTTTAGCGTAATAGCGCCTGCAGACTACAGTGTGAAAGGGGTCTAGGGGAATGTTTGGCAAAATTGTCACCAGAACAGAAAGAGAGGGCAAATCTTCCAATGGGGGAAGTAAAGAAAAGGGACACAAGAGGCAAAAAATATGTAAATAACTGACAAGGTTTTAATTATCCACAATGTGAGGGTTTAAGTAACGGAAGCAGTGCTCTCGATCCAGAAAGCAGAGGGCACAAGTTGACTGACAAGTTACAGGCTTTTGAATAGCCACTGATTGTTTTAACTTTTGTCCTTGTGACAACTACCCCCCCCCCCCCCCCCCCCCCACCATCTATTATGTGGAAATAACAGGGGCCTAAAATAGAGGAAAAACGGTTTACAGATCATAAAGAAAACGTGACAAAAAAAATGGAAATGTCATGCATTTCGCCAAAAACTGATAAAAGAAAAAAATGGGCCAGAGTAAATTAATCTATGTAGTTCACAGTAATCTTTCCGTGAGACTTTACAATACAGACAGGGGATGTGAGCGAGAAAGCCGCACAATTCCACTCTGGTTTTATTTAAGCAAATCCCCTGTAGATATATATATATGATGTGATTGATGAAAAAGCACTCAACAGCTAATGGTAATTGTGCTGCCCCAGGTCTTCAGCCCTATCAGTCCTGTAACCAGAAAGACTACAGCAATGTCCCGCCATAGACTTAAAGCAAAGCAGTAAGCAGTGGAAGGTACCCACAATGTTTACACAAGAAACAGTTGGAAATGGAAGATTTTTCAGCATGGGAAAACTATCTTCAAAGTTTCAGCTATTTTCCCAGCTGCAAATACTTTGTCCTGGGAATCGGCACATATTACTGCATAAATTTGTGAATCGCAGAACCACCCTGATAATCTGTTATATAATATCAGGAAGCATCTGCAATCAGCTGAAAAGAAAAAAAAACAGGGTATGAGGACTACAGGCATGTGTGTTCTGATATTAGTCTGTGAAGAACATTTGATAGATACGGGATGTAGAGGTTGACTAGGAGCAGCGTACATTTATGCTTGATGTTGCTTTGGTTGTATTTAATGTTCGCTTTCCTTTATTCCTTCCTACAAGTCAAATTTAAAACTGTCTCAAACATGCCCCGAAACTGAACTCTAAAAGTGATCTCTATGTTTTTGTGGATTTGGAGGGGGAATTACTATGTTCTGGCAAATCCTATCTTCACAATCATTAGTGGTTCCAAATAATAATTACTGCAGTAGGGAACAGACACAAAAACATACACTCAGCATCTTTCCAAAAAATGATTCTGTTTATTCAGCGCAATTGAAGTTTTTTTTATACACATGCATATGTAGGTATCACATATTACAATTGTACTTTTATGATGACAAGGGACATTACATAGGCAGGCAGGCTAATTTCTAATCTTGAAAGAATGCAAACACGTAATCAAATGCTGTGTGCAGAATGAGTGCAGCGTGCAATATATAAGCAAAGCATATAAAATAGAATACATACAGAATTTAGCCCACGTTCACATCGGGCCGATTTGCATTCTATTTAACATACCAAATCGGTGTCTATTGCTGGCAAAAGAGACCGCGCTAGATGTCTAACATAAATCAATTTAAATAAAGCAAAAAACATAAAACAGCAACAAATAGAATAAAAAAGCTGTGCTACAAAGTCCATGTTGGGGAAGTGAATACTCTTCTCATTGGCACCACAGTGACTTTAAACAAAAAAGTGCCCCACCACCTTAAGAAAGACCTGCTTACCGGGTGATAAGCAAAAAAGGCATGTGGCTATAACCCAGCCAGGGTCTTTATTTTGCAATGATGATCAAATAATGAAACCCCAATAACACAGGCTGGATGGCTCCAGATCTCCCCTTGTCACTGTCTATAGGAGTTTGTGGCCATGAGCCAAGCAAATGACCCAGAAAGATAAGACTGACCATAGTGTAATGCAGTTTAATAAGTTTTAATATAAAAGGAAGTATTGCACTTACATAGACACGATAAAAGTTAGCATAACAACATTCTAAGCCGGCCTGAAAAACAATCGGAAGCCCGTTCTCCTAGTAAACATCGTGGTGACGTCAGTATGTACCCTCCTCCAGATGCGTTTCGTCATACTTTGTAGAACCACCTTTCGCTGCAATTACAGCTGCAAGTCTTTTTTGGGGATGCCTCATCTAGAGAGTAACATCTAGAGAGTAACATTTTTACCCATTCTTCGTTGCAAAATAGCTCAAGCACCATCAGATTGAATGGAGAGCGTCTGTGAACAGCAATTTTCAAGTCTTGCCACAGATTCTCAATTAGATTAAAAATGAAATTGCACATCTAGAGAGTAACATTTTTACCCATTCTTCGTTGCAAAATAGCTCAAGCACCATCAGATTGAATGGAGAGCGTCTGTGAACAGCAATTTTCAAGTCTTGCCACAGATTCTCAATTAGATTAAAAATGAAATTGCCTTAATCTAAACCATTTTATTGTAGCTCGGGCTGTATGTTTAGGGTCGTTGGCCATCTGGAAGTTGAACCTCCGCTCCATTCTCAAGTCTTTTGCAGACTAACAGGTTTTCTTCTAAGATTATGGTGAATGGAAAGAAAATTGCGCGTACCTTATATACAAAAATAAAAAAGCTGCGATTCAAAAATGTTATACAACATAAAATAGACTGGAAGAAGGGGAGGAATCGCGCTAGACGTAAGACAATGCCTGGTGATGGCACAATATGTTGTCAAAACAAAAGTGGTGTGAAATACAAAACCTAAATTGATATTAGTAAAGTCCACAAAATAAAATTATATATGTGCAAAAAAAAAAAACCTTATAAGTCAAACGTGAACAAGAAGGTTTGAGTTCTCTGTATTGGTCAGGGGTCCATCTGTGAAGCCAATGATGCTGAATTTTACAAGCAAAATGCAGGAAAATCAATGTCCCGTTACCAATCACGAAAATCTTGCACTTGTAGATTTCAATGTGTAGTCACAATACCGGAAAGAAGAGAAAAAAAACTTTCATAGTGTGATACCGTTGAGAATTGTAAATAATATCCACCCGTGAAGAATAGCTATATAGTAGACAGGGGGCAGTGACAACCCTTCACCATGGAACACAGTACACACTGACCCTTACCAGATGATGTGACCCTCTTGAGGTCGAAAACAGCCTTAAGGATGGTGTATATGGACTTCACTTTAAATCGTCATGTTTTCCTCAGTGAGAAAAAAAACAAAGAAGACTTTTCATAGTGTAGACTGCATGGAAACAGGTCATAATCACCCGTGAAGGAAGACAACAAAAACTGTGGGGAAGAGAAGTGCTGGTACCACCACCGAATGAGCACACTGACCCTTACCAGACAATAAGATCCACTCTAGGATCAATATAGGCAGCAAGAGGGTGAATACACTGTTCTCAACACATCAGAAACCAATCCTCGATGAGTCAAAGCATGGAAGCAAAAAAAACGGTTGACGTGTCTAGGCGAGGAACCAAGGCCACATTAAAGTCACCACCCAGGATCATGTTAGTCGTGCCGAACTTCCGTAAGCGGGAGGTCACGGAGGAGAAGAACTGCAGCTGGTCAGGTGAAGGGCTGCTATCTGTCTTTAGATATTCATCATTCCCAGGGAGAGCTGTGCTGTGTGCTGGACAGGGGGAAATAGATCCGGGAAATAGATCCGTATTATTTACAATTCTCAACGGTATCACACTATGAAAGTTTTTTTTCTCTTCTTTCCGGTATTGTGACTACACATTGAAATCTACAAGTGCAAGATTTTCGTGATTGGTAACGGGACATTGATTTTCCTGCATTTTTCTTGTAAAATTCAGCATCATTGGCTTCACAGATGGACCCCTGACCAATACAGAGAACTCAAACCTTCTTGTTCACGTTTGACTTATAAGGTTTTTTTTTTTGCACATATATAATTTTATTTTGTGGACTTTACTAATATCAATTTAGGTTTTGTATTTCACACCACTTTTGTTTTGACAACATATTGTGCCATCACCAGGCATTGTCTTACGTCTAGCGCGATTCCTCCCCTTCTTCCTTTCTTCTAAGATTGCCCGGTATTTAGCTTCATCAATCTTCCCATCAACTCTGAGCACCTTCCCTGTCCCTGCTGAAGAAAATCATCCCCACATTTCCGCCACACATAGCGTTTTGCTTTTAGGTCAAAAAGTTACATTTTTGTCTCATCTGACCAGAACACCCTCTTTCACGTTTGCCGTGTCCCCCACATGGCTTTTCATAAACTGCAAACAAGAATTCTTATGGCTTTCTTTCAACAATGGCTTTCTTCTTGCCACTCTTCCATAAAGGCAAGATTTTTGCAGTGCATGACCAATTAGTTGTCCTGTGGACAGATTCTCCCATCTGAGCTGTGGATCTCTGCAGCTCCTCCAGAGGAGGACCTCTTATCTGCTTCTCTGATTAATGCTGTCCTTGCCCAGACTGTCAGTTTAGGTAGACAGCCATGTCTTTGTAGGTTTGCAGTTGCGCCATACTCTTTCCATTTTTAGATGAACAGTGCACTGTGAGATGTTCAAAGCTTTGAATATATATATTTTTTTAACCTAACCTAACCCTGCTTTAAATGTCTCCACAACTTTATCCCTGACCTGTCTGGTGTGTTTCTTGGCCTTAATGATGCTGTTGAATGAATGAATGAATGAATGAAAACTTATATAGCGCGGCACATGCGAACTGAATCGCCTCTGGGCGCTTGTTGTTCCTGTCTCCTTTGATATCAAAAGAGAAAAGTCTTGACCTTTTTCCTAAATGCTAGGTGGTTCTCCTCCAACCGAATGCTGGTTGGTAAAGCGTTCCATAGTCTGGGACCCTGGATCGCAAATCTTCTTTCTCCTTTGGACTTGAGGTTGGCTTTCGGAACCTGGAGCAGGTTCAGATTCGTGGATCGCAAAACGCGATTTGGATTATGCGCTTTTATTAATTCGCATAAGTAAAGGGGGGCATTCTCATGGACACATCTATGCGTAAGACAGAGAGCTTTAAAAGCGATTCTGTTTTTAACTGGCAGCCAATGAAGGGCTCTCAGTGAAGGTGAGATAGATTCCCAGGGTTTTTTCCCAGTCACAAGTCTGGCGGCCGTATTCTGAACGACTTGCAGACGAGCGATTTGGTATTTGGGGAGACCGAGGTAAAGGGCATTTGCATAATCCAACCTGGAGTTTACAACTGCTCCCACCACGACCGCGTAGTGTTTGTTCACTAATGCTCTCTAAGAAACCTCTGAGGGCTTCATAGAACAGCTGTAGTTATACAGAGATTAAATCACACACAGGTGGACTCTATCTATCAAGTAGGTGACTTCTGAAGGCAATTGGTTCCACTAGATTTTAGTTAGGGGTATCAGAGTAAAGAAGGCTGAAAACAAATGCACGCCACACTTTTCAGGTATTTATTTTGTAAAAACTTTTGAAAACCATTTACCATGTTTCTTCCACTTCACAATTATGTGCCACTTTGTGTTGGTCTATCACATAAAATCCCAATAAAATAAAAATACATTTAAGTTTTTTGGTTGTAACATGACAAAATTTGGAAAAGTGGTATGGAAGTGGTATGGACCAGTTGTATGTGCCTGGTCCATACCACTTCCATACTGCTCAATCTGTATATGAATTGACAATTTTTTATGTATTTTTTTGGATGTGGTGGTTTGGATGAGAATTTTATTTAAAAAAAATTATTCAGTGTCTGGATTTTTCTAAAGTTTTCTGAATTAAATTTTTAAGCTTTTTTACACTATGAGGAGTCGTTCTTGTATTTCCTTCTTTTCCCTCATGCCTGGAGCCCATTGGGTCCAATGACAGCTGATTTTTGTCCACCTATTTCCCTCATTTGGAATTGGAGCGGAGTGAGTTACCTGGAAGCTGATCCATTCAGTCTTTTGTTGGAGATCACCAGCTGAGCAGAAGTGTGGAGCTTTTCAGCAGCAATGACCAGATTGAGCAATCGGCTTTCCATGCATGTATGATCCACCGCCGTATGGTGTATATTGGGTCCACCTTATAAGGTAGGGGTATTATAAGGTCGGGGTATTCTTTGTTTCTGGAGGGATCACGTTCTTAAGGGGAAACCTTCCATGCTGACTCTACAGGGATCATTCTTATCACTTGGATATTCTTCATTTTAATGGACATTTATAATATATGTCATATATGTTAAGTTATAATAACACATTCACTTTGGCACTGTGGAATTTTTTTCACTTTATTTCTACCATTTAGAACTCTCATCTTAAGGAGTTCCTGAAATAGGCGCTGCACTTTTGTTTATTTATTTTACTACAATTATCCTTTTGTTGTGTTGGCTGCCCACTACAGATATTTTAAGGAAAGCGCAGTATTTATTTATTCTTTATTGATTTAATCACTTACTGAGTATGTAGCTCCTTTCTTTTTTAAAACCTTGCCTATGTTCCAGGTTAAACCATGACTACTGGCCAAAGATTCCTGTTTCAGGGTGACTTTTCTCAAAGGACTCAACTATGCATGCAGGAATGATTGTTGTGTCTCCCTACACTTTTCTGTGAAGAAGGGAGGAAGCGGCACAGAGAGAGAAGAAGCCAGCAGCCTTGAAGATTGTAAACTGCAATACGTTCAGCCATATGCTTTTTATAGTCAACTGATACCTGCAGAAAATAATTCTACCATTCACAACCATTACTAAAAGATTCTCATAGTCCCAGCCGGATATTTATTCGACTTTGTGTTTTAGAGAACAGAGCAGACAAGTGACAATAGACACAAGGCTGCTTTGGCAGGGGAATGTGGGGAGGAGCTGAGAGCTCCAGAGGTTTAAGCAGAGTTAACCTAAGGCTCTAGGTCTAGGCCTGGTCTCACCCAGCCCTTCCTGTATAACCCATCTGTAAAAATGACCCCTCTTACACCAACCTCACAGTTGCTCTGGGTTCCCTCAGCTCATATCCCACATCCCAGTCTTGCACTGTAGTACAGTGATGGATTGGGAATGGAACCACAAGAAACCCAAAAGCAATTTGCAGGCAATTGTAAATAAAGACATTCTTACAGAGTATACAGAAGATGGGGGTGATACATAGTTCAGAGTCTTAGTGAGTCTGTGGCTGTTTTAAAGGGGTTGTAAACGTTTGTGTTTTTTCACCATAATGCATCCTATGCATTGAGGTGAAAAAACACCTTGCTGTGTCCAGTATCCCCAGCCCCCCCCCCCCCGTTTACTTACCTGAGCCCCGAATTTCCGTCGTTGGTGCGATCCTGCCTCGCTCTCTCCACGGCATCTTGGCTCTTCATTGGATAGATTGATAGCAGCGCAGCCATTGGCAGGGTCCAGTCCAACTCTGTGGCTATGGAGGGTGTTATCTATTGCAGGGAACAGCCACGAGAGCCGTCCTTGGACCCCAGAACAAAAGGCTCGGGGCCACTCTGTGCAAAACGAACTGCACAGTGGAGGCAAGTATTGGAATCACCCTTTATCAATTGTAAGCCACAAACTTATAAACCCAATAGTCTAGGACTATGATAAGAACTACAATATGCCATACCAGTGGCTGACAGTCAAAGCTGGGACTTGTATCTCCTTTCCAGCTGGTGTGCTGCAGGCTCTCTATGCCAGGTTTCCACATCCTCTGACATACAAGTATTAAATAATAATAATGATGATGGATTCAATATAAAAAAAAAATTGTAAACCACATGTAAACAATGGTGGTTTAACACACGATGAAGACAATTAGCCTGGGAGATACATTTACTAGCATAGTTGACATTTTTGCTATGTGAACAAAGCTGGGACTTAGGAAAAGAGCAGACTGGAGGGCCCCTCTCCACAGATCATTAGCGGAGTCTCTCTCTGTATCCTTCTCAGCCAGCTCAGCATTAAAGTGGTTGTTAACCCACTACTACTAAATGCTTCCATCCCCTCTGTACCATTATAATTGTCCCTGTGCTTGTGTTATGTAAAAAAATCTGCCCGATTGTATCTATATGAGCTCTGCTCCGGCGTTCAGCTGACTGTCGGCTCTCTCTTCTCTCTCCGGCTCAGAGCTGCAGTGGGCAGGGCCGAGCCCTCCTGCTGATGTCAGCCAGGGAGGGGAGAGAGCACCGACAATCAGCTGAGCGCCTGGAAGATTTTTTACAGAGCACTGGTATGAGCAATCTATGTCTGATTCCAACATGTGATACCAATGACTATCACTGCATGATATGCTGGACAATTCTAAATCCTAATTTCAGGGACCGATTTACTAATATTGCCTTAAAGCCAACTCATACCGTTTTTTCATTTTTTTTTCTAAAAGAGCGAGTATGAATTCAGGGCTGCATTAAACCTTAAAACTTTGTGTATATACACATATACATACACACAATATAACCAAAAGTATTGGGATGCCTGCCTTTACACACATAGGGACTTTAATGGCATCCGGTCTTAGTCCGCAGGGTTCAATATTGAGCAATGTCCATAAAGACATGGCTGAGCAAGTTTGGGGTGGAGGAATGTGACTGACCTGCACAGAGTCCTGACCTTAACTCGAAGGAACACCTTTGGAACTAAGAGTGGAGACTGTGAGCCAGGCCTTCTCGTCCACATCAGTGCCTGACCTCACAAATGCGCTTTTAGAACAATGGTCAAACATGCCCACAGACACACACTCTTAAACCTTGTGGACAGCCTTCCCAGAAGAGTTGAAGCTGTTAAAGCTACAAAGGGTGGACCAACTCAATATTGAACCCTTTGAACTAAGACTGGGATGCCATTAAAGTTCATGCTAAGGCAATTTTCCATATTTTGTCTTCTTACAACCAAAAAAATGTATGTATTTTATTGGGATTTTGTGTGATACACCAACACAAAATGGCACATAACTGTGAAGTGGAAGGAAAATGATAAATGGTTTTCAAAAGTCACCAAATTAGTAAATAGAGTCCACCTGTGTGTAATTTAATCTCAGTATAACAACAGCTGTTCTGTGAAGCCCTCAGAGGTTTCTAAGAGAACGAACAGCACCATAAAGGGCAATGAACACACCAGACAGCTCAAGAATAAAGTTGTGAAGACGTTTAAAGCAGAGTTAGGTTAAAAAAAAAGGATTTTTAATAAACAGCTTACCTGTAAAATCCTTTTCTTGAAGTACATCACGGGACACAGAGCGCATAGCCATTACACTTGGGTTATATGGGTACCTTCAGGTGTGGACACTGGTGTAATCAATTTCACAGGAAGTTTCCTCCCTATATAACCCCCTCCCACTGGGAGTGCTTCAGTGTTGTAGCAAGCAATTCTCCCGAGGTTACACAATGTTCCCCAAAAGAGGGGTGGGAGCTCTGTGTCCCGTGATGTACTTCAAGAAAAGGATTTTACAGGTAAGCTTTTTTCTTTATCGTACATCACGGGACACAGAGCGCATAGCCATTACACTTGGGATGTCCTAAAGCAATGCTCTATGAAGGGAGGGAGACCGTAAGGCCAAGAATAGCCAAATAAAAACATTGTCAGGAGAAAACATGGCTCCACCAACAGAAACACAAGGGGGCGTGAACCGGGCCAGAGGATTCTATACTGCTGCCCGTAGGACGGCCTGCCCAAAAGCTGCGTCCGTACCCTTTGCAACGTCCAACTTATAAAATTTAGTAAACGTATGTACGGAAGACCAGTTTGCCGCCTTGCAAACCTGTGCCATAGGGATCTGATGGTGTGCCGCCCAGGAGGCACTCATGGCCCTCGTAGAATGGGCTTTAACTGATAAGGGAGGTGGAACGCGCTTCAGACCATATGCCTGAAAAATCAGCTGCTTAATCCACCTAGCCAAGGAAGACTTGGCAGCCGGCTGACCCTTCTTGGGGCCATCCGGAAGAACAAAAAGCACATCTGTTTTCCGAATCTTCTCTGTAGCCTTGAGATAGACCCTCATGGCTCGAACCACGTCCAAAGTATGAAGCCGTCTTTCCTCTCTGGACTGGGGAGTAGGAAAGAAGGATGGTAGGACTAGGTCCTGATTCAAGTGAAAACTGGATATGACCTTAGGAAGGAAAGAAGGTTGAGGCCGCAGAACCACTCTGTCCTTATGCAGAATAAGGTATGGCTCCCTGCATGACAAGGCTGCCAGCTCGGAAACCCTTCTGGCTGAAGCCATAGCCACCAAGAAAACCAACTTTCGGGTTAGTAGCACAAGAGGGATTTCTGTCAGAGGTTCAAACGGCTGCCTTTGTAAAGCTGACAAGACCAGATTTAAATTCCAGGGGCAGAGGGGAGCTCTAATAGGGGGATTCACATGCAAGACCCCCTGCAAGAAGGTTTTCATAAGCGAATGGGTGGCCAAGGGTCTTTGAAACCATATTGATAAAGCCGACACCTGCTCCTTTAGAGTACTAAGAGCCAACCCTTTGTCAACGCCAACCTGGTGGAATCGCAAGATCCTGTCAATAAAAAACTTTCGAGGATGCCATTTTTGAGACTCGCACCACTCCACATAGGTTCTCCAGACTCTGTAATAAATATTTCTGGAGACCGGTTTCCTAGCCTGAATCAACGTAGATATGACCTTATCTGAGAGGCCTCTGCCCTTAAGAATTAGGGATTCAGCTGCCAAGCCGTCAAATTTAGCTGCTGTGAAGCAGGATGGCAGATTGGGCCCTGAGACAGCAGATCTGGGCGCAGGGGGAGCGGCCCCGGCGCCCCGACTGACATCTTCACGATGAGTGCGTACCAAGCCCTCCTGGGCCAGGCTGGGGCCACCAGGATCACAGGCCTGCGCTCCACCCGGATCCTCCGTAGAAGGCGGGGAATCATCTGCAGTGGAAGGAACGCATACAGAAGAGAAAACTGGTGCCAAGGGCAAACCAACGCATCGGTCCCGTAGGCCGAGGGATCCCTGGCTCGGGATATGAATTTGTCCAATTTTTTGTTGGATCTCGTTGCCATAATGTCCACATCTGGGACTCCGAATCTTTGGCAAATCTCTTGGAATACCTGGGGGTGAAGAGACCATTCCCCCGGGAGCAACTGTTGACGACTCAAAAAATCTGCTTGAGAATTGTCTATCCCTGGGATGAACACCGCCGAGATGCAGGGTACATGGGCTTCGGCCCATGAGAAAATCAGGTTTACTTCTCTTTGGGCTGCTGGGCTCTTCGTGCCCCCCTGGTGGTTTATGTATGCCACCGCAGTGGCGTTGTTGGACTGTATCCTTACTGGCAGACCCTGAAGGGGGAGAGTCCAGGCGATCAGGGCCAGTCGAGCAGCTCTGATCTCCAAGATATTGATGGGAAGCAGTTTTTCTGCCCCCGACCACAGCCCTTGCTGGGTCTGTTCTTCTAGAACTGCCCCCCCAACCTAACAGGCTGGCATCCGTGGATACTATCTTCCACATGATGGGGCAAAAGGATTTCCCTTTTGACAAATTTTGAGAGACCAGCCACCAAGACAGGCTGCGCCGGACCTTCGGGGAGAGCACTAACGGACGATCTAACGCCTGAATGGATTTGTTCCAAGCAGAGAAAATGGCTGCCTGAAGATATCTGGTATGGATCTTGGCGTAGGGCACAGCCTCGAAGGCGGCCACCATCTTCCGTCGCATACATAGGCGAATAGTCGGCATCTTCTTGCCTAAGATCACTTGAACTGCTTGAGCTATTGCTCTGATCTTTGCTTGAGGTAAACTTATCCTCTGGCAGTCTGTATCTAGCCGAAGGCCTAGATATTCCAACTGCTTTGTGGGTTTCAATACCGATTTTTCTAGGTTTACAATCCACCCGAATTCCTCTAGATGCTGAACTGTGCGACCTACTGGCTGATTGAGGTTGGAAGCTGAGCTGTCGATAACCAGAAGATCGTCCAAGTATGCCAAGACTAAAATGCCTTCTGTCCTTAGGACGGCTAGCACCGGGGCTAACACCTTTGTGAATACCCGCGGAGCTGTTGCCAACCCGAAAGGGAGGACTACGAACTGGTAATGGCGGTGATCTATCATACAACGAAGAAACCTGTGATGTGCCGGGAAGATCGGCACGTGCAGATACGCATCTTTTATGTCTATAGATGCTAGAAAGTCGTCTTGATGTAGGCTGGCTGCCACCGAACGTATGGACAAAGCCATTGGGCTTTGGTATTATGAAAAGGTTGGAGTAGAATCCCAGACTCCATTCCTGGGTTGGTACTTCTACAATTACTCCTTGGAGCCAGAGACGATCCAATGCTTTTACAAGAGAGGCCCTCTTTAATGGGTCGCTTGGAAGACTTGACCCCTGAAGATGAGGAGGGGGGACTTCCCGAAACTCTAGCTTGTAGTCCGTGGTTACCACGGATCTTACCCAAGAGTCGGGAATTCTGGCCTTCCACACTTCGGAGAAAAACCGAAGCCTTCCCCCCACCCAAGAGAGTGGGGGCGCCCCTTCATGAATCTGACTTGAGGACTGGTTTAACCGGCTTGCGAGGCCATGGCCTCTTGCCTGTCGTGGCTTGTCCTTGTGGGCGGCTATTAAATGCTGAACGCCCGGGAGGCCGTCGATACTGACGGGAAGTTGAAGGGGCCGAGCCTGTGAAGGCCTGTCGCTTAAATGCGGGCCCACGCGATCTTTTCTTGATAGGCAAGAAAGAACTTTTACCACTTGATATGGTCTGGATATATTTATCTAGGTCTTCACCGAATAGTCTCCCACCATGAAAGGGAAATCCTGCTAAAAGCTTTTTGCAGGGTGCCTCTGCTGACCAGTTTTTTTAGCCACAAAAGGCGACGCATATGAACCAACAGCAGAGATAAACGGGACGCCTGTTGAACGGAGTCCTTAATAGCATCTACTGCAAAGCAGAGAGCTATTGGGAGGTCAGCCAATTCACGAGCTTGCTGAGCCGGTATGTCCCTTAATATCGGTTTAGTCTGATCCTTTAAAGCCTGACAAACGCCAATGGCTGCCACTGCTGGCTGAACCACGGCACCTACTGTGGTAAAAGAAGCCTCCAGTAGGGTCTCCAATTTTTTGTCGACTGGATCTTTAAACACCTGGACATTTTCCACCGGACAGGTCAGGAATTTATTTATGCAGGAAATGGCTGCGTCCACGGTAGGGAGTGCCCATTTCTTTGCAAATTCTTCTTCCATAGGATAGAGAATGGTGACCCTTTTAGGAGGGATAAAAATCCTATCAGGTCGAGCCCAATCCTGAAAAATCACGCTCTCCAGAAGGGGGTGAACCGGGAAAGACGCACCACTCAATGGTGCCTTCAATGAACCTAAAGAGGATACCGCGGGGGCTAATTGTTCTGACACTGGAAGTTTAAAAGCAGTGCGAACCATATCCGTCAGAGACTGGATCCACAGGCTCTCTGCTTGAGAAGCCGAAAAAAAAATTAATCTATAGTGGAATCTTCAATGTCTGACCCGTCAGGACTCAGGTCCGCTTGATCCCCCTGTGGGTCCAATTCCTCTGAAGAGAGGACCTCTGCATCCGAACACACCGTTCTAGGTGACGGGGATCTAGCCCGTTTGCCACCCGGCAAAGAGCGGGCAATTAAAGCTGTTAACCTTTTCTCTAGCCCACCCAGGGTGGATTCTAGCATTTCTTCCGTAACATAAACAGGAATGGGTTGATTGGGGGCCGCCTCTGCCCCTAGCACCCTTAATGGCTCCTGCATGATGCTGTTCGGTGGTCTATCTGGTGAGGGTGGGACCACTGGAGCCTGGCCCAAATCCTCTGACCCCGTTGGAGACCCCTTTACTTTTTTGGCACCTTTTGCAGCCTTAGCTGGTCCTGATCCCTTGGGAGCCATTGCACAACCTTGAGACACCCCTACAGCCAACACCCAACTGTTGTAGCTAGAAGTGAAACATTAATAAGGACAGGCTATGTTAAAAAAAAAAAATTAAATTTTCATACGCCTGAGAAGGCGGCAATACCGAGGAGAGTCCTGTGAGTATTGCCACACCAATGCCCGTTAGCTGGAGTCCAAGGTTGCACCGACTCAGATACTGCCAGATCTAAGGCTGAGTCCCTTTAAGAAAAAAATCTTTTTTTTTTCTGGTCAGTGTGGACTAAGTCCAGACCTGAAGATCCACAAACCACCACTGGGTGTCACTGTTAGCCAGAAATGGCTCAGCTGCGCGCTCTGTGTCCTCACTCTCCACTGCTCTCAGGAGGGAATGACCAGCCAGGAAATGCTTTTTTTGCTTTATCTGAGACCTGACGCTGCTGGCCCGCCCCCCCCCACGCTGAAACCAACATGGAGGAAGCAGAGAGCAGAGGAGAAGCCTGGACCAGCGCTAGTAACACAGACACCCGGTAAGCCACTAATCTTTGTAGTGCACACATAGAGGAAGCTGTCCCCCTAGGCTTCCTAGGAAACAGGAGTTTTGTCAGCACTTCCTCTCTATACACGTGGGGCTGCAGTATCATGCTAACAGGCAAATCTGGGGGGAGTAGCAAAATACATATCTTTAAAAGCATATATATATCTACATGTTATCTGGGTAAACATTAGTACATCCCATCCTGCCTCAAAAGACATAGTGGAGATAGTGGCTGATGCACAAGCATACCATTAGCCAACCCAGAACCCCCAGGGGGATACCTACTGTCGAACCAAGTCCCGCAGGTTCCCTCTTACCTGCTCCACGCCGCAGGGTATTGCAAAATGCAAGAGGCCCAGCCTTCCCCCATCTCCGTGGGTAATGTCTTGGACCTTCAGGGACCGGGGTCCTGTGTTAAGGAACCCACACCCCTGGACCTATATAGCATCCTGGCATCAGTAGCGTTTAGTTCTTGGAAGAGACTAAGGCACTGGAGCCCAGAATCCAGCCCTCCAAGGAGAGGCATTATAGGCAAAACCCCACTCCAGCAGGGCCCGGGTACCGTACACCTTGGCTTTGAAGCACTTCGGACGGATCCGGCTAGCTATCCTAGGTCCCGAGACCTCCGAGGGACAGCTAGACGTGACCAACACCTAAGACACTGGCGAAAAAACTGAAGCACTCCCAGTGGGAGGGGGTTATATAGGGAGGAAACTTCCTGTGAAATTGATTACACCAGTGTCCACACCTGAAGGTACCCATATAACCCAAGTGTAATGGCTATGCGCTCTGTGTCCCGTGATGTACGATAAAGAAAATTAAATATAAATATCCCAAGCTTTGAATATCTCATGGAGCACTGTTTAATCCATCATCCAAGTATGGCACAACTGCAAACCTACCAAGACATGGCCGTCCACCTAAACTGACAGGCCGAGTAAGTTGAGCATTAACCAGAGAAGGACCCAAGAGGCCCATGGTAACTTTGGAGGAGCTGCAGAGATCCACAGCTCAGGTGGGAGAATCTGTCCACAGGACAACTATTAGTCGTGCAAATCTGGCCTTTATGGAACAGTGGCAGGAAGAAAGCCATTGTTGAAAGAACGGCATAAGAAGTCCAGCTTGAAGTTTGTGAGAAGCCATGTGGGGGACACAGAAAACACGTGGAAGAAAGTGCTCCTATCAGATGAGACCAAGATTGAACTTTTTGGCCTAAACATTTTTTTGCTGTTCGCAGACGCTCTCTATCCAATCTGACAGACCTTGAGCTATTTTGCAAAGAAGATTGGGCAATAATGTCACTCTCTTGATGTGCAAAGCTGGTAGAGACATCACCAAAAAAGACTTGCAGCTGTAATTGCCGCGAAAGGTGATGTACAAAGTATTGACGTTGTCACGTATGACGAAACGCATCTGGAGGAGGGTACATACTGACATTGTTTATCATTTTACTTCCACTTTACAATTATGTGCCACTTTGTGTTGGTCTATCACATAAAATCCTAATAAAATACATTTCCGTTTTTGGTTGTAACATGACGAAATGTTTTTTTTTTTTTTCCTTTTTTTTTTGCCTGGTAATCCAGACAGTAAAACACTTCCTGTCTTTGGGTGGCTCCTCTATTTATACAGAAGCAACAGAGCCACCCTTGGACAGCAGTACTTTCTGGAGAGGGCAGTTAGATGGACCTTCCATAACTAACAAGTTAAAACTAAGCTCCAGCTAACACTTATTTAGTAGTTAGAACTGTTTTTTTTTCTTTAGTGATAAATGTTTTAACTAAATTAACCACTTAAGCCCCGGACCATTTTGTAGCTAAAGGACCAGGCCACTTTTTTCGATTAGGCACTGCGTCGCTTTAACTGAAAATTGTGCGGTCGTGCGACGTGGCTCCCAAACAAAATTGGCGTCCTTTTTTTACCACAAATAGAGCTTTCTTTTGGTTGTATTTGATCACCTCTGCGGTTTGCACTATAAACAAAAATAGAGCGACAATTTTGAAAAAGAAACAATATTTGTTACTTAAAATACAAAAAAGGTACAGCGCTATAGAAACGTGATAAACCCAAATTAATAAAAAAAATGGGAAAAATTATAGGAGGGTTGTGGTGAAATGTTCAAAAAAAATATTCAAAAAAATATATAAATCAATGTTCAAAAAAGTTTTAAGTCCATAAAGTGTTAAGAAATGGAGGCAATGAAGTTGGATCTCTTCCACCAAAAGGAAACACCCGTGTGATGAATGTAGTCTGCTTACCAGATCCACTGACCATTGATAAGCGGTCAATCAGGCTCAGAGATGTTTATAGTCCTTTCAATCAGAATCAAATCCAGCAGATGGAACCAGGGGGTTAGATCCTCAACAGCAATCACCAGCATATAAGAGGTTAACGCTCATACATTAAAGGAAAGAAAATTGGAACGCTCCATAGTAAAGTACTTTGAGTTAAAAGGCTTTTTAATAAGATATATTGCACTTACAATTCGACTGATGTCATATGGCATGTAAAACAGAACGCGACAAAGTCTTACGACGAAACGTACGTAGGAGTGGCCATCAGCGTGTATCACGTCATCGCTTTTGCGACAGTGAGTTACAGACACAGAGAACAGCTGACAGGACCCGATCGGATTACACGCCGCGTTCTGTTTTACATGCCATATGACATCAGTCGAATTGTAAGTTCAATATATCTTATTAAAAAGCCTTTTAACTCACAGTACTTCACTATGGAGCGTTCCTATTTTCTTTCCTTTAATGTATGAGCGTTAACCTCTTATATGCTGGTGATTGCTGTTAAGAATCTAACCCCCTGGTTCCATCTGCTGGATTTAAGTCTGATTGAGAGGACTATAAACATATCTGAGCCTGATTGACCGCTCATCAACGGTCAGTGTATCTGGTAAGCAGACTACATTCATCACACGGGTGTTTCCTTTTGGTGGAAGAGATCCAACTTCATTACCTCCATTACTTAACGCTTTAAGGACACTTTTTTGAACATTGATTTCTATATTTTTTTGAATATTTTTTTTGAACATTTCACCACAACCCTCCTATAATTTTTCCCATTTTTTTAATTAATTTGGGTTTATCACGTTTCTATAGCGCTGTACCTTTTTTGTATTTATGTGTTTTTTACTTTGGGTATTTTGAGCAACAGGTACTGGCCGCTCTTGCTTTTACATTATTTCACTATATTTATCACTTGTTAGCGCAGTGTTTTTCCTGGGGATCTCCCTAGGGAACCTTGTTTAATATTTTTTACTTTTTGCTATAATAAATATCCCCAAACAATATATATAAAAAAAACTTTTTTTTCTCCCTCAGTTTAGGCCGATACGTTTTCTACATAATTTAGGTTAAAAAAAAAAGAAAGAAATCGCAATAAGCGTTTATTGATTGGTTTGCGCAAAATTTTATAGTGTTTACAAAATAGGGGATAGTTTTATTGCATTTTTATTATTAATTTTTTTTTTTTTTTACTACTAATGGCAGCTTTTAGCGATTTTTTCGTGATTGTGATATTATGGTGGACATATCAGACACTTTTGACACATTTTTGGGACCATTGTCACTTTCACAGCGAAAAGCGCTATAAAAATGCACTTATTACTGTGAAAATTACAATGGCAGTGAATGTGTTAACCACTAGGGGGTGCTAAAGGGTTAAGTGTAACCTAATGTGTTTTTTCTAACTGTAGGGGGCATGCCTGGATGTGTCACGTCACTGATCATCGTTCCCTATGACAGGGAACATACGATCAGTGACGAGCCACAGAGAAGAACGGGGACGGTTTGATTACACTCACCTCTCCCCGTTCTTCAGCTCCTGTGACCGGATTGCGGGACACCGGCGGCGATCGGGTCCCACATGCGCAGTCACGGAGCTTCGGACTGGGTCCCGACCCACGGCTGGGCTCTTAAAGGGGACGTACCTGTACGTCCATGTGCCCAGCCGTGCCATTCTGACGACATATATCGTCGTGCGGAGGTCCTTAAGTGGTTAAAAGTAGGGCTGTTACTAATTACAATTTTCGTGTTCGATTAATCGATTTTTTTTTTTATCGATTTATCGACTAATTTCAATTAATTATATATAGCGCACATACAGATCCAACTACTTTTAGCTGATCTCCCTGCATTGCAACTCTGCATTAGTCAGTGATAAATGTGGTATACACTATATACAATCACCCGACACTAGTTTCCACAATCCATGACTTAACTTTACAGTTCACACAAATACGTTTTAAATTAAAAATGTAGCACTGACGTAAGTAATGTTTTCTTATTAAACTTTAACAAAAACGAAGAAAGTTAGTTTAACTTTAATTATAAAACGTATCTAGTATATTGACTGTCAGTCACTTTATAGTAGGCAAGTAGGCATCACTTTAGCCAGTCACACAGACATACCAGAGTGTTTACATTTTCTGGAAGCAGACATGATCGCATTTTATTGACAATATACCCTGAAGAACTGAACAGTCTTTCGCACGGAACAGATGTGGTCAATACACAAAGAATTGTCTGCACAAAACTGCTTAAAACAGGAAAACGATGATTATTTTTGCCCCCTTCCCCTGATGGAGCCTGATGCATCCTCCTGCTCCACAGATGCAAAGGTACCTCAATCCAATGGGTGCAGTTTGCTTGCACCCAGCAGGGTAAGTCTCACTGTCCAGGCTGAATTGATCGATCAAAAGAATTTTGATTGATCAAAAAAATTAAAGATTAATTGAGGAATTAATCTTTAATTTCCCCAGCCCTAGTTAAAAGACATTGAAAAATAATAGCAGGATCAACTGGTACAAAACCTAAGTTACCGGGGGGACTCAGAAAAACAAAAACGACTTTGTAATGCTAGTTGCCGATATACTGTATATCATTATTTATTTTGCCTTTAGCATCCCTTTAAAACAGAACTGTATGCAACAAGGGACCCAGAGCTCTTTCAAAATGTGTAAATGTATATAAAAACATATTTGCACATTGTCGCAGACTCACCCTTTAGTGTACCCACCTCCAGTGATACTAGATCCTTGCTCCCCCCTGGGTACTGCTATGCTGCCATCTTCTGCATCTGGGGAGTCTTCAGCCACTTGCATGCTATGACGCAAATGCTGGTGGTTATACCCTTTTATTTCAGGAGGGGCTGGTACCCATTTGAAGAAAAAAAAAGTCTGGGGTTGAGATTTAAAAGTTTTTTGACTCCTAACCATTCTTACGCTGTTTGCACATCTTGTTAGCTTTGACGATTGTAACACAATTCAGCAGGAGAGAATGGGAGGCAACAAATTACTGTATTTATTGGCGAATAACACTCACTTTTTTACCCTAAAAATAGAGGGTAAACTGTGCCTGCGTGTTGTACGCAGGGGGTTGTAGAAGGTTTTTTTCCTGAAACTTCCCTCTCAAAGTTTAGGGGTGTGTTATACGCCGATAAATACGGTATATATATATTTTAGATTAGGAAAATAAATGATTAACATTAAGGGAAGTGATGAGCCCACCTAGGATTTGTCTGCACGCTATTATTCAATGCAAATGTATTTCTTTCAGTTCGGTTCAGGAAGCTGCAATATACGCTGTATAAAAAGCCAGAAAAATGAATTTCTGTCTCTGCTGGAGCCCCTCATGTACTCCATATTCCCATGTACAAGTGTGCGTTTAGCCTGCATTCTAAGAAAGAAACCGCGGTACTAACCTTGGGATTCAATTTCTTCTTTTTAGCCTTTGGTATTTCCATACTGCTTTCTGAAACAGTCTTCTTTTTCTCCTTTTTCTCTGATGATTTGGTCTTATTCTTTACCATCCTAAGGCACGAAAAAGATGTTCTGTTACACAGCATACTGAATGAATGGGAAGTGTGGGATATTACTACGGAACATCATTAAATCTATAAAGCAGGTTCTCCCAAGGGTACACGTGTTGTGTCTGAATCTCCAAATTAATCTTTCTAAATGCAAAGCACCAGGGCTTTGGGGGGGGCAAAGCCTGGGTGCTTTGCATTTAGAAAACAAAAAAGGGAAAAATGCCACCGACGCACCTGTTATACAGATCACGGGTTACCATAGGTGTGTGCACCCCAAATCTCAAACACACATGCCTTTTTCTGAGGCCTCAGGTGCACTGGACAATGAATGAATAGGAAGTGCTCTGTGCTGAGTGGCTACCTTTCTATTCACAAATTAAAGCATAGTAAATACAGTTTACTATGCTTCAGTTATAAGTGAGTGTGTTAACTGTGTTCATTTAGCAAAAGAAGGGGCTGGTCAATGACATATTGACTCGCTCCTTTCCCTCACTCTCCACCCTGAAACATTCCCGCAGCAGCCAGTTTTTGGAAAATGCGTAAAGAAAATGAAAATGCATAAGTTGTGCATTTATAAGATAAGATATTTCTAACACATTGCATGTACATAGCAAAAATGATGCCCCAACATACATTCTGCTACTCCTCCCAACATACATTCTGCTACTCCTCCCGAGTATGGCGATACCACAAGTGCGAGACTTTTACACAGCCTGGCCACATACATAGGCCCAACAGGCAGGGAGCACCATCAGGTGTTTTAGGGAAATTTCTAATTTGACTACCTATAACACTTTTATTGGGCACTGATGGGCACTGTAGTGGCATGGATGTGGCACAGAGGAGCACTAATGTGGCATGGATGTGACACGAATGAGCACCGATGTGGCATGGAAGTGGTACTGATGAGCACTGATGCAGCATGGATGTGGCACGTATGATCACTGATGTGGCACAGATGATCACGGGTGTGGCACAGCTGAGCATGAATGTGGATGGATGAGCCAGGGATGGATAGATGAGCCAGGGAAAGGAGGCGCCTCCTTTCCCTGTCGATGCCCATTCGGGAGAAACGCAGCGTCGGGTGGAGCCAGAGCCGCTGGCGTCACCACGCCTAAAGCTGATCGGTTTGAGCCAAAGCTGTGTTTGTTGTTTCAGCACATGCTTTCAAATTATATCTTGATTCTTTGCATCAGTGCAGTTATTTAGATGTCAGTTTTCTTTTATATCTTTTAATGGAAAAAAGAGTAACTTTTTTATGACACACTGCACGATGAGGATTTTTTTCTACTTTTTTCACTTTCAAACCCAAACGCTTCCATAATATCTGATGAGGCTGCTTGCACTGCAGAACAACCGCTTGGATACTACGGCAGATTTGATCCCAGTATTTTAATCAGAGGAGAAGACTTTGGATCTATCGCTGCGACCCAGCTGAGGATATCCCAGTTTATGAGCCTTTCTGATCCGTGTGGGGGTCCGACAGGTCTGGTAAGCCGCCATTT
Source organism: Rana kukunoris (assembly GCA_029574335.1). Classification (NCBI taxonomy): domain Eukaryota; kingdom Metazoa; phylum Chordata; class Amphibia; order Anura; family Ranidae; genus Rana; species Rana kukunoris. The sequence continues at coordinate 50,104,290 of CM056054.1, read as the reverse complement.
ATCTAGCTATTGATGCATGGAGTTTCCTTGCTCATGAGTTACCTGCATTACAACAGTCATCTTATGAAGGATTGAGACCGCATTGGAGCCAACGTATCAAAATGTATTTTTTGGGACTCATTCCTTCATATCACATGTGTTTTTTGACACAGGAATAAGGACACTTGTGCAATTAATTGGTTTCCTTTTTATATTCACATTTAAATGTCATTTTTGTGATTCTTATTGTTTTTTGGTAGCGCACTTTTTTCCTTTTGTTTTACAAAGATGATGTTACACCAAGTAAATAGATAACCAACAGCTCACATTTAAAATTGCCACTCCCGTGGAATTGCCCGAAACTTCCGTACTTGAATCTCCATAGGCTACGGTTACTGTTTACAGGTTATCAGTTTAGAGTTACAGAGGAGGTTTTGTGCTAGAATTATTGCTCTAACGTTTGCGGCGATACCTCAAGTGTATGGTCCTTACGCCGTTTGCCCATGTATGTGTCAGCTTCTGCGCACAAGCACAATAGGATAGGGGGTGCATTAATTATTATTTTTTTCTTTTTACACTGTCCCTTTAAAAAGGGCACATGTCCTCAATTTGAAGGGGGGTTGCCACAAAGCACGTTGTCCCCATGTTGATGGGGACAAGGGCCTCTTCCCCACAACCCTAGCTGGTAGTTGTGGGGATGCAGGAGGTAACTTATCGGAATCTGGAAGCCTTTGACAAGGGGGCACACAGATCCCGGCCCCCTCATTTGAAGGTGTCGACGTTGTGGGGAAAAGGCCCTTGTCCCCATTAACATGGGGACAAGGTGCTTTTAAAGGGGAAGGGAACACCCCCCCCCCCCATGTTGAGGGCACGTGGCCTAGTATGGTTCAGGAGGAGGGACGTGTCCCTCTTTCTTTGCCTGCCATGCTGCATGCTCGGCAAAGGATCTGGTATGGATTATTATTTTTTTTGGGGGGGGGGTGGACACCATGCCATTTTTTTTGGCGTGGGGTTCCACTCAAAAGTCATACCAGACCCCGCACTGTTTTATCAATTTGTGTTAAAAACTGATGACATGTGCGATTCAGACCCGTTCCTATAGAATGCAATAGTTGAGAATGTGCATCTGAACTGCACCACCGCTGCACTGCATACATATGTGAACAGACGGTTTGGTTCCCATGTCATGCGAATCGGATGTGGTTCAAAATGCATCCAATTCACATATATGTAAACAGAGCCTTAGACTGCTGTCATGAGAACACGTATCCCTATTGGAATATTTCCCCTCTATTTCTGTTCTGGTGACTGCTCTCACTTTCTTTCTAGATGGCACTCAACATCAGGACAATTAGAAAACAGTGAATATCCCTAAAGGGGACACAGACAGCAATAACAACCTGACAGTGGTTCTAACCCTTCACCACAACTGTTCTAAATGGAAAAAAAAGGCAACCACCTTGCTGAAGGCCCATTCCCACCATGTCCGTTGGGTTGTGTTGCCCAGCACGAGTCCACACTACAGTGTATTAGTCTGAATTCACATCACATGTTCTGTTTGCATTCAGTGTGGGTTGATGTGTAAACACTCGGGTGTTTACGGCGCCTGCACAGTCAGCTCTACACGGCAGGCGCCGTTTAGCCCCGTAAACACGCGAGTGTCACTTTGTGTATTTTCGGAAGCCATGACGCGCTTTAGCAGACCGTCAATCAACTCCTCTTCACTTAGGAACGCCTACTCCCCGCAGGATTCCCCGCTCGGAGCCGGATAACAAGGGCTCATAAAACGATAAGTACCGGAAAAAAAAAAAAAACAGCATACTGCAGATGTTAGCAGTATGCTGGAACTAATGTCAGAAAGTTGATTTGGGGGTGAACTCCCGCTTTAAGACCCGGACCTTTAGGCAGGTTAAGGACCTGGCCAGTTTTTGCGATTCGGCACTGCGTCGCTTTAACTGACAATTGCGCGGTCGTGCGATGTGGCTCCCAAAAAAATTGGCGTCCTTTTTTTCCCCACAAATAGAGCTTTCTTTTGCGCTATAAACAAAAATAGAGCGACAATTTTGAAAAAAATTCAATATTTTTTACTTTTTGCTATAATAAATATCCCCAAAAATATATAAAAAATTTCTACATATTTTTGTTAAAAAAAAAAAAAAATTGCAATAAGCGTTTATCGATTGGCTTGCGCAAAATTTATAGCGTTTACAAAATAGGGGATAGTTTTTTGCATTTTTATTAATTAATGGCGGCGATCAGCAATTTTTTTCGTGACTGCGATATTATGGTGGACACATCGGACAATTTTGACACATTTTTGGGACCATTGTCATTTTCACAGCAAAAAATGCATTAAAAATGCATGGTTTACGGTGAAAATGACAATTGCAGTTTGGGAGTTAACCACTAGGGGGCGCTGAAGGGGTTAAGTGTGACCTCATCTGTGTTTCTAACTGTAGGGGGGCGGGGCTGAACATTGCGACGTCATTGATTGCGTTTCCCTATATCAGGGAACACACGATCAATGACGGCGCCACAGTGAAGAACGAGGAAGCTGTGTTTACACACAGCTCTTCCCGTTCTTCAGCTCCGGTGACCGATCGCGGGACTTCAGCGGCGATCGGGCCCAGCGGCGCTTCGAAGCGGGTCGCGGGCGCACAGCCGCGACTGGGCACTTAAAGAGGACGTACAGGTACATGCTTGTGCCCAGCCGTGCCATGCTGCAGGAGGCGGTCCTTAACCACTTAACCCCCGGACCATATTGCTGCCCAATGACCAGAGCACTTTTTGTGATTCGGCACTGCGTCGGCACTGACAATTGCGCGGTCGTGCGACATGGCTCCCAAACAAAATTGGTGTCCTTTTTTTCCCACAAATAGAGCTTTCTTTTGGTGGTATTTGATCATCTCTGCGGTTTCTATTTTTTGAGCTATAAACAAAAATAGAGCGACTGTTTTGAAAAAAATTCTATATTTTTTACATTTTGCTATAATAAATATCCCCAAAAAATATATAAAAAAAACATTTTTTTCCTCAGTTTAGGCCGATACGTATTCTTGTACATATTTTTCGTAAAAAAAAAATAAAAAATAAATCGCAATTAGCGTTTATTGGTTTATTGATTGGTTTGCACAAAAGTTATAGCGTTTACAAAAGGGGGTAGTTTTATGTCATTTATTAATATTTTTTCTTACTAGTAATGGCAGCGATCAGCATTTTTTTTTCAGTACTGCGACATTATGGCGGACACTTTTGACACATTTTTGGGACCATTGGCATTTTTATAGCGATCAGTGCTATAAAAATGCATTGGATTACTATAAAAATACCATTGGCAGTGAAGGGGTTAACACTAGGGGCGGGGAAGGGGTTAAGTGTGTTCCTGGGTGTGTTCTAATTGTATGGGGGGGGGGTGGACTCACTAGGGGAAATCACTGATCGCTGTTCATACATTGTATGAACAGAAGATCAGCATTTCCCCCACTGACAGGACCGGGAGCTATGTGTTTACACACAAAGATCCCGGTCCCCGCTCTGTAACGAGCAATCGCGCGCGCGCCCCCTAGTGGCCGCAAAAGGAGCCGACGTATAGCTACGGGCTCTCGCCCAGGAGAGCCGACCTGCCGCAGTAAAATGACGGCAGCTGGTCGGCAAGCAGTTAAAGGATCAGTTCACCTTCAGGAACATGTTACATTAGGATAAGCTCAGGCATATTTAGAAGTCCACGTGCCCGTACTCACCAGGAAGCCGACGCTCCGCAGCGGTAATCATAGGCAGCGAGACATTTCCCAATCTGCGGCTGCACAAATCGGGAAATATCTCGCTACCTGTGATTAGCGCTGCGGAGTGTCAGCTTCCTGGCGGGCAAGTGGACTTACAAACACGCCTGCGCTCATCCTTGCATTGTTCTACTTGTAAGATTTCTGTGTGCAGCAGCCCCCCTACCACTTTGTTAAGCCCCATCTAGTGATATCCATGAATGCGTCGGCCTCCCTCCTGATGGCTGAAAAACAGCAGCTGTGCCATTGGCTCCCACTGCTGTCATTCAAAGTCAGCTAGCCAATAAGGAGAGAGAGAGACACAAAGAGGGACCAAACTGCAGCTCCATGTGTGAATGGACACAGGGTGCTGCAGCTCGACTCGGGTGCCCCCAGAGCAAGCTGCTTGCTGTAAAGGCCACTCAACAGGAGGGAGGAGTCAGGAGCACAGAAGAGGGACCCAAAAAGAGGAGGATCTGGGCTGCTCTGTGCAAAACCAACTGTACAGAGCAGGTAAGTATAACATGTTTGTTATCTTTACAGAAAAAAAAATGACTTTAGTATCCCTTAAAATGCAGCATGTACCATTTCCAAATGGTTGTTCAGCGTCCAAACCCACCTGAGCTATCCCCCCCCCCCCCCCCCCCTTGCGAAGCTGTCAAAGTCGACAGCCAATCATAGCCATGCTGCTGCAGAGAGTAGAATGCCTCTGCTGTCTATGATTGGTTGCTGGCTTTGAGAGCGCCAGGTGAGTTCAGACTCATGTATGAATATACCTGTGGGACCGCCGTGGAGGTAGAAATCACAATTATCCTTGTGATCTTCCACGTCCTGCGCCCAGCAGCCATCCCCAGGCTGTCACTCACTCAGCACAAGCGCCCATCACAGATTGCTTTTACTTTATTTCTCAAAGAATCAAAAATGGTCTCTGATTGGACGAGCTGGAGAGGCTTTTGGTGATGTCAGCATCTCAACCTCATCCAAACAAACACAACCTTGCACTCATTAGGAAAAATACAAAGTGTTGTGTGACTGGAGCCAATACTGAGTGAGCGACCTCCAGCGGTTTCTATGCGGCGGGGAAGTCAATCAGCAGCGGACGCAGAAAACGCAAGTATCACATGTGGTGGCGACTAGTACAGTGGTTCTTCGCTTCCATGGCGATCTGGTACTCAGGTACAGAACACACGTTGGTCCAATATAACGGTGCAATAAATGCCACAGCTGAAGGCTAAACGCACATAGTGCGACTCCACGCACAATCTTCACTGTAATGATGACATTCAACTGTCTACAGCAAAAGATACTTTTCTGACTAAATAATTCCAGTCATGAAGGGGTTACGGGTACGCCTCAGAACATACATAGCGAGCTGTCCCTCCAACACCAGCACAGCACTCCGGCTTCTCTCAGCTGAGAGACCTGACTTGTTGCTATGGGTTACTACTACAGTCACCCCACTGGAAAGTCACCCCTATTCCTCCTGAGGTGTGGCGGCTCCCACTCTGTAATGCCAGTCACGGACACACAATGATAATAAAGTCACACAACTCACGTGGCTGCTCTGACTACACAATCACTTCCTTCTTCAGCACGCCGCTCACTCAACAAGACACGCCCCTTCACCGGCACACAGCGCTCAAAGACAGCGCATGCGCTTATCGCGATCAGCGGCTACTAGGGGCTGCGCATGCGTGCTTGCATTTCGATGCATACCGGTACCAGCCTGCATTGGAAATTAGAAAATATGTGTCAGGAGAATGAAATGCAAAGTGGGTGTTGGTGGTGCTGTTTCCAAATCGTATGCTTACATTTCCGAGTCTGCTGAGAACTATACGTTTTAGGAAGAAAATAACAGATGGTGGTGTGAGATTAACCTTCTAAAATGTAGACATTGCCTTTGCCTGTATTTAAAAATCGAATTATATATAGAGAGAGAGAGATATCTATAGATTATATATATATAGATATAGATAGATAGATCTATTATATATATATATATGTCATTGCCATGTACCACGAATGGCCACTAGGGGGCCTCCAGAACTTATTAACTGCTCAAAAGTATAACGTTTAGGCTCCATTCGCACCTTGGCGTATTTACGCCCGACGCTCGTGTCGCTGGAGGGGTGATTTAACATTGTTGTCTATAGAGATGGTTCACATCTCCACGCCGTACGCCTGAAGCTCAAAACAAGTCCTGGACCCTTTTTTTCAGGCGTCTTTCAGCGTTCGGCATAGACAACAATGTTTTGTAAAAAAAAAAAAAAAAAGGTTAAAACGACCCGTTTTGTCGCAGCAAATCGCGGTACAATACACCGCAATTTGTCGCGGCAAAATACGCCGCGTTATAGTGTGAATGCAGCCTAAGGGCTGCCTCTGACTCATCGGTTCCCCATGGTAACAATGTAAAAATATATCATTGCAGTGCACCAACAATGACCACTAGAAGGCCACTTCTAGGACTCATCACCTGCACATAGTACCGGTAATAGTATAAAAATTAGGGCTGTGGAAATTAACTATTAATTCATCGATTAATCTTTAATTTTTTTAAACGATCAAAATTTTTTGGATCGATCAAAATTATTTTGATTTGTACTCACCTCTGCCGGCTTCAGGGAGTTCCGTCGGAGATCCGTTGACGTCACGGACACCGGCCGGGCTTGCCGTGTCCATCTGAAGGGCTCCTTTGCTGTGCCTTACTATCTGCCACACCCAAGGGCTGTTACACTTCCCTCTATCACTTCCCTCTATCAACCTGGAATTCTACAGCCATCCACTGGGAGTTGTGATAGTTCCCTTCACGGGACATCTACATGCCGACGGACTGATGTTAACTTCTCCTCATCTGGATTCAGCAGTGGTATCGTTGTACACATTTTTATACCAGTATCATACTTCGCTACATGTTTTTATGACTGCTTTTGTTATCGTTTGGTATTACTCGCACCATTTTTACAGTTTATGTAGCTGCATCGATTTTATCTCCAGTGCAATATTTATTTTGTTACCTACTTGAAGACTATAAAAGTTTTAATGCTATTCCCATCGAGTGCTGCCTTTGTGTGTTTTTTGTATCCTGCTATCCATTTTTCCAGTGGTTGGTAGCTGCACTGGGAATCAGACTGCAAAGAGATCAGCTAAAAGTAGTTGGATCTGTATGTGCGTTATAATTAATCAAAATTAGTCGATTAATCGATTAAAAGAAATATCGATTAATCGAACACAAAAATTTTGATCAGTAACAGCCCTAATAAAAATATGTCGTTGCGTTGTACCACGAAAGACCACTAGAGGGCCGCCTTTGAGCTCAAAAAATACAAGTAACTGTAATGTACTACCAAAGACCACCGCTAGAGGGCCCCTGTGACTCGTCGCTTCACCATAGTACCAATATGAAACTATAGCATTGTAGTGTACCACGAATAGCCACTAGAGGGCCGTCCATGACTTATCAGCTACCCATAGCGTCGCGCTATAAAAACATGTAATTGCAGAGAACCACTAATGACCACCAGAGGGCCGCCTAGGACTCATCAGCTGCCCCTAGTAACAGTATAATAATATACCATTGCGGTGTACCACCAATGACCACTAGAGGGCCGCCTAGGACTCATCAGCTACCCCTAGTAACAGTATAAAAATATACCATTGCGGTGTACCACGAATGACCACTAGAGGGCAGCCAAGGACTCAACAGCTGTCCATGTAATTGCAGTGTACCATGAATGACCAGTAGAGGGCTTGCCTTAGGAATCACATAGTAGCTCTATAAAAACATGTAATTGCAGTGTTACCACCAATGACCACAAGAGGGCCGCCTAGTACTTGTGTGCTGCCAGATGTAACAGATCGGGACTCCGGCTTTCACGTGATATTATTAAAATCATTCCTCTCTACATTTCAAAGCATAATTTGCACATTTTATTATGTATTAGGGAGAAATCTCAAATAAATGTCGTGATACGGTGTATAGTGATTTTGCCAGGACTTAATATGGCGCCTAGACGGCGCAAGTTGTTGTGAAAAGTCACTTCCGCTTCCGGCGACCTTCAGAGCATGTGTGTGAGTGGAGACTGCCGCGGTGTTCCTGTGTGATGAGGGAATCTGCGCGGTGAATCAGGACGATAGAGAAGAAGAATGATGAAGTGGGCTCTGTGTAGAATACAGGCGGACTGGTGAGTAATAGTCCTCTGATTGGATGGAAGAAGGTGACCATTGTCAGGGGAGACTTGTCTGTACTGTGATTGGTGGATGGAGCTGAGGGACCAGTAACTGAAGGATGAGAATTGGGGGATGGGGGGGATCTGGGAAATGTCTTCAGTACCCAGACCACCAGCTCTTCTTAGCCCTTTTCCGTGGTGGAATCCTGGAAATGACATTCAGATCACAAGGATCCCTTGCTAATGGTTCCGCAGATCGCTGTAAATCGGGGTAAACAGCAACTGGGGATAGAAGAATATGATAAAGTGCAACCAAAGGCAATTTTTTTTTTCATTTTGACTAGAGTAAGGGAGGGTTATAACCCCTGCTTATTTAGTTTTTTCCTGACATCTGTGTCCCATGGGGGAGATTTCCCTTCACTTCCTGTCCCATAGCCAAAACAGGAAGTGAGAGGGAATCCCAGCAAGTGGTCAGAACTCTTGTCCCCATTGGAAGGTTCCCCTCTATTACTGTCTTGGTGTCCACTCAAAATTTCGGATTTTCTTTCAATGATATTGGTAAACAGGACACATGGAGAGGGGATCTCCCTAATGGGGGCACATACAGCAATAAACACCCTACAAGTCTTCTAATCCCTGTACAGTCTGTCCTGTCCTCAGTCATACTTTATAGGGGAACTAAAGTCCTGTTGTGACAAAGGGCAGGTGTAGTGTCACATTCGGGTCCCATCACAGATTGCTCCGGAAGTGACGTTCCGTCGCCGCCATCTTGCTACACCCCACACCATTGCACAGTAATAATAGCGTGTGAAGGGGGCAAGCGGACATCTTGTTACACCCATCAGAGTTTTAGATTTTGCAGTTATTTTCAACACAAAACGGAGCTTATGTGCTTAACCACTTCCCGCCCGATCAATAGTCAATTGACGTCCGGGAAGTGGTTCTGTAATCCTGACTGGACGTCTATTGACGTCCTGCAGGATTACATGCCGGCCCGTGCCCGTGGGGGCGCGTATTGATCAGTGATGCGGGGTGTCAGTGTGACACCCTGCATCTCCGATCTCAACAACGAGTCTCCGGCGGAGGCTCTTTACCACGTGATCAGCCGTGTCCAATCACGGCTGATCACGATGTAAACAGGAAGAGCCGTTGATCGGCTCTTCCTTACTCGCATCTGACGGATGCGAATAGAGGAGAGCTGATCGGCGGCTCTCCTGACGGGGGGGGGGGTGTTTATCAGCGCAGCCCCCCCTCGGATGCCCACACTGGGCACCGGGGGGCACTCCCTGGTGGTCCAATTGAGAAATATTAGGCAAAAAAAACAATAAAAAAAACAAATATTGAACAATCGATGCCGATCAGTGCCCACAAAAGGGCACTGACTGCCAACATGGGCACTGACTGAAGTGATGCCCAGCAATTCCCACCCATAAGTACATATTAGTGCCGCCTATAAGTGCCCATCAGTGCCGCATACCAGTGCCACCTAGCGGTGCCCATCAGTGCCGCCATATCAGTGTCTGTAATTGAAGAAGAAAACTTACTTATTTACAAAAAAAAATAACAGAAAAAAATAAAATCGCAGAGGTGATGAAATACCACCAAAAGAATGCTCTATTTGTGGGAACAAAATGATAAAAATTTTATTTGGGTACAGTGTAGCATGACCGCTCAGTTGTCATTCAAATTGGGACAGTGATGAGAGCTGAAAATTGGCTTGGGCAGGAAGGTACGTCAAGTGCCTGGTATGGAAGTGGTTAAATACAGTGTTTGAAATCTGATGGACTGTTTACATGGTAAATGAGAAAATCCGAGGTGTTCTGTCACAGCAACCATGTAAGGTCAGCAGGTTTGCTGCGGCTTTAAAGATGTAACACATGTAAACAGTCCGTAGGATTTCCAAATACTGTATTTAAGCATATAAGCTCCATTTTGTGTTGAAAATAACTGTGAAATCTAAAACTCCGGTGGGTGCAGCAAGATGTCCGCTTGCCCCCATCACACTCTATTATTACTGTGCAGAAGTGTGGGGTGTAGCAAGATGGCGGCGATGAAGCGTCACTTCCGGAACAATCTGTGATGGGTAGTTGAATGTGACAAGACACAGGTTTTTTATTGCACATCTGTGCACTGAGATGGGGGGGGGGGGGGGGGCCTCCTGATTGTGTGACTCCACAGTGCTGATGTCATGGGGAGCCCCTCCTACTGATCTAGAGTAGTTAAAGCGGAAATTAAGTTCCACTGTAGGAGCCAGTGAGCAGGCAGGCTATTTATCACTAAAGAGACATGCACTGCCTCTAATGCCATAAAATGCCCCATACCTGCCTGCTCTCTGTTTTCTCCAGCACAGAAAACTGAGTTGTGCATGCACAACTTACCTTACAGCACCAGGCCGGTTTGTGAGTGCCAGGATTAAAGGATCCTGCAGATGCGAGGCGTCATCCTCCCGCTGGCCAATGAAGAGGCCTGAAGATCAGCAATCATAAGAAAATGCCAGCGCTGACCCAGGACCATTGGACAAGTACGCTTTGGGCTGGATTCACACCTATGCATTTTGTAGATTTGCACACTCCATTTACCATGTTTTCCCATGGAACATGTTCTGTAGAGCAAATCTGCAAAATACACTAAAAATGCATAGGTATGAATCGAGCCTTAAAGCAGAGCTCCACCCTAAAGTGGAACTTCTGCTCATCAGATTCCCCCCTCCCCCCCCTTCGGTGCCACAATTGGCACTTTTCAGGGGGGACCGGATACCTGTCTTTGACAGGTATCGTTTCCCACTTTTGGGAGTCCTGCAGTGGCAGTCACGTCACCGCGGGGCTCCCTCCTCACCTGGCCACCGTGCTAATAGGAGAGAGGAGCAGGGCCTCGCGCATGCGCAGTAGGGTTTCCGGCGTGAAGCTGAAAAGCTACACTGCTGGGTTCCCTTACCTGCAATGGTGGCGGCAGCACCCGACAGCTAATGGAAACATCAGCTGCAGTGCTGACAGCAGGACAGGTAAGTGTCCATTTATTAAAAGCCAGCAGCTGCAGTATGTGTAGCTGCTGGCTTTTAATTTTATTTTTTTCCTCCGCTTTAAGCCTTCAGCTGTCAATGACAACTCAGTCTCAAGCAATGCATCCAGCTTCTTCCCAGAAGCAGCTTAGGGAAAGGGGGGAGCACTGTGATGTAAGGGATGGTGGGGTGGCTCTTGACATCTAATGTAAGGGGAGGGGATGTGTCGGACATCTAATCTTAGGCCACGTACACACGATCAGACATGTCTGATGAAACTGGTCAGCAGACCAGTTCGATGGTGTGTACGGCCCATCAGACCGTTGTCCGTCAGACCAAAGTTTTAAAACATGCTTTAAAACTTGTCTGATAGAACCTGTCTGTTGGACAGGTTCGATGGTTGGTACACAAAAGCATCGAACCAAAAACCTGCGCATGCTCAGAATCAAGTCGACGCATGCTTGGAAGCATTGAACTTCGTTTTTCATCACGTCGTTGTGTTCTACGTCACCGCGTTCTGGTCTGATCGGATTTTGGTCCGATGGTGTGTACGCACATCAGACAAGTTCAGAGTTGTCTGATGAAAACGGTCTGTCAGACAAGTCTCATCAGACATGTCTGATCGTGTGTACGTGGCCTTACAGATACAACCGGACCTTTTGAGGGCAATCATAATGCTGATATGGACCACAATGAAATTGAGTTCAACACCCCTGTCCTAACCTAACACAATAAGTAAATAAAATAAACCCCTAACATTACAAAAGAAATACACAATAATAAGTAAATAAACCCCTAACCTAATTAAAAGAAATAAATCCTAACCCTTAACCCAACAAAATAAATACCGCTAAGTAATAAATTAACCGCTAACCATAAGCTCTAACTAGGGTTGTCCCGATACCACTTTTTTAAGGCCGAGTACCGATGCTTTTTTCCAAGTACTCACCGATACCGATATTTTTTTTTTTATTCTCATGTGACAGTGGCACATGTGTCAGTATTTTTTTATTTTTACTATTTATTTATTATGCTTTCTTTTTTTAGGGTTGTACAGTGTCAGTGTGTTTTTTTATTACATTTTTTACAATCATTTTTTTTATTTATTGACCTCTGAAATCTCCCCTTTGAGACAGGGAAAGGGACTAAGCACACAGATTCCCCAGTCCCTTTCTCTGCAGCCTCAGCTGCGCTGAACCTGAATGGAGAGGAGACAGCGGCTCCTCTCCATTCATAAACTGAAACATTGTAAACACAGTTTATATGAATGGACAGAATCAGTGATCACTGAATCTGTACATTCGGAAAAGGTAGGAGCCGGATTTAGTGTCTCCTACCTCCGCTCTCCATCCTGACAGATCGAGGGGGTGGAGGAGGAGTACGGAGGGGGACACGGCAGCATGGAGGGGGACGGCAGCAGAACAGAGGGGGGCTGGAGGAGGATACGGGGACAGTCAGCGCTGGGGCAGCCACTCCACCACTGCACTGATCACCCTGACAGTACAAGTATCGGGTGAAGCATCTTAGCATTTGCCCAAGTACAAGTACTCGGGCAAATGCTCGGTACTAGTATTGGTATCGGGACAGCCCTAGCTCTAACTCCTAACCAAAAAATGAATAAAAGTGGATTAAAAGGCTGAAAAATATAGCAACAAATGAACAGATTCTTTTTTTCTCTATTGGCTAATAAAAAAAAAACACCAAAGATCCAAAACACGCAATAAAACCCTCAAAAACACGACACTCGGGTGTGAATGCAGCCTCAGCATTTTTTTTGGCATGTCTTGCAATCCATCCAGAATAACATGTTAGTCCTTATAAACTGGTATCATGTGTTGCATGCTGGGACTAGTCTATTGGAATGAGCTCTTGCGAAATTTGGTGCCTTCTAAATACTGAATCCCAGTAATGACAACATATATATTGCAGGTTAAAGCAGTCATTTGTTGCTGCCCGCAGTGCCCGGATGGTCCATTTAAAGAAGCCTCCAGACTCTACAGAAGAGGACAGTTCAAAGCCTATAAAGTTTTCTACGAGTAAAGCCAACCCTCGCCATTGGACTGTCTCCAAATCATTTGGTAGTGAGTACCAGCAGCCATGGTGGAAAGTCCTGCCGATCAGTTTGTTTATCGTGGCTGTTATGACGTGGGCAGTATTTCGGAAAGAAACAGAAATCGACAAGATCATCTACCGACCAATTTCTGAGTTGCTAGGCAACATAGAGACGGCCAAATCACAAGATGAAAAAGGCAAATAAAATTCTTTACGTTGACTTTGATTGAACTTATTATTACAAGCAAGCTTGTGGACGGTAGCACTGCTGGATATACTCAATACGTGGATTTGGTCTTCTACATTTGGACTGGACAGTGTGTCGTGAAGCCAAATTGTTCTATCGAACTGTGTAATGGGCTTTGAGAATGAGCACGGCATATTGTGATGTATAATATGTAATACTTATTGGCTGAGGGACTTGAGTGTCTGTGTACATTTTTATTAAAAAAATGGGGATTCAAAACGTATTACTTATGACGAATACGGTGAATTGAGCAGAGCAGCTGAATATACATAGTTGGTCAGCAAAGTCTGTCTGATTTTTATGTTATGCTGCATTAAAGTGATAGTAAAGTCTGCTTTTGGCTTTATATCTACAGGAAAGCCTATAGAAATGTAAGGCTCACCTGAAGGTACAGTAGACATCTCTTAAACGTGCATCAGTTAGAAGTATTTTCTTTAGTAGCAGCCGGTAAGGTCACTGGTGCATGCGCACTGTGCTCTGAATGGGCGGTGCTGTACATTCAGAGCTCTGCGACTCCCATGTGCAGGAGTGACATCACTGTGTCTCGGCCATTCAAACAGCTGAAGCCTGTGAACCTCGAAGGAAGACCAAATGAAGATGGAAGCCCCAGCTGCGGTGATGGTGGGGGACTTTGTTTAAGGGTAAGTCTGCCATAATGTGGTGCACATTATGACAGGGTTTGACAAATTTGCTTGGAATCTAGGAACCAGCTAAAAAAGTTAGGAGCCAGAAACGTGCCCTGTCCCGCCAAGCTCGCGCGCAGAAGCGAACGCATACGCGAGTAGCGCTCGCATATGAAAACTGTGTTCAAACCACACATGTGAGGTATTCACTGCGATTGGTAGAGCGAGAGCAATAATTCTAGCCCTACTCTGTAACTCAAAACATGCAACCTGTAGAATTTTTTTTTTAAACGTCGCCTATGGAGATTTTTAAAGGGTAAATGTTTGTCGCCATTCCACGAGCGGACACAATTTTGAAGTGTGACATGTTGGGTATCCATTTACTCAGCGTAACGTTATCTTTCACAATATAAAAAAAATTGGGCTAACTTTACTGTTGTCTTATTTTTTAATTTAAAAAAGTGTTTTTTTTTTTTTCAAAAAAGTGCGCTTGTAAGACCGCTGCACAAATACGGCGTGACAGAAAGTATTGCAACGTCCGCTATTTTATTCTCTAGGGTGTTGGAATAAAAAATATATAAAAAGAGGTGAAATAGGCCAAGCAGGAAGATGACAAATAATAAAATCGTTTTAATTAAGAAAAAAACGAAAACAGTTTTTACTTGAAAAAAAAAAAAGGCTATATGAAGCTATTTAAACCAGCTCCCCCCACACTCACCATAAGGCAAAAGGCGCCAGATGATGACCACAATCACTTCCTGCTCTTCTCCACTTTGGGAAGGAGATGGGCGGGCAGTAAATACAGGCAGAAATCGCCATTAGTTTTGCTGGTTGTCTCTTGTCTTTATAGCAACGGTGACCACAAGATGTCGCCAGACTACAGTAGGAATTGTAGGCCGCAAAGCCGCGGCCTCAATTACTGGCTATAGCGGTGCTCCGCAATCGCGCAGCGGGGGGGAACGACGACGCAGGATGTGCCAGGTCGCTAATTCTAGTCGCAATGGCGACCGGGAATTGTCGAACTCTGGGTTAGAAAATATTTACTTTAGTAGCAGCCGGTAATGTCGCTGGTGCATCCGCACTGTGCTCTGAATGGGCGGTGCTGTACATTCAGAGCTCTGCTACTCTCAAGTGCAGGAGTGACATCACTGTGTCTCGGCCATTCAAACAGCTGAAGCCCGTGAACCTGGAAGGAAGACCAAATGAAGATGGAAGCCCCAGCAGCGGTGATGGTGGAGAACTTTGTTTTAGGGTAAGTCTGCCATAATGTGGTGCACATTATCCTGCAAGGTCCCTTTTTTTTTTTCTCTCCTCAGTGGTTTACTACTGGCTTTAAAGAATAATTTCACCTTTGGGAGCATGTTACACATTACACTTATATTTAGGGTATAACGTACCATGCTCCAACAGTCCCTGCTGGTCAGTACTCTTATTTGACTGATCTTCCTATAGGAGGTATGGTAGACGGCTATACTGAGTCTGCAGGAACCTGGCATTGCACCTCTGATCTTTAAAAAACAGATCATGAACAAGTGAAAGGCTGACCGGAGGTCAGCCTGGGTTTGTAGGAGGAGTTGGGAGGTATTTAAACCCGCCCTCCATCCTCCTTCTGGGTGTCGGTTTTCTTGTGTCCCACCCACCCATCCCGTTTTTTATTGCTATTTCTTCTTTTACTTCTACTTGGGTATGCCCCCTTTTAGGCATACTGACCACGTGACCCCGGCACACCTCAGGTCACTTTCCCACCTCAGATCAATTTCCCTGTTTTCCCCTCAGACCTTTCCTTAGCACGATCACCTGAGACTCCGAGTACAAATATATTTTTTTACTGATCATGGTTGCAATCATTTCCAGTCTCCTACGGATTTTTATTTTTTTTGCAGAAATGTGTGCATTTATTTTTACCAAAAGGTGCACTTGGCCCTTAAAATAAATGTGTGCTGTTTTGGAGTATCTGTGGCGGCTGAAACTTCTACCCCCAAAACCCTAAAAATCAGGGGGACATGGACCTACCAATTGCTTATGGTAGGCTTGGGTGGGCATTACCAACTTGTGAGTCCTGTGATCTAACGCTCAAATGGCACAATGCAAGTGAGACCACGAGTCTAATGCTGGCCATTACCTATACAACCTCCTTTAAGCTGGCCATAGATGGTTAGAAATTGAATGAAAATGAAAAATCTTAGGGTTAGAAAGTTCATACTTCAAAGATGGGGATTTTTTTTTTTTCTTGCACAAATTAATTTTTAACTGTGTTTGTGGTTTTCATCTGTCTATTCTACAATCAAATGTTAAAAGTAAGTAAAATCTTTCTAACGACATTTGAATGTTCTGAGAATTTTCATACAAATTTTCCTAAAGCTTGGTTCGAATCAATTACAAAAATAGTTGTTAACTATTTTCATAATCAATTAGCTGACCTGCATACAGAATGAATTCTTTATCTACATGTCAGGAAATGCAGTGCAGTATAGATAAAGCTCAGTACACTGTTTATACATGTCAGTAAGTGCCTGAGAATTTGTATGTGTGAGGAGCAATGCCTCATGGAACATGTAGAATTGCAGCATGTACCCTTGGGTATGCTGATTTTTTTTATTTATTTTTTATGTACCATCTCTTGTTCTCAATAAAAAGACTTTGATTTTAAAAAAAAAGAAAAGTTTTGACAGCCGACCACAAAACGCGGTAAAATCGCAGAGCGATTTCGCTGTATTTTCCGTTATCCTGCGGTCAATGGTCAACAAAGTCTGTGTTTACATGAGCCATCGCATTCGCTTTAAGAACTCTGTGCAGGGAAGGTCAACTGAACCCAGAGAAGCTGGAGGCTGATAGACTGGAGGTAACATAAGTCAATAGAATTAAATTGTCTTTTTTATTTGTTTTTTAAACTTTACGTATATAATTCAATTATACACCACACTTTTTTGAGGTTTTATCTGATTAATCGAAACTGTAATCGGCCAGCTAATCGATTATTAAAATAATCCTTAGTCACAGCCTTAGTCTAAAAAGTTCAATATATTTTTAGATCCTTAATCTATTTATTTATTTTAGATCCTGGCCTAAACAATTTGATCTATTTTTAGGCCCCTTTCACACTGGGGCGGGAGGCGCAGTGGTGGTATAGCGTGCTAAAAATAGCGGCGCTATACCATCGGAATTGGCGCGGGATTCGGCCACTAGCGGTGCGGTATTAACCCCCGCTAGCGCCCGCAATGCGGTTTTCCATTGTTTTAAATGGGAAGGAGTGGTATACGTACCGCTCCAAAGATGCTGCTTGCAGGAGATTTTTTTCTCCCCTGCCAGCGCATCGCCTCAATGTGAAAGCCCTCAGGCTTTCACATTGAGAAGGCTGGGCAGGAGTTTTTCTGGCGGTATTTAGGCGCTATTTTTAGCGCTATACCGCCTGAAAAAACTGCTTAGTGTGAAAGGGGTCTAAGATCCTGATCCAAACAGTTCGAGCTATTTTTACGATCCTGGTCTAAACTAGGGCTGAAACAACTAATTTACATAATCGATTATGAAAATAGCTGTCGAAAGAATCACCTGCTTTATAATAATCACAATTTTGTTGACCCGCATTTTGCTTTAATTACAGCCTTCAATTTGTTGGGATTTGTCTCTACTAACTTTGTACCTCTAGACTTTGCAGAACTGCTCGAATTCAGTTAAATTTGATGGTGATTGTTTGTGGTGAGCTTTCTGTTAGTGGTATTTAACCAACACCTCACATGTGTGAACACCGTTTTCATATGCAGGCGTGACTTACGTGTGCGTTTTCTTTTGCTGTGTGAATGGCCTCTACCCCAAATGATATGTCTGGCGGAAATCCAATACGCATGAAAAACGCCCCAGTGTGAAAGGGGTCTAACTGTTAGATTTTATGAGATGAAACGGGGGGGGGGGCTATCGGCCGCCGCAATTTCTAAGCATCGGCCGCCGCAATTTCTAAGCATCGGCCGCCGCAATTTCTAAGCATCGGCCGCCGCAATTTCTAAACATCGGCCGCCGCAATTTCTAAGCATCGGCCAGAGAAAAACCCATATCGGTCGACATCTAGTTACCAGGGCTGCCATCAGGGGGTACAGGCATTACACCTGGAAGGGGCCTAGTGCCCCCCGCGCAACTTGTGGCAGGGAACCTTCCCCTTTTTCGTCTGACTTTAGCAACTCACGGCAGAAGAGAAGACGTGAGTTCACTTTTTTTTTTCCGACCGCACCAACCTCCCCCCCCCCCTGCTTATCATCTCGCGGCAGGAGAGAGGAGGACCCCCTCCGGCCCGGTTCTCTGCTCCAGGGGGGCCCTGCCTGAAGCCTTGTAACGTAAGGCGATCAGATTTTTTTTTTACTAGTAAAATCAATCAGCGACTCTGCCCACTGCCCCCCCCCCCCCCCCCCCCGCCTCACAGCCTGTCAAGTCTTACCCTGGCTACTACTGGGTGGGGAGCAGAGGAAGATCACTCCGCAGAGAAGGCAAGCAGATAGGCAGGCGGCTGGCCAGGACTTGAGCCCAGGCAGAAGAACATGTGGGCAGAGCTGAATGGGCATGCACCTGAAACTGAAGAAATTATCCCTCCGCTCCGACCAGCAAATGATCACCAGAAAGGGACATGGATAATGGAAAAAATACACCTCCTTAAGCTAGTAGGAGGGGGGGGGGGATCATTCAGAGTTTTTGTTTTTAATTCTGCACTGACTGTCTTTGAAATTGCTCCAGCCCCTGTTCAAATCCAAACTGGGCACAGTGTCCTCAATCCAGGGACTGTCCCTGGAAACCGGGGATGTCTGGTCACCCTAGTGTAAGGGGCCCCAAAATTTGTGATGGCTGCCCTGAGGGTTACTGTGGGTGTTTCTGGTCCTTTATATGGGTGGTGAAAGGCGTAAATGTGTCATACCTCCTCCTGTCATTCTTGTCTTACAGCACGCCAAAGAATAATGGCTTACTGTAAGACTACAGAGGAAGGGCTATGGGAGGTTATTATGAAGGCGTTTCCTTCATTTGTATATGAATCATTTCAAAGCGAGCAGGGCGGGATCTGAGGGGTGGGACTCTACCTGTTCACTCGGGTTGGTATAGTGGAAGCTCATTACTGCAGCCTGCACCCAGTCACAAGCCATAAGTGTACAGAGGGGGAACTGATGTGTGTGGGGGAGGGGGAAAAGACGTGCAGGGGGGTACAGAGGGGAAACAGATATGTGGGGGGGTGCAGATATTCAGTTCGGGTACAAATATGTGTGGGGACAGGTGTGCAGGTGGTACAGACGGGAAACAGATATGGCCCCTTTCACACTGGGCAGGAGGTGCGCTATTTTTAGCGCCGCTTTTACTATCAGATTTGCGGTGCTATTCGGCCACTGGCGAGAAAGGGTTAAAAACCCTTGGGCTTTCACACAGGAGACACAGCAGCGACTGTTTTAGGTCGGTTTGGAGGCGCAAAACGACCCAGTGTGAAAGGGGTCTAAGTGTGTGGGGGGGGGGGACAGGTGTGCAGGGGGTACAGATGTGTGTGTGGGGGAAGGGATATGTGTGGGGGGGGGTACAGAGGGGGAACAAATGTGTGTAGGGGTGTACAGATGTGTGGGGGGGCAGGCGTTTAGGGGGTACAGAGTGGTAACGGATGTGTGGGGGGGGGGACAGGTGTTCAGGGGGTACAGAGGAGGAACAGATGTGCAAGGGGGTACAGGTGTGTGTGTGTGGAGACAGACGTGCAAGGGGTTACAGAGGGGTAACAGATATGTGTGTGGGGGGAACAGATGTGCAGGGGGGAACAGATATGTGTGGTGGGGGAAACAGATGTGCAGGGGGTATGTGTGGGGGGGGGGGCAGATGTGCAGGCGGTACAGATATGTGTGGGGGGGGAACAGATATGTGTGTGTGGGGGAAGGGATATGTGTGTGTGGGGGTACAGAGGGGGAACAAATGTGTGTGGGGGTAACAGATTTGTGTAGGGGGGACATGTGTGCAGGGGTGTACAGATATATGTGTGTGTGGGGGGGGCAGGTGTTTAGGGGGTACAGAGGGGTAACAGATGTGCAGGGGGTGTACAGATGTGCAGGGGGTACAAAGGAGGAACAAATGTGTGTGTGAGGGGAACAGATGTACAGGGGGAAAATATATGTGTGTAGGGGAAACAGGTGTGCAGGGGGTACAGATAAGTGTGTGTGTGGGGGGGAGGTGTGCAGGGGGTACACATATGTGTGTGGGGGGGGCAGGGGGTACAGAGGGGGAATAGATATGTGTGTGTGGGGAGGGAGCAGGTGTGCAAGGGGAACAGATATGCAAGGGGGAAAAGATGTGTGTAGGGGGGCAGGTGTGCAGGGGGTACAGAGGAGGAACAGATATGTGTGGGGGTACAGAGGGGTAACAGATGTGCAGGGGGGAAAAGATTTGTGTGTAGGGGGGCAAGTGTGCAGGGGGGTACAGAGGAGAAACAGATGTGTGGGGGGGAGACAGGTGTTCAGGGGGTACAGAGGGGGAACAGATGTGCAAGGGGGTACAGGTGTGTGGGGGGGGGGGGACAGACAGACGTGCAAGGGGTTACAGATGTGTGTGGGGGGAACGAATGTGCAGGGGGGTATGTGTGTGGGGGGGGGGACAGATGTGCAGGGGGTACAGATATGTGTAGGGGGGACAGGTGTGCACAGATGTGTGTGGGGGGGGGCAAGTGTTTAGGGGGTACAGATGTGTGTGGGGGGACAGGTGTGCAGGGGGTACAAAGGAGGAACAAATGTGTGTGAGGGGAACAGATGTACAGGGGGAAAAGATATGTGTGCAGGGGGTACAGATATGTGTGTGGGGGAGGCAGGTGTGCAGGGGGTACAGAGCAGGTGTGCAGGGGGTACAGAGGGGGAACGGATATATGTGTGTGTGTGGAGGGGGGCAGGTGTGCAGGGGGTACAGAGGGGGAATAGATGCGTGTGTGGGGGGGGGGGGGGGGGGGACAGCTGTGCAAAGGGAAACAGATATGTGTGGGGGGGTACAGAAGGGGAAAAATGTGTGTGGGGGAACAGATATGCAAGAAGGAAAAGATAGGTGTGCAGGGGGGGGGGGGGGCAGGTGTGCAGGGGATACAGAGGAGGAACAGATGTGTGTGAGGGGAACAGATGTACAGGGGGAAAAGATGTGTGTAGGGGGTACAGATATGTGTGTGTGTGGGGGGGGGGGGACAGGTGTGCAGGGGGTACAGATATATGTGTGTGGGTGGAGGGGGACAGGTGTGCAGGGGGAATAGATGTGTGTGGGGGGGGGGGCAGGTGTGCAAGGGAAACATATGTGGGGGGGGGGGGGTACAGTAGGGGAAAAAATGTGGGTGGGGGAACAGATATGCAAGAAGGAAAAGATGTGTGTGGGGGGGGCAGGGGGTACAGAGGAGGAACAGATAAGTGTGGGGGGTACAGAGGGGTAACAGATGTGCAGGGGGGAAAAGATTTGTGTGTAGGGGGGGGCAAGTGTGCAGGGGGGGTACAGAGGGGAAAGAGATGTGTGTGGGGGGAGACAGGTGTTCAGGGGATACAGAGGGGGAACAGATGTGTGTGTGTACAGACATGCAAGGGGTTACAGATGTGTGTGGGGGGGGGTGGGGGGGGGGGGGAACAGATATGTGGGGGGGGGGGGGGGGGGAACGGATGTGCAGGGGGGTACAGAGGGGAAAGAGATGTGTGTGGGGGGAGACAGGTGTTCAGGGGATACAGAGGGGGAACAGGTGTGTGTGTGTGTGTACAGACATGCAAGGGGTTACAGATATGTGGGGGGGGGAACGGATGTGCAGGGGGGTACAGAGGGGAACTGATGTGTGTGTGGGGAACAGAGGTGTGGAGGGGGAGTGCAGAGGGGAATAGGCATGTGACAATTTGCTACGTATGGCAGGTGATATCGTGGCAATCCGCTACGTGTGATGTCGTGGCAAGTGACAATCCGCAGTGTATGGCAGGTGATGTGGCAAAAGTGACAAAACGCAATATGCGACTTTGTGGCAAGTGACAATATGCAAGGTCTGGCAAGCGACAATCCGCAAGGTGTGGCAAGTCACGTTGTGGCAAGTGACAATCCGCATCTGAAGGCATGTGACACACTCAGGCTCCCACTGATTCTGTATTATGGCGAGTTGAACTATTTAATATTATATAACAATGTAATAAAAATAATGCACTTCAATAAAAATAAATAGATATGGCACTGCGTCAATTTAACTGACAATTGTGCGGTCGTGCGACGCTGTACCCAAACAAAATGTACATCCTTTATTTCCCACAAATAGCGCTTTTTGTTGGTGGTATTTCTTTATCAGTTTAGGCCGATATCTATTCTTCTACATGTTTAGTAAAAAACGCAATAAGTGTACAGTATAAGTGTACAGTACATTGATTAGTTCACGCAAAAGTTATAGCGTCTACAAAATAAGGGATAGATTTATGGCATCTTTATTATTTTTCTACTAGTAATGGCGGGGAACTGCGATTTTCAGCGAGACTGACATTGCGGTGGACAGATCAGACACTTCACACATTTTTGGGACCAGTGACATTTATACAGCTATCTGCGCTATAAAGATGCACTGATTACTGTGTAAATGTCACTGGCAGGCAAGGGGTTAAAAGTGTTCCTAACTGGGTGATGGAACCACTGAAGGAGATAGATCTGTCTCTCCTCCCCTGTCAGAACAGGGATCTGTCTGTTTACATTGACAAATCCCCATTCTGGCTCTTTGGAACTGATCGTGGGTGGCCGGCTGACATCGTGGCTTTGCATAGGTCCTTTTATACGCCTATATACATGTATAGAGCCATGACAGGTTCTCTTTATATTCCTACATACATGCATTGAGCCATGACATGTCCTTTTATACTCCTATAAAAATGTGTAGGGTCATGACAGGTCCTCTTTATCCTTATATACACGTATTCGTGCCATGACCGGTCCTCTTTCTACTCCTATAAATGAATAGAGCCATAACAGGTCCTTTTTAAAGAGCCATACATACACATGTATAGAGCCATGACAAGTCCTCTTTAAACTCCTATATACACACATTTAAAGTCATGACAGGTCCTCTTAATTTACCATGATATAAAACTATGAATGTGGGGGCCCTTTTGGTGGGTGTGGTTTTTGCAGGGGGTACAGCATTTCATTCTTGGTACCAGGCAGCACAATGTCTTGGGCCAGCCCTGCCCAGCAATGGTGTCAGCAGACACTATTAACACCGCAAACAACTGCTGTCAGCAGACAATGTTTAAGATCAGCCCTGCTTGCGGGCCATTTGTAACTGGTCCACATACCGGTAATTTGAGAGCCCTGCTCTACATAGTCTCGATTAACAAGAGATTGGGGGGTAGATTCACATAGATCAGCGGATTTTTGATCTAAGTCTGCCCCCTTCGCCCCCTTCGAGCCTATAAGTGGCCCCCCTCGAGCCTGCTGCCCCCTTCGCCCTAAGTCTTCTGCCCCCTTCGAGCCTAAGTCTGCCCCCTTCGAGCCTAAGTCTGCCCCCTTCGAGCCTAAGTCTGCCCCCTCTTCGAGCCTAGTCTGGGGAGTGTGCCCCCTTCGAGCCTAAGTCGCCCCCCGAGATGTCGAGCTAAGTCTGCCCCCTTCGAGCCTAAAGTCGCCCCATCTTTCGCCTAAGTCTGCCCCTGTAAGTCTGCCCCCTCGAGCTAAGTCTGCCCCCCCCTGTCGAGCCTAGTCTGCCCCCTCGAGCCTAAGTCTGCCCCCTTCGAGGCCCCCTTCGTCTGCCCCCCGTCGAGCCTAAGTGCCCCCCTTCGAGCGAGGCTAAGTCTGCCCCCTTCGAGCCGTAGTCTGTGGTCTGTGCCCCGAGCTAAGTCGCCCCCCTTCGAGCCTAATCTGTCTGCCCCCTTAGAGCCTAAGTCTGCCCCCTTCGAGCCTAAGTCTGCTTCCCTCTTTCGAGCCTAAGTCTGCCCCCTTGGTCGAGCCTGCTGCCCCCGAGCCTAAGTTCCCCTTCGAGCCTAAGTCGCCCCCCGATGCGAAGCCTAAGTCTGCCCCTCGAGCCTAAGGGGGGGGGAGCCTCTGCCCCCTCTCGAGCCTAGTCTGCCCCCTTCGAGCCTAAGTCAGTTCCCCCTTCGAGCCTATAGTGTTGCCCCCCTGCCTAAGTCTTAGCTGGCTAAGTCCCCTGCCCCCTCGCCCTTCGAGCCTGAAGTCTGTGCCCCGTCGCAGCCTAAGTCTTCTGCCCCCGAGCGAGAGTAAGTCTGCCCCCCTGTCGAGTTTGCCCCCCTAAGTCGAGCCTAAGTGCCCCTGCCTTAAAAGTCCCCCCTTCGCCTAGCTTAGTCTGCCCCCTTCGAGCCTAGTCTGCCCCTTCGAGCCTAAGTCTGCCCCCTGCCTAAGCCTAAAGTCTGCCCCCTCGAGCCTAAGTCTGCCAGTCTGGCGAGCTAAATCTGCCCGCCCATTCGAGCTAAGTCTGCCCCTTCGAGCCTAAGTCTTCTGCCCCCTTCGAGCCTAAGTCTGCCCCTCTTCGGAGCCTAAGGTCCCCCCTTCGAGCCTAAGTCTGCCCCCTGTCGAGCCTAAGTCTGCCCCCCTTCGAGCCTAAGTCGCCCCCTTTCGACCTGTGTGCCTATCTTAGTCTGCCCCCTTCGAGCCTAAGTCTGCCCCCTTGAGCCTAAGTCTGCCCCCCTTCGAGCCTAAGTCTGCCCCCTCGAGCCCTAGTCTGCCCCCTGCCTATCCCCCCCTTCGAGCCTAGTCTGCATAACTTCGAGCCCTAAGCCAGTCTGCCCCCTTCGAGCCTAAGTCCTGCCTGTGAGTCGTGGCCCCCCCCTTCGAGCCTAAGTCTGCCCCCTTCGAGCCTAAGTCTGCCCCCTCGAGCCTAATCACTGTGCCCCCTTCGAGCCCTAAGTCTGCCCCCTTCGAGCCTAAGTCTGGCCCCCTTCGAGCCTAAGTCTGTGCCTGCCCCCCCCCTTCGAGCCTAAGTCTGCCCCCTTCGAGCCTAAGTCTGGTGCCTCCCCTTCGAGCCTAAGTCTGCCCCCTTCGAGCCTAAGTCTGTGCCCCCCATCGAGGCCTAAGTC